>JAIOJX010000028.1:23683000-24283000 GCA_022376925.1 Tragulus kanchil
ATTCTTTACCATGTGTGTTACCAGAGAAGCCCCAAAGGGTCCAATAAGTAAAAGTTAGAAAGCCTTGAATTAGAGAGGATCCACCTACCACTGTCGTCTTTTAAAGTCAAAAGTACAAGAAAGGAAGATCTGACTTTCTACTGTGCATGTTGGGTGTTTTTCTCTTTTAGTTGTGCTGGGTCCTGATTGCTTTTCTACAGCTTTCTCTAGCTGCAGTGAGTGAGGGCTATTACCTGGATGCAGGGCCCAGGCTTCTCACTGCAGTGGCTGCTCTTGTTGAGGAGAGCCCAGGTTCTAGGTTCGTGGACTCAGCCATTGCAGTTCCTGGGCTCTGGAGCCAGACTCAGTAGTCACGGCACACAGGCTCTGCTGGACTCTGGGTCTGCTGCGTTGGCAGGTGGATTCTTATCCACTTTGCCACCAGGGAAGTCCTTATACTATGCCTGTTAAGGTGACCAGAAAGAACAAATATGTGCAATCTCGTTATTCCAGAGGAATTTTTAAAGAGGTATGTTTTAGAGGTGTATGTACTTTGGCCCTCTTCCTGTTTCTAGATTTATCATATTTTTTTTGATGAGTTTAGGTTTTATAAAATTCTGTCTATCAAACAAACTGCATTTATTAAGATATAATTAACCTATTTTTACATTTTAATCATCTAAGACATATATAACTGCAATCACAGCTTCAGATTAGCATGATAATCAATGTTATCAAACTGAATTAATTTAACGCTAATCAAAAGCAAAAATACCATGACACTCTGCTTAATTCATGCAGTGTTATTTTGGGAAATGTGCAGTTTTTTGAAATTAATGAAAACAATTCAAAAATCTTTCTTATTTCCTTCAAAGACCCCCTAAGGGCTCAAGTAACCCAGGGGGTGAAACATAGACTTAGAGCCTCATAAAGGACCCAGTGAAAGTGACAGTGTTAGTCACTCAGTCATGTGGAATGCTTTGTGACTCTGTGGACTGTAGCCAGCCAGGCTCTTCTGTCCATGGAATTCTCTAGGCAAGAATACTGGAGTGGGTTGCCATTCCCTTCTCTAGGGAATTTTCCTGACCCAGGGATCGAATCCAGGTAGCTATAGGTAGATTCTTTACCATGTGTGTTACCAGAGAAGCCCCAAAGGGTCCAATAAGTAAAAGTTAGAAAGCCTTGAATTAGAGAGGATCCACCTACCATTTATTCCTGTCTTGATCCCCCCTCAAGAGATGTGTGTAACCAAGACATAAATACAATAAATTTCTCTAGCATAAATTTACAGAGACCTAAGTTACTTGACTAGAGTAATATGAATTAAGAATGAAGCCCATTCCTAACTAAGTCAATCTAACAGACCAATTACTACACAAGTTTGTCTGGGCTCCTGAATTGATAGGAAGGTAAGAGTCAAAATGAACTTCCAGAAACAAATGCAAGAATCTTTACAGGGCTTTCCAGTGTGTACACAGGGTCCTGAAGTGATGGGTTCTGTGTGGTTATCATCCTACGAGCAGTACAGTTGCTATTGCTTACCTGAATGCAGGTGGAAAAAAGGCCAGAAAGAAGGGAGGCCCCTTTACAACAAAGGGGTCATGTTTGCCATCCATAGTAATGACTTCCTGTTAGGAAGTTACGGAGTATGCCTGTTAAAAGCAGCTCCAAATTTCTGTACTATAAAATCTTAGTTCCAATCCCTATTTCAGACTGACCCTGTGAAAAAACAACAAAAAGCTGTTTCCTGTCATGCAATATGCCTCCAAAAGATTTGTGTTTGTCATCTTGAAGCAAATGTACTGGCCTGAAATCGAGAGCTGCCTCTCACTGCTTACCCCAGTCCTGTTTATGACCACAGCAAGTCAGATACACTCTCGGGGTCTGTTTGTTGCTGAAGCAGCCTAAGCCAATAATAACAGAAGCAACACTTACCGATCACTGCTGTTGTTTAGTTGCTATGTTGTGTATGGAGCTGTAGCCTTCCAGGCTCCTCTGTGAATGGGATTTTCCAGACAAGAATACTGGAGTGGGTTGCCATTTCCTTCTCCAAGGGATCTTCCCGAACCAGGGATCGAACCTGTGTCTCCTGCTTTGGTAGGCAGATTCTTTATCTTTGAGCCACCTGACTGCCAATCCTTAGGCTCCACTTCCATATTCTGATTCAAGAAGATTAAGGTAGGACCCAGAAGTCTGCCTTTTTTAGCAAGAACTCCAAATGATTCTGATGTTAGAAGCCCTTAGCCACATTTTTTAAAATGCTGCTTTAAAAGAACACTCTTTATTTTGGTCCACATGAGGCTAAAAAAACCCTCACCTCTGCCACTTTAAGATGAACTGGAAGAACAGCAGAGATTCTGATTTAGAAGGATCTGTGCCACAGTGTTCCTTTACCTCCCAGTTTATTTATATGCCATTTCATGCTCACTAAGAGAGCTTTTCGGGTGAATATAGTAGCAGTGGTACTATCACTTGCACCAGGGACCTCCAAAAAGCTCAGAAATTCTGAGTTACTTCGGAAGTAGAGTTAATGACTGAAAATGTACTTGTTTAACAGTTTGTTTAAAAAGAAGTTAGTTGGGCTTCCCTGGTGGTCCAGTGGGTAAGGGCACCGCCTTGCAGTGCAAGGGGCACCAGTTCGATCCCTGGCCTGGATAGATCCCATGGACCGTGGAGCTGCTGGATGGATATCTCCAACCACCAAGCTGGAGCTCTGGAGCGCATGTGCCTAGAGCCGGTGCTCTGCAGCGAGAGCAGCCACTGTGATGGGAGGCCCCCACAGGCCAAGGAACAAAGATGGAAATAAATGAAAGACCAATAGAAGTGGCCGAAAAAAAAAAGGAAGTTAGTTTACCTCTGGTAGAGCAGAGTAAGCTCACGCTAAACCTACTCTATCACAGATAACTATTAACTCTGAACAACATTTTTAAAAAAGAGCATCGATCTGAAGACACTGTGCAATAAACAAAAGCAGGAAGCATCTAGAAAGGCCAGTTCACATTCAGAAAAAAGGGATGGCACAGGTTGGCAGGGTGAGTCCCCCACCCTCATGTTTCCCCCTTAGATACAAGGAGATGATCACGTGGCACACTTTAAACTGCAACAGGAAACCTGCAGTGTTTCCAGCCTGAAGAATCCGAGAGCAGAGTTCAGGGCAACCATAGCCACAGGAAAGTGAAGTCACAACATTGGGAAGGTGAAGGTCAGTGACAAAGGGCCACAGATTCTACGTGTAAACTCTGACTGAATATCTGAGTGACTTTCAAGCTACCCAGGCACAAGGAGAACTGTAAACAGCACAACTAAAGGGGTAAAAGTCAAAAGAAAATTTGAGCTGCCACTGAGAAAGTGTTCGGTTAGCGTGCAATCGAAGTAACTGCTTACTAAAACAAATCAATGGAAAGACAGCATTCTTCCACATTATCTACAATATAACATTCACAATGTCTAGTATAGACTGCAAAATGACTCAATATATGAAGCAGGGCTTCCCCTGGTGGTCCAGTGGATAAGGACACCGCCTTGCAGTGCAAGGGGCGCCGGTTCAATCCCTGGCCTGGGAAGATCCCACCTGCCGCGTAGCGGCTGGACTGATGTGTCCAATCACCGAGCCGGAGCTCTGGAGCGCATGCGCCCAGAGCCAGCGCTCTGCAACGACAGACGCCACCACGATGGGAGGCCCACAGGAGCCAAAGAACAAAGACGGATGAAAATAGAGAAATGAAAGACCAATAGAAGTGGCCCCCCCGCTCCCCTCCCTCCCCAACCCGACCCCGCCCAAAATAAATAAATAAATAAATCTTTAAAAAAATATATATATATGAGGCAACAGGAAAATGTGACCTATACTCAAGAGAAAAAATAATCAACAGAAACTGACTTTGCTGTGACTCAGATGTGTACAGGAGCAAAGACTAAAAGCCTCTACTGTAAAAACAGAACAAAATATACTCTTAACAAATGAAAGATAGAAAACCTCAGCAGAGATGTGGAAACGATTTTTTAAAGGAAATTCTAAAGTGAACTACAATTGGACAACATAGATTTGAACTGAGCAGGTCCACTTGTGCATGGATTCTTCTCAGTAGTAAATACTGCATTCCTACCCAATCCGGAGTTGGTTGAATCCCCAGTAGGAAAATATCAGATGGAGGATTTGGAGGGACTGTGTATTGGGGAGGGTCAACTGTAAGTTGTATTCAGATTGTTTGGTGACCCCAACCCTGCACTGTTCAAGGGTCAGCGAGTGTACCTGAGATAAAACATTCCATGGTAAGCCAGGTAACAGGATGACGTTCCAAAGATCACGTGGCACACTTTAAACTGCAACAGGAAACCTGCAGTGTTTCCAGCCTGAAGAATCCGAGAGCAGAGTTCAGGGCAACCATAGCCACAGGAAAGTGAAGTCACAACATTGGGAAGGTGAAGGTCAGTGACAAAGGGCCACAGATTCTACGTGTAAACTCTGACTGAATATCTGAGTGACTTTCAAGCTACCCAGGCACAAGGAGAACTGTAAACAGCACAACTAAAGGGGTAAAAGTCAAAAGAAAATTTGAGCTGCCACTGAGAAAGTGTTCGGTTAGCGTGCAATCGAAGTAACTGCTTACTAAAACAAATCAATGGAAAGACAGCATTCTTCCACATTATCTACAATATAACATTCACAATGTCTAGTATAGACTGCAAAATGACTCAATATATGAAGCAGGGCTTCCCCTGGTGGTCCAGTGGATAAGGACACCGCCTTGCAGTGCAAGGGGCGCCGGTTCAATCCCTGGCCTGGGAAGATCCCACCTGCCGCGTAGCGGCTGGACTGATGTGTCCAATCACCGAGCCGGAGCTCTGGAGCGCATGCGCCCAGAGCCAGCGCTCTGCAACGACAGACGCCACCACGATGGGAGGCCCACAGGAGCCAAAGAACAAAGACGGATGAAAATAGAGAAATGAAAGACCAATAGAAGTGGCCCGCCCGCTCCCCTCCCTCCCCAACCCGACCCCGCCCAAAATAAATAAATAAATAAATCTTTAAAAAAATATATATATATGAGGCAACAGGAAAATGTGACCTATACTCAAGAGAAAAATAATCAACAGAAACTGACTTTGCTGTGACTCAGATGTGTACAGGAGCAAAGACTAAAAGCCTCTACTGTAAAAACAGAACAAAATATACTCTTAACAAATGAAAGATAGAAAACCTCAGCAGAGATGTGGAAACGATTTTTTAAAGGAAATTCTAAAGTGAACTACAATTGGACAACATAGATTTGAACTGAGCAGGTCCACTTGTGCATGGATTCTTCTCAGTAGTAAATACTGCATTCCTACCCAATCCGGAGTTGGTTGAATCCCCAGTAGGAAAATATCAGATGGAGGATTTGGAGGGACTGTGTATTGGGGGAGGGGGGTCAACTGTAAGTTGTATTCAGATTGTTTGGTGACCCCAACCCCTGCACTGTTCAAGGGTCAGCGGGAGTGTACCTGAGATAAAACATTCCATGGTAAGCCAGGTAACAGGATGACGTTAACAAGGGAAGGCGTCCGTAAACAAGAGGAGATCAATAGAAATCCAATCTAATGAACAGAAAGAATCCAAACAGGAAGACTGCAGGTCCCTTCCCTTATTCAGCTCAGCCAGATGACATCTCCCCCTTGACCCCAAGAGAAGACTAAAGAGAGTGAAAGAGGCTAAGACTCTAGAAAGGGTTAAAAAACAGAAAGGAGAGTCTCTGGATTGGGAAACAAGGCACCGTGTCTGGTGGCAGAAGACAGAACAAAATGACGAAGTAGAAATTTACAAATGGAGTAGGGAGATGTTCCCCCAAACACTCCCTACCCCCAAGCCCAGTTCTCCTTCTCAGGGTGTCAGCAGCTAGGCTTCAGTCTTACACTTTCCAGACAGAATGCCAGAATGCTCTACATGAGGGAGCCTTACCAACCCAGGAGGAAAGACCCAAAGACCCTGACAGCCAAGGTTCTTTTCTCCATTCCATTTCTGTCTAGGAGAATATATGCCTGGATGGAATTCATTAAGAAAGAGCTACATGCAACTTCCTTCCATCACTCAGCATGCAGACTTTCATAAGACACCCTGGTATTCAGATTCACTCTCTGCTATGCCAAACATCCTTGCCAACGTGGCGAACTGGCTGTCCAAAGAATGAGGGCCAGAGAGAGGCTGACTTCTACCAGTGTTCTCTTTTGTATTCTGGAAGGTCTAAAACATGAGCATATAGTATTCGCTAAAAAAATAAATAAAACATGAATTTTTAAGTGCTCAGGAAAGGGACTGACAGATAAATTGGAGGAAGTAAACCCAAACGAAGCAACAAAAGAAAAAAAGAGAAGAAAAATAGAAGACTAGCAGTAAAACATTTAGAGAATCAATTTAAGAAGTCTGACATCAACTAAACAGTGGTTCTAAGAAAAGAATGAAGAAAATGTAAGAGAGGAAATTGTCAAAGAATAGTAGAAAACTTCCCAGAACTCAATAATACGAGTCTCTGGACTGAAAATAACCACAAAGTGCTCAGCACAATGCATAAATAAACAGTGAAGAAAGTGTGCCAGCATAAAAAGGAAGATACTAAGAGCATTTAGAAACAACAAAACCAGTCACATACAAAGGACATGAATTGGAAAGGCAGCTGAATGCTCGGAAGCTAGAAGACATCAAACCAATGCTGACTTCAAAATTCTGGGGAAATTTATTTTCAACCTAGAACTCTGTAACCCGCCAAATGAGTGATCAGGCGGAAGGATAGAGGAAAGACATCTTCAAATATTCAGGCAGTGAAGGATTTGACCTCCAATGCCCTCTTTCTTAATATGCTTCTAGAGGCTGTGTTTTAGAAAAGTCAGGGAGTAAAACAGTATGCAGATGGAGGACCCAGGGACTGTGTCAGGGAAGCCCAGGATGCAGGCGGGCCACCAGCCTAAGATACAGCCAAGCCCAGACTGGAGGAGGAGGGTGAAGGACTCAGAGGGGAGCCTTTGGGAGCATAATGAAATCAACTGATTACCCAAGAGAGTGGATCACTTAAAAATAAAACAGGAGGTGTTTGACTGACCTGAAACAGTCATGCGTGTGTGTGTGTATGGGGGTGGGAGAGGGGTTAAGGAAGTAAGGAAATGAAATAGTAAGGCAATTAATTATCTCCAATAAAACAAAGATTTCAGGCTTCCTTGGTGGTCCAGTGAGTAAAGAGTCCACCTTGCAGTGCAAGGGGCCCGGGTTCGGTCCCTGGCCTGGGAAGATCCCATGTGCCCCAGAACGACTGGACCGGTATGTCTAATTACCAGCCAGGGCTCTGGAGCGCACGTGCCCAGAGCCAGTGCTCTGCAGTGAGAGGCCACTGCAATGGGAGGCCCACACAGGCCACAGAATAAAGATGGATGAAAATAAACAAATAAAAAATAAAAGATGCCAAAAATTTCAAAAACATTTTCTAAAACAAAACATAATTCTGGCACATCGGTTGACTCAGAGGTCAACAATATATACACAATCATAATAAAGTATATATCATATATGATTTAAGGATAATTTTGGTAGAATCGAAGAATGAAAAAGGGAAGTGTTCAAAAGCTAAACTTGACTGCTGTAATAGAAACTCATAGATAATGTCTGTACTTTGATAAATCAAGAAATAGATGCAGTCTATGCATACGATTTAGAACTAAGGAAGTAAATACCAAAGTAATCATCTAAAAGAATAGATCGAAAGTGACCACCTCTGGAAGCAAGATCTCAGACTGTGATTGTAGAGATGGGGAAGGCTGTTTTTCCTGATCACTCTTTAAATATAATTTGATTTTTTATATATAGCTTTGATAAATATAAAAAGCAGTTTAAATAAATAAAATAAGGGGTGAATTGCTAATCTTCAGAAATATTCTACAGAGTTATTCTGGGAAGAGTTGTAATAATGATAAGACTTAGGTTCTGCTTCCTATCTGCCATTGGTTTTCTAAGCACATAATTATATGTTAACTCATTAAATCTCATAACATATTTATATTATGTTCCCATTTCATTGTCAAAGAAACTGAGGCAGAGTGAGGTTAAATAACTTGTTCTAGGTTCTTATGACTGTTAAGTGGCTGAGTTAGGATTTGGAAGAAGTTTCCAAAACCTGGGCATTTACTTCTAATTGTCCCTTTAATAGCAATATTGTAGCAGACTGCTGAAATTTCTTCTAATTCTCCTCCCCCTTCCTTCTGTTTTATGCTCTATTTAGCTTCAGTCATCACAGTACATATGAAATATACTAAAATATATTTTAATTTCTAAAAATATTCAAAAATATTTTATTTGCAAGAATTTTTAAAAGTAAACATTTTGATGCCTATGAATTGCATACATTATAAAATGATTGCCAGTTGCATAAGATTTATAAAAACAGTCTGAAAAATATAAAGAACAATATAAAATATAAAGAAATGACTCTTCACCCCAAAGGTTTGTGTTCAGCAGATCTCTGAAGCTGGACAGAGAGATCCGAAGACTACTGAAATGAAGACCCTGGGTGGTTATAGAGCTTGGGTCCTTTGGAACTATTTTAGCCAGAAGCTATTTAATTCTTGAAACATCATCACCTGTGCCAGGTCACAATTTCATATCAACACCCTCACCATGCCTTGAAGGATCGTTTCCCCACGTGTGGGCAGTGGGCCAACCATGCTCATCATTTTGTAGGAATAGTACAAACAGCCACCATCATTGTCCCAGCTATCATGTTCCCCATGCCACCTGGTCAGGTACTCCCAGGGAAAGCAGGCTGGTTCTGGGGTCCCGAAAGACAAGTTTAGAAGTAGATGTGTTGCCCCCTCAAGTTCAGGTATGCTAGACTGGCTTGTTAGAAACCATGACCTTTGTCCAAGTTCCACATTCTCTTTGTCTCATAGGTCGTCTGCCAACATAGCATTCTCACTAAGAGACCTGAACCTTGAGGAGGCTCATGAATTATTGTGGCTGGTTTCTCACCCTGTATTCCATGGAACAAGTACATTCAGAAAAAAATACCTTAAGGCTCACACACAAATCCACTCATCATTTACAATAAGCATGCCAGACAGTGCTATTATCCTTACTTTACAATGAGAAGACAGAGATTCAGAGAGGCTGAGTAACTTGCCTATAGTCACACAGTGGAATCCAAATAAGTGGCATTCAGATCCAGCTGTATTAACAGATTCTTTCATTGCCCAAACTGTCCTTGATTTCTTTCGCTAGAAGAACAAAGCTATAATACACTTAGATGATTCATACCTGTGCAATATTTTTCAAATATCAGATGTCCCTTCACGTGTCAGTGCAAGGGCCCCTGACAAGAAATCATTACTTTAAAGAATGGTTTGAGATATATCCAGGGGCTGGGAATGCCTTGTCTTTCATTAAGATCACATAGGCTAAAGGTCAGTCTAACATTATGAGCTTTGTCTTGGGGGTTTTGGGAGAAGGAGGGAGGAGGGTAGGGCTTAAATCATGTAAATGACCTCTTAAGTTTCCCTGAATTTCAACATAATTCCTGGTAAGTTGCTGGCACATCCAGCTTTGAAGACGTTTTGCATATATTTGATGATCTGCAACTTCCCCTTCCTTTGAAAGAAACATTAGTTACCTTCCAGAGAGCTCTGGGAACATTTCAGAGATCTAAGTATCTTTGGGGGAAAATGGTTTCTTACATAAAATATTCTCTTAAGCATTTAAAGCTGGCTTTGTTAATCTTCCATTTTTTAAAAAAAAATTGGGACATCACAGTGGCATTATAAGAGAGCAGTTGTCTGTAATTTGCCTGGCTAAATTTGGTTTCTGGATCGTCAAATATGCAAGCGTATTGTTTGGAATAATAGTTAATAATGGTTTCCAAGCAAGTCGGAAATAGAGCCACTATCATTGAAAAGCTGGAGCCAAAATGCTACTGCCTCTCCAGCAAGATAATAAGTTAATGAGAAAGACCTCTTTCCAGCCGACCAGCACCACCGTCATTCAGAGTTATCTGGGCACCCGCTACCTCGAACTTGAAGTCTCTAACCCATGACAATGTGCTCACTAAGAATAGTCCCCGTTACCGCCTCTGTAGCTAAGGCTGGGGCTAAACAGCTGGTGCTTGTGTCTAGGTTCTGCAGGAAACGATGACTCCATGAAGAAGAAGGTTCTGGGTTTATAGAGCGACTGTTAAGAACCAGGACAAAGCTGCTGGATGACAAAAGGGAGTGGATTTAAAACTCTGCGATTCTAGGGCACCTGGAATAGCTCCTTTGGTGTATTGCCCAGAAGAGCCTTCCCAGATGCCTCCAGCCCGGTTTTGCATTGATGTTCTCCGTCTGTCCTTCTAAGTCCACCCTCTGTGATTTTGCACTCCATCCTGTACCCCCAGGAGGCTGACCTCTGGGGACTGCACCCACACAGTTCTCAGGACCCTTGGCTTCCTCTCGGTTTGAGTCAGTAGGAGAAACCAGCAGGTGACCAGAGGCTGTGGGGAGAGTGAGGGGGAGGTATTTGTTCTGTGACCTGGCGCTCCACCCACTGGTTCCAGCACCCCTCTTCTTCCCCTGCCCCTCTCACATGGGGGTGGCAATGCCTTCCTGCTTTGCTCATCCTGGTGCTTCATCGTCCCTTCTTGTTTTCCTCTGAACCTTTGTCAACAAGCCCTCCATGGAATGCCATCTTGTCTGTCTCCCGTGTGAGTCGGATGCTGTGGTCTTTCATCTCTTTGCTTACAGCTAATTGAGCTGGGTGCTTACGATAGAAGGATATCAGCTTTTGGAGAACACTGAGGTTGATAAGATATACAGTCTCTGTATCGAATGGCATTGGTTCCAGGATACCCCACAGATTTCCAAACCTGGGGACACTCAAGTCCCATTTGTAACATGACAGGGGTGTGTGTTAGTCGCTCAGTTGTGTCCGACTCTTTGCAACCCCATGGATCAAAACCCACTAGGCTCCAATGTCCATGGGATTCCCCAGGCAAGAATACTGGAGTGGGTTGCCATTTCCTTCTCCAGAGAATCTTCCCAGCCCAGGGATTGAACCCAGGTCTCCTGGATTGCACGTGGATTCTTTACCACTAAGCCACGGTATTTGCATATAACCTATACACATCCTCCCGTGTGCACTTTCAGTCATCTCTAGATGACTTATAATCACTAATGCAGTGCAGCTGTTCTCTAAATAGTTGGCAGCTCAGCAAATTCCAGGTTTGCTTTTTGGAACTCTCTGAAATGTTTGTGGAGTATTTTTGATTCACAGTTGGCCGAATCCTGAGCTGCTGAACCTGCAGGTAGGCAAGGCCCAGCGTGTGACTGGGCAAGACACCTCATGCTTAGTCTCCCTTGCCTGATATTATAGCTCTCCATGTGAACTGGAGCAAGTCGTCAAGACTTCACTGTCCCCGCACCTGACCCCCAACTGGACATCCAACTTCCCATCCACCAGTCTTCCCTCCTAGTCAGGCTCCTCCCAGAGCCAGGCTGCTGTCACCACCACGACACCCCCGTGTCCCTCTGAATGCTCCACCTCGCCAACAACGTGACACTGTCTTTGCCAGTAGACAGTGTATCTCATCCTTATTTCATTTCCATTAAAATGCAGAGCACAATTCTTAGGCCATAATAAAACATGCTTGTAACTGAAACACTTGGGATCAACTCTATAACATATGTTGTTTTTTTCACTGAATTCTTCTTCCCCTGCCCCTCTCACATGGGGGTGGCAATGCCTTCCTGCTTTGCTCATCCTGGTGCTTCATCGTCCCTTCTTGTTTTCCTCTGAACCTTTGTCAACAAGCCCTCCATGGAATGCCATCTTGTCTGTCTCCCGTGTGAGTCGGATGCTGTGGTCTTTCATCTCTTTGCTTACAGCTAATTGAGCTGGGTGCTTACGATAGAAGGATATCAGCTTTTGGAGAACACTGAGGTTGATAAGATATACAGTCTCTGTATCGCATGGCATTGGTTCCAGGATACCCACAGATTTCCAAACCTGGGGACACTCAAGTCCCATTTGTAACATGACAGGGTGTGTGTTAGTCGCTCAGTTGTGTCCGACTCTTTGCAACCCCATGGATCAAAACCCACTAGGCTCCAATGTCCATGGGATTCCCCAGGCAAGAATACTGGAGTGGGTTGCCATTTCCTTCTCCAGAGAATCTTCCCAGCCCAGGGATTGAACCCAGGTCTCCTGGATTGCACGTGGATTCTTTACCACTAAGCCACGGTATTTGCATATAACCTATACACATCCTCCCGTGTGCACTTTCAGTCATCTCTAGATGACTTATAATCACTAATGCAGTGCAGCTGTTCTCTAAATAGTTGGCAGCTCAGCAAATTCCAGGTTTGCTTTTTGGAACTCTCTGAAATGTTTGTGGAGTATTTTTGATTCACAGTTGGCCGAATCCTGAGCTGCTGAACCTGCAGGTAGGCAAGGCCCAGCGTGTGACTGGGCAAGACACCTCATGCTTAGTCTCCCTTGCCTGATATTATAGCTCTCCATGTGAACTGGAGCAAGTCGTCAAGACTTCACTGTCCCCGCACCTGACCCCCAACTGGACATCCAACTTCCCATCCACCAGTCTTCCCTCCTAGTCAGGCTCCTCCCAGAGCCAGGCTGCTGTCACCACCACGACACCCCCGTGTCCCTCTGAATGCTCCACCTCGCCAACAACGTGACACTGTCTTTGCCAGTAGACAGTGTATCTCATCCTTATTTCATTTCCATTAAAATGCAGAGCACAATTCTTAGGCCATAATAAAACATGCTTGTAACTGAAACACTTGGGATCAACTCTATAACATATGTTGTTTTATATAAATCACTGAATTCACTTATCCATGTATTTTTTTAATTTAAAAAATATAATTGAGGTATAATTAATTTATAAAAATGCACATATTTTATCATTTAAAATGTTAAGGGTAAACTCACGTCTATTTATTATTTATTTATATTGTGGTAGAATACATATAATATTTGCTCTTTTTTATTATTCTAATTATTTTTATTTTACTTTTTGCTTTTAGAGTTTTGTGGTTTACGGATATGTATAATTCCAGATTAGTCATATGTATATCCCTGACTGCTCCCTCCTCTGCCCCACCCCCGGTCTCCCCATCCCATCCCTCCAGGCCGTCGTATAGCCCCCATGTAGGATCCCTTATTCCCACAGCGCATTGACAATAGTTATCTCTTTTACATATGATAGTATAGGTTTCCATGTTACTCTTTCCATGCCTCTCACCCACTGTTCGCTCCCCACAATGTTCATAAGTGTGTTCTCTGTTTTTCCATCGCTTCTCTGCGTGTGTTATCTAGCTATGTATTTTATAACCAGTTTTCCTCCATGTTCTATAGACTGTTAACTCTTTTTTCCTAAGGGCTTTGGCAATGTATAACAGGTAACATAACATACAGTACATGCCCATAAGTATGTACATATGTGTGTGGATGGATGGATGGATATATATATACATATGGATATATAAATTGTTAATATTCGCCTAGAGGTGAGGAGAACAAGCTGTTATATAAATAGGACAAACTCTAAAATAAAACAGCTCTGGGTTTCCACTCCAACTCCTGTCACCTTGCTTAGATGCTCAGATCCTATTTCCTCTTCCGTAAAAATGGTGCTAATCCCTTTTCTGTTTAAATTACTTATTTTATGTGAAGTGCTTGACACTTAGAAGATGCTTAATGAGTGTTTACTTCCTTTCTCCCAGAGTACAGTTTATAACCCCCAAAAAACAAAATTCACTAGAACTTCTGTTTCTTTTTTCCGAGTATCCATAATTCTTTGAGTCAACCTGCTCAGGATCAGAAGCTCTGGCATGGGGAGCTTTACAGGCTGACAGAAATAAGCTTTCTGCTACACCAAAAACCTTTTGAAATTAGGCCATAATAAAACATGCTTGTAACTGAAACACTTGGGATCAACTCTATAACATATGTTGTTTTATATAAATCACTGAATTCACTTATCCATGTATTTTTTTAATTTAAAAAATATAATTGAGGTATAATTAATTTATAAAAATGCACATATTTTATCATTTAAAATGTTAAGGGTAAACTCACGTCTATTTATTATTTATTTATATTGTGGTAGAATACATATAATATTTGCTCTTTTTTATTATTCTAATTATTTTTATTTTACTTTTTGCTTTTAGAGTTTTGTGGTTTACGGATATGTATAATTCCAGATTAGTCATATGTATATCCCTGACTGCTCCCTCCTCTGCCCCACCCCCGGTCTCCCCATCCCATCCCTCCAGGCCGTCGTATAGCCCCCATGTAGGATCCCTTATTCCCACAGCACATTGACAATAGTTATCTCTTTTGCATATGTTACTATGGGTTTCCATGTTACTCTTTCCATGCCTCTCACCCGCTGTTCACTCCCCACATGTTCATAAGTCTGTTCTCTGTTTTTCCATCGCTTCTCTGCATGTGTTATCTAGCTATGTATTTTATAACCAGTTTTCCTCCATGTTCTATAGACTGTTAACTCTTTTTTCCTAAGGGCTTTGGCAATGTATAACAGGTAACATAACATACAGTACATGCCCATAAGTATGTACATATGTGTGTGGATGGATGGATGGATATATATATACATATGGATATATAAATTGTTAATATTCGCCTAGAGGTGAGGAGAACAAGCTGTTATATAAATAGGACAAACTCTAAAATAAAACAGCTCTGGGTTTCCACTCCAACTCCTGTCACCTTGCTTAGATGCTCAGATCCTATTTCCTCTTCCGTAAAAATGGTGCTAATCCCTTTTCTGTTTAAATTACTTATTTTATGTGAAGTGCTTGACACTTAGAAGATGCTTAATGAGTGTTTACTTCCTTTCTCCCAGAGTACAGTTTATAACCCCCAAAAAACAAAATTCACTAGAACTTCTGTTTCTTTTTTCCGAGTATCCATAATTCTTTGAGTCAACCTGCTCAGGATCAGAAGCTCTGGCATGGGGAGCTTTACAGGCTGACAGAAATAAGCTTTCTGCTACACATACCTTCAAATTAATCAGCCCAATGCCCCTTGAGTTCGAATGTATAATTGTTAGAAATTCAGATGATTGGGGCTTCCCTGGTGTTTGGTGGTTAAGAATCCAACGCAAGAGACATGGCTACGTCCCTGATCCAGAACGATCCCACATGCAGCTAAGCTGTGTACCACAGCTATGGAGCGTGTGCTCTACAGCCTGGCAGTGGCACCACTGAGCCCACATGCCACAAATACTGAAGCCCTCACACCCTGCAATCCATGCTCTCCAACAAGAGAAGTCACTGCGGTGAGAAGCCTGCACACCATACCTGGAGAGCAGGCCCTGCTGTCCACAACTAGAGAAGAGTGCACACAGCAGCCAGGACCCAGCATAGCCAAAAGTCAATAAATAATTTATTTTTAAAAAAAATTAGATGATTAATAAACCTAGTAGTAGCAAAGACTTATGCTCTGTTACCTATCTCCTGGACTCTTGAGAAACTGCAGGACCCTCAAAGAAAGACCCACGAGGATGTCAATCAGCATAGTGTTAGATGTCTGCAGCCCAACTGGGCAATCTATGTTAACTTAGTAGCTAATAAGAAAATACAGTTACTAGCTTCAGAAGTCCAGAATCTATTTGATAAATAGTTGAGTAAACGAAGAATATTTATTTAAAAGAAAATACAGAGACAAGAGGAAACTTCAGAGGGCAAAGCTGATGCTCACTATCTTGATTGTGGTGATGGTTCATGGATATATATATATATACATGTACATATATGTAGTGTCTTATTGTATGCCAGTCATACCTCACTACAACTGCTTTTAAAAGTCACACAAGGAAAAATAAACTTTAAGGAAGAAAAAAATCTTTGGCCTGTCCATTTGTGTTTTGTACATTTCACTGCATATGTTACACTTCAGAAAAGTACTATTTGCATTAAAAAAAGAAAAGAAAATTGTCAAATAGTAAATATTGTTGCTGTGTTTTGTAGAAGAAATATAGAGCAGATATAAGAATATATATTTATGTGTTTTACTTGCCTAAGAGTATTAGAAAGATAAGAATCTAATGGCAGTTATCCATCCCTTTGGCCCAGAGAGAGGAAAGAGTAAGGTTTCTCCATGCTTCCTTTTGTATATCATCTTGCTCTTTGAAAAGTTTGTAAAAACAGTACAAGAGGAAAAAAGCCTCTAAAGGAAGATGAGTATCAGGTAATTGGTAGGGGTGAGGAGTTGAAGGAAAGAAGAGGAAAGGCAAGATGGGCATTTTCTAAAATCAGAAATACCTTGAACATACACACAAGAGGAGCCCGAACTGGGAGATTTGCAAAGCCTAACAACCACACAGCCCGTCTGAAGTCCCCAAGTTGATGGGTATCCACTGGTCATGTGACTAATTCCCTGGTCGTGTGACGGGTCTCCTGCCTGGGAGTGTAAAGGCACTGCTACGCTCTAAACAGGTTTGCCAGAAGTACCTCCAATTAAACAAACCCAAACCACCCTAGGCTTCACTCCTGCTGTGAGACCAAATCACCCAGCTGGTAAATGCAGATTGAGAGGCCCATGCTCAACAGGCACAGTCCTGGCACTGACTGGAACCCAGAGAGAGGTCCCCGAGGGGCTTTAGGTCCCAGCTCGGGTGACATGACAGTGGACAGTTATCATCTGCTGGATGCAAGTTCAAAGGGGATGAGACCAAAGGTGACGGGTGATGTCAGAGACTTCCTTTCAGGGCATTGACTCTGCTCCCCACGGCCAGGCCCCCCCATTGCTAGAAAGGAAATGGGCTTGGTTTCTGATCAGCTGGAAAGGGGCCTGCATGTTGCTTTGCTGTTCCCCGGGCTCAGATCTAGGCAGCACCAGCTAAGCCTCCCGTGGGCTCCTGAGGACCCTTTGTGGGCTCCCCTCCCTCCTTGCATTTCTAGCTCCATCTCCAGATTCTGGCTTCTCCCACCTCAGCTTCCTGGGTTCCGGCTAACAAGTCTCCTTTACCCTGAGTATTTTCCTAAGGCTGCAGCAACCGAGTAGCACAGGCCACGTGGCTTAAAACAGCAGTTCCCAGCCTTTGGGGCACCAGGAACAGGTTTCACGGAAGATAGTTTTTTCATACATCAGGGGGTAGGGATGGTTTCAGGATGATTTAAGCACATCACATTCTAGTATTATTATTCCATCAGCTCCACCACAGATCCTCAAGCATTAGATTCCGGAGGCTGCGGACTCGTGTCTTAGAACAAAGGATCTTAGTCTCTCGCAATTCTGGAGAATACAAGTCCAACATCAAAGAATCAGCAGAAGCTTCTAGGGAAGGGTCCTTCCTGGCACTTTCCAGCTTCCCCAGGTATCCTTGACTCCTGGGAGCATAATTCCTATCTCTGTCTCGGTTTTTACAAGGAGTTCTCCTCTGTGTGTCTGAAAGTAAAAGTGTTGGTTGCTCAGTTGTGTCTGACTCTTGGCAACCCCATGAACTGAAGCCTGCCAGGCTCCTCTCCGTCCATGGAATCCTCCAGGCAAGAATACTAGAATGGGGTGCGCTCGCTTTTCCAGAGGATCTTCCCAATGCAGGGATTGAACCTGGGTCTCCTTCATTGCAGGAAGATTTTTTTTAACCATCTGAGCCACCAGGGAAGCCCCTGGTGTTTTTTCTGGGTTCTTACAAGGACACAAGTCATATTGGATGAAGGACCTAGCCTACCCCAGTACAATTTCATCTTAACTTGCATTCCAGTTACATTTGCAAAGGCCCTCTACCAAGTAAGGTCATATTCACAGGTACCCAGGGTTAGGACTTCACAATATATCTATTTTGGCTGGGGGGAGACAATTTAACCCACAAGGCCTTATATCCCTACATCCTATGCAGAAGGATCTCCAATCTACAAACAAATCTTTTTGTCCTTGGGATGATTTCACTAGCAAAATTTTGATGAATAGTTCTGTTAAAAGCCCGTTCCCCATAGCAGGGGAGGACAGAGAAGAGCGAAGGGTGAAGAGGGCGGAAACCCACTTCCTTCCACCTCGGGGAGGATGTGCAGAGGCCCAGGCGGAGGGCAGACTGAGGATTAGGATGTGCTGGGCCTGCCTCCCACCTCGCTTCCTGGGTTCCGGCTAACAAGTCTCCTTTACCCTGAGTATTTTCCTAAGGCTGCAGCAACCGAGTAGCACAGGCCACGTGGCTTAAAACAGCAGTTCCCAGCCTTTGGGGCACCAGGAACAGGTTTCACGGAAGATAGTTTTTTCATACATCAGGGGGTAGGGATGGTTTCAGGATGATTTAAGCACATCACATTCTAGTATTATTATTCCATCAGCTCCACCACAGATCCTCAAGCATTAGATTCCGGAGGCTGCGGACTCGTGTCTTAGAACAAAGGATCTTAGTCTCTCGCAATTCTGGAGAATACAAGTCCAACATCAAAGAATCAGCAGAAGCTTCTAGGGAAGGGTCCTTCCTGGCACTTTCCAGCTTCCCCAGGTATCCTTGACTCCTGGGAGCATAATTCCTATCTCTGTCTCGGTTTTTACAAGGAGTTCTCCTCTGTGTGTCTGAAAGTAAAAGTGTTGGTTGCTCAGTTGTGTCTGACTCTTGGCAACCCCATGAACTGAAGCCTGCCAGGCTCCTCTCCGTCCATGGAATCCTCCAGGCAAGAATACTAGAATGGGGTGCGCTCGCTTTTCCAGAGGATCTTCCCAATGCAGGGATTGAACCTGGGTCTCCTTCATTGCAGGAAGATTTTTTTTTTTTACCATCTGAGCCACCAGGGAAGCCCCTGGTGTTTTTTCTGGGTTCTTACAAGGACACAAGTCATATTGGATGAAGGACCTAGCCTACCCCAGTACAATTTCATCTTAACTTGCATTCCAGTTACATTTGCAAAGGCCCTCTACCAAGTAAGGTCATATTCACAGGTACCCAGGGTTAGGACTTCACAATATATCTATTTTGGCTGGGGGGAGACAATTTAACCCACAAGGCCTTATATCCCTACATCCTATGCAGAAGGATCTCCAATCTACAAACAAATCTTTTTGTCCTTGGGATGATTTCACTAGCAAAATTTTGATGAATAGTTCTGTTAAAAGCCCGTTCCCCATAGCAGGGGAGGACAGAGAAGAGCGAAGGGTGAAGAGGGCGGAAACCCACTTCCTTCCACCTCGGGGAGGATGTGCAGAGGCCCAGCGGGGCGGAGGGCAGAGGTCTGGTTCAGCGCTCTCTGGAGCCCTGCTGGCTCGCAGGATGTGGACTGCAGGGCCGCAGGTGCCTCCCAGCCCTGGCCCCACCACCTCCCATAAGCTGCTTAGCCTTCTGATCCCTTCCTTCCCCGGCTGTCCAATGAAGGAGGTGAAGTATTAATATATGGCCTAAGTCCTTGTTAGCTTGCAAATGTCCTGACTTCGTGGGGACATCTGGGACTTTCCCGCCCCCAACGGCCTGTGGGTAACCAGAGGCAACTGACTGGGGCGTGTACCCCGATCTGCATGTAACACGGCCTGGACTGGAAGGCAGGAGCCTGGATTGGCAACCAACTAGAGAGGATCCAACCCCCATCTAAGGGTGAGGAATGCAGCTGTGTAGGACCCAGGCCCAGTTCCTTTCACTCCCCAGGCAGGAAGTCATTTGGAGTCCTTAGACTCCTCTTCTGCCAGACCCTTTCCAGGCTCAATGGCTCCTCTGTCAGGGCAGGAAAAGGGACACTGAAAAAGGCTTGTCTGGGCCGTCCCTAGTGACTCAGTGGTGAAGAATCCACCTGTCAATGCAGGAAACACGGGTTCGGTCTCCAATTCGGGGAGATCCCACATGCCACGGAGCAGCGAGGCCCATGGCCCACAACACCTGAAGCTGTGCCATAGAGCCCCGGGGGCCACAGCTACGCAGGCCCCACGCACACTGCTGCTCCTGAAGCCGGTGTGCGTTGCAACAAGAGAAGCCTGCACACTGCAACTGGAGGAGCCCCGCTCCCTACAATGAGAGAAAACCAGCGCACAAATAAAGAAGACAATAAAAGGCTAGTTCGATTTCCTGCCTGGTAGCACTTGACTTAGAAGGCCTTCAACAAGGCCTTCGACTTCCCGGATCAGGCCTTCCAGCATACCCTCTCCCACGCCCCTAGCCCAGCCCTGCACGCCCACTGCCACTGCCCCTCCCTCCTCTATGCCCGCTATATCAGGTACCCAGGGTTAGGACTTCACAATATATCTATTTTGGCTGGGGGGAGACAATTTAACCCACAAGGCCTTATATCCCTACATCCTATGCAGAAGGATCTCCAATCTACAAACAAATCTTTTGTCCTTGGGATGATTTCACTAGCAAAATTTTGATGAATAGTTCTGTTAAAGCCCATTCCCCATAGCAGGGGAGGACAGAGAAGAGCGAAGGGTGAAGAGGGCGGAAACCCACTTCCTTCCACCTCGGGGAGGATGTGCAGAGGCCCAGCGGGGCGGAGGGCAGAGGTCTGGTTCAGCGCTCTCTGGAGCCCTGCTGGCTCGCAGGATGTGGACTGCAGGGCCGCAGGTGCCTCCCAGCCCTGGCCCCACCACCTCCCATAAGCTGCTTAGCCTTCTGATCCCTTCCTTCCCCGGCTGTCCAATGAAGGAGGTGAAGTATTAATATATGGCCTAAGTCCTTGTTAGCTTGCAAATGTCCTGACTTCGTGGGGACATCTGGGACTTTCCCGCCCCCAACGGCCTGTGGGTAACCAGAGGCAACTGACTGGGGCGTGTACCCCGATCTGCATGTAACACGGCCTGGACTGGAAGGCAGGAGCCTGGATTGGCAACCAACTAGAGAGGATCCAACCCCCATCTAAGGGTGAGGAATGCAGCTGTGTAGGACCCAGGCCCAGTTCCTTTCACTCCCCAGGCAGGAAGTCATTTGGAGTCCTTAGACTCCTCTTCTGCCAGACCCTTTCCAGGCTCAATGGCTCCTCTGTCAGGGCAGGAAAAGGGACACTGAAAAAGGCTTGTCTGGGCCGTCCCTAGTGACTCAGTGGTGAAGAATCCACCTGTCAATGCAGGAAACACGGGTTCGGTCTCCAATTCGGGGAGATCCCACATGCCACGGAGCAGCGAGGCCCATGGCCCACAACACCTGAAGCTGTGCCATAGAGCCCGGGAGCCACAGCTACGCAGGCCCCACGCACACTGCTGCTCCTGAAGCCGGTGTGCGTTGCAACAAGAGAAGCCTGCACACTGCAACTGGAGGAGCCCCGCTCCCTACAATGAGAGAAAACCAGCGCACAAATAAAGAAGACAATAAAAGGCTAGTTCGATTTCCTGCCTGGTAGCACTTGACTTAGAAGGCCTTCAACAAGGCCTTCGACTTCCCGGATCAGGCCTTCCAGCATACCCTCTCCCACGCCCCTAGCCCAGCCCTGCACGCCCACTGCCACTGCCCCTCCCTCCTCTAGGTGCCCTGCTGCCCCCCCAACCCCATGCCACCCGGTGAGGCTCTCAGCCCCACAAGCATGCATTCCTGCATTCAATCAACAAACTGCTTTGCAGCATCTGTGTGAAGAGGATACCCTGCCTGGCCCCAGGGAGCGTGCAGCCAGGACAGTAAGAGCTGTCAGTCTTTGTTCGGTCTGGAGTTTGAACTCAGATCCCTTAAAGCTCGAAGGCCTTTGGCTTTAGGGGGAGTGGGGCGGAGGGATGGAGCAGTTTGTACTGTGTGTCCCTAGAGCGGACAGAAGGGTTGTATTTCTCAGCCTCTGTCTTAGGAGTTTTTGTCTCGCAGGTTCCTGAATACCTAGCCACTGGATGGACGTGCATCCATCTCTATAAAGGGACCTTCTTCCTCTTGGTCTGTCCCATTCGTCCACCCTCCAGCAGCCCCCAGGGTTAGAAGCAGCCCAGTCCTTTGCCACCTCCATCCTCAGGGCTGACAGACCGAGCTTACAGTCACCCTTGTTTCAGTCCGATTACAACATTTTTTCCACATTGCAACACAAGCCTCTACTCAAGATTGATCCCTTCCTTCCACAGCTACCATTTCTCAAGTCTTGTTTTACATGGATTTCGTCCCAGCAGCTTCATTTCAAGTGAATCCAAGCACATTGACTCTTCTAACTTAATTCATCTTAGGGAAAATCAGTGCTGAGGGAGCTATTGACCCTTGTAAGTGCAGACAATACACTTTCTCCTGATTTTTGCCTTAGTGGGCTCTGACACAATCCATGGCTCCTGAGCACTCGGGCCCATGCTTTGGGAGTCCTCTACCTAGAATCTATAGGCAGGAGGCCCCACGCACACTGCTGCTCCTGAAGCCGGTGTGCGTTGCAACAAGAGAAGCCTGCACACTGCAACTGGAGGAGCCCCGCTCCCTACAATGAGAGAAAACCAGCGCACAAATAAAGAAGACAATAAAAGGCTAGTTCGATTTCCTGCCTGGTAGCACTTGACTTAGAAGGCCTTCAACAAGGCCTTCGACTTCCCGGATCAGGCCTTCCAGCATACCCTCTCCCACGCCCCTAGCCCAGCCCTGCACGCCCACTGCCACTGCCCCTCCCTCCTCTAGGTGCCCTGCTGCCCCCCCAACCCCATGCCACCCGGTGAGGCTCTCAGCCCCACAAGCATGCATTCCTGCATTCAATCAACAAACTGCTTTGCAGCATCTGTGTGAAGAGGATACCCTGCCTGGCCCCAGGGAGCGTGCAGCCAGGACAGTAAGAGCTGTCAGTCTTTGTTCGGTCTGGAGTTTGAACTCAGATCCCTTAAAGCTCGAAGGCCTTTGGCTTTAGGGGGAGTGGGGCGGAGGGATGGAGCAGTTTGTACTGTGTGTCCCTAGAGCGGACAGAAGGGTTGTATTTCTCAGCCTCTGTCTTAGGAGTTTTTGTCTCGCAGGTTCCTGAATACCTAGCCACTGGATGGACGTGCATCCATCTCTATAAAGGGACCTTCTTCCTCTTGGTCTGTCCCATTCGTCCACCCTCCAGCAGCCCCCAGGGTTAGAAGCAGCCCAGTCCTTTGCCACCTCCATCCTCAGGGCTGACAGACCGAGCTTACAGTCACCCTTGTTTCAGTCCGATTACAACATTTTTTCCACATTGCAACACAAGCCTCTACTCAAGATTGATCCCTTCCTTCCACAGCTACCATTTCTCAAGTCTTGTTTTACATGGATTTCGTCCCAGCAGCTTCATTTCAAGTGAATCCAAGCACATTGACTCTTCTAACTTAATTCATCTTAGGGAAAATCAGTGCTGAGGGAGCTATTGACCCTTGTAAGTGCAGACAATACACTTTCTCCTGATTTTTGCCTTAGTGGGCTCTGACACAATCCATGGCTCCTGAGCACTCGGGCCCATGCTTTGGGAGTCCTCTACCTAGAATCTATAGGCAGAGTCACAGGATGCCTGGAGTCCTGCTTGGCTCACCCGTGACTCACGGGTCTCATGTGAACCACCCATCCGCCCCTCTTGCTCTAGTTACGTATTTCTGGGAGCAAACACTCCAAAGCCTAGTGGATTGAAACAACAATCATTGGTTTGTCTCTCCCATGTATGATTTGGGCTGGGCTTATAGGAAAGGATCATGTCTATATCACACCATATCAACTGAGGTGGGTTAACTGGGGGTTGAAGGATCCATTCCAAGATGCCTGGGATGTGGGTGTTGGTGGTAGGACAGAGGCCAGAGCAGAGGGCTGGGGGCCTCAGTTCCTCTCCATGTGGACTTCTGCCTAGATGTACTGGCAGCATGGGAAATGAGTTCTGGGAGGCAGAGACCCAAGAGAATCTGGCACTTTTGTGACCTAGCCTCAGAAGTCACGTAATATCACTTCCACCAAAGCCTATGGGTAAAGTCATACTGGCCTATGTAGGTCTGACTAAAAGACACATAAACCTCACCTCTGCATGGGAGGAACATCAAGGTCACACTGTCAAAGCATGTGGAGGGCTTCGTGGCCAGTGGTCAAGAATCTGCCTTGCAATGCAAGGGACACAGTGTTCAACTGACCCGTGCATCCATCTCTATAAAGGGACCTTCTTCCTCTTGGTCTGTCCCATTCGTCCACCCTCCAGCAGCCCCCAGGGTTAGAAGCAGCCCAGTCCTTTGCCACCTCCATCCTCAGGGCTGACAGACCGAGCTTACAGTCACCCTTGTTTCAGTCCGATTACAACATTTTTTCCACATTGCAACACAAGCCTCTACTCAAGATTGATCCCTTCCTTCCACAGCTACCATTTCTCAAGTCTTGTTTTACATGGATTTCGTCCCAGCAGCTTCATTTCAAGTGAATCCAAGCACATTGACTCTTCTAACTTAATTCATCTTAGGGAAAATCAGTGCTGAGGGAGCTATTGACCCTTGTAAGTGCAGACAATACACTTTCTCCTGATTTTTGCCTTAGTGGGCTCTGACACAATCCATGGCTCCTGAGCACTCGGGCCCATGCTTTGGGAGTCCTCTACCTAGAATCTATAGGCAGAGTCACAGGATGCCTGGAGTCCTGCTTGGCTCACCCGTGACTCACGGGTCTCATGTGAACCACCCATCCGCCCCTCTTGCTCTAGTTACGTATTTCTGGGAGCAAACACTCCAAAGCCTAGTGGATTGAAACAACAATCATTGGTTTGTCTCTCCCATGTATGATTTGGGCTGGGCTTATAGGAAAGGATCATGTCTATATCACACCATATCAACTGAGGTGGGTTAACTGGGGGTTGAAGGATCCATTCCAAGATGCCTGGGATGTGGGTGTTGGTGGTAGGACAGAGGCCAGAGCAGAGGGCTGGGGGCCTCAGTTCCTCTCCATGTGGACTTCTGCCTAGATGTACTGGCAGCATGGGAAATGAGTTCTGGGAGGCAGAGACCCAAGAGAATCTGGCACTTTTGTGACCTAGCCTCAGAAGTCACGTAATATCACTTCCACCAAAGCCTATGGGTAAAGTCATACTGGCCTATGTAGGTCTGACTAAAAGACACATAAACCTCACCTCTGCATGGGAGGAACATCAAGGTCACACTGTCAAAGCATGTGGAGGGCTTCTCCAGTGGTCCAGTGGTCAAGAATCTGCCTTGCAATGCAAGGGACACAGGTTCAATCCCTGGTCCCAGAAGCTCCCACATGCCTCAGAGCAACTGAGCCCGTGTGCCACAACAAAAGAAGCCACAATGAGAAGCCTGAGCACCTCAATGAAGAGTAGCTTGCCACAACTAGGGAAGGCCTACGTACAGCCGTGAAAACCCACCACCGCCAAAGAATAAAACATATAGACAAATCTTTTAAAATAAATCATTTTTAAAAAGCATGTGGAATGGAACATATTATAGTGGATGTCTTTAGGAAATATGATCTATCATGATTTATTCACTGGCCATAACAATCCACATTTATCCCACATAAAAAATACACTCAATCCCTTTGTAAAAGTCCCCAGATCTTATCCCATGATGGCATCCTCTTGAAAGCCCAGGACCTTTATTTTCTAAGTCTAATGTAGGTGCAGATGAAGCTCAGTTCTTTGAGAATAGCTCCTTGAAACTGTTTATCTACCCAAAGACTATGTACTAAAAAGACAAGTTATCTGCTTCTTGCCCCCTACCCACCACCAACCACCACCACCACGTACACAACCAACATACAATAATGGGATAGGCATGGAATAACCATTACAGACTCTCATTCAAAGAAGAGGAGAGGGACTTCCCTGGTAATCCAATAGTTAAGACTCTGGGCTCCAAGTGCAGGGGTCCCAGGTTCGAGCACTGGTCAGGGAACTAGATTTTGCATGCCACAACTAAGAGCTCACTTCAGGCAATGAAGATCCCCCATGTTGCACTGAAGACCCAGTGCAGCCAAAGAAATAAAAAATAGAGGAAGATGACAATGAGAAGTGGAGGCACACAGCTTTCTCTGATCCATAGCAATTCTGAAATCCAGCCCAGTATCTGTTGCCAGTTCCTTGATGAGGGCTCAGAACTACTGCCTGGGAATTGTTCTCTGTGGCTTTTGGCTCTGCCTTCATCATTGTTAGTCCTTCACTTTTGATCATCCTTTTTCCAAAAAAAAAAAAAAACCGTAAGCCTCTGTGGCTGAGTAGTTCTCCCAAATACAAATCTGAGGACCCAGAGACAGTGTTTCCTTTTGTGCTCACCACCCCTTTCCGTTCAAGCTGGTATAATTCATAGTTTACAAGTTAGTTTATCTGTCCCTACTGGATCAACGCCACATCGACAAATCTCTTTGAAATGAATTCTTCTCTAATTCAGGCTCCTGGTGTGACTGTGGCAGGACAATGCCTTAGGGTTTTTAGCAGTTCTGTTTCTTTAACGAATTGAATCTGTAAAACCTGCCCCTAGGACCCTTCCAAAGGCTGGGGTCTACCTGAAGGTCTTATAAGGCCCTGCTTGCCTCTTCCTGTTGTCTCAACAAAAAATTGTAGGGATTCCCTCATGAATCTGATCTTGACCCAAAATTTATTTCTTAATTTGAGGATAATTTAATCTCCAGAGACACTGAAGATGAGAAAGTTAGCCCAAGGGAAACAGAGGCAGCACACTTAGCCAGATCATAGGGGCCAGCAAGTTCTCCTGGTGTCAGATGACACACGGCGGCTTATGTTCAAGTTTGATCAGAATTGGTTCAGGTCTATACCTGAGGTTTCTTAGCACAGGTTTACAGTGTTTTCAAAAGTCCTTTCCTTCCACTCAATCACAGGTGGTTTTGGCATGCCATAACCTCTGGGGTCCTGTTGGTTCATGCCAATAACTTAATTGCTTCTTTGCAGTTAAGACTTTTGAGGAGAGGGACTTCCCTGGTAATCCAATAGTTAAGACTCTGGGCTCCAAGTGCAGGGTCCCAGGTTCGAGCACTGGTCAGGGAACTAGATTTTGCATGCCACAACTAAGAGCTCACTTCAGGCAATGAAGATCCCCCATGTTGCACTGAAGACCCAGTGCAGCCAAAGAAATAAAAAATAGAGGAAGATGACAATGAGAAGTGGAGGCACACAGCTTTCTCTGATCCATAGCAATTCTGAAATCCAGCCCAGTATCTGTTGCCAGTTCCTTGATGAGGGCTCAGAACTACTGCCTGGGAATTGTTCTCTGTGGCTTTTGGCTCTGCCTTCATCATTGTTAGTCCTTCACTTTTGATCATCCTTTTTCCAAAAAAAAAAAAAAACCGTAAGCCTCTGTGGCTGAGTAGTTCTCCCAAATACAAATCTGAGGACCCAGAGACAGTGTTTCCTTTTGTGCTCACCACCCCTTTCCGTTCAAGCTGGTATAATTCATAGTTTACAAGTTAGTTTATCTGTCCCTACTGGATCAACGCCACATCGACAAATCTCTTTGAAATGAATTCTTCTCTAATTCAGGCTCCTGGTGTGACTGTGGCAGGACAATGCCTTAGGGTTTTTAGCAGTTCTGTTTCTTTAACGAATTGAATCTGTAAAACCTGCCCCTAGGACCCTTCCAAAGGCTGGGGTCTACCTGAAGGTCTTATAAGGCCCTGCTTGCCTCTTCCTGTTGTCTCAACAAAAAATTGTAGGGATTCCCTCATGAATCTGATCTTGACCCAAAATTTATTTCTTAATTTGAGGATAATTTAATCTCCAGAGACACTGAAGATGAGAAAGTTAGCCCAAGGGAAACAGAGGCAGCACACTTAGCCAGATCATAGGGGCCAGCAAGTTCTCCTGGTGTCAGATGACACACGGCGGCTTATGTTCAAGTTTGATCAGAATTGGTTCAGGTCTATACCTGAGGTTTCTTAGCACAGGTTTACAGTGTTTTCAAAAGTCCTTTCCTTCCACTCAATCACAGGTGGTTTTGGCATGCCATAACCTCTGGGGTCCTGTTGGTTCATGCCAATAACTTAATTGCTTTCTTTGCAATGACTCTGTGCTACAGGCAGCCTAACTTGAGGTTTGGCTAACTCTTAGATATTTATCATTTCACTGGGTTTATGAAGAGAAGAAGAAAGTTCAGAACCAATTAAGACATCAAAGGCAAGCTCATCATCCACGCTCCCAAGGCAAAAATGAAAGGGCCCAGCTGAGGACCTCACCCCTCCTCTGGCCCCCCTACAGTGAGAATGCCAGGGCTTTGTGTCAACACCCCGTGTGTGCTGGGTGGATTTTCATGATGGTCTCAGATTCAGAGCAGCGGTCCTGTGATCTGCTGTGTCTCCAGGATTTGGAGCTGAACTATTGGACGAACTATAGCTGATGAGCCTACCTCTCAAAGTTAACGAGAAAAAGAGACCGGGCTTTCTGAGCTGAATAACGCAGTGGGTCTATTCTATGTGGACCTGCTCTGAGTGGGTCCCCCATGGGTCTGTGTCCTCAAGGACGAAGTGTTTAAAGCTTCCTGGGGCTTCTGACCACGAGGAAAGCTGCCAAGTAGCATCTCTCTTCCTAACCTAAGCCCCTGCCTCGTTCTTTTCATATATAGCTTCCTCCAGCACTTCCTCTGGCTTGAAGAAGGAGCATGCAAATTTGCCTAACCTCTAAAAAGAAAAAAACCTTGTGGTATGCGCATTGAGTGTGTCAGGCAGAAAGAAAGCAGAGGGACCTGAGGCGGTTTCCACCCACACGCTTGAGCTCAGCTTCCAGAGAACACCATGCGGTATGGTCGCACCCTCCCAGAGGCGCCTGCAGATGCCGTTGGGAAGAAAAAAAAGAAAAACCTGGGCAGCGAATGTCATAACCCAGATCCACACTTGGTCCAGCAGCAGCGGAAGCACAGACCCACGGCGTTTACAGAGCCAGGCGAGTGCTGAGGCCGGGGTCCAGCCTTCTGCTTGCTGCCACATCCTCTCTCTGAGTCTCTAAGGGACTTCACTTTGAGGGGAAGAGGGGGCGCCTTTGGACCCACCACACGAAGCTGCGTGGGTGGGCAGCCGAGAAATGACTGATAGTCTCTGGGCCTGTCAGAGCCACAAAGTTCGCGACTCTTACCACAGGGGTCTTTGATGAGAAAGAAAACCATTCCTGGCAGCTTTTGCCCATTCGGCTATTTATGCCGATGATCACTAGGGGCCTGGAGGTCAGAACACATCATGAGCCGATCTTGGTAATTCCTGCTTATTTCAGGACCCTGAAAAGGCCCTCTTTTATTACTTAGGAAAGATTTCTTTTACTAGGAATGAACTGGCTAATTCCACTCGACGGAATTTGACTTCAGCCCATCTATTGAACACAGAACCTCTCTCCTGCATCCTTTCCCACCTGGCTGACCCCCAGGCCCACCCTGAGTGGTAACTGGTCCAGGGGAGGCCACCAAGTGGGAAAGGCTGTTCCCCGGGCAGGGCCGGGAGAGTTTCAGGCCTCCTTCCAGACAGGAATGGGACCAGCTGTGCCCCATCTTTGGTCAGAGGATGGACTACATTACCTTCCCTAGAGTCATGAAAATGCCTGGTGGGCTACAGTACACAGGGTCAAAAATAGACAGGACTGCGTGACCATGCATGCATGCACATATGGCTACTAGGAGTGAAGGTACCAATTGACACCCAGTCATTCAGGTCACACCACACCCACTAAAATCTATTTCTTAAGACCCAAAGGGCATCAGAGAATCATTAACTCTCAGGACAAAGACTTCCACGAGGATCGGGCCCCGCCTCCTCATATACAAGTGAGAGGAAATACAGTGCACACCAGAGGCTCGCTTGTGTGTTTGGCTGGCTGGCCTAGTGTGGTTCAGAAACTTAAATTAGCTAGCCTTTAAAACTCTGGAGAGTTTACTTTAAAGCCTAGACTTTTCCTCTTGGAAAAAAAAAGCAGACCATCTTACCACCCTAGGCCCCATTCCTGGGTCAGGAAATGGTTAACTATACAGGTTTCATAATCCACAGACTTGGGTCTGAGTCTTGACTCTAGGCCTTATTGACTGTGTGACCTTGGATAAGGCACTTACCCTCTCTGAGCCTCTTTCCTTCAACTGTAAAGTAGGTACAGTAATAGTATCCACCTCAGACACTGCTGCCCTCAATCTTTCCTCAGTCTTACCTAGCTTCAGGGTCTTTTCCAGTGAGTCAGCTCTTTGCTTGGCCAAAATATTGGAGCTTCAGCATCAGTCCTTCCAGTGAATATTCAGGGTTGATTTCCTTGAGGATTGACTGATTTGCTCTCCTTGCAGTCTATGGGACTCTCAAGAGCCTTCTCCAACAGCATAGTTTAGAAGCATCAATCATTGGGCGCTCAGCTTTCTTTATGGTCCCTCTTGACATCCATACATGACTACTGGGAAAACCATGGCTTTGACTATTCAGACCTTTGTAGGTAAAGTGATGTCGTTGCTTGTTTAATACGCTGTGTAGGTTTGTCATAGCTTTTCTTACAAGGCAAACGTCTTGGGCCAAGAGCCTGGCGGCTACAAGCTTTCTTTATGGTCCCACTCTCACTTTGGCTGACCCCAGAGGGACTGGTCCACCCAAGTGGGAAAGGCTGTTCAGGCAGGGCCGGGAGTTTCAGGCCTCCTTCCAGACAGGAATGGGACCAGCTGTGCCCCATCTTTGGTCAGAGGATGGACTACATTACCTTCCCTAGAGTCATGAAAATGCCTGGTGGGCTACAGTACACAGGGTCAAAAATAGACAGGACTGCGTGACCATGCATGCATGCACATATGGCTACTAGGAGTGAAGGTACCAATTGACACCCAGTCATTCAGGTCACACCACACCCACTAAAATCTATTTCTTAAGACCCAAAGGGCATCAGAGAATCATTAACTCTCAGGACAAAGACTTCCACGAGGATCGGGCCCCGCCTCCTCATATACAAGTGAGAGGAAATACAGTGCACACCAGAGGCTCGCTTGTGTGTTTGGCTGGCTGGCCTAGTGTGGTTCAGAAACTTAAATTAGCTAGCCTTTAAAACTCTGGAGAGTTTACTTTAAAGCCTAGAATTTACCTCTTGGAAAAACACAGAAGACCATCTTACCCACCCAGGCCCCATTACTGGGTCAGGAAATGGTTAACTATACAGGTTTCATAATCCACAGACTTGGGTCTGAGTCTTGACTCTAGGCCTTATTGACTGTGTGACCTTGGATAAGGCACTTACCCTCTCTGAGCCTCTTTCCTTCAACTGTAAAGTAGGTACAGTAATAGTATCCACCTCAGACACTGCTGCCCTCAATCTTTCCTCAGTCTTACCTAGCTTCAGGGTCTTTTCCAGTGAGTCAGCTCTTTGCTTGGCCAAAATATTGGAGCTTCAGCATCAGTCCTTCCAGTGAATATTCAGGGTTGATTTCCTTGAGGATTGACTGATTTGCTCTCCTTGCAGTCTATGGGACTCTCAAGAGCCTTCTCCAACAGCATAGTTTAGAAGCATCAATCATTGGGCGCTCAGCTTTCTTTATGGTCCCACTCTCACATCCATACGTGACTACTGAGAAAACCACAGCTTTGACTATTCAGACCTTTGTAGGTAAAGTGATGTCGTTGCTTGTTTAATACGCTGTGTAGGTTTGTCATAGCTTTTCTTACAAGGGGCAAACGTCTTGGGCCAAGAGCCTGGTCTTTGGTAGTATCTGACCAGGGTTAGCTATTTCTCTTACACAATGGGAACAGAGGGCGTGGGATTTCCCAGGAGGGGATATTTCGTGTTCTGAAGTTGCCCTTTGAGTTGGCCTTCTCCGATAACAGAGTCTGCCTGCCTTGAAAGCACACATTGGCCAGAGCACCCTCTGCCTTGGGAAAGATAGGATAGATGTGTTAACCCCTCCTTCAAGCCACCACCGATGCATTTTCACTTGACATTACAATAAATCCTTTGTTTCAACAACTTTCCCTAAAGACGTCCAGCTCAATCACCATGACGTCCTTTAATATTACTTCTTGGGCTTCCCTGGTAGCTCAGTAGTAAAGAGTTTGCCTGCCAATACAAGAGACACAGGTTCAATCCCTGATCCAGGAAGATGCCACATGCTGTGGAGCAACTAAACCCGTGAGCCACGACCATTGAGCCTTTGCTCTAGAGCCTCGGAACCACAACTATTGAGCCCATGTGTCGCAACTACTGAAGCCCCCTAGAGCCCAAGTTCCACAACAAGAAAAGTCACCACCACAAGAAGCCTGCTCACCTCAACTAAAGAGTAGTCCCTACTCCCTGCAACTAGAGAAGAGCCTGTGGCAGCAGTGAAAACCCAGAATAGCCAAAAATAAATAAATAAGTAAATAATTTTAAAAAGATTGCTTCTTAATGATGTTTAGGGGGCTCTTGGACTCATCAGTGAAACATTTTTCAAAGTAGAATGGATTACACATAGGACATACCTCCAACATGCTAATATTACTAATTCTTGGGTATCTCCCTTTTCGTATCTGACCTATTCTTGGCCTTGCCTCAATGGCCTCTATCAACTCATAGACTCCTCATCTAATTGTTTTGAAGTTTACCTGACCTTCCAGCCCAACAGCATAGTTTAGAAGCATCAATCATTGGGCGCTCAGCTTTCTTTATGGTCCCACTCTCACATCCATACGTGACTACTGAGAAAACCACAGCTTTGACTATTCAGACCTTTGTAGGTAAAGTGATGTCGTTGCTTGTTTAATACGCTGTGTAGGTTTGTCATAGCTTTTCTTACAAGGGGCAAACGTCTTGGGCCAAGAGCCTGGTCTTTGGTAGTATCTGACCAGGGTTAGCTATTTCTCTTACACAATGGGAACAGAGGGCGTGGGATTTCCCAGGAGGGGATATTTCGTGTTCTGAAGTTGCCCTTTGAGTTGGCCTTCTCCGATAACAGAGTCTGCCTGCCTTGAAAGCACACATTGGCCAGAGCACCCTCTGCCTTGGGAAAGATAGGATAGATGTGTTAACCCCTCCTTCAAGCCACCACCGATGCATTTTCACTTGACATTACAATAAATCCTTTGTTTCAACAACTTTCCCTAAAGACGTCCAGCTCAATCACCATGACGTCCTTTAATATTACTTCTTGGGCTTCCCTGGTAGCTCAGTAGTAAAGAGTTTGCCTGCCAATACAAGAGACACAGGTTCAATCCCTGATCCAGGAAGATGCCACATGCTGTGGAGCAACTAAACCCGTGAGCCACGACCATTGAGCCTTTGCTCTAGAGCCTCGGAACCACAACTATTGAGCCCATGTGTCGCAACTACTGAAGCCCCCTAGAGCCCAAGTTCCACAACAAGAAAAGTCACCACCACAAGAAGCCTGCTCACCTCAACTAAAGAGTAGTCCCTACTCCCTGCAACTAGAGAAGAGCCTGTGGCAGCAGTGAAAACCCAGAATAGCCAAAAATAAATAAATAAGTAAATAATTTTAAAAAGATTGCTTCTTAATGATGTTTAGGGGGCTCTTGGACTCATCAGTGAAACATTTTTCAAAGTAGAATGGATTACACATAGGACATACCTCCAACATGCTAATATTACTAATTCTTGGGTATCTCCCTTTTCGTATCTGACCTATTCTTGGCCTTGCCTCAATGGCCTCTATCAACTCATAGACTCCTCATCTAATTGTTTTGAAGTTTACCTGACCTTCCAGCCCACAAAGGGTAAAAGATTACTGGTGTTTTTTCTTGACATCACTGTGCATACTTACCTGTATTGGTCAAATTGAGACACATATTCATTCAGCTACTAAATACTCTATAATATTCTTTTGAAGGCAATAGACAGGGACTTCCCTGGTGGTCTAGTGGCTACTACTTCATGCTCCCAGTGCAGGGGACCCTGAGTCAATCCCTGGGTGGGGAACTAGATCCCACATGCTGCAACTAAAAATCCCACATGCTGCAAGAAAGACCCAGCACAACCAAATAAATTTTTAAAAAAGTGATAGACATTGATCCCTCATTTGGAGCAGAGTACATCCATTCATCAACTGTAGAATAACCCCCATGACTCAATATTACCACCATGTGATGTTATTTTGTGCTACTTTGAACAATTAAAAGACTTTTTTTTGAAACAACAACAACAAAAAGCAATAGAAGTCTTCTGTAATATAGAACTGCTCTGTCTGGCAGCCACGTATGGCTCATAAGCACTTGAAATGTGGCTAGTCTGAATTTAAATGTACTGTAAGCCTGGTGGGCTGCAGTCTGTGGGGTCGCAAAGAGTCAGACATGACTGAGGGACTAAGCACAGCACAACGTAAGTATAAAATATACAACAGATTTTTAATGGCCTGGTATGATAATAAGAATGGAAAATGTCTCATTAATTTTTATATCAATTTTACCTTGAAGTGATGCTCAGATTTATTGAGTTCATTAAAATATATTCAATAAATTTCACTCATTTCTCTTTACTCGTTTAATGGGACTTCTAGAACATTTAAAATTACATATGTAGTTCACATTCCCTTTCTACAAGACATCAATGATAAAAAAAGAAAACTTGAGGCACAAGAATATTTTTCAGCAACTTGTTCCAGATTGCGCAGAGAGTTTGAACTAAAATCAATGTCTGACAGCCTGGGTGGGAGTATAGTCATCCCACCAGTGAAACAGAACCGGCAGGGCTTCCCTGGTGGCTCAGTGGAAGGAATCCGCTTGCCGATGCAGGAGACCCAGGTTCAATCCCTGGGTCAAGAAAATCCCCTAGAGAAGAAAATGGCAACCCACTCCAGTATCCTTGCCTGGGAAATTCAATGGACATAGGAGCCTGGCTGGCTACAGCCTATGGGATTACAAAAGAGTTGAACATAACTTAGGGACTTGACAACAACTTTTTGGTGTGATTCCTTGAAAATATTTGTCTAACACAAGAGATCTTTTTTAAAAGACCTTTTTGTTTTATATTGGAGTATAGCTGATGAACAATGTTGTGATGGTTTAAGGCAGATGGTAGAGAGACTCAGCCATACACGTATCCATTCTCCCCCAAAACCCCTCTCCCACCCAGGCTGCAATGCAACACTGAGCAGAGTGCTCTACAGTAGGTCCTTGTTGGGGATCCATTTAAATGTAGCAAGTGTGTACACGTCAACCCAAACTCCCTAACTATCCCTTCCCCAATCCTTTACCCCTCCGTAACCATAAGTTCATGCTCTAAGTCTGTGAGTCTGTTTCGTACATAAGTTCATTTGTACCATTTCTTTTTAGATTCTGAATATAAGGAATATCATATGATATTTCTCCTTCTCTAACTTCACTCAGTATGAAAATCTCTAGGCCCATCCACAGTGCTGTGAATGACATTATTTCCTTCTTTCTTTTTTTTTTTAAAAAAAACCTTTTATTTATTTATTTTTGGCTGTGCTGGGTCTTTGTTGATGTGTGGGTTTAGCTGCTCTGCAGTATGTGGGATCTCCCCGGATCAGGGCTCAAACCTGTGTCTCCTGCATTGGCAGACAGGTTCTTATCCACTGAGCCACAAGGGAAGCCCTATTTCCTTCTTTCTTTTGTTTTAATATATATTTCATTCTCTTTAATGACTGTAACACTTAGATCTTCATCCACCACTTTGTGTCTCCCGGGAAGGAAGCATGGAAAGACAAAGCCAGCCCAGAGGATGAACCCAAAGCCATCCTCCATAAGTCATGAAGGGCACACTGCACGATCTAAGAATTTTCCATCCCTGCTGTTGAGGGCAGTCATCAGGGTCTCCTTTACTCCCACCACCACATCAGAACACCTGGGACTCAGATGACAAATATTGTCACAGTTATCGCTCCTTTATCAGCAGGCGTGTGGTCCCTCACCAAATCCCCACACAATGTCTCCTAAGGTACTGAAAGGATGGCGATCTTGCAGAGTGACCCACCTGGGGAGGAGCATTGCATCTAAGTGAAAATATGAAGCAAAGATAGGACATCTTAACTGGATGGTCTCAGCTTTGAGAAGGGAAAGGTCGTGTGAGAACAACCAGCATCCAGAGTGGCGGACACAAGAGATCTTTTTAAAAGACCTTTTTGTTTTATATTGGAGTATAGCTGATGAACAATGTTGTGATGGTTTAAGGCAGATGGTAGAGAGACTCAGCCATACACGTATCCATTCTCCCCCAAAACCCCTCTCCCACCCAGGCTGCAATGCAACACTGAGCAGAGTGCTCTACAGTAGGTCCTTGTTGGGGATCCATTTAAATGTAGCAAGTGTGTACACGTCAACCCAAACTCCCTAACTATCCCTTCCCCAATCCTTTACCCCTCCGTAACCATAAGTTCATGCTCTAAGTCTGTGAGTCTGTTTCGTACATAAGTTCATTTGTACCATTTCTTTTTAGATTCTGAATATAAGGAATATCATATGATATTTCTCCTTCTCTAACTTCACTCAGTATGAAAATCTCTAGGCCCATCCACAGTGCTGTGAATGACATTATTTCCTTCTTTCTTTTTTTTTTTAAAAAAAACCTTTTATTTATTTATTTTTGGCTGTGCTGGGTCTTTGTTGATGTGTGGGTTTAGCTGCTCTGCAGTATGTGGGATCTCCCCGGATCAGGGCTCAAACCTGTGTCTCCTGCATTGGCAGACAGGTTCTTATCCACTGAGCCACAAGGGAAGCCCTATTTCCTTCTTTCTTTTGTTTTAATATATATTTCATTCTCTTTAATGACTGTAACACTTAGATCTTCATCCACCACTTTGTGTCTCCCGGGAAGGAAGCATGGAAAGACAAAGCCAGCCCAGAGGATGAACCCAAAGCCATCCTCCATAAGTCATGAAGGGCACACTGCACGATCTAAGAATTTTCCATCCCTGCTGTTGAGGGCAGTCATCAGGGTCTCCTTTACTCCCACCACCACATCAGAACACCTGGGACTCAGATGACAAATATTGTCACAGTTATCGCTCCTTTATCAGCAGGCGTGTGGTCCCTCACCAAATCCCCACACAATGTCTCCTAAGGTACTGAAAGGATGGCGATCTTGCAGAGTGACCCACCTGGGGAGGAGCATTGCATCTAAGTGAAAATATGAAGCAAAGATAGGACATCTTAACTGGATGGTCTCAGCTTTGAGAAGGGAAAGGTCGTGTGTGAGAACAACCAGCATCCAGAGTGGCGGACTGAGTTTAGGAACCAAGCTCTGAGCAGAAAGGGCCTTCTCTTACCCAGATCTTGCTGGTGCCCTTAAACCCTCAACCTAGTCAGAGCCATTCAGGAAAGACCTCTGGCTTACCCGCTCAAGAGTCTAAAATACCCTCCTTATCCGAAGGTTACCATGAAAGATACAGGAACCTCCTTTCAAGAATAGAACAAGAATGGGTCTGAAAACAGCCTACAGAGCTATCCAAGAAGTTCGTAAGAATCTCATTAGGTTCTTTCCAGAGCTTATTTTTTCTGACTTCACAGATAAATATAACAAAACAGTTTATTACTTTCAGTAGAAACAAGAAGGAAGAAGAAGAAAAAGAACGAGGAGGAAGTAATTCCTCAGTTAGACTTCGAAACTATGTTGAAGCAGCAAGAAAGGCTAAGATGATGAAAAACACACCTTAGCAATTCTAAAAGCATTGTGCCTCCGAGGCAGCTGGTAGACCTCTTCCAGTTTCAAGATAGAATTTGTAACATCAAAATAAAAGAATGGTTGTGATCATTAAATTCATGATATGCAGAAACTGATCTTCATATTAATGACCCAAAGGCATTCGTGGATGTTTATAATTTGTTCCGTTTTCTACTTCTGGAGGCATTAAGATACAGTACTTAGACATAGCCTGATTAGTTTGTCTTAAATGTCAGATCACTTGCAGGGGCGAAGGTCCTCCCAACAATACCCCCGACAAAAGAGGCTTTGTTAGAGAAAGGGTATACTTAGGATCTTCATGGAACATATGTCCTGGTAATCCTGAGACAGAAGCCGGTTGTCTCATGTGCAGAAAGGGGCCCCTAACTAACCTCCCTGCGCTCAGAGCCTGTCATTTGCTCAGTGGCCACGTGGCCGGCATCCTGGCAAAGCTACCATGCTGAGGGCAGTGGCTTCCTGCCTGCAGCCGGCCCACCTCTCCCTGAGCAGATGGGCCAGCCCTCGGGGAAAGGAAGCCCTTCTGAGATCCTCCTGCCTTCATTCTTCCCAAATGGGCTTTGCTATAAAAAGCAAATTAAACAGCCATTGTTTCTTCCCTCCATGAAGCTGGCAGACCAACATCCTGTCTAATACCCAAGGCTCCCGGATGTTGGCTGCCCAGCTGCGGACAGCAACTGCTTAACTGCTTAAAGCAATGAGAAAAAAAATGCACCTTCCAATGGCAACAGGATTTTTCTTAAGCTCCGAGCCTTCCTCATTCATTGGGTCCCTTATTTTTTTTGTTTTTTTTTTTTTTGAGATGACATATATACACAGCAGAAAAGGGTTTTCTTTTCATCACTGGTATTCTTCTCCATCCCTGGAGAAGTACTCCTCTGGCGGCCCAAATAAGTTAGGGTCAGTACTCGAGGTGAACCTGAAACACTGACCCTTAAACCTTTCCCTGCCTGTCCACCTGGTATATTTCTCAGTGAAAGACTTGTTTCAATGTTTTCAGGAGTTCTAAAGCACCAAGTAGTCAAAAAAAAAAAAAAAAAAAAAGACATGTGAGGTGATGGGGATGTGCCAATGAACTTGATTGTGGTAAATATTGGACAACATGGATGTATATTAAATTATACATAAAAGGTTATTTGTCAATTACATTTCGATAAAGCTAACAGTAAATAATAAAAGTGTTGCTGCCGTTGTTTCGTCACTGAGTTGTGTCAACTCTTTTGTGATCCCATGGGCTGTTGTCTGCCAGACTCCTCTGTCCATGGGATTTTCCAGGCAAAAATACTGGAGTACGCTGTTGTTTCCTTCCCCCAAGTAAAACACTTCACCCCAAATCTAAAATAGAAGACAAATATAACGAATATTTTATAATAATTATAAATGGAATATAACCTTTAAAATTGGGACTCAGTATGTTGGACACCTGGAACTTACATAATATTGTGTGGCAACTGCACTTCAATTAAAAGAGAAATCAGAGAAAAATTTTTGAAAACATCCAACTCACATAACTTTAAAAAAATAAAGTAGAAAACAAAATATTTTCTAAAAAAACGAACAGCTGAGATGAAGATTCTAGAGATCCACTGAGCATACCTGCAAAGCAGGGCCCTGGGGTGGGGGCGGTGGGGTGTGGGGGTGACACAGATCAGCAGCAGCTTTGATCTCTTCAGAGAAAAGAAAAACTGAGCAGAAAGAAAGCAGGAGAGAAACTGGAAGACAAGGAGAAAGCGAGAGAGGAGAAGCAGTTTATATTTCTCATATGGCAGCATTTATTTGACTGTGGTGTGATTGCTGTGTAATTCTCTCTCCTTACTATATATACTCCAGAATTTACATTTTCGACTTCTACTTTCTGTGTAAGCTTCATCTCAAATTTGACTTCCCTGCAATCTGACGTTTATCAACAGCTTACTGAAGGCTCTAACCTCCTCAAAAGACCTACTGGCTCATCCTCAAGGGAGAACATCTCTGAGGCTTCTCTGTGGACCCTCTGAAGATGCTTGGCCCTGGCTGAGGTTGTACCACTGGGTAAGCTGAGAGCCCTCTTTTCACAGCTTTGTATGGTCCTAGGAGTGCCATGAACCACAGCTCTCTCCAGCTTTGCGATTAGTAACGTAGAACAAACGATTCAGACCTCTGATTCACTGCACTTCAGAAACCCTAAAAGCAGAAATTCAACATTTTCAATACATCTCCGGCTGTTGATACAAGGTCCTCAACAGGGATGGGTCCCTCAAAGGCAGTCCCGGGAAGAAAAATACACTTCTAAAAACCTAAGCAGGCTTTCGGCCAAGAGGCTGAAATTATTCAAAAGCCATCTTTGATCCTTTCGAGGGAAGACCAGCATAGGTATTTTTAAGAGCTAATTTCTGAAAAGCCCAGTGTACCAGTGGGAGATTTCACACTTACCAGTTCTCTCAACCGTTACTAAACTGGGGGGTCTTTGAGGTTTCCAACGTCACCTCATACATGAAGCTTTTCAGAATGAAACCTTGATACGTGTTTCCTGAACGGCTTCTCTCTGCATGGTCAAGTGGACTTGTGCTCAGAAAGGGAGAGGTGCTTCTGGTAACTAAAGGACCCAAACAGGAAGTGAGCCGTGATGCTCAGGCCGGGGGAAGGGTGTGGAGGGACGGGGAATGAGCTAGGGGGATGTGGCTCATGCTTCTCCAGACAGCATGCTTTTCCCTTCTCAGCCCTCCAGACGTGAGAGTCTGGTGGGAAGCCACCAGCCCATGGGTCTGCAGGGGCTCATTTTCAGACCTACAGCCGCTATCTGCTGCTACAGTATTGACCAAGCTAGTCTTCTGAGAGATGCAAACCATCCTAGATGCCTATGGCTGCTATGACAACATCCCCACAAACTTCGTGGCTGAAACCATACAATTTATTATCTGACGGTTCTGGAGGTCAGAACTCTGATACAGGTCTTCTCGGGCTAAAATCAAGGTGTCGGCACATCTACGTTCCTTCTGGAGGCTCCAGGGAGAATCACTTTCCCTATCTTTTCCAGTTCTTAGAAGCCACCCGCTCTTCTTGGCTCACGGCCCCTTCCCTCCATCTTCAAAGCCAGCAAAAGCAACATTGAGTGTTTGTCACATCCAATCACTCTGCCATACTCTTCTGTGTCTCTCTTCCACTTTTAGGACCTCCCTCCCGGGCTGCTAAAACCACAGCTCTCTCCGGGATTAGTAACGAGAACAAACGATTCAGACCTCTGATTCACTGCACTTCAGAAACCCTAAAAGCAGAAATTCAACATTTTCAATACATCTCCGGCTGTTGATACAAGGTCCTCAACAGGGATGGGTCCCTCAAAGGCAGTCCCGGGAAGAAAAATACACTTCTAAAAACCTAAGCAGGCTTTCGGCCAAGAGGCTGAAATTATTCAAAAGCCATCTTTGATCCTTTCGAGGGAAGACCAGCATAGGTATTTTTAAGAGCTAATTTCTGAAAAGCCCAGTGTACCAGTGGGAGATTTCACACTTACCAGTTCTCTCAACCGTTACTAAACTGGGGGGTCTTTGAGGTTTCCAACGTCACCTCATACATGAAGCTTTTCAGAATGAAACCTTGATACGTGTTTCCTGAACGGCTTCTCTCTGCATGGTCAAGTGGACTTGTGCTCAGAAAGGGAGAGGTGCTTCTGGTAACTAAAGGACCCAAACAGGAAGTGAGCCGTGATGCTCAGGCCGGGGGAAGGGTGTGGAGGGACGGGGAATGAGCTAGGGGGATGTGGCTCATGCTTCTCCAGACAGCATGCTTTTCCCTTCTCAGCCCTCCAGACGTGAGAGTCTGGTGGGAAGCCACCAGCCCATGGGTCTGCAGGGGCTCATTTTCAGACCTACAGCCGCTATCTGCTGCTACAGTATTGACCAAGCTAGTCTTCTGAGAGATGCAAACCATCCTAGATGCCTATGGCTGCTATGACAACATCCCCACAAACTTCGTGGCTGAAACCATACAATTTATTATCTGACGGTTCTGGAGGTCAGAACTCTGATACAGGTCTTCTCGGGCTAAAATCAAGGTGTCGGCACATCTACGTTCCTTCTGGAGGCTCCAGGGAGAATCACTTTCCCTATCTTTTCCAGTTCTTAGAAGCCACCCGCTCTTCTTGGCTCACGGCCCCTTCCCTCCATCTTCAAAGCCAGCAAAAGCAACATTGAGTGTTTGTCACATCCAATCACTCTGCCATACTCTTCTGTGTCTCTCTTCCACTTTTAGGACCTCATGCTGACCCAGTGCCCACCCGGGTCCTCCAGGCTAATATATCCATCGTAAGGTCAGATGATTATCAACCTTCATCCACCTACCACTCTAATTCCCTTTTGCCATGTAACAGAGTGCTCACAGGTTCTGGGGACTAGGATGTAGAGCTCTTTGGGGGGCTGTGTTCTGCCTACCACACAAGTAAACCTTTAATTTTTAAAAGGGATATAAAATGGGGAATTGTATCCACTACATCAGCACATGGGAAAATATCCTGAAACACTCGAAAATAAAGGCAAAGCGATAGATCAAAAGTGAAGAAGCAATGCATAACACCAATTCAGGGTCCGAAAGCTCAGCATAGATCAGTAATGAAATCAAAGCAGCATGAAGGACCCCAGGAGACTTTTGATCTGTGAAGGCTGGGGGGACCCTCAAGAAGTCGTATGGCCGCCATTGCTGAGCCTTCTCCTACAATAGTTCATGCGCAAAGATTTTCACGGTCAGACTTCGATTGCAACAGATGAGGATAGCAGAAGATGTGATCTAACCCTAAGCAAGTTGTCCATCACTGCATCATTTCTTATTGTCTTTAAAAATGTCCATGGGTTTCATACTATTTGCTTGATTCCCACCTGCCCTCCCTTCAACTCTGAGGCACTGTATTTGTAGCCCTGACAGCTCAGAGAGCAAACTTCTCACATTTCCCACTAAAAACATTTTTTTTTTTTTTTTTGTGGCAAGAGATATCACTTAGATTTGAAGCCCCATTACCCTACATGTTGAACTGGATGTTGAAAAAAAACAAATAAATTAGGGTGAAGAAATTCCAGGAAAGTTGAAATGGGAGTGTGAACAACAACAAAAAAATCCCCCACCAAATTAGTAAACAAAGGATGTTGCAGCCATCAAACCCACAGCCATGGCAGCTGCTAGAGCCATGCTCCCTGAGGGGATTCAGGATAAAGAGAAACAGAATTCTGACCCTCCATAGCTAAGGTGCATATTGAAGGAATGATTTCAATGAGGCCAGGCTGTGGCATCTTCCCTTACATAGAAAAGAACTAAATTCATCAGCTTGAGATGTTGGATTTTTTTTTTAATGAGCAGTCATCTTTCGAAGCTCGACTGCCAGGGTGTTTTGGTTTGAATTCCTGTACCTCCTGGTGCCTCCCTTACCTCTTAGGAACAGACCCTCAGAGCTGCCTGAGAGGTCGCATCCCGGGTTTAAGTCCTCAGCATGTTCACCAAATAGAACATCATTCTCAATTTTTAGGTTCTGCTTTCAACCTACCCTTAAGCCATACTTTTGCTACTGTTTTTGACTGTCGCTCATCTGATCAACTCTGATGGCTCTGCTATTTCTATAACTTCTCTGTTATGTTTTGTTATCTGGGGGCCTTCCCTAGTATCTCAAATGGTAAAGAATCTGCCTGCAACGCAGGAGACCCCAGTTGGATCCCTGGGTTGGGAAGATCCCCTGGAGAAGAGAATGACAACTGACTCCAGTAGTCTTGCCTGGAGAATTCCGTGGACAGAGGAGCCTGGCGGGCTACGGTCCATGAGGTTGAAAAGAGTTGGACACAACTGAGCGACTAAGCATAGCACATGTTACCTGGATATGCAGATTAGTGTCAGTAAGTATCTTTCTGCCCCTTCTCTAAGTTTTCCCAAACACTGAATTTCATTATGTTTAGTTTTTTGATGAAATATTGTATCTATAAAACTCTATCCCTCTGTCTCTGTCTCTCAGTCTCCTTCCTTTTCCCTTCCCTTCTTTTAGAAATTCACTCCCACACATCACATTTTTTGGCGTCAGGAAAAGACAAGTTCTCTTCTGTCATAGATCTTTGTGTAGTTTCTCATCTTAAATCACCTCATTCATTTGACTCTGCTGCTCTCTGGCCCATCAGCCTCAGGTTGGATGCATGTCCCCATTCTTCTTTTTTTTTTTTTGAATTTTTTTTTTTATTATTATTTATTTATTTGGCTGGTTTTTAGTGTTAGTTGCAGCATATGGGATCTAGTTCCCTGACCAGGGATTGAACTCAGGACCTCAGCATTAGGAGCCCAGAGTCTTAACCATTAGACCACCAGGGAAGTCCCCCCTTTCTTCTTTATATATATATGTTAATTTTTTTATACTTTTTTCGGGGGGGGGGCAGGTTGAGGAGGGAGTGGGGCGGGCGGGCCACTTCTATTGGTCTTTCATTTATCTATTTTCATCCATCTTTGTTCTTTGGCCTGTGTGGGCCTCCCATCGCAGCAGCCTCTCTCACTGCAGAATACCAACTCTGGGCGCATGCGTTCCAGAGCTCCGGCTCCATAATTGGACACATCGGTCCAGCCGCTCTGCGGCACGTGGGATCCTCCCAGGCCAGGGATTGAACCATTGCCCCTTGCACTGCAAGGTGGTGTCCTTACCCACTGGACCACCAGGGATGCCCCTGTATATCTATTTTTTAATAGGAGCATAACTGCTTGACGATGCTGTGTTGGTTTTTGCAGTACACCAACGTAAATCAGTCGTAAGTATATGTATATCCCCTCCTTCATCCTACACTTCCCCTTTCTAATATAACATAGAGCTTGTTCTTAGTCTCAGGCCAAACCATCGGTCCCCCACCCATCAATCCAAGGCCCCCTGCCCTACTAAACTCTGCCTTTTCCTTCTTCATTTGCTGATTTCATTCATTTTTAAGGTCCTAGGCAACACGTTCCCTGCAGAAGGTGTGTTTACCCCACCTACTCACACATGCCCTTCCTCCCTTTCCCCATCTGGTCCACTCCTCTCTTCTTGAAATTTCCATCTGTCCTACAACAATGTTGTCCCCAATGTCCTGTTTTAACAAAGACACGTTTTCCTCTAGGGTGGTGGGGTATGTGAAGAATACCAGGTAGCAGTTTTTAAAAATAAGATCCAGAGAGAAAAGGTCTGATATTATCATTCATGAATGTAAATTAATGCAAGGACGGAAATGCATTCATCAATGGAGGCTCCTCCTCTCTTCCTCAGAGGGACTTTTTACTCTGTCAGAGGAAAGAGAACAGGTCTTCTCAAGAGATGAGCCACTCAATTCACTCAGCTGCAGAGCTTTGTAACACCTCTTAGCTGAGAGTTTTTGCAAAGGAGGAGCTTTGTTCAAAAGCTTTGTTCTGTGCTGGAAAAAAGCCCCAAAGTTCAGAAGAGCGATTAGAGGAAGCTGTGTTGCTGAAGCCAGGCAAGAAGAGGCAGGCGCTGACCCTTCTCCCTGACGAGGAAGACACGTGAGAGAGAAAAGGGTTTTGTAAAGATCAGAGGAGATGGGAGGCAGTGCCTGGCTAGCGTGGAAATCCCAGATTGTCTTGTCCCAGATTGTACAGAGAGCAGAGAAAACAATACAGTCTGGCCCTGAAACATTAAACTGCTTTAAACGGAGGCATTTTATCCCATTTGGCCATACCAGAAGGGGTTACTGTCCACAAGCTAAAAACTATTTTCCTTCCATCTTTGCTTGGGGAAAAAAATACCAAATGGGGCGCTTCCCTGGTGGTCCCATCATTAAGAATCCACCTGACAATGCAGGGGGACACGGGTTCAATCCCTGGTCCGAGAAAATTCCACACGCCTTGGGGCACCTAGGGTCACGTGCCACAACTATGGAAGCCCGTGCACTCTGGAGCTCGTGCTCTGAAACAAGAGAAGCCAAATAAACATTTTAAAATAACAATAGTCTTAAATAAGTTCCCAATAGGAAAACTGGACCAGAAAAAAAATTGAAATAGAATCCTGTAGAGGCAAGAACCTTACTCATTATTTTAGTGACCAGCTCCCTGAGAAAAAAGGCCAGCAGCTCCAGAGTGTTCAGAACCCCACAGAATGCTAGGCTTTTTGTTTTACACAGGCGGAAAATAGCTCTCATTTGTTTAGCAACTATGATGCACCAGGTATGATCCAAAAAGTATTATAATCCTGCAAGAAAAATATTTTATGCCCATTTTACAGTGGTAGAAGCTGAGGTTTTACCCACAAAGAATTTGGTAGAGCCAGAACTCAAAGCCAACTTAACATTGATGCCAAAACTGATGTTCTTTCCTTGTTGGAGGGAACGAGAGGAGTGTTTATCTCTCAATATCCTGTGCTTTAACAGACTTCCAACAGGAAACCCACTTGCTCCAATCCTTAGAAATCAATGTGCGTGACAGTCGCAATTCACGCCTTGCTCCACAGTCCTTTGGAGGACTGATATTACTATCTTGATATCTAGACAGTCAGTGCAGACATTTCAACATTGTTAATACTCAGAATAAGAACCTCAGTGGCCAACACTGAAGAAAGGATCCTTCTAGAGAGAACAAGTGACTTTTTTCAATGCATGGTTAACTCTCCTGGTTCAGGCGCTGACCCTTCTCCCTGACGAGGAAGACACGTGAGAGAGAAAAGGGTTTTGTAAAGATCAGAGGAGATGGGAGGCAGTGCCTGGCTAGCGTGGAAATCCCAGATTGTCTTGTCCCAGATTGTACAGAGAGCAGAGAAAACAATACAGTCTGGCCCTGAAACATTAAACTGCTTTAAACGGAGGCATTTTATCCCATTTGGCCATACCAGAAGGGGTTACTGTCCACAAGCTAAAAACTATTTTCCTTCCATCTTTGCTTGGGGAAAAAAATACCAAATGGGGCGCTTCCCTGGTGGTCCCATCATTAAGAATCCACCTGACAATGCAGGGGGACACGGGTTCAATCCCTGGTCCGAGAAAATTCCACACGCCTTGGGGCACCTAGGGTCACGTGCCACAACTATGGAAGCCCGTGCACTCTGGAGCTCGTGCTCTGAAACAAGAGAAGCCAAATAAACATTTTAAAATAACAATAGTCTTAAATAAGTTCCCAATAGGAAAACTGGAACAGCAAAAAAATTGAAATAGAATCCTGTAGAGGCAAGAACCTTACTCATTATTTTAGTGACCAGCTCCCTGAGAAAAAAGGCCAGCAGCTCCAGAGTGTTCAGAACCCCACAGAATGCTAGGCTTTTTGTTTTACACAGGCGGAAAATAGCTCTCATTTGTTTAGCAACTATGATGCACCAGGTATGATCCAAAAAGTATTATAATCCTGCAAGAAAAATATTTTATGCCCATTTTACAGTGGTAGAAGCTGAGGTTTTACCCACAAAGAATTTGGTAGAGCCAGAACTCAAAGCCAACTTAACATTGATGCCAAAACTGATGTTCTTTCCTTGTTGGAGGGAACGAGAGGAGTGTTTATCTCTCAATATCCTGTGCTTTAACAGACTTCCAACAGGAAACCCACTTGCTCCAATCCTTAGAAATCAATGTGCGTGACAGTCGCAATTCACGCCTTGCTCCACAGTCCTTTGGAGGACTGATATTACTTATCTTGATATCTAGACAGTCAGTGCAGACATTTCAACATTGTTAATACTCAGAATAAGAACCTCAGTGGCCAACACAGAAGAAAGGATCCTTCTAGAGAGAAATGCTCAAGTGACAATTTCTGATAAGACTTTTAAAAATCAGTAGTGTTCATGGTTAACTCTCCTGGTTGCCCATCAGAAGTACCTGGCAGAACTTTTTAAAATAAGTGCCCAGGGGACTTTCCTTGGTGGTCCGTTGCTTAATTTCACCTTCCAATGCAGGGGGTTCGGGTTCCATCCCTGATCAGGGAGCTAAGATCCTACATGCCTCACGGCCACAAAACCAAAACATAAAAGACTACAGAAGCGGGGCTTCCCTGGTGGCCCAGTGGGTAAGGACACCACCTTGCAGTGCAAGCGGCGCCGGTTTGATCCCTGGCCTGGGAAGATCCCATGTGCCACGGAGCGGTTGGACTGATGTGTCCAATTACCAAGCTCGAGCTCTGGAGCACATGCGCTCAGAGCCGGTGCTCTGCAACGAGAGAGGCCACTGCGATGGGAGGCCCACACAGGCCAAAGAACAAAGATGGATGAAAATAGATGAATGAAAGACCAATAGAAGTGGCCCGCCCCCACTCCCCAACTCCCCCACTCCCCCCCCAAAAAAACTACAGAAGCAATATTGTAACAAATTCAATAAAGACTTTTAAATGGTCCATATCAAAAAAATCTTTAAAAAAATTAATAAAATAAATGCCCAGCTCCATGCCTAAGGATTCTGTCCCATTCATGTGGGGCAGAGCTAGGCAACCGGTACTTTAAAATTACTGCTCAGATAACTTTAATCTACTATCCGGGCTGGTACTCACAGAAGCGTGGGACGAGCAGGCTTCAAATCGCCTCTCCATCCTGTCACTTGCAAATGCAATCACAATGCAATCAAAGAGTCACAAATCCCTAATCCAGAAACGCTTTCCGAAGCGCCACAAAGCAATCACAGAAGAGTTGTTTTTTTTCATTTTTTTTTAAGTGAAGGCCGAAACGAAGCAAAACAGGAAGCCACCAGATGTGAATATATTAAGCTTTATTTTAAGAGATGGCGATTGGAAGTTGTTTAAATACTAGAGAGTGCTGTGAGCTGACAGATGGTGAGCGAGCCAGAGGAAGAAGGCAGCCTGGTCCAGCCAGCTCTACCTTAATCCCGCCCCACCTCTCCCGACATCGGCACGGGAGATGCTGTGTTGTGTCTTGGACATGACTGTTTTCTCTGGCTGTACCTGAACCATTCCTGTTTGAACCCAAACTTGGTTCTTTAAAACAGTCAAGGTACAGGCTTCCCCGGTGGTCCAATGGGTAAAGAGTCCACCTTGCAATGCAAGGGGCACCAGTTCGATCCCTGGCCCAGGAAGATAACACATGCCGCGGAGCGGCTGGACCGGTGTGTCCAATTACAAGCCCGCACTCTAGAATGCATGTGCCCAGAGAGGGTGCTCTGCAACCAGAGAGGCCACTGTGATGGGAGGCCCACACAGGCCAAAGAATAAAGATGGATGAAATAAATAAATGAAGGACCAATAAAAGAGGCCAAAATTAAAAAAAAAAAAAAAAAGAAATTGAATTTCAAAAAGTTTTAAAAATACAAAGGTCCAAAATGCTATCATTTTAAAACGATACCTTCAATAGGGATATCCCCAAACATCCTATTCATTTATCTCGTGTACAGAAACTCATCATTATCCCTATCATGACGACTCAACAGAAAAGCAGTTTTATTTTTTAAATTAGTTTTATTGGAGTCTAGTTGCTTTGAAATGTTAGCTTCTACTGCCCAGCAATGCGAGTCAGTTATTAATACATATATCCCCTCTTTCAGAGGTTTCCTTCCCATTTAGGTGCCTACACAGCATCGAGTAGAGTTCCCTGTGCTATACAGTGGGTTTTCATTAGTTACTTATTTTATACACAGTGTCTATAGTGTAAATATGTCAATCCCAACATCCCAATTCATCCAACCCTTCTCTCTTTCCCATTTGCTATCCATATGTTTGTTGTCTACATCTACGTCCCTGTTTCAAAAGCATGAGTTTTAAACCCAAGTGCACCGATGGTTGAAGAACAATGGAGCATTTCCCAGGGCTACTCCACTTCAGGAAACTATACACAGTTCTGGTCATTTTCACTTACTGCGGTCTAAGGACTGTGTTTCCATTCCAATAAAAAGGGCCCTTTAATTTTCCCACCGGTTTAAGAGATGGCGATTGGAAGTTGTTTAACTACTAGAGAGTGCTGTGAGCTGACAGATGGTGAGCGAGCCAGAGGAAGAAGGCAGCCTGGTCCAGCCAGCTCTACCTTAATCCCGCCCACCTCTCCCGACCTCGGCACGGGAGATGCTGTGTTGTGTCTTGGACATGACTGTTTTCTCTGGCTGTACCTGAACCATTCCTGTTTGAACCCAAACTTGGTTCTTTAAAACAGTCAAGGTACAGGCTTCCCCGGTGGTCCAATGGGTAAAGAGTCCACCTTGCAATGCAAGGGGCACCAGTTCGATCCCTGGCCCAGGAAGATAACACATGCCGCGGAGCGGCTGGACCGGTGTGTCCAATTACAAGCCCGCACTCTAGAATGCATGTGCCCAGAGAGGGTGCTCTGCAACCAGAGAGGCCACTGTGATGGGAGGCCCACACAGGCCAAAGAATAAAGATGGATGAAATAAATAAATGAAGGACCAATAAAAGAGGCCAAAATTAAAAAAAAGAAAAGAAATTGAATTTCAAAAAGTTTTAAAAATACAAAGGTCCAAAATGCTATCATTTTAAAACGATACCTTCAATAGGGATATCCCCAAACATCCTATTCATTTATCTCGTGTACAGAAACTCATCATTATCCCTATCATGACGACTCAACAGAAAAGCAGTTTTATTTTTTAAATTAGTTTTATTGGAGTCTAGTTGCTTTGAAATGTTAGCTTCTACTGCCCAGCAATGCGAGTCAGTTATTAATACATATATCCCCTCTTTCAGAGGTTTCCTTCCCATTTAGGTGCCTACACAGCATCGAGTAGAGTTCCCTGTGCTATACAGTGGGTTTTCATTAGTTACTTATTTTATACACAGTGTCTATAGTGTAAATATGTCAATCCCAACATCCCAATTCATCCAACCCTTCTCTCTTTCCCATTTGCTATCCATATGTTTGTTGTCTACATCTACGTCCCTGTTTCAAAAGCATGAGTTTTAAACCCAAGTGCACCGATGGTTGAAGAACAATGGAGCATTTCCCAGGGCTACTCCACTTCAGGAAACTATACACAGTTCTGGTCATTTTCACTTACTGCGGTCTAAGGACTGTGTTTCCATTCCAATAAGGCAAATACCCGGTTTTGTCCTGGCACATCTTTACCAGTGCTTGCCTCTGACGCCCAAGAAAACCCCCTGTAGCATTTGCTGATTCCCAGGGGATCACTATTCACCCTATGGCCAAGTTCTAGGTACTCATGTGACATCTCTGAATGTGACGCTGGGAAGACAGGGACCAAATCAGCTTTCTCAGCCAGCCGGAGTCACTGCACATACCCATCAAAGCTAAAACTAGGGACTTCTCTGGGGGTCCCCTGGTTAAGAGTCCGCCTGCCAATGCAGGGGACAGAGTTCAGTCGCTGGTCCGAGAAGATCTCATGTGCCACTGAGCCCGTGCGCGACGACTGAAGCTCACGCTCTAGAGCTACAGCTACTGAGCCTGCACACGGCAGCTCCTGAAGCCCACGTGTTCTAGAATCTGTGCTCTGCAGCAAGAGAAGCCATTGCAATGAGAAGTCCATGTACCACAACAAAGACCCGATGCTGCCAAACATAAATAAATAATTTTTAAAAAATGAAAATAAATACATAAATAAATAGTCCTATAGCCAAATTCAAACCATACTGGCCCATCGGGCCAACCCCAAGCAGTCTCCACTCTCATATACGTTTCCTTTGAAAGCCCTAGAGGAAGACAGTCCATTTTGTGCCAGGGACCATGGGAGACTTCACGGGAAGTTGACCTCGATGCCTAGTTGGATACCTGTTCTCTAAAATAGAGATCAGCCTTTTACAGCCCTCAGGCCAAATTTGGTTAGCTGCCTACTTTTTCAGTTCTGCCAGCTACAAATAATTTTTACATTTTTAAACAGTAGCATTTTCAAAAGTTACAAAAGGACCTACAGAATAGGCTTCATTGTGCCTTGTGCCCACAATCCCCAAAGCCTAAGATATTTACCATCTGGCTCTTTCAGATAAGGTTTGCTGACTCCTGCTCAAAAGGGCCCTAAAGACAGCCAGATCCACCTCCTAGAACTGTCAGCAGAGAGGTAGCAGGTATTTTTCCCTTGCCTCCCCCGGGCTGTCTCCCACCTCTTGACTGGGCAGGACCCAATCAGAAGGTGCCAAGTTAGGAGATCACATTGAATTCTCCGCACTTCTCAGGTTCCTCAGCCACTTGGTCCCTCTGAGGCTGACCCCGCACCCCTCCCACTGTTCCCTCCATGGCCAGATATGACTGAAGCTCCAGACCACCAGACGAGAGCTCTGACTTTTCCAGGAGCCAGGATGTGCAACCTGCAAGTATAGGGCTTCCCTGCTCATGGGACAAACCTTGACCGAAGAGAAGAGTCAACAGACAACTGTTCCACCCACCAGTGGACTATTGTGAGCACGATGCTTGTGTGGAGCCTGGCTAGAATCACTCAGGATAGCCAAGCAGTTGGCTGTGTCCTTCACAACACAGCCGCCAGGTCAGGGAGACGCCTTCTCTGCCCCTGTCTTCTGTCCCTCATTGTGATTACCCTGGGAGTCCACCTCGTGATAGAATATTAGCACTGAAGCTTGCATTAGGCTCTTTTTCCCTAGAGAATCTAACAAGATACCAGATGATAAGGTGTTATTTTAGGCAACCCAACACTATGTCTAAATAAACAAAAAAATACAGACATCCCTTAAAGATATAGCAGGTGTGTTTCTAGGCAATTCCATTTGCAATAAAGTGAATATTGTGATCTTTGAGTCACATGAACACTTTGGTTTCCCAGTGCCTATGAAAGTTATACATTCCCTCTCCTGTAGTCATAAAGTGTACAATAGCTTTACGTCTAAAAAAGACAACAGTATGTGCGCCTTAATTTAAAAATAATACTGTTGGGAAATGGCACCAGCAGATGTGCTCTATGCAAGGCTGCCAGAGAACTTCAATTTGTAAAACATGCAATATACACAAAATGAAATAAAGTGAAGCACTCTAGAGAAAAGTCTGCTGGTAGGTCACCATGTCTTTCTTCCTGAATAACCTCAGATGGCAAAAGGTTTTTTTTTTTTTTTTAAAAAAGAACTTTTTAGAAAACTACAGAAGACCAAAGCATAAAGTGATGCCATTTTTAAAGCTCTAAGATACATTCAATAGAAAAGTCTAATTAGCATAGTATTAAAAAAAAAAACTGTAACAAAAGAATAATCGGAGACAGTGACCCCAGGGAGAAAGACTAATTCAGGGGGATGTCTCAGTGGAGAGCAAGAAACTCTAACTTGGGCTGCAATCTGACATCAAAGGTGCGACTCAAGCAAACTAGCCATTGTGGATCCTACTTCTTTATTAATCAGGGAAATTGAGGAAGTAGCTTTATCTGGGACAGACATGAAAGGAAAATGCAAACCCAAGAATGGAAAGAGAAATCAATGGTGGGAAAGCAGTGAAATGTGTTCCGGAGCGTTGAGAGGGATGTAGGTGATGGGACCCTGCAGAGTCAACAGACAACTGTCAAAGGACTATTGTGAGCACGATGCTTGTGTGGAGCCTGGCTAGAATCACTCAGGATAGCCAAGCAGTTGGCTGTGTCCTTCACAACACAGCCGCCAGGTCAGGGAGACGCCTTCTCTGCCCCTGTCTTCTGTCCCTCATTGTGATTACCCTGGGAGTCCACCTCGTGATAGAATATTAGCACTGAAGCTTGCATTAGGCTCTTTTTCCCTAGAGAATCTAACAAGATACCAGATGATAAGGTGTTATTTTAGGCAACCCAACACTATGTCTAAATAAACAAAAAAATACAGACATCCCTTAAAGATATAGCAGGTGTGTTTCTAGGCAATTCCATTTGCAATAAAGTGAATATTGTGATCTTTGAGTCACATGAACACTTTGGTTTCCCAGTGCCTATGAAAGTTATACATTCCCTCTCCTGTAGTCATAAAGTGTACAATAGCTTTACGTCTAAAAAAGACAACAGTATGTGCGCCTTAATTTAAAAATAATACTGTTGGGAAATGGCACCAGCAGATGTGCTCTATGCAAGGCTGCCAGAGAACTTCAATTTGTAAAACATGCAATATACACAAAATGAAATAAAGTGAAGCACTCTAGAGAAAAGTCTGCTGGTAGGTCACCATGTCTTTCTTCCTGAATAACCTCAGATGGCAAAAGGTTTTTTTTTTTTTTTTTAAAAAAGAACTTTTTAGAAAACTACAGAAGACCAAAGCATAAAGTGATGCCATTTTTAAAGCTCTAAGATACATTCAATAGAAAAGTCTAATTAGCATAGTATTAAAAAAAAAAACTGTAACAAAAGAATAATCGGAGACAGTGACCCCAGGGAGAAAGACTAATTCAGGGGGATGTCTCAGTGGAGAGCAAGAAACTCTAACTTGGGCTGCAATCTGACATCAAAGGTGCGACTCAAGCAAACTAGCCATTGTGGATCCTACTTCTTTATTAATCAGGGAAATTGAGGAAGTAGCTTTATCTGGGACAGACATGAAAGGAAAATGCAAACCCAAGAATGGAAAGAGAAATCAATGGTGGGAAAGCAGTGAAATGTGTTCCGGAGCGTTGAGAGGGATGTAGGTGATGGGACCCTGCATGTGTCTCCATATGTGCTGAAGAGACAGCTCCTAAGAAGGATCCCTTGGAGCCTAAGAGTAGTAGAGTCCCAACAATAATTCTTTTTTTTTTTCTTCCAGCAATAGATTCTTAAGAGTAAGAAAAGCTCTAAGCCCATTAGCCATATTTTTTTTAATTAAAAAAAAATTATTTCGTTTTTGGAGAAATAACTGCTTTACAATGCTGTGTTCATTTCTGCTGTGCAACAACATGAGTCAGCTGTAAATATACGTATATCCCCTCCCTCCTGAGCCTCCCTTCCGCCTCCTCCGCGCCCGCCGATCTGGGTCATCACAGAGCACCGCGCTGTCAGCTCCCTGTGCTACACAGCAGCTTCCCCCGAGCTAGGTCTTTTACACATGGGAGCACATACATGTTCATACTACCCTCTCAGTTCGCCCCACTCTCTCCTTCCCCTGCAGTGTGCACAAGTCCATCTCTACACCTGCATCTCTATTCCGTCCTGCAAATAGGTTTATCAGTGCCATTTTTCTAGATTCCATATATATGCATTAAAATACATTGTTTGCGTTTCTCTTTCTGACTTACTTCCCTCTGAAGGACAGACCCTAGGTTCATCCACTTCACTACACATGACCCAATTTCGTTCCTGTCTATGCACTAGCCATATTTTTTCCCTTATCTTTTAGCCTTTCCATTACTTCCCATGGAGCACTGTTTTCCTTGACCCTAGATAAAGGCTGTAGAATTCAATTTGTGCTCCAAAGCCAAGAGCATCTCTCCGCCAGATGTATCGGCACCAATGTGTCAGCCACACAACCAGTTCCTGACACGGCAGACACGTGGTAAATCTTGCTCAGGAAATGACTGGACGCACAACCAGCCCTCCCGTGACCCTGTGTCCTCTTCCAGAGTGGGAAGCATGGAACGCTCTGCTGTTGTCTACCTGAGCCAAGTGAACTTCAATGGCCTTTCCGGAGAGCCACATAATTTCTTCCCTTGAGAAAAACAGTGATGAAGAGGTTCACATAGCCACTGCACTCTAGCACATGATGTAAAAGTCTGTCGTTTGGAAAGAAAGTGAAAATGTTCGTTGCTCAGTCATGTCACCAAGATGTTAAAAACTATGAGACAGGAGAGTCCTTGACTGCCCCTTTGCCTAGATAACCGCTCGATAGGTCTCACAATTGAAGTGAAGTAAGGTTGGTAAAGCATGTCATACTGCTGAGTCACGTCTGACTCTTTGCAGCACTATGGACTGTAGCCCGCCAGGCTCCTCTGTCCACGGCGATTCTCCAGGTAACAACACTGGAGTGGTTTGCCATTCCTTTCTCCAGGGGATTTTCCTGATCCAGGGATTGAACTCGGGTCTCCTGCACTGGTGGATTCTTTACCATCTGAGCTATCAGGGAGGCCCCTTGATGGCTAGATGGATGTTAGTTGCGCTATTGGATTTTACTGTTAACATTGTTGCTGTGGTTGTTACTTACATGTTAACTCCTCGGGTGCAGTAATTCAATAAGGCCTCCCATCTCAGCCTTTTAATGCATTCCATCAAAATGAAAAGCCTTATACTAATCCTTTATCCAGACCTGCAGAGGCTTTCCTGAGGTGGTTTCCAAACCCAATTACACAGTTTAAGCTTTTACAGATGGGGAGGATTCATCTAGGAGGGCTTTGTATGCAACAAGAGCATTTAGGATTTTACAGGGAAATTTTTAATAAATAAATAAACCTTCCCTGAGCCCCAGGCAGGATTGAATTTTCCTAGAGAACAGTAAATGTGTGTCCACAAATGATTTGCACCCTTAGAGCTCAAGAAAGAAAGACCCTCCACTGAGCCCAGGGCCCCCACCTCCTGCCATGAGCTGGGCCCCTCGAACTCCCACAGGGTGGAACTCGCCACTCTTCACAGACGCTCAGAGTCCCCTGTGCAGCCTCAAACTGCTCCTGGCCAAGAAGAATATCTTAAAACCACTCAGAGAGAGCTTAGCCAGGGTCCTGACATTTTGGTCTTATTTACATGGTGCAGCCATGAGCTGGCTAAGGTTACAGCATTTGACAACTAGAATCAAGTTCTGGATTTCCATCATGGCTATCCATATCTGGGTCTGGAGTGGGTAGTTTGTGAATATTGCATCTTTCCCTCCCCAGGGCATACTCAGTCTTAATTGATACTGTTGTTCTAGGTTGATACATGCCCTACAGGTTCAGATGAACCCAGTGGAAATCTACCACCAATTTTTTTTTAATTGAATAGATTTGACATCGAACATTGTATACATTTAAGGTGTGCAATGATACTTTGGCTTATTTGCTACTTGTTGAGAGTTTTCACCCTGAAATATCACTTGCTTTAAGCCTGAATACACGGGTATTTTCCTCTTGTGCCTCTTCAGAAAGGAACAAGAGAAATTTTCTTCTCCAGATTCCAAGACTGCAAAAAAAGAAAGCAAACAGGGATTTCCCTGGTGGCCCAGTGGCTAAAACTCAGTGCTTCCAATGCAGGGGGCACAGGTTTGATCCCTGGTCAGGGAGTCAAGATCCCCCATACAGCCAAAAACAAAAAAGAAGAAAGCAAACAGATTCCTTCCTGCCTACTTGTGCCGGAAATGAAAATCCCTTTTCTGTTACCATCTGCTTTAATGCAGACACACACACACACACACACAAGCCCCCTAAGGCCGCATGCCTCCAATGACATCTGAGAAGGGTGATCCTGTCCTTACACACTGACTCTACTGTGCTATCGCCTTTATGAGTCCAGCGAACCGGAGAATTCCCTCATGCCTGACTCTGCAGTATTATTTTTTCCCTTCTTGTCTCCTTTTCTGAGAAGAAAGGAACTTACTCAGCTGTAAATTCACCTGCTCAGAGGCACCGGTGAAGTCCATATGCCAAAGAGCAGCTGTCCGGCAACGCACAGGGCTCTGTGAGGCTGGGGGCCAGCCCAGCTTCAGTGACCTGGCAAGAGTCGGCGTGGGGAACTTCCAGGGGGAGAAACATTGCTCACCTCCCTTCCACAGAGCTCCAGTCCTCAGCTGTCTTCCCATGAGGGCAAAATCTGAAGCATATGCTTCATACAGCTACAGAGAAACATGTTCACTGTTTCAGACGGTTTTGCTCCAAATGCCAGGCTGCTGACTTCCACAGCCCTTGGCACCCTCCTCCCCTGCACCTTGAGACTTCCCTGGGCCGTCGTCACTGAGGTTCATTAGTGCTTTGCGAAGAGTCAGGAGCCGTGCTTTGAATTCATCGGTTTCTTCACTTCTTCGCCATCTTAGAAAAACCATCTTTACTTTAAAGGACATAGATTACATGTCTTTAAGGATCTTTCCAGAGGTTCATTGAGTGGGGGTGGCTGGAGAATTGAATAGATTTGACATCGAACATTGTATACATTTAAGGTGTGCAATGATACTTTGGCTTATTTGCTACTTGTTGAGAGTTTTCACCCTGAAATATCACTTGCTTTAAGCCTGAATACGGGTATTTTACTCTTGTGCCTCTTCAGAAAGGAACAAGAGAAATTTTCTTCTCCAGATTCCAAGACTGCAAAAAAAGAAAGCAAACAGGGATTTCCCTGGTGGCCCAGTGGCTAAAACTCAGTGCTTCCAATGCAGGGGGCACAGGTTTGATCCCTGGTCAGGGAGTCAAGATCCCCCATACAGCCAAAAACAAAAAAGAAGAAAGCAAACAGATTCCTTCCTGCCTACTTGTGCCGGAAATGAAAATCCCTTTTCTGTTACCATCTGCTTTAATGCAGACACACACACACACACACACAAGCCCCCTAAGGCCGCATGCCTCCAATGACATCTGAGAAGGGTGATCCTGTCCTTACACACTGACTCTACTGTGCTATCGCCTTTATGAGTCCAGCGAACCGGAGAATTCCCTCATGCCTGACTCTGCAGTATTATTTTTTCCCTTCTTGTCTCCTTTTCTGAGAAGAAAGGAACTTACTCAGCTGTAAATTCACCTGCTCAGAGGCACCGGTGAAGTCCATATGCCAAAGAGCAGCTGTCCGGCAACGCACAGGGCTCTGTGAGGCTGGGGGCCAGCCCAGCTTCAGTGACCTGGCAAGAGTCGGCGTGGGGAACTTCCAGGGGGAGAAACATTGCTCACCTCCCTTCCACAGAGCTCCAGTCCTCAGCTGTCTTCCCATGAGGGCAAAATCTGAAGCATATGCTTCATACAGCTACAGAGAAACATGTTCACTGTTTCAGACGGTTTTGCTCCAAATGCCAGGCTGCTGACTTCCACAGCCCTTGGCACCCTCCTCCCCTGCACCTTGAGACTTCCCTGGGCCGTCGTCACTGAGGTTCATTAGTGCTTTGCGAAGAGTCAGGAGCCGTGCTTTGAATTCATCGGTTTCTTCACTTCTTCGCCATCTTAGAAAAACCATCTTTACTTTAAAGGACATAGATTACATGTCTTTAAGGATCTTTCCAGACTGGGGACTAGACTAACATTGAATGAGTGGGGGAGAGAGCCTTAGACTCTGCTGAGGTTAGCACAGAATCACATTTGCTAAATTGGATGTGCTCCCAGGCTTGTGACCTTCCCTATAAGCCCTGGGCAGCTGAGTCCCTGGGGTGGTCACTGTTGATCACCCGGTTGAGGCTTCAGAAGAGGAACAGCTGTCCATCCTCCTTCCAGGTCTGGACGTGGCCTCTCCTGACCTTAGGGGGCTCACTGTGGAGCACACGGTGGGGAGAATAGCAGGACTGTTCAGATCAGACAGGAAGTGCTCTGGACCAGCTGCTTGTGCCCACGTCCCCTTACTAGTTGGAAGCCATAATTCCCAGTGTGATGGCATCAGGAGTTGGTCAGGTTTGGATGGGGTCATGAGAGTGGGCTTCTCTGGATGGAATTTCTGCTCTTATAAGATGAGATGTCAGAGAACCTGCTCTCTCTCTCTCTCTGCACCACTGAAGGGCAAGCAAGACGGCAGCCATCTGCAAGCCTAAACTAGAGCCCTCAAGAACTGGCCATGCTAGCACCCTGACCTTGGACTTCTCACCCCACAGAACTTGATAAATAAATGCCTTTTATGGTATTTGGTACACCCAGTCTATGGTATTTTGTTACAGCAGCCCACACTGACTAAGACGGGGGAAACCACTATTTAAAACAGAAGTGGGTCCCGTGACCTCTGTCATGCTCTCTAAGCTCTGGCAAAACAACAGTTGCCTTGTTCTGATCCAATCTAATCTTTCAGAATTGATGTTTGTAATTCTCCCTCTTGGCCTCAATACAGACAAAGGAAGTAGCGTGACCTTTGCCAGATCAGGTCCTACTGCCCTTTCCAAGTCACAGGCCTGACTTGGAAGCCAGAAAGCCTATGTTCCTTCAGGCAGCTACCCTATTACATACCTGGGAGTCTGGGATCCAGGGATCAGATAGGTGAAAAGTGAGGCTGTCTAGGAAGGTGGAGCTTTTCTGAGAGTCTTGGGATGGAGAGGAAAATGATTTCTCTTCTTGGGAGTCATTTGGATTCCAGAGATTGACTCTAATGTCCTTCCTGGAATCAAAATAAACTAGCTTGCAAGAGTGCTAGCTTGTGACCTTCCCTATAAGCCCTGGGCAGCTGAGTCCTTAGACTCTGCTGAGGTTAGCACAGAATCACATTTGCTAAATTGGATGTGCTCCCAGGCTTGTGACCTTCCCTATAAGCCCTGGGCAGCTGAGTCCCTGGGGTGGTCACTGTTGATCACCCGGTTGAGGCTTCAGAAGAGGAACAGCTGTCCATCCTCCTTCCAGGTCTGGACGTGGCCTCTCCTGACCTTAGGGGGCTCACTGTGGAGCACACGGTGGGGAGAATAGCAGGACTGTTCAGATCAGACAGGAAGTGCTCTGGACCAGCTGCTTGTGCCCACGTCCCCTTACTAGTTGGAAGCCATAATTCCCAGTGTGATGGCATCAGGAGTTGGTCAGGTTTGGATGGGGTCATGAGAGTGGGCTTCTCTGGATGGAATTTCTGCTCTTATAAGATGAGATGTCAGAGAACCTGCTCTCTCTCTCTTTTGCACCACTGAAGGGCAAGCCAGACGGCAGCCATCTGCAAGCCTAAACTAGAGCCCTCAAGAACTGGCCATGCTAGCACCCTGACCTTGGACTTCTCACCCCACAGAACTTGATAAATAAATGCCTTTTATGGTATTTGGTACACCCAGTCTATGGTATTTTGTTACAGCAGCCCACACTGACTAAGACGGGGGAAACCACTATTTAAAACAGAAGTGGGTCCCGTGACCTCTGTCATGCTCTCTAAGCTCTGGCAAAACAACAGTTGCCTTGTTCTGATCCAATCTAATCTTTCAGAATTGATGTTTGTAATTCTCCCTCTTGGCCTCAATACAGACAAAGGAAGTAGCGTGACCTTTGCCAGATCAGGTCCTACTGCCCTTTCCAAGTCACAGGCCTGACTTGGAAGCCAGAAAGCCTATGTTCCTTCAGGCAGCTACCCTATTACATACCTGGGAGTCTGGGATCCAGGGATCAGATAGGTGAAAAGTGAGGCTGTCTAGGAAGGTGGAGCTTTTCTGAGAGTCTTGGGATGGAGAGGAAAATGATTTCTCTTCTTGGGAGTCATTTGGATTCCAGAGATTGACTCTAATGTCCTTCCTGGAATCAAAACATACAGTCAACAGACTGTGCTATACCATGGCTACCGGAAGTGCTTTTCAGGCTGGACACAAACTCGTGTCAGAGCAAAGTAAGAAGGATACACTCACTTTTAGGAACTAAACTGAAATCCAACATTGGCCCTAAAATCTCTCCAAAAGTGACCACAGAATTAAGCAAGTTAGACCCTCATGAGCTCACTTGGAAAGAGCTTGTGATCTGAAAAGACTGTGGGTTGGGATAGGGTATAAAGTAGCCCTGACCAGAAGCAGGAAACACATGAATGATTTGCTTGGATCCAGTTTTGAACAACTCATATCAAAGTAGTCATTCTGTGTGCACAGAATCTGTTCCTTATGGCTTTGGTGCTCCCTCCAGGCCACTGAAGGAACCCAGGGCCAGGAGCACTTGGGGCAAAACTCCAGGGGTTAAGTGGGTGAGCAGATAAATAGGAGATTATCTTTTCTGGAGGCCCAGTCCTCTGCAGTGAAGGGAATCACATCATATGATGAGCACTTAACACATGAGCACAGAAGGGCTGCTTTCTTTTCTTTTTGGCTGTGCTGTGTCTTCCTTACAGCGTGGGCTTTTCTCTAGTTGTGGTGTGTGGACTTCTCATGGCCGTGGCTTCTCTTGTTGCAGAGCATGGGATCTAGGGTACACAGGCTTCAGTTGCTGTGGTTCCTGGGTGCTACTGTTGCGGCACAGAGGCTTTGTGGCTCCATGGCCTGTGGAATCGTCTTGGCCCAGGGATCGAACTCGTGACTCCTGCATTGGCAGGTGGATTCCTCACCACTGAGCCCCCTGAGAAGCCCCCAGCGTATGCTTTACTACGTCCCTCACTAAGATCACAGAAAAATGCTCCTGTGGCAATAGCACACGGGTGCTGCTGAGATCTTGGAAAACCCATGGTCTTTATCTGTGGTTTTCTGAGGGAAGCAAATAGGACTCTCTCGTTTGGAGAGGTGGTGATTCCCACCAGTGAAAACCAAGCCAATTCCACCCTGTAAAGAAGGAGGCAATGGAGGTCGACCCCAGCCACCGCCATTGCTGGTTCTGAGTTTGGTGGTGGTCATGTTCTTTGTGGGGGAGAGAAACAGAATTGCAGATTGAATATTTTCTCTTCCCCTCTAGCAACTACTCCAGAGGAGGTAGAGGATCTATTGCATCATGGAAGGAATTTGACAAAAGCAGGATGACTGTGTGAAGGAAAAGCAATGCCATCACACACGCGTGGAAGATGCAAGGACTGTTCTGAGACACAAAAGAAATAGGTGACTCCACAGGACCCAGACAAAGGGAAAGGAGACAAAATATTAGCAAGCACCAGGGAATCTCATGGGCTGGGAATCAGAAAGAAAAGGACTGGCTTTTCCTGTATGAGACATGACGAGAGTGGTCTGGCTCCCTTTCTTATTTAATATCAAATTTTCTCATGCTATAAGGCCCTAAAAGATACATTAACACATGAATACAGAAATCTTTACATCATAAGGGGTACAATGGAGATTCACAGTCCATGAATTACTTGCTCAATGGAACCCAGTAGAGACATAATCCCAGAGCCAGTACAGGACTCTAAATACCCAAGACAGTGGGGTAGGAATTCAAAGGATCTGCTTGCAACAGGTGAGTTTGTTGGCACTAACTCACATGAGCAAACACCAATCGGAGTTACCAGGTCAAGTACAGGGCCCCTTGGTATATCTGGATTTCAGATAAATACCCCATAATTTCTAGTGTAAGCATGTTCCCAATATTATATGTACAAAGTGTGAGACAAAATTATACTAAATGCATTCATCGTCTGCAGTTCAAATTTACGTGGGCATCCGTGTGATGACAAAATTTTTTACTATGCATTAAGTATGCTTTCACCTCACCACTGAGCCCCTGAGAACCCCCCGTATGCTTTACTACGTCTCACTAAGATCACAGAAAAATGCTCCTGTGGCAATAGCACACGGGTGCTGCTGAGATCTTGGAAAACCCATGGTCTTTATCTGTGGTTTTCTGAGGGAAGCAAATAGGACTCTCGTTTGGAGAGGTGGTGATTCCCACCAGTGAAAACCAAGCCAATTCCACCCTGTAAAGAAGGAGGCAATGGAGGTCGACCCCAGCCACCGCCATTGCTGGTTCTGAGTTTGGTGGTGGTCATGTTCTTTGTGGGGGAGAGAAACAGAATTGCAGATTGAATATTTTCTCTTCCCCTCTAGCAACTACTCCAGAGGAGGTAGAGGATCTATTGCATCATGGAAGGAATTTGACAAAAGCAGGATGACTGTGTGAAGGAAAAGCAATGCCATCACACACGCGTGGAAGATGCAAGGACTGTTCTGAGACACAAAAGAAATAGGTGACTCCACAGGACCCAGACAAAGGGAAAGGAGACAAAATATTAGCAAGCACCAGGGAATCTCATGGGCTGGGAATCAGAAAGAAAAGGACTGGCTTTTCCTGTATGAGACATGACGAGAGTGGTCTGGCTCCCTTTCTTATTTAATATCAAATTTTCTCATGCTATAAGGCCCTAAAAGATACATTAACACATGAATACAGAAATCTTTACATCATAAGGGGTACAATGGAGATTCACAGTCCATGAATTACTTGCTCAATGGAACCCAGTAGAGACATAATCCCAGAGCCAGTACAGGACTCTAAATACCCAAGACAGTGGGGTAGGAATTCAAAGGATCTGCTTGCAACAGGTGAGTTTGTTGGCACTAACTCACATGAGCAAACACCAATCGGAGTTACCAGGTCAAGTACAGGGCCCCTTGGTATATCTGGATTTCAGATAAATACCCCATAATTTCTAGTGTAAGCATGTTCCCAATATTATATGTACAAAGTGTGAGACAAAATTATACTAAAAATGCATTCATCGTCTGCAGTTCAAATTTACGTGGGCATCCTGTATTTTTATCTGCTAAAGTTTATGACCCTAACAGCTATGGCCTCGTCTTCCCTGTTCAGTGTGCATCTCCTGCTAGAAATGCTATCCCCTGTCCTTGACCTTATTTAAATCATGCCCTTCCCGTAAGGCTGAGATCACACCTTGTCCACTCCAGAGTCTAATCCTGACTAGTCCCATCCGTGCCATCTGTCTCCCTCATGTGAACATCTAGAATGTATTCTCTCTTTTTTTTTTAACTGAAAGATAATTGCTTTGCAAAGTAGGGGCCAGCCTGGGACACACTGCTGCCTTATTCTCAAACTGTTCCATCAACTTTCACAGCCTCTCTGCATCAAGGTGCAAACTCGCCTTGATCAAACCATACCTGACTCTCACTTTGTATCCTCTGTTTACATTTACCTCTGTTTACATTTACCATTTACCATAGGACTAGACTGACTAGACAATCAATGATGGAAAAATAATTTGCTTTAGAGCACATAGAGAATCCGACGAAGAGAGACTGTGACATCTTTTCTCTTGCACTTCTCCCAGGTCTGGAAAAGGCAAAAGGATAGAAAAGGAAGGGTCTAGAATGCTCAAAAAATGATTTGCACATACATTAAAGATAACATTGATGCATAAGATAAGAAGCCACAACCAAATTAGGAATCAGGACAATTATAAAAGTAGACTCTAGATTGTGTCTATGGAAATTCTCCTCCCCAGTAGTCTCTGCAAATACTCTTTCACAGCCTGGCAAGATCCTAGCCTGAACCAGACTCATCACACAGGAAAAGAAACTTAGCAAAGTCACTAGTCCTCGGTCACGTAGCGGGTTAGTCTCCTGGTCCCCGGGCCAAAGCTCTTGCAGTCTGTGGAGCTAAGGCTCCAGTTTCAGTGAGAAAGTCCCTCCGGCCAAGGAGCAGGCTTTCAGCTCTGCTCATTTTTAACAATATCATTTGCTTTCTTTTTCTATCTACATAAAGTATTTTCTTTTAGTAGAAAATTGAGAAGACAGAGAAACTCGTAAAGAAGACAAGTAAGTTACCCACCATCCAGAAAAAATTATGAATATTTGATATATTTGCTTTTGATGTCTTTTCCTAGGCGTACTAAACTATAAAATCCATGGTAGGAACTGAATTAAGCTCCTTTGACCCTATGGCCTCAGCCCTTTTTGGCACAGTGTGTGGGGCACAGAATGCACTCGATCCTTGCTTACTGAATAAATGACAACATAAATATACATATTTATGTACCTGTGCATATAATTATGTTTCTGTAATTTTAAAAATTGAAGTCATACCATTATATCCTTAGAGGGTTTTCTTTTTCTATTTAATATCATAGTATAAATATTTTCCCATGTTAGTAAATATCCTCCTAGAATAATATATTTTATTTATTTATTTTTGGCTATTCTGGGCCTTCACTACTACTGCGGGCTCTTCTTTAGTTGCGGGGACTGGTTGAGGTGAGCAGGCTTCTTGTTGCAGTTACTTCTCTTGTTGTGGAACTCTGGCTCCAGGGCACATGGGCTCAATAGTTGCACCTCCAAGGATCTAGAGCACAGGCTCAATCATTGTGGCTCACGGGCTTAGTTGCTCCGCAGCATGTGGGATCTTCCTGAATCAGGGATCGAATCCATGTCTCCTGCATTGGCAGGCGAACTCTTCACCACTGACCTACCAGAAAAGCCCTCGAATAATATTTTGAATAGCTATATAAATTTTCTATTTTATGTTTAAGTCCAAATTTATTGACCTATCTCCAGTCAACACACACTGACATCATTTTCACATTATTTTGAGATAAAAACATACATTAAAGATAACATTGATGCATAAGATAAGAAGCCACAACCAAATTAGGAATCAGGACAATTATAAAAGTAGACTCTAGATTGTGTCTATGGAAATTCTCCTCCCCAGTAGTCTCTGCAAATACTCTTTCACAGCCTGGCAAGATCCTAGCCTGAACCAGACTCATCACACAGGAAAAGAAACTTAGCAAAGTCACTAGTCCTCGGTCACGTAGCGGGTTAGTCTCCTGGTCCCCGGGCCAAAGCTCTTGCAGTCTGTGGAGCTAAGGCTCCAGTTTCAGTGAGAAAGTCCCTCCGGCCAAGGAGCAGGCTTTCAGCTCTGCTCATTTTTAACAATATCATTTGCTTTCTTTTTCTATCTACATAAAGTATTTTCTTTTAGTAGAAAATTGAGAAGACAGAGAAACTCGTAAAGAAGACAAGTAAGTTACCCACCATCCAGAAAAAATTATGAATATTTGATATATTTGCTTTTGATGTCTTTTCCTAGGCGTACTAAACTATAAAATCCATGGTAGGAACTGAATTAAGCTCCTTTGACCCTATGGCCTCAGCCCTTTTTGGCACAGTGTGTGGGGCACAGAATGCACTCGATCCTTGCTTACTGAATAAATGACAACATAAATATACATATTTATGTACCTGTGCATATAATTATGTTTCTGTAATTTTAAAAATTGAAGTCATACCATTATATCCTTAGAGGGTTTTCTTTTCTATTTAATATCATAGTATAAATATTTTCCCATGTTAGTAAATATCCTCCTAGAATAATATATTTTATTTATTTATTTTTGGCTATTCTGGGCCTTCACTACTACTGCGGGCTCTTCTTTAGTTGCGGGGACTGGTTGAGGTGAGCAGGCTTCTTGTTGCAGTTACTTCTCTTGTTGTGGAACTCTGGCTCCAGGGCACATGGGCTCAATAGTTGCACCTCCAAGGATCTAGAGCACAGGCTCAATCATTGTGGCTCACGGGCTTAGTTGCTCCGCAGCATGTGGGATCTTCCTGAATCAGGGATCGAATCCATGTCTCCTGCATTGGCAGGCGAACTCTTCACCACTGACCTACCAGAAAAGCCCTCGAATAATATTTTGAATAGCTATATAAATTTTCTATTTTATGTTTAAGTCCAAATTTATTGACCTATCTCCAGTCAACACACACTGACATCATTTTCACATTATTTTGAGTTATAAATAGTACTATGAAAACTATCTCTTGGACATGCCTCGCAGTGAGAATCAGTCTGTGGGAAAATGGAATCTACCTTCACTAATGAAAGAAATTTGGGCCAGAAAGTGATACAGTCTGGGGTCCTCTTATCAGCTCTGTGTAGGTCATTTGACTCAGCTCCCTTCACAGATCGGAAGCTTCCGGTCAGAGCTGCCAGTCTCTGACGGCAGGCATTAAATGATTAATTTAAATTTTATTTCCATCACATCTTACATGAAAAAGTCAACCCACATGGGTGAGATAAAAGGTATCAATCAAAGGGCATTTTAGCATTGGCTTCATCAGTCTTCTGCTTAACCAAAGAGACTGACGTATCAACAAGGTGCTTCCTCTCCCCAAACAAGTGCAAAATACAGTTCCACTGGGAAAGCGACTTTAAATTCAATAGAAATAGAACAGATGGCCCCAATCCAAACCCAAGCAACAAATCTCTTTTTCTAATGAAATCTGCACACACAGTTCCCAGCATGACCCACACTGGGCTGAATTTTTTTACAAATAGTGTGTTAACATCTACTGACGTTCAACAGCCTCAGACCTCAAGCTGCCTTGTTATTTTCCCTTTAGACCGTGTAAAAGCAAATCCTTTCAATGGCCAGAAGTTTCTGTGCAAAGATGGTAAAGGGATCGTGATGCTACCGCACTATGTTCTTCTCTGAGCACTGAGGTGAAAGAAAGTGCTTTTCCTCCCAGGAAGGAGCAAGGCAAGGTTCTTTTGTTCGGGGGGCAGCTTCCAACTTCTCTTGTTGTGGAACTCTGGCTCCAGGGCACATGGGCTCAATAGTTGCACCTCCAAGGATCTAGAGCACAGGCTCAATCATTGTGGCTCACGGGCTTAGTTGCTCCGCAGCATGTGGGATCTTCCTGAATCAGGGATCGAATCCATGTCTCCTGCATTGGCAGGCGAACTCTTCACCACTGACCTACCAGAAAAGCCCTCGAATAATATTTTGAATAGCTATATAAATTTTCTATTTTATGTTTAAGTCCAAATTTATTGACCTATCTCCAGTCAACACACACTGACATCATTTTCACATTATTTTGAGTTATAAATAGTACTATGAAAACTATCTCTTGGACATGCCTCGCAGTGAGAATCAGTCTGTGGGAAAATGGAATCTACCTTCACTAATGAAAGAAATTTGGGCCAGAAAGTGATACAGTCTGGGGTCCTCTTATCAGCTCTGTGTAGGTCATTTGACTCAGCTCCCTTCACAGATCGGAAGCTTCCGGTCAGAGCTGCCAGTCTCTGACGGCAGGCATTAAATGATTAATTTAAATTTTATTTCCATCACATCTTACATGAAAAAGTCAACCCACATGGGTGAGATAAAAGGTATCAATCAAAGGGCATTTTAGCATTGGCTTCATCAGTCTTCTGCTTAACCAAAGAGACTGACGTATCAACAAGGTGCTTCCTCTCCCCAAACAAGTGCAAAATACAGTTCCACTGGGAAAGCGACTTTAAATTCAATAGAAATAGAACAGATGGCCCCAATCCAAACCCAAGCAACAAATCTCTTTTTCTAATGAAATCTGCACACACAGTTCCCAGCATGACCCACACTGGGCTGAATTTTTTTTTTACAAATAGTGTGTTAACATCTACTGACGTTCAACAGCCTCAGACCTCAAGCTGCCTTGTTATTTTCCCTTTAGACCGTGTAAAAGCAAATCCTTTTTCAATGGCCAGAAGTTTCTGTGCAAAGATGGTAAAGGGGATCGTGATGCTACCGCACTATGTTCTTCTCTGAGCACTGAGGTGAAAGAAAGTGCTTTTCCTCCCAGGAAGGAGCAAGGCAAGGACGTTCCTTTCTCATCGGTGTCATGGGTCTTCTCACCCAAGTCCCAACTCAGCCTAGTTCCTCGTCTGGTGAAAAAACAGATTCCAGGATGGGACTGCTGTGCAAGGCAGAGGCTGTTAGCAAACTTTCTAGTGTGAAATGGGGTCTCACACCAGTGCACCTGGATGTGCTTTCAGACCACACTGGTTTCAGGAAGGCTCACGCCCACTGATGCGTCCATTGCTCTTCTGTGAGCAAAGTCACGGTTATATTCCTCTCTCCCATAACCTTCCAATAGGACTCCAGCTAGGGCAGGGGCCTGTGGCCATTTCCGATACCCTCCTAATACATGGCTGGAGATCCAAAAGAGGGTAGACTTGTTCAGCAAGAGCCTCAGTTTCTCCAGTTGAAACATAAAGAAATTGAACAAGGATAGCAGATATGTTCCATCTTAAGAGCTAATTCAAACTGAATCGTGGTAACTTCCTTGAGGGCTACCTGAGGACTCTAATCACCCAGAGCATAGGAAAAAATGAAGTTTTTAAATCACAGAGAGATGGAGCCAGAAAGAAAACTAGCTCACCCACCCCCAGGCCTGTGGGTCCCTGAGAGTCGGCATTTTGTCTGATTCATCTTGTCATCCCAGTGGCTGGCACAGGGGCCTGGCACGTGCTGGACAGGGAGTCATGACACTGGACAGAACTGAATGAATAAACAAATACTAAAAGTCTGACCACAGAACTTATTTGAAGTTGTTATCATTGGGTACAAACAAAAGAAAATCCTCTGCAAATAGAGGAGCATGTTGTCAATCCTTCATAGAGATTAAAAATCAGAATCTTAAAATGAAAGACTCCTCACCAGGGTCTGCTGGGGAGACAGAGGATGAGACGAGCAGTGGAGATTTTCTTTCCTGAAAAGTTTGATTTTTGGCTGCACTGGATCTTCCTTGGGAGCTATCTGGAGCTGTGGCAAGTGGGGGCTGCCCCCCAGCTGTGGTGATGGGCTTCTCACTGCAGTGGCTTCTCTCACTGCAGAGCATATGTCCTAGGGTACACGGCCTTCAGCAATTGTGGCCTGTGGGCTCATAGCTGGGATTCCTCCAGAGCACAGGCTCGATGTGAGCTACTCTGAGTCCATTACTCCATCGCATTTTATCAAAAATATTCTATTGCATGCATCCAAGTTCCATGGCTGCAAAAGGCCTATGACAGGCATGATTCCAGGACCCAATTCACCTTCTGGGCAGGTACATGGGTCTTGAGGCTTCCCAGGTGGCTCAGGGGGTAAAGAATCTGCCTGCAATGCAGGAGTCGTGGGTTCGATCCCTGGACCAGGAAGATCCCCTGGAGGAAGGAATGGCAACCCACTCCGGTATTCTTGCATAGAGAATCCCGTGGACAGAGGAACCTAGTGGGTTACAGTCCGTGGGTCATGAAGAGTCAGACATGACTGAAGTGGCTAGGTACGCAGTGGCACACATACAGGCTTTAATCCTAGAGGCGGAACTTTTCCCCAAGAAACCTAGGGAACGACTGCCAACCCAAGATGAGCTGGAGCAGTCCATTTCAGGTTGTGAATGACAAAGCCAGGTTGAGGGAGGAAACAGTTCCAGAAATAAATCATCCATGTAAGAAAAACTAGCTCACCCACCCCAGGCCTGTGGGTCCCTGAGAGTCGGCATTTTGTCTGATTCATCTTGTCATCCCAGTGGCTGGCACAGGGGCCTGGCACGTGCTGGACAGGGAGTCATGACACTGGACAGAACTGAATGAATAAACAAATACTAAAAGTCTGACCACAGAACTTATTTGAAGTTGTTATCATTGGGTACAAACAAAAGAAAATCCTCTGCAAATAGAGGAGCATGTTGTCAATCCTTCATAGAGATTAAAAATCAGAATCTTAAAATGAAAGACTCCTCACCAGGGTCTGCTGGGGAGACAGAGGATGAGACGAGCAGTGGAGATTTTCTTTCCTGAAAAGTTTGTTTTTTGGCTGCACTGGATCTTCCTTGGGAGCTATCTGGAGCTGTGGCAAGTGGGGGCTGCCCCCCAGCTGTGGTGATGGGCTTCTCACTGCAGTGGCTTCTCTCACTGCAGAGCATATGTCCTAGGGTACACGGCCTTCAGCAATTGTGGCCTGTGGGCTCATAGCTGGGATTCCTCCAGAGCACAGGCTCGATGTGAGCTACTCTGAGTCCATTACTCCATCGCATTTTATCAAAAATATTCTATTGCATGCATCCAAGTTCCATGGCTGCAAAAGGCCTATGACAGGCATGATTCCAGGACCCAATTCACCTTCTGGGCAGGTACATGGGTCTTGAGGCTTCCCAGGTGGCTCAGGGGGTAAAGAATCTGCCTGCAATGCAGGAGTCGTGGGTTCGATCCCTGGACCAGGAAGATCCCCTGGAGGAAGGAATGGCAACCCACTCCGGTATTCTTGCATAGAGAATCCCGTGGACAGAGGAACCTAGTGGGTTACAGTCCGTGGGTCATGAAGAGTCAGACATGACTGAAGTGGCTAGGTACGCAGTGGCACACATACAGGCTTTAATCCTAGAGGCGGAACTTTTCCCCAAGAAACCTAGGGAACGACTGCCAACCCAAGATGAGCTGGAGCAGTCCATTTCAGGTTGTGAATGACAAAGCCAGGTTGAGGGAGGAAACAGTTCCAGAAATAAATCATCCATGGAAAATTAAGAAGAAACTGAAATCTGCATGCTTCCCAGTTTTCTGCCCATGAGGAGATTGTTTTGAGGCAATTTTTTAAAAAAACATCAAACATCGCCAAAGGAAAACAGATGATCTCTATTCTATTTATAACTTCTGGGTAGTAACCCTGCCAGCAACACCACTTACATTCCTATTTTCTTTTGTAGTTACTATTTTTCTGTGTGAGTATTATAGCAGAGTATGTCATCAGCAAATCTTCACTGGTAAAATGAAAACAGTTCAGTGGAGAATAAAACGGAGTGAGAAAAAGTCAGCACAGTCTACAAAAGTGAATAATAGAAAGGGAGAGACAAGGAAAGAAGAAAAGAAAGAAAGAAAAGGTGGCAAGAAGGACAGAGGATGGAAGAAGAAATAAAAGGAGAAAAAGAAGAGTGAGAAAAAGAGTCTCCTTTTGTAATAAGGTTTCTAAATGCTGGAATGAAGCAAGTAATGCAAAATAGACGGGGTGCTCTGTCTAGTATCTGTGGTACTTCATGGGTGGTCTCATCACTATAAAACCATTCATTAGTGGGGGGCAACATGAGATATTGGAAAGAACACAGACTTTGAGGAAAAAGAGATAGATCTGAATCCCAGCTATGCCTGTTGCTAGTAATACTTGCAAAGCTTAGGCCAGAGATCAGCCAACTATAGCCCACAGGCCAGTCACCTGGCTTTGTAGATTAAGGTTTTACTGACACACATTTGTAGCCACTGGTTTATGTAGTCTGTGTAGCTTTGAGTTGCCATGCCAGACCTGTGTAGTTGTGACAGACACCACATGAACTGCGAGCCTAAAATATTTGCTAGTTTGCCCTTTAAGTAAAGGTGCACCTGAGCCAATTACCTAAGCTCTTTTACACTCAATTTCTGCATCTGTAAAGAAGGCCTGGACTTAAATTGAGATGTGAGCTTCAGAAGACAGAACCGGCCAACTTGAAGATTGAGGGGTAGAATATTCCAATATGAAGAACAGAGGAAAAAAGATTGAAGAAAAAGTCTCAGAGCCCTGAAAGAAGGCACCAAGCAAATCAACACGCATGTAATGAGAGTTCCAAAAGGAAAAAAAAAAGCAGGACTATTTAAGAAAATAATGGGACTCCCTGGGTGACTCTGGTAAAGAATTCACCCTCCAATGCTGGAGACACAGTTCAGTCTTTGATCCAGGAAAATCCCACATGCCCAGAACAACCTAAGGCTGTGGGGGACAACTATTGAGCCTGTGCTCTAGGGCCTGGAAACCACAACAAGAGAAGCCATTGCAACGAGAAGCCTGCACAAGGCAACTAGGGGACAGCCCGAGCAGCAGTAAAGACTAGCACAGCTGAAATAAACAAATAAAAATTTTAAATGAAACTCTGTAAAAGTAAAAAATAAAAATTAAAAAAATTAAAATGTATAATTGAAAATTGGCCAAATTTGATTTTAAAAAATTAATCTACAGATCTAGAGAGTTCAATGTATCCCAAACAGGCTGACCATGAGGAGATCCACATCCACTGACATCACAGTCAAACTTCTAAAAACCAAAGAAAAAAGTAACAAAAGCAAGAATAAAATGAGTCGTCATATATGAAGGGTATAACAATGTAATTATTGGCTGGTTTCTCACCACAAACCAGGGAGTCCAGGAGTGAGGCAACATATTTACATCGCTGGAACAAACTGGCAACCAAGAGTTTTACATGCCACATGACGGTGCTTCAGAAAAAGGAACTCAAAATTAAAGTGCTTCCCAATAAACAAAAACTGAAAGCATTTTCTGCTAGCTGTCCTGCCGACAATACCAAAAGAACAGTCACCTGGCTTTGTAGATTAAGGTTTTACTGACACACATTTGTAGCCACTGGTTTATGTAGTCTGTGTAGCTTTGAGTTGCCATGCCAGACCTGTGTAGTTGTGACAGACACCACATGAACTGCGAGCCTAAAATATTTGCTAGTTTGCCCTTTAAGTAAAGGTGCACCTGAGCCAATTACCTAAGCTCTTTTACACTCAATTTCTGCATCTGTAAAGAAGGCCTGGACTTAAATTGAGATGTGAGCTTCAGAAGACAGAACCGGCCAACTTGAAGATTGAGGGGTAGAATATTCCAATATGAAGAACAGAGGAAAAAAGATTGAAGAAAAAGTCTCAGAGCCCTGAAAGAAGGCACCAAGCAAATCAACACGCATGTAATGAGAGTTCCAAAAGGAAAAAAAGCAGGACTATTTAAGAAAATAATGGGACTCCCTGGGTGACTCTGGTAAAGAATTCACCCTCCAATGCTGGAGACACAGTTCAGTCTTTGATCCAGGAAAATCCCACATGCCCAGAACAACCTAAGGCTGTGGGGGACAACTATTGAGCCTGTGCTCTAGGGCCTGGAAACCACAACAAGAGAAGCCATTGCAACGAGAAGCCTGCACAAGGCAACTAGGGGACAGCCCGAGCAGCAGTAAAGACTAGCACAGCTGAAATAAACAAATAAAAATTTTAAATGAAACTCTGTAAAAGTAAAAAATAAAAATTAAAAAAATTAAAATGTATAATTGAAAATTGGCCAAATTTGATTTTAAAAAATTAATCTACAGATCTAGAGAGTTCAATGTATCCCAAACAGGCTGACCATGAGGAGATCCACATCCACTGACATCACAGTCAAACTTCTAAAAACCAAAGAAAAAAGTAACAAAAGCAAGAATAAAATGAGTCGTCATATATGAAGGGTATAACAATGTAATTATTGGCTGGTTTCTCACCACAAACCAGGGAGTCCAGGAGTGAGGCAACATATTTACATCGCTGGAACAAACTGGCAACCAAGAGTTTTACATGCCACATGACGGTGCTTCAGAAAAAGGAACTCAAAATTAAAGTGCTTCCCAATAAACAAAAACTGAAAGCATTTTCTGCTAGCTGTCCTGCCGACTAAACCAAAATGACACAAAGCAGAACATGAATCCACAGGAAGATACGCAGAACCCCAGAAAGAGTAAATATGTGGGTAAATATACAGTGAAGAACGAGACGAAGACGGAACCAGAGCCGGGTACAGGCAGCGGACGAGGTCCCGCCGAGAGCCGAAGATGGCAGTGAACGTGTACTCAACGTCGGTCACCAGCGATAACCTCAGTCGACATGACATGCTGGCCTGGATCAACGAGTCTCTGCAGTTGAATCTGACGAAGATCGAACAGCTGTGCTCAGGAGCTGCCTATTGTCAGTTTATGGACATGCTGTTCCCTGGCTCCATTGCCTTGAAGAAAGTGAAATTCCAAGCTAAGCTAGAACATGAATACATCCAGAACTTCAAAATACTACAAGCAGGTTTTAAGAGGATGGGTGTTGACAAAATAATTCCTGTGGACAAATTAGTAAAAGGAAAGTTTCAGGACAATTTTGAATTCGTTCAGTGGTTCAAAAAGTTTTTCGATGCAAACTATGATGGAAAAGAATATGACCCGGTAGCTGCCAGACAAGGTCAAGAAACTGCAGTGGCCCCTTCCCTTGTTGCTCCAGCTCTGAACAAACCGAAGAAACCTCTCAGCTCCAGCAGCGCAGCTCCACAGAGGCCCATCGCAACACACAGATCTACTGCAGCCCCGAAGGCTGGCCCGGGTGTGGTGCGGAAGAACCCTGGTGTGGGGAACGGGGATGACGAAGCCGCCGAGCTGATGCAGCAGGTCAACGTATTGAAACTTACCGTTGAAGACTTGGAGAAAGAGAGAGATTTCTATTTTGGAAAGCTAAGGAACATTGAATTGATTTGCCAGGAGAACGAGGGGGAGAACAACCCTGTCCTGCAGAGGATCGTGGACATCCTCTACGCCACAGACGAAGGCTTCGTGATCCCTGACGAGGGGGGCCCGCAGGAGGAGCAGGAGGAGTACTGACAGCCTGGACCAGCCGCGCAGCCTCCGGATTCTTCACTCCACATCATGGGCTTACCTGTAAAATCCTCCCTTTTATTATCCTTAGAGGACTCACTGGTTTCTTCTCATAAGCAAAAAGTACCTCTTCTTAAAGTGCACTTTGCAGAAGTTTCACTCCTTTTCCACTGTGTTTGAGGTAGGAGCTTTGACCTGTAGCAGAGCAGTATTAACATCTAGTCGGGTCACCCAGGGAGCAGAGAGGCTGTCCGTGGGCTCAGTCCATGGATGCTGGTAGCACCGGTGGCTGGAGAAGGTGGAGACCTCAGTAGAGAAACGGAAAGACTGATTTGAATTTTAAGTTAATGTGAAATCTTGGCAGAGAACATTTTAATAAATAAATGCCTTAAGAGTATTTAAAAGATGCTTCCATATTTCAAAATATAAAATGTGACATGACGGGAACTTGTGTGTGTATCACATGGTGTCTGGGAAAGAAGGGCTGGAGCCTGGAACCTTGGGACCTGCTGTCCAAGCCCTCGAGGGCAGGACTGCTTGATCTTCCTAACTGTGCCCAGACCTTAGCCCAAAAGCAAAGCTTGAAAAGTTACTTTGTAAGCCATTTTAGCGCCCTTGACCAATTGCATCCCTGCTAAGAAGCAAGAGGCATTGTTGCCTGTGTGAATAGAGGGTGTATTTCAGGCCTGAGGCACTTGAGTCCAAGAGCTTGCTTTTCATTGAGCATTTCTCTGATGATTTTTCCCATTATCCCTGATGACTCTGTGTTTGGGGGGAAATGAGGTGTGTCCAGTTTTTAAACCTAACAACTACTTTGGGGGACTTGCCCATATCTCTGAGGTTTGAATGGGGTTGTGTCCTGTTTTTACTGTTTTTAAGTTTACAGTTGACATGCTTCTCTTCTCTGCTCCCCTTGCCCACCAGGGACTCCTCTTTGGCTCCTTACAATTTGCTGCTTAGAGTGGAAGTTCAGCAGGCAGGTGATCATGCTGAGTGTTCTTTCTGGACCTCTGGCAAGGGGAGTGATCAGTGAAGGCCACCGCTCCCTCGGGATCTGCAAGGCTGGGTGTTTCGGTACCTGCTGTCCACGGCCCTCCACTGTTATCAGAATACTTTGCCAGTGCACTAATCTCTTTGGAGATAAAAATGTTAACGTGTTACTAAATGTTAATTTTTTTTTGCAGAAAATATAATACCATGTCTGAATTAATTATTAATATTTAAAATATTTCATTCCTTAGCTCCCTCATTTGCTTTGCTCACAGCCAACTCAGTTCCTTTGTTTGGCGGAATCCTGCAAAATGTGTGTCAGTCACTACTGAGATTGTTCAGCCCCTGATGTATTTGTATTGATTTGTTTCTGGTGGTAGCTTGTCCTGAAATGTGTGTAGCAAGCAGATATTTTATGATAAAGTTGTTGTGTAGTGCATGCTCTGTGTGGAATTCAGAGGAAAACCCAGATTCAGTGATTAACAATGCCAAAAAATGCAAGTAACTAGCCATTGTTCAAATGACAGTGGTGCTATTTCTCTTTTGTGGCCTTTTAGACTTTTGTTGCCCTACAATTCCATTTTGTTGGGAACCCATTTTCCACCTGGTCTTTCTTGACAGGGTTTTTTTCTACTTTAAACAGTTTCTAAATAAAATTCTGTATTTCAAGAGTGAAAAAAAAAATATATATATATATACAGTGAAAGAATGTTAAAAATAGCTTTTCTTTTAGATTTCTTTATTGAAAAACTAAGATTACAGAAAGCAACAGCTATAGCATTCTCTTGATGGATTTATTTGTAAACAGGCAATATGCGACAAAATAGCACAGGGTGGGGAGGGGAGATACGGAACGGGGTTACTCTAGTTTATCAAAATTAAGTCAGAAACAGCCTGAAGTAGTTTGCACTGAGTTGAGATGTATGTTGTCATCTCTAGCTCAAGCAACCACTGAGAAGATAACCCTTTAAAAATGCTTACAAAATCGACTAAAGAACTGAATTGGTACCCTAAAAAACATCTGACATGAAAGAAGACAATAGGCGAAGTACGAAAGGTTAACTACTAAGGCAGTTCATACATGTAGAGCTCTTAGAACAGTGGTGGCAGGCATGACATGGTACCCACGTGTCATCGCCATGATGTCTTTTGTAGATGATGATGTTCAGCTTTAGGAGAACAAAGAGCTAACCTGGGAGGCTTTACTGGTGGCTCCGAGTGTGAAGAATCTGCCTTCAATGCAGAAGACACAGGATATGAGAGTTCAATCCCTGGGTCGGGAATATCCCCTGGAGGAGGGCATGGCAACCCACTCCAGTATGCTTGCCTGGAGAATCCCATGCACAGAGGAGCCTGGAGGGCTACCATCCCCAGGGTCATGAAGACCTGGACACAACGAAGCAAGTAGCATGCACAGGAGGCTTTCAGGGCAGTAAACCACCAGGTGTGGAAAGCTGGAAGGGACCTGCAAGCGTCTAAAGAAAACAGTGTTGCTGCAAACACAAGACCTCTCTGACAACCTCAAGATTCTTAAGAAAATGTAGTCATTGCTGGGAAATTGTGAGAAACTGGCGATGGCAGGGCACTTGACCTAGACTAAGCCTGCACTTCACGGATCAGGAAGATGCCTTGGAGTTTCAGCCTAGAAAGAGGATTCACGTAAAGGTGCCAGACTCAGAAAGGATTTTCCTAAAGTTGCCTGAGGGGCAAGAACCAAGTGAAGCTTGACGCTGATGGTATCAAATCAAGTGCTAGCAAGAAAAGAAGTCTGACCACTTCTTGTTGGTTTCTGTCTTCTGAAGTTTACAAGTTTGACTTAGTAACACTTGAACACTTACAACTTGGACTACCCACTAGCTCACTGAATCTTAAAACCCAGGCAAAAACTAACATCTCCCACTGAACAGATGGGAAAATTGAGTTGAGGAAAGGATTTCTAGCCTGCGGACACACAGCAGTTAAGTGGGAAGTCGAGATTTAAGACCTGCCTTTCTCATCTGCGCAGAGTTACTGTCTTGGTCGAATGGAAAATCTTTGGTCTAAAGCTGGAAATATCTAGAGAGAGCAATGTGAGTGACAGAGGTATAAGGGAGCACTGGGTTGCCCTGCCCAACCTCAGGGAGGTCTCCCCGAAGTCTGCAGAGAACCAATCTATTAGATTCCTATCGCTGCTGTAACCCAGTACTGCCAACTGGGTGGTTTTAAACAACAAAACTTTATTTTCTCACCCCAATCCAGTATGACCGCATCGCCAACTAAGGACACTTTCCAACACCTTCTTTGCAAGTCAATTCCCATCCTGAAGTTCTGGGTGGGCATGCATGTGGGGGCACACCGTTCAATCCAGCACAGGCGCTACCAGCAGGCAAATACAAACTGAGGCCCACTGCCCGTACAAGGAAGCCAGAGGGAGGATGCAGCATGAGGAAAGATCAAGGCTCGGGCTAGGGGAAGAGGAGGATCCTTCAAGCACAGAGAAGGCAAAATCGAACAAGAGGAGAGAGGACCATGAAAGCCAAAGAAGTGTGGGGTTTCCGAAGGGAGGAGGTGGCGAGCACTGCAGAAAAGCCAAGCAACTATTCAGGCGGGCACCATTGGAGTTGTCTATGAAAACTCATGAATGACCTTCCTTGCCTGGTTTCAGTGATACAATGGAGTGGAGGCCTGATTGCAATAGTTGAGGACGAGAAGGAGGTGGAGCGTGGGAACGAGACTGCGCCATGGATGGCTAAGGTCAGCAGTAGCTAGAAGGGGGGCAAGGTCAGCAGAGGCCATGGATGGCTAAGGTCAGCAGTAGCTAGAAGGGGGGCGAGGTCAGCAGAGGCTTCTTGCTTATGTACTGTTTTTCTTTTATCTTTCTCTTTGTACCACAAGGCTTGCAGGATCTTAATTCCCCAACCAGGGATTGAACTCGTGCCTCCTGCAGTGGAAACACTAAGTCTTACCCACCGGACCACCAGGGAAGTCCTCTTTATGGTTGTGAAGGTGAGATACATTTAGTCACATTGTGACAAGCTGACATCAATAAAGATTTCACAGCTTTCACAGCTAGATGAAGAGGAAATGGAACATACAGGAAACCTGAGTTGGTCACCAGGGATCAGAATAAGAGCAATTTAAGAAATAAGCCTTCATCCAAAAAAGAGGGTCCGTAAATCCCTGGAGATACAAATTGAGAAGAAAGAATGAGTCCAGTGTGAAGAGGGAGAGCCACAGCAGGAGCTGAATTTGATGACTAGAGTTAGGATAGAAACAGTAACAGGAGTGTTACTGACACTCAGTGCAATGAGGGGGTCAGACTCAGTGCTGAAGCAAACAACAGAGGACGCCAGCCAGGCTCCCCTGCAGCCTTGCAGAAGGCCCTGCTGGGTTTAGGGGCCACAGGTTTGCCAGCCACACCTGCTTGTATGTCTTCTAGCGGGGTGGCTGCTGGAAGGATTTGTGCTAAAGTCCAGCGTTTGCCTTCCAAACCGCCAGACAAGTACAGACTGGTTCGTGTATGATTTTAGCATCTACCTGTGTGAAATGGAGCCCTGAATGTTTTAAGTGAGCTTCTGCTGTTTTAAGTGAGCTTCTGCCAATCGAAGTGCGTGGTCTGGTCAAGATGCTCCCAAGGGACTTCCCTGGTGGTCCAGTGGTTGGGACGCCATGCTCCTAATGCAGAGGACCCCGTTTCAGTCCCTGCTCAGGGGACTGGATCTCACATACTGCAAGTAGGACCCAGCACAGCTAAATAAATGAATAAATATTTTTTTTAGTGATGCTGAAATTTCATGGTTCATCACCTTCCCTCTGCTCCAAAAACACATATACAAAGGATGTATGATAGACTATCCAAAGAGAAATCTAGTAAAACACGGTTGGTGTCAGAAATAAACTAAACATCTCCAAGGACCAGAAACCAAAGTGACGGGTGACATGGGACCCTTGAGCCTGCTGGCTTCCGTGGCCTGAATCAGGCGGCAGTGGCCAAGAGGTCGGCTGCCTCAAATAACAAGGATTAAATGTGTTTCTGCTGGGCAGTGGTGGGCCCGGCTCCCTGCCTCACGCCGCCCCTATGAAATAACTGAAGAAAAAGGCAGCTGCCTGCTCCCTGGGGCTAGGGCTTTACGGAAAATGGTGGTTCTGAGACATGGAAAGGATTAAGACTCAACCCCAAGACCAGAAACTGAATGACCTGCCTACACCCTGGGACCGCTGGACCGGACAAAGTTCCAGGGCAGGAGGCAGCTCCCACCCAAATAACTGCGGATATGAGCATGGTCCTGGGCGGAGGCCTCTCAGACTTGCTGGAGGGAGGTGGATGGTGGGGCTGGGGGAGGGGTTGGCTTGCTTGAGCAACAGCAATCAGGGGCCAGAGCGGGGAAACAGAGAAAATACAGGAACAGTGGCAGGAAAGGAGACTGAGGAGCAGCCAGAGGCCATATCCTGTGGGACCCAGTAGACGGTCGTATTCAAATATGGAGGAGATCATGCCTACGGAGCAGAACAGCAGAAAAGCTGGACCGTGCCATTCATTTGCCTGTTCTGCTGTAAGATCTGTACTATCTCCATCTTTCTCTGCTCTGTTCTCTATTCATAGGAAAACAGATTTCTCAAACTCTCTTGCTGAACTCAGGTCGTTTTTAGAAACAGGAGGCACTGGCTAAAAACCGGGAGGGCAGAGGAGAGGGAGAAGCCAGGGAATTTCTCCTGTTCTCTCTCTGCTCTGGGTAGCGTCTCCTTCAGCGGCTGCTTCCTCTCTAGTTCGGTCCTGAGAGCCCCCCTCTCCATCCTCCCAGCTGCTACCAGGCAGGCAGGCCCAGCCTCCTCCGATGGTCCTGGCTCACGGGGTCCAGCAGCCCTGCCCGCTCTTCAGCCTGTGGATGGGAGCAGATGCCCGCGATGGCTGTCGCCCTGAGCTGCCACCCTAATCCATGTCTGACTTTGGTTTTTCCACCACCAATTTACTCAGTTCACCTTCTAAGATCCCCTCTGTTAAAAATCATAAATGATGTCTTTTTTTCTTGAGTGGCCCTTGGCTGATAAGGTGAGGAGGTGGGGAAACCAGCAGGTGGGAAGTAGAGTGAATTAGAACATCCTTTGCCAGTGGGAGTGTAAACTGGCAAAACTCTAGGGAGGATAGATGGGCAACATCTATACATCTATCGGAGTTACAAAAGCCTACACCCTTTGTCCCAGAAGTTCCACGTCTAGAAATTTCTCCCATAGATATATTTGTACATGTTTAGATAGTGTTTGCACAAGATTATTCATTGCAACATTGTTTGTAAAAGTAAAAGATTGGAAACTACCTAAAAGTCCACTGATGAGAGATAGGTTAATGGATTAGGGTACATTCATAAAATGAAATAATATGTAGTAAAGATATGAGCATGGTCCTGGGCGGAGGCCTCTCGGTCTTGCGGGAGGGAGGTGGATGGTGGGGCTGGGGGAGGGGTTGGCTTGCTTGAGCAACAGCAATCAGGGGCCAGAGCGGGGAAACAGAGAAAATACAGGAACAGTGGCAGGAAAGGAGACTGAGGAGCAGCCAGAGGCCATATCCTGTGGGACCCAGTAGACGGTCGTATTCAAATATGGAGGAGATCATGCCTACGGAGCAGAACAGCAGAAAAGCTGGACCGTGCCATTCATTTGCCTGTTCTGCTGTAAGATCTGTACTATCTCCATCTTTCTCTGCTCTGTTCTCTATTCATAGGAAAACAGATTTCTCAAACTCTCTTGCTGAACTCAGGTCGTTTTTAGAAACAGGAGGCACTGGCTAAAAACCGGGAGGGCAGAGGAGAGGGAGAAGCCAGGGAATTTCTCCTGTTCTCTCTCTGCTCTGGGTAGCGTCTCCTTCAGCGGCTGCTTCCTCTCTAGTTCGGTCCTGAGAGCCCCCCTCTCCATCCTCCCAGCTGCTACCAGGCAGGCAGGCCCAGCCTCCTCCGATGGTCCTGGCTCCCGGGGTCCAGCAGCCCTGCCCGCTCTTCAGCCTGTGGATGGGAGCAGATGCCCGCGATGGCTGTCGCCCTGAGCTGCCACCCTAATCCATGTCTGACTTTGGTTTTTCCACCACCAATTTACTCAGTTCACCTTCTAAGATCCCCTCTGTTAAAAATCATAAATGATGTCTTTTTTTCTTGAGTGGCCCTTGGCTGATAAGGTGAGGAGGTGGGGAAACCAGCAGGTGGGAAGTAGAGTGAATTAGAACATCCTTTGCCAGTGGGAGTGTAAACTGGCAAAACTCTAGGGAGGATAGATGGGCAACATCTATACATCTATCGGAGTTACAAAAGCCTACACCCTTTGTCCCAGAAGTTCCACGTCTAGAAATTTCTCCCATAGATATATTTGTACATGTTTAGATAGTGTTTGCACAAGATTATTCATTGCAACATTGTTTGTAAAAGTAAAAGATTGGAAACTACCTAAAAGTCCACTGATGAGAGATAGGTTAATGGATTAGGGTACATTCATAAAATGAAATAATATGTAGTTATTTAAAAAATGAGGAAGTTCCTTAGGTACAGTTAAGAAAAATCCCTAAAAGATGAAAAAACAAGATACATGACAGTGCATATAATGCTGTCATAAAAGAAATAAGTATACAAATCCCATTTACTTATATGCATGTTGGTTATCTCCAGCAAGAAACTAATGATATCAATTATCCCTAAAGAGAGAAACTGGGAAGATGGGAAAAGAAGGCAAGAGGGAAAACTTTCAGTCACTTTTTAGTACAGTTATTTTAAAATAAATATTCACTGGAGTATTGTTGCCTTACAATGTTGTGTTAGTTTTTGCTGTATAGAAAACTGAAACAGTTACACCTATACATACATCCTTGCTTTTTAAAATTTCCTTCCCATTTAGGTCACCACAGAACACTGAATAGAGTTCCCTGTGCTATACAGTAAGTTCTCAATGGTTATCTGTTTAAATATATCTCAATGCCCATCTCCCAGTTTATTCCACTTCCTCTTCCCCTCTGGTAACCAGAAGTTGGTTCTCTAGATCTGTGACTCTACCTCAGCTTTGCAAATTTGTACCATTTTTCTAGATTTCACATAAGCTATACTATACCTTTATTATATTTAGAATTTAATAATATATGCGGGAGTACATATTTCAAAGATTAAATAAAATTTAATTTGAAAATGCAGCTGCACACTTCTTATAAGAGATACACCTAAAATATACACAATCATGGGGAGAGAGAGAGAGAAGTTGGAAACAAATGGATGGAAAATATATATTATGAAAAAGTAAATAAAGAGCCAAGAAATGTTGAGGAATAAATCATAATCAGACAAAATTAAAATAGTAAGGAAAAAACATTTGTAGGGACAAAGAATGACATTATATAAAATTTACTGGAAAAAAATCTACCAATCATGCATATTTATATAGCCAACCACATAGTCTCAAATATAGCAAGCAAAAACTAAAATAATTGCTAAAAGTCTCACTGATGAGAGATAGGTTAATGGATTAGGGTACATGTTTAGATAGTGTTTGCACAAGATTATTCATTGCAACATTGTTTGTAAAAGTAAAAGATTGGAAACTACCTAAAAGTCCACTGATGAGAGATAGGTTAATGGATTAGGGTACATTCATAAAATGAAATAATATGTAGTTATTTAAAAAATGAGGAAGTTCCTTAGGTACAGTTAAGAAAAATCCCTAAAAGATGAAAAAACAAGATACATGACAGTGCATATAATGCTGTCATAAAAGAAATAAGTATACAAATCCCATTTACTTATATGCATGTTGGTTATCTCCAGCAAGAAACTAATGATATCAATTATCCCTAAAGAGAGAAACTGGGAAGATGGGAAAAGAAGGCAAGCGGGAAAACCTTCAGTCACTCCTTAGTACAGTTATTTTAAAATAAATATTCACTGGAGTATTGTTGCCTTACAATGTTGTGTTAGTTTTTGCTGTATAGAAAACTGAAACAGTTACACCTATACATACATCCTTGCTTTTTAAAATTTCCTTCCCATTTAGGTCACCACAGAACACTGAATAGAGTTCCCTGTGCTATACAGTAAGTTCTCAATGGTTATCTGTTTAAATATATCTCAATGCCCATCTCCCAGTTTATTCCACTTCCTCTTCCCCTCTGGTAACCAGAAGTTGGTTCTCTAGATCTGTGACTCTACCTCAGCTTTGCAAATTTGTACCATTTTCTAGATTTCACATAAGCTATACTATACCTTTATTATATTTAGAATTTAATAATATATGCGGGAGTACATATTTCAAAGATTAAATAAAATTTAATTTGAAAATGCAGCTGCACACTTCTTATAAGAGATACACCTAAAATATACACAATCATGGGGAGAGAGAGAGAGAAGTTGGAAACAAATGGATGGAAAATATATATTATGAAAAAGTAAATAAAGAGCCAAGAAATGTTGAGGAATAAATCATAATCAGACAAAATTAAAATAGTAAGGAAAAAACATTTGTAGGGACAAAGAATGACATTATATAAAATTTACTGGAAAAAAATCTACCAATCATGCATATTTATATAGCCAACCACATAGTCTCAAATATAGCAAGCAAAAACTAAAATAATTGCTAGGAAGAAGCTGATTGTGCCAATGAAAAATTAATAAGAATAGAGAAGATTAGAATAATAAAAGTATTATGCTAATTATATAATCAGATCAAGTCTGATCTAACAGATAAACATAGAATCTTTCATCAACAAATGAATTCCAGAGGAAGGAAACATGTATACCTATGACTGATTCATGTTGATGTTTGGCAGTAAGCAGCAAAACTGTTAAAAAGAAAAGAAAAGGAGAAAAACAAATGGAGATGCTACATTCTTTTCAAGCACACAGGAAACCTACCCAAAAACTGACCCTGAGCCCAGAAGTCAGAAGAAATCTCAAGACATTCCAAAGATCCATGTCATACACACAGCCCATCTTCTCTGACCGCATGTTGATTAGAAATCAGCAGTAAAAACATCCTTTTACAATAGGTTTGGAAATTTAAAACTCCATTCCTAAGCAACTTGTGAGCTTAAGTAAAAATCACAGTGGAAAGAACAAAAGTCTTTGGAGCCCAGTAACAGCGGAAGTACTCTGAAAACCTGAGGGAAGAATATTCAGTGGGGAATGGATAGTTTTGAATGCATCTATTCCAAAACAAGAAAGACTGAAAAAGTGAGAGCACAAACCATTCCCCTCTCAAGGCCGATGCATTTATAGAAAATGGAAGGATTCTGGGTGAGGGTGTTGGAACACACGCATCTAATTTCTCTTCCTCCAGAGACTCCACTAAAGGTACAGTAAAAAGATTACTTAAAAGGACAGAAAGGCACGGTCTGTGACTCTACCTCAGCTTTGCAAATTTGTACCATTTTTCTAGATTTCACATAAGCTATACTATACCTTTATTATATTTAGAATTTAATAATATATGCGGGAGTACATATTTCAAAGATTAAATAAAATTTAATTTGAAAATGCAGCTGCACACTTCTTATAAGAGATACACCTAAAATATACACAATCATGGGGAGAGAGAGAGAAGTTGGAAACAAATGGATGGAAAATATATATTATGAAAAAGTAAATAAAGAGCCAAGAAATGTTGAGGAATAAATCATAATCAGACAAAATTAAAATAGTAAGGAAAAAACATTTGTAGGGACAAAGAATGACATTATATAAAATTTACTGGAAAAAAATCTACCAATCATGCATATTTATATAGCCAACCACATAGTCTCAAATATAGCAAGCAAAAACTAAAATAATTGCTAGGAAGAAGCTGATTGTGCCAATGAAAAATTAATAAGAATAGAGAAGATTAGAATAATAAAAGTATTATGCTAATTATATAATCAGATCAAGTCTGATCTAACAGATAAACATAGAATCTTTCATCAACAAATGAATTCCAGAGGAAGGAAACATGTATACCTATGACTGATTCATGTTGATGTTTGGCAGTAAGCAGCAAAACTGTTAAAAAGAAAAGAAAAGGAGAAAAACAAATGGAGATGCTACATTCTTTTCAAGCACACAGGAAACCTACCCAAAAACTGACCCTGAGCCCAGAAGTCAGAAGAAATCTCAAGACATTCCAAAGATCCATGTCATACACACAGCCCATCTTCTCTGACCGCATGTTGATTAGAAATCAGCAGTAAAAACATCCTTTTACAATAGGTTTGGAAATTTAAAACTCCATTCCTAAGCAACTTGTGAGCTTAAGTAAAAATCACAGTGGAAAGAACAAAAGTCTTTGGAGCCCAGTAACAGCGGAAGTACTCTGAAAACCTGAGGGAAGAATATTCAGTGGGGAATGGATAGTTTTGAATGCATCTATTCCAAAACAAGAAAGACTGAAAAAGTGAGAGCACAAACCATTCCCCTCTCAAGGCCGATGCATTTATAGAAAATGGAAGGATTCTGGGTGAGGGTGTTGGAACACACGCATCTAATTTCTCTTCCTCCAGAGACTCCACTAAAGGTACAGTAAAAAGATTACTTAAAAGGACAGAAAGGCACGGCCTCCAGAAGACAGAAGAGGAGGCCACTGCAGTAAACCATGAAAGCTGGAGCACAGACAGGTGAATGAGACCGACCCAACAGACCTGCCCAGCCAGATCCTCAGATGGCAGGGGGCAGGGCGAACCAAGCTGGCTTTCAGAGCAACAACTGCACAGGCTCAGATCCTGGCAGCACTGGGTAACTCTGCAACTGGGAAGAAAGGAGGCATTAAGGAGGATTTGGTGGAAGCTGTTTGGGAAACAGTTAATCCTTAGGATCCTCCAGTGCTCCATAGGGCATGTAACTTCCTGGAAGATGACCAAAACCTTCTGGACTGGGCACCATTAAGACACAGCTGAAAGTAAGGGTGTCTGCCATGATCTGAATCTCTATGTCCTCCCCAAATCTATATATTGAAACTTAACCCCCAGGCAGTTGTATTAGAAGGTGGGGACTTTGAGAGGTGATGGGGTCCTGAGGGTGGAACCCTCATAAATGGGATTTATTCAGTTGCTAAGCTGTTTCCGACTAAAACTCCAGCATGTCAGGCTTCCCAGTCCTTCACAATCTCCCAGAGTTTGCTCAAACTCACATCCATTGAATCGGTGATGCCATCCAACCATCTCATTCCCTGTCACTCGCTTTTCCTCCTGCCCTCGGTCTTTCCCAGCATCAGGGGGCCTTTTCCAATGAGTCAGCTCTTCGCATCAGATGGCCATAGTATTTGAGTTTCAGCTTCACACCAGTCCTTTCCATGTTCATTTCTAATGAATGGGATTCATGCCCTTAAACATGAGACCCCATGAGGGAGGGGAATATGCTGTGGGACCGGAGGATCTCAGACAGGGGCTCTGTGGCGACCTGGAGGGCTGGGATGGGGAGGGAGATGGGGGTAGGTTCGGGGGGTTGAGGGGGATGTGTGTATACCTATGAAGGATTTGGGTCAATGTGTGACAGTAAACAACAAACTCTGTTAAAATAATAATAATAATGAAACAAAAATAAATACATAAATTTAACAAGAGACCCCAGGGAGCCCCCCAGCCTCTTCACCACATGAGGACACAGTAAGAAAATGACCTTCAATGGGGAAGTGGGCTCACACCATACATGGAATATTTCAGCACCTTGAGCTTGGACTTTCCAGCCCCCAGAATTGTGAGAAATAAATGTTTATAGCCACTCAACCTATGGTATTTTTGTCAGAGCAGCATGAAGGGATTAAAATAGTATTCTGTCCGAAAAGGGAGATTGTCATGTGTAACTTAATGCTCAATACTGAGATCCCAGCCCTCTTCCCCCTACTTGGTTAAGTTAGAAACTTGTAAAACTTATCTCCAGGGAATCTGATAGCCGGAAAGGAAAAACTCTAAAGAGACTGACGTCAGGAGTTTCTCCAACCATCCACCTGGATCACTTTACAGCAAAGACGCATCTTGGACAGCCTCAACGCTCTCTCAATACTCCCAAACAGCTTTTAAATCTCCTACTTGTCAATGTCTGCCAATTGCCAAGGACCACTTTCTCCAAAAGGGAGACATAGAAATTCTCCAGGCATCTAAGACCACAGCTTCACTGGAGGACTCTAGTCAGCATAGTGTCTCTGACCGGGGAATGAATGCTTTCTTGGCTGTGGACTGGCTGCCTAGTTTTGGGAAACCTGCTTTCAAAACATGCTAAATTGGGATACACACACATATATATAGGTTGCAGAACTGTAATGAAACGGGAGTAATGCATCTCTGGGAAATGAGGTGGATGCACACCAAGGAGAACTGGTCTCCATTTGAACCCAAGGTGGATCCTTTCTCTGCCTTTGACTGCGCTGCTCTGAGCCCTGGGGGGCCTGACGCCCACCAAACTGCATCACCAGGGCACCATCACCCTCTGGCTTTGCTTTGGGTTTGACCAATGGGAGGTAACAGCAAAAGAATGGAAGGCAGAAGAGAGAGGTGGAGATATTTATTCCCCCACTCCCTCTTGCTTTCTCATTCTTCTTTCAGGGGCTACATCTGTAATTCTTACGGTGTGGCCGCTTTTCCTCAGACTCAGGTCTCACCCACTTTCCACAAACACTGTCCTTTACCTTTGCCTACGCAGGTGGAATTGGACCAGTAGGAGAAAGTAGTGTTCTGCAGAAAATATTCTGGGGCAACTGGTGATCTTTATGAAAAATACAACAAATTTAAACTCTTTGTATCACACCACCCACAAAAATCAATTCCTAGTCAATTAGAAACCTAAATTAGGGTGCGAGGCCCTGTAAAACTTAATGAAGAAAATACAGAATAATGTATTTATGACCTCTTGTGAGGAGTAGGAAGACTTCCTTAAAAAGACACACAAGGGGGACAAACCATTAAAGTAGATTATATTCCATTAAAATAGAAATCCTTTTGTTCACCAAAAGACACACATAATTAAAAGCCAAGGCACAGTCTGGGAAAAGATAGTTGCACTACTTAGAACAAATGGTTATGTCCAAATTTTATAATGAATAAAAGACAAATATATCCATGGGGGGAAAAAAGAGGCAAAATATAGAAAGAAGCAAACCACAGAATAAAACTGAAAATAAGCATATGGAAAACACACTCAACAACCCTGATAATTAGGGAAATGCAAATGAAGACAACAGTGAGAAACCCTCAGATTGGCAAAAAATGTTAATGTAGAAGAAATGAGCTGTCCATGAATACGTGGAGGGATCTTTTTTTGGCTGTGGACTGGCTGCCTAGTTTTGGGAAACCTGCTTTCAAAACATGCTAAATTGGGATACACACACATATATATAGGTTGCAGAACTGTAATGAAACGGGAGTAATGCATCTCTGGGAAATGAGGTGGATGCACACCAAGGAGAACTGGTCTCCATTTGAACCCAAGGTGGATCCTTTCTCTGCCTTTGACTGCGCTGCTCTGAGCCCTGGGGGGCCTGACGCCCACCAAACTGCATCACCAGGGCACCATCACCCTCTGGCTTTGCTTTGGGTTTGACCAATGGGAGGTAACAGCAAAAGAATGGAAGGCAGAAGAGAGAGGTGGAGATATTTATTCCCCCACTCCCTCTTGCTTTCTCATTCTTCTTTCAGGGGCTACATCTGTAATTCTTACGGTGTGGCCGCTTTTCCTCAGACTCAGGTCTCACCCACTTTCCACAAACACTGTCCTTTACCTTTGCCTACGCAGGTGGAATTGGACCAGTAGGAGAAAGTAGTGTTCTGCAGAAAATATTCTGGGGCAACTGGTGATCTTTATGAAAAATACAACAAATTTAAACTCTTTGTATCACACCACCCACAAAAATCAATTCCTAGTCAATTAGAAACCTAAATTAGGGTGCGAGGCCCTGTAAAACTTAATGAAGAAAATACAGAATAATGTATTTATGACCTCTTGTGAGGAGTAGGAAGACTTCCTTAAAAAGACACACAAAAGGGGGACAAACCATTAAAGTAGATTATATTCCATTAAAATAGAAATCCTTTTGTTCACCAAAAGACACACATAATTAAAAGCCAAGGCACAGTCTGGGAAAAGATAGTTGCACTACTTAGAACAAATGGTTATGTCCAAATTTTATAATGAATAAAAGACAAATATATCCATGGGGGGAAAAAAGAGGCAAAATATAGAAAGAAGCAAACCACAGAATAAAACTGAAAATAAGCATATGGAAAACACACTCAACAACCCTGATAATTAGGGAAATGCAAATGAAGACAACAGTGAGAAACCCTCAGATTGGCAAAAAATGTTAATGTAGAAGAAATGAGCTGTCAAACCATGAATAGACGTGGAGGGATCTTAAAGTCTCAAACGTATTACTAACCGAAAGCTGCTAATCTGCAAGCTGTATGACTCCAACTGTATTCTGGAAAACGCAACACTAAAGAGACAATAAAAAGATCAGTAGTTGCTAGAGGTTGAAGGGAAGAGCTGAAGAGCCAGAGCGCAGAGGACTTGGGAGCAGTCAGAATGCACCATGTGATACTGTAGTGATAGACGAACGCCACTACAACTTTGTTCAAGCCCACTGACTGTACAATACCAAGAGTGAACCCTAAGGTAAACGATGGGCTTTGGGCAGTTATGATGAGTTAACATAGGTTCATCTTGGGTAGACAAGTATCACTCTAGTGAGTGCTGTTGAGAATGGGGAAAGCTGAGCATGGGTGGAGGGAGAAGATATACAGCAGATCTCTGCACCCTCTCCAATTCGTTGGAAGCCTGAAACTACTCTAAAAACATTAGTCTTAGACAATATCAATGGGATAGCACCCAGGATGGTAGGAATGTGGAGAAATGAGTCCTCACACAAACTGATAGGTGTGTGATTTGTCAGTGTGAGTGGACCCAGCAGTTCTTCTCAGAGGGACACATGCTAGAAAAAAAATCCTTTTGTTTACACACTAGGAAACAGGTACTAGATTTGTATTGCAGTGTTTTGTAAAAGGCAAAAGAAAGGGGAAACAACATAAATAGCAATCAAATGGAGAGGACATGTTGTTATAATGATAAAATGGAATACTATTTAGCAATATAGCAAATTTAAAATATCAAACAACACGGGGAAATTTCAAAAAAAAAGTTAGACATAAAAGCAAGTTATAAAAAGATCTCACTGAATGACACCATGTACATAAAGGTTAAAAATGTGCAAAATATTTTTGAGAATATATACAGATTTATTAGTGTCCATGAAATATATATGAGATTGAAAAGTTCCAGATATGGGATCATGGATAGCTCCATGCAAAAGGAATGAATCAAGGGAGAAGGGGTGGATAGGAAATGGAGGGGGGAGGTATTCCCAGGACATATCAAGTTTAGCTCTAAGATTTTATGGCAAAACAATAAAAAAGCTTTCCATAGTGTTGGGGAGCAGCTACCTAAGTGTTTGGTATATTGTTCTTTGTATTTCTCTGTATGTTTATTTTGTTTTGAAAATGTTTAAACCTACTGTGAGCTTAGAGGGTATTAATAGAAATGTGGCACCGAAGTGGTAGAAATAAGACCCGCCCCCTCTAATCTGTATGAGGCAGATCCCATCTGAAATACTGCGTGTGCCCTTCACCACAGATAAACAGACGCTGGTGAAGGAGTGGAGAGCAGGACTTCTCCGCCCGCACAAACTGGCCAGAAAAGAAACAGGGAGGCACCTGAGAGGTTTGGGCTGAAGTCAAAGACTTTCTGAAGCGTTACAAAGGCAGGTGATGCCACACCCTCCTAGAGTGTCACCATGAAAAGTGGCAGCCTGCCCGTGAGCCCTGGGTGACCCACAAGGGTGGGTCAGTCCAGGAAAGGGACAAATGCTGTCGGGTCTCAGCCTCACCCTCGCTGCTGAGCAGCTTTGTCCATATAGATTCCTCACGAAAAGAACAGCTACCCTTTCTCTGCCCAGAAGATGCACAGAGCCAGAGTCTGAAATACTGCATGTGTACTTACACCACAGATAAACAGGCGGCTAACTAGGCAGTGGGGAGCAGAACCTATCAGAGAGACACACATCCCCCTGAGTCCTGAACAGGATCCCCTACCCCGACAGGTACTAGATTTACAAATAAATAGCAAAGAGGACATGTTGTTATAATGATAAAATGGAATACTATTTAGCAATATAGCAAATTTAAAATATCAAACAACACGGGGAAATTTCAAAAAAAAAGTTAGACATAAAAGCAAGTTATAAAAAGATCTCACTGAATGACACCATGTACATAAAGGTTAAAAATGTGCAAAATATTTTTGAGAATATATACAGATTTATTAGTGTCCATGAAATATATATGAGATTGAAAAGTTCCAGATATGGGATCATGGATAGCTCCATGCAAAAGGAATGAATCAAGGGAGAAGGGGTGGATAGGAAATGGAGGGGGGAGGTATTCCCAGGACATATCAAGTTTAGCTCTAAGATTTTATGGCAAAACAATAAAAAAGCTTTCCATAGTGTTGGGGAGCAGCTACCTAAGTGTTTGGTATATTGTTCTTTGTATTTCTCTGTATGTTTATTTTGTTTTGAAAATGTTTAAACCTACTGTGAGCTTAGAGGGTATTAATAGAAATGTGGCACCGAAGTGGTAGAAATAAGACCCGCCCCCTCTAATCTGTATGAGGCAGATCCCATCTGAAATACTGCGTGTGCCCTTCACCACAGATAAACAGACGCTGGTGAAGGAGTGGAGAGCAGGACTTCTCCGCCCGCACAAACTGGCCAGAAAAGAAACAGGGAGGCACCTGAGAGGTTTGGGCTGAAGTCAAAGACTTTCTGAAGCGTTACAAAGGCAGGTGATGCCACACCCTCCTAGAGTGTCACCATGAAAAGTGGCAGCCTGCCCGTGAGCCCTGGGTGACCCACAAGGGTGGGTCAGTCCAGGAAAGGGACAAATGCTGTCGGGTCTCAGCCTCACCCTCGCTGCTGAGCAGCTTTGTCCATATAGATTCCTCACGAAAAGAACAGCTACCCTTTCTCTGCCCAGAAGATGCACAGAGCCAGAGTCTGAAATACTGCATGTGTACTTACACCACAGATAAACAGGCGGCTGACTAGGCAGTGGGGAGCAGAACCTATCAGAGAGACACACATCCCCCTGAGTCCTGAACAGGATCCCCTGGTGGGGCTGACCTCGGACTGGCTTCTGTGGACCGGAAGTGCAGTAGCGGACGCGAGGTTGCCCGTGATCTTTCAGAGGGTGGGAGTCTTGGTCTCGGTCTGAACCCTCAAGTCCTGCGTCTAACGGCTTAGATGTAGTGATTTATTTACATGGCCTGGAACTGACCGATAAACGGGCAAAGAGCTCATTTGTGACAGTAAGCAGGGTTTTCTAACATGAGCAGTCAGCCACACGCCCTCAATCATTTCTATTCCACTAAACACTGCAAATCAGAGTCCAAGGCAGAGGCTAATTTCCCATCAGACAGAAGAACCAAGGGGCCCTAAATCTGTTCTTACCCAGATGGCCGTGTAGGCACGGTCCCACAGGCCAACTCACCCACGGAAATACAACAGAGCAAAACACATAAAAATAAACCAGTGACTGGATCCTGTGTCAGGTGCCCTTTCACTATTTTTGTCATCATCCATTTTTGAAACAACTCAGGAGGCATGATCAGGATGCTTCAATGTTTGATGGAAAGTGCTCAGGGGTTCAAAAGAGTACCGTCTGCTCTCTGACTTGGGTCCTCTGACGCGAATGCTCGTAGGCTGGCCAAAAATGCCCACAAAGCCTGGAAGCTCAACTACAATCTTCCATGTGAGCTGCTAGTACCCTCTGCCAATGAGAGCCCTGCATCCACATCACAGACTGATTTATTCTCCTTGAATACAATGTCTCATTAATCTCTTCCATCTGTTGTTTATATGTACCACAATTCTAATGGGAAATCGAAAAGACTGGCACAGGATTTCCTACTTGGGACTCCGAGCCCAGGTTTAATTTGTAAGGAGTCACTATTCCTACAGATGGGACACACTTCTCGAAGAACTGACTCTCCCCTGGTCACAAAGACATTTGTGAGAATGCCCTTGTCTGCCCAGTGCCACACAGATGCTCATGTGTCAACGTCTCCCGGTACCATCCGAAGTCAAAATGAGATTTCCAAGACAGGAGCAGAGGGGCTGCCAACTCTCTTATTCTCTCTTCCTTTTCCTCCTGCCGCTGCTTTCAGATCAGTTCATGGCTTCGTGTGCCCTCCACCAGGCACCAGACAGGACAGACAAAAGTCAATGTCAGTCAGCTTTATACTTGGTGTTAGTGCAATTGAATGTGCTCATGAGAGGAGACTGACATTAAATTGGCTACACTGAGGACTGGGGATTACTGACAATACAGTCTTCCAATTCTCACATCCCTAAGGATAATCAGCACCTTTGAGGGACAATGAACACCTTAAAAACAGTCCGTCTGAAAGCCCCCAGTATAATTAGGTGAGGATTACTAAGTGTGTTCATTACATGCAACAAATTTGTGGGGGCCCCATATGTACCCTGACTTGTGCTAGACACTGGGGCATTCCAAGGTAAATGAAACAGATGCTATCCCTACTGGGCTACATTATTCAGTGCTGTTATGGCTTGAATAGTGCCCCACTCCCCAAAATTTGTATGTGGAACTCCTAATCCCCACTACTTCAGAATACGATCTTCTTTAAAATGAACTCAAGAAGAAATCAGATCAAAATGAAGCCATTAAAGTTGGCCTTCATTCAAAACGACTGGTATCCTTGTAAAAAGGGGAAGTTTGGAGACAGAGAGGTATACAGGGAGAGTAAGTTAAGAAACCCAATGATTGCCAGAAAGCCCCCAGGAACTAGAGGAGAGGCGTGAAACACACGTTCTCTCCCAACCGTTAGAAGGAACCAGCCCTGCTGGTCTTCAACGTCTAGTTTCCATAACTCTGTTGTTTTTGTTCAGTCGCAAAGTCCATCCAACTCTTTGTGACCCCACAGACTGGCACAGGATTTCCTACTTGGGACTCCGAGCCCAGGTTTAATTTGTAAGGAGTCACTATTCCTACAGATGGGACACACTTCTCGAAGAACTGACTCTCCCCTGGTCACAAAGACATTTGTGAGAATGCCCTTGTCTGCCCAGTGCCACACAGATGCTCATGTGTCAACGTCTCCCGGTACCATCCGAAGTCAAAATGAGATTTCCAAGACAGGAGCAGAGGGGCTGCCAACTCTCTTATTCTCTCTTCCTTTTCCTCCTGCCGCTGCTTTCAGATCAGTTCATGGCTTCGTGTCCCCTCCACCAGGCACCAGACAGGACAGACAAAAGTCAATGTCAGTCAGCTTTATACTTGGTGTTAGTGCAATTGAATGTGCTCATGAGAGGAGACTGACATTAAATTGGCTACACTGAGGACTGGGGATTACTGACAATACAGTCTTCCAATTCTCACATCCCTAAGGATAATCAGCACCTTTGAGGGACAATGAACACCTTAAAAACAGTCCGTCTGAAAGCCCCCAGTATAATTAGGTGAGGATTACTAAGTGTGTTCATTACATGCAACAAATTTGTGGGGGCCCCATATGTACCCTGACTTGTGCTAGACACTGGGGCATTCCAAGGTAAATGAAACAGATGCTATCCCTACTGGGCTACATTATTCAGTGCTGTTATGGCTTGAATAGTGCCCCACTCCCCAAAATTTGTATGTGGAACTCCTAATCCCCACTACTTCAGAATACGATCTTCTTTAAAATGAACTCAAGAAGAAATCAGATCAAAATGAAGCCATTAAAGTTGGCCTTCATTCAAAACGACTGGTATCCTTGTAAAAAGGGGAAGTTTGGAGACAGAGAGGTATACAGGGAGAGTAAGTTAAGAAACCCAATGATTGCCAGAAAGCCCCCAGGAACTAGAGGAGAGGCGTGAAACACACGTTCTCTCCCAACCGTTAGAAGGAACCAGCCCTGCTGGTCTTCAACGTCTAGTTTCCATAACTCTGTTGTTTTTGTTCAGTCGCAAAGTCCATCCAACTCTTTGTGACCCCACAGACTGGAGCACACCAGGCTCCTCTGTCCCCCACTATTTCCCAGCATTTGCTCAAATTCATGTCCATTGAGTCAATGACACTATCTATAACTAAGAGGCAATACACTCTTGTGGCTTAAGCTATTTTGTTTGTGGTACATTGTAACATCACCCTAGTAAACGCAATACAAATCCCTTCTCTGAAACTGTGTCACTTAAAAAAGAAACATTCATGAAAAACTCATAAAGAACTTTTCCAATTTCCCTTCTAATAGGAGGAATCCAGCTCCTAAACACGGCAGCTTTCCATCTCTCCCAGTGGCAATGAGCATTCCCAGCTGCACACACGGCCAAGACACAGCTCTAGTGCAGCCACTTGAACCATGGCCAGAAATGGGGGCTCCTTGGGGTCCCATAAAGGGGATCCTGAGGGTCAATGGAATAAGAAACTATGAGAAGGAAATAACCTCTCCAAATCTTCTCTGGGAAAACTAGGATTTTCCTGCCACTGTACTGATGGCTGGCTTCAAAGATAGAAAACGTCTAAATTAATATTTTTCACCCGGATTCTAGCCCCATTTATGTTACTAGTAAATTCTGTGACCTCAGTTAAATCTTATCTCCTCTTTTTTTTACCCATTTGCAAAGTATAGGGTTAGGGTTTCTAGGTCCTATCTTTTGAGTCAATCATCTTGCAACTAGCAAAGTGCTGGGTAGTCTATAATGATAGTAGTAATAATAATAATATGGTATTTATTTGACCCAGTTTTGTTCTAAGCAATTTTTCTAAATTAATGCATTTAGCCCACTCAACTCTTCCCTAAGAAGAGTAAAAGTAAATAGCTATTGGTTACTCTCCAATGTGTTTCCTGTACCAGGACTCAGTGGCATAAACAAGTTATTGTCCCACGAAAGCAAGCCACTGTCTTAGAGTATGAGATGGTCCCTCCGTATCAGAGCGCCAGAGGAGCTGCTTGATCTGCTCTCCATGCATGCTAGACACAGGGCCTGGAGTTAGCTCCAGAGGCCCCAGCCTGGGCAAACTACTTTGTATGGCGAACAGCCTGTGTAGCCCATTAGAGACCTCTTGTAATCAAGCCTACAGAGGGCACCTGGCCAGAAAGCCAATGAAAGAGAAGGGAATTCAGCGTATGATGAAATCAATGTCAATAATTCTATAGAATAGAAACCAAGTTTCCTAAAATACATTTTCCATGAAATAAAGGGGACCAAGGCCAACACATTGTGATGACTTCCAGGTGTTGCTTGAAGTTAATGCTTTCATCTCGAAATTAGAAGCAATGGGGCAGGTCTGTAACTTGGAGAAGAATGTCACTAGGGCCTATCTCTCATGGCCCGGAGCAGGAAAATAGGACCAAGATCGCCAGTGACCCTCCAAGTGGCTATCTGCTGCCAGGAAAGAATGTATGAACCCAGAAATAACACCTGTTGGACCTCTCTGTGGCCAAGCCAAGGAAGAAAGTGGCCAAAATTCATGACTGAGTTCAGCCTCTTGGCCACAGGTTTTTAATTGTCACTTTGTAATGAGAGTAGCTTTAAAGGTCATACAAGCAAAAGCACTTTGAAAAGAGGATTCAAAGATGTTTTACATCCATATTCATGCTAAAGCCAAAACTTCAGTGTACGTTGTCTTGTAACAGAAGACAGCCGATTTAATTTGCACTCATTTTAATTATCCAATATTAAATTTGATGCTATTTATTCACCTCTAGGCATCACTATGGTTGTCTTAAATTCATTATTCTTTAGTCAGCTTCTGGGTGGACGGGGTAAGCAAACTGTAAATTCCTACCTCTTAGAACTGGAAGGAATCTTCTAGAACATCTGGTCTAACTCCCCCTTTACATTGAGGATACTGAGGAGTGAAAACAAATGATCTTTTTCAGATCAGGTAGCTGGTCAGAGGCAGAGCTGACAGGAAACCAGAGGTCCTGACATCAGGTAAACCAGGATTCTGCCTTATACCTCCTAAAGGTTCCCAGGCCCTTTCCTACACTCTCCCCAACCCTATTACCAGCTTCTTCATTCCTGTCTCATACGCATAGAGGCTTGAGACTGACTATCTGTAAAATGGAAGCACCTTTAAAATTCTATTTCGAATCTAAAATCATCAGTTTCAGTTTCTAGACTTACGATCAGATATTTCCACTGAGCGCTACAACTTACTGCCTTGAATCTCATCTGCCAGGCTTTCTTTCCTAATCTCCCTTCTCCTGTCCTTTTTTTAAAAAAAAAATCAGGAAGAAGGAACAAGGAAGAGGCTTATACACCTAGAAAAGCAGAGAACCAGCCCCTGGTCCTCAAGGCCTGGGGAAGGCCAGGAGCAGGCTGAGACCAGGTGTAAGGAATCCGGGTCCTCTGAAGGTTCCCAGGCTGACAAGCAAGGGCGCCGGGGGTGAACTGAAGAGCTGACCTTTGCAGGTAAAGCACAGGTCAGTGAACCCTGATGGAAGACCAGGCGCTGGGGCCATTCTTAGTCATGGCCAGATTCTTGCACAATCCGGTAGGCCCTTAGCACTCGGATGCCTCCTGCGCTTGGTCTCAGCGGCTGACACGTGATCCCACAGGCCACGACAGACTCATTTGTAACTGGGGGGTACCACGTTGGGGATTTGTACTCTGAGTCAGCTGTGAAGGGGTAAAACGCTCATCTAAAGACTGGGCCTAATTCAGTATCCATCTTCATGCTAAAGCCAAAACTTCAGTGTACGTTGTCTTGTAACAGAAGACAGCCGATTTAATTTGCACTCATTTTAATTATCCAATATTAAATTTGATGCTATTTATTCACCTCTAGGCATCACTATGGTTGTCTTAAATTCATTATTCTTTAGTCAGCTTCTGGGTGGACGGGGTAAGCAAACTGTAAATTCCTACCTCTTAGAACTGGAAGGAATCTTCTAGAACATCTGGTCTAACTCCCCCTTTACATTGAGGATACTGAGGAGTGAAAACAAATGATCTTTTTCAGATCAGGTAGCTGGTCAGAGGCAGAGCTGACAGGAAACCAGAGGTCCTGACATCAGGTAAACCAGGATTCTGCCTTATACCTCCTAAAGGTTCCCAGGCCCTTTCCTACACTCTCCCCAACCCTATTACCAGCTTCTTCATTCCTGTCTCATACGCATAGAGGCTTGAGACTGACTATCTGTAAAATGGAAGCACCTTTAAAATTCTATTTCGAATCTAAAATCATCAGTTTCAGTTTCTAGACTTACGATCAGATATTTCCACTGAGCGCTACAACTTACTGCCTTGAATCTCATCTGCCAGGCTTTCTTTCCTAATCTCCCTTCTCCTGTCCTTTTTTTAAAAAAAAAATCAGGAAGAAGGAACAAGGAAGAGGCTTATACACCTAGAAAAGCAGAGAACCAGCCCCTGGTCCTCAAGGCCTGGGGAAGGCCAGGAGCAGGCTGAGACCAGGTGTAAGGAATCCGGGTCCTCTGAAGGTTCCCAGGCTGACAAGCAAGGGCGCCGGGGGTGAACTGAAGAGCTGACCTTTGCAGGTAAAGCACAGGTCAGTGAACCCTGATGGAAGACCAGGCGCTGGGGCCATTCTTAGTCATGGCCAGATTCTTGCACAATCCGGTAGGCCCTTAGCACTCGGATGCCTCCTGCGCTTGGTCTCAGCGGCTGACACGTGATCCCACAGGCCACGACAGACTCATTTGTAACTGGGGGGTACCACGTTGGGGATTTGTACTCTGAGTCAGCTGTGAAGGGGTAAAACGCTCATCTAAAGACTGGGCCTAATTCAGTATCCATCTTACACACTTCATTGGGATCCTATTAGTTCTCTTCAGATTCCAGCTTCTAACAAGAGAGTGTGTTAGGATCATGTCTATGTAGGAACTTTCAGAGGTCTAGTGTGTCCCCAGATATCAGAGATTTACTCTACACAACCTCTCTGTGAAGTTTCTCAAAAGTACTCATTGGTCTTGCGTTGAAACAAGGCAGTCCATTGACCTATTTGCCTGAAAATGTTTTCATCATTCTCTTGGCAATTACCTGCTGTCTCCTCTCAGTCTTCAGCTCTACTTCTTCCTTGGCATTACTGATATTTTTCTTACTTGTCTAACTCAGTGGTCTTTCATGTTTCCACTGTAGGGTCTTTCCAGAGTTTCACTAGCGTAGTGGTGGATCTCAGTTTACAAGATTCACTGACATACGGCACCCAGAGTTGGGTGATATTCCCTCCCATGGCATCCTCTGGTTCCCTTCTAGCTAGTTTCATCTAGAGAGAAGCACTCCTGCTCAGGGCTTCCTGATGACCTAGAGGAGTGGGACTGGGGGAGGTGGAGTGGGAGGAAGACTCTAGAGGGATGGGATATATGGATACTTACAGCTGACTCACACTGCTGCACAGCAGAAACTAACACACTGTAACACAATTATCATCCAATTTTTAATTAAAAAATAAAAATATAAGCAAATTTAAAAAATTTTAAAAATAGACGTACACTAGAAAAAAGAAAGTATATCCATATATAGGGGTCAGAGAACTACAGATACATCCTTCAAGCTGGCAAAATACTAACAGAAACCAAACTGCACCAGGGTACCTTGGGAAGACTCTGGCCTCAGGAAGGCAGCAACAGGTGTGGCAAAATGGAAAGAGGCTTAAGAGATGGAAGCAAGTGGTCCCTGGAATAACACAGAGACTTCTGAAATCTTTCTCTGATTCTGCACCCCCACCCCCGCCCCCGCCCAACAGCTCCTGTGGAAGGCAAAGCAGGTGAGCTCTGTCACAGGCCACGACAGACTCATTTGTAACTGGGGGGTACCACGTTGGGGATTTGTACTCTGAGTCAGCTGTGAAGGGGTAAAACGCTCATCTAAAGACTGGGCCTAATTCAGTATCCATCTTACACACTTCATTGGGATCCTATTAGTTCTCTTCAGATTCCAGCTTCTAACAAGAGAGTGTGTTAGGATCATGTCTATGTAGGAACTTTCAGAGGTCTAGTGTGTCCCCAGATATCAGAGATTTACTCTACACAACCTCTCTGTGAAGTTTCTCAAAAGTACTCATTGGTCTTGCGTTGAAACAAGGCAGTCCATTGACCTATTTGCCTGAAAATGTTTTCATCATTCTCTTGGCAATTACCTGCTGTCTCCTCTCAGTCTTCAGCTCTACTTCTTCCTTGGCATTACTGATATTTTTCTTACTTGTCTAACTCAGTGGTCTTTCATGTTTCCACTGTAGGGTCTTTCCAGAGTTTCACTAGCGTAGTGGTGGATCTCAGTTTACAAGATTCACTGACATACGGCACCCAGAGTTGGGTGATATTCCCTCCCATGGCATCCTCTGGTTCCCTTCTAGCTAGTTTCATCTAGAGAGAAGCACTCCTGCTCAGGGCTTCCTGATGACCTAGAGGAGTGGGACTGGGGGAGGTGGAGTGGGAGGAAGACTCTAGAGGGATGGGATATATGGATACTTACAGCTGACTCACACTGCTGCACAGCAGAAACTAACACACTGTAACACAATTATCATCCAATTTTTAATTAAAAAATAAAAATATAAGCAAATTTAAAAAATTTTAAAAATAGACGTACACTAGAAAAAAGAAAGTATATCCATATATAGGGGTCAGAGAACTACAGATACATCCTTCAAGCTGGCAAAATACTAACAGAAACCAAACTGCACCAGGGTACCTTGGGAAGACTCTGGCCTCAGGAAGGCAGCAACAGGTGTGGCAAAATGGAAAGAGGCTTAAGAGATGGAAGCAAGTGGTCCCTGGAATAACACAGAGACTTCTGAAATCTTTCTCTGATTCTGCACCCCCACCCCCGCCCCCGCCCAACAGCTCCTGTGGAAGGCAAAGCAGGTGAGCTCTGTCTCTGTGGATGTTCTTTGGGAGAAGAGTGAACTCAGCAGTCTGGACCATAGCAGCTGGAGGAACGTGGCGCAAGGCTCTGGGCAAGGCAGCTTCTGCTCAAACGAGTGGCAGACCCCGGGGAGAGTGGTGGGGTGAGCCGCTGCCCTCTAGGGGGCGCCACAGGGGTCTGGAGGCGGCACCCCTACAGAGCCGTGGCAGTGGTCCCAGCCAGGTGGCCCAAGAGAGCCCTTGGGAGTATTGCCAAGAGACCAACACTGAGGGATGAAGCCCGAACTGCCAAGGGCATCGTCTAGATTAAAGTCTACCAACTACTGAAGCCCTGGAACAGACTGTGTCTATTAGTGATAACAGAGAGCACCCTGAGACTTGCCTGGTGGTCCAGTGGATAAGAATCTGCCTTCCAATGCAGGGCACACAGGTTCAACCCCTAGTCCAGGAAGATCCTGCATACCAGGGCAACTAAGCCCATGTGCCACAACTAGGGAAGCCCAGAAGCCTCAGTTACTGAAGCCTGAGTGTCTTGGAGCCTGTGCTCTGCAACAAAAGAAGCCACCTCCACGAGAAGCCCTGCACTGCAACTAGAGAGTAGCACACGCAGAGCAGTCAAGATCCTGATCAGTCAAAACTAAAGTAGTTAATGTAGTTAAATTACAAAAGAGAACCCTGGGGCTTCCCTGGTGGCTCCGTGGTAAAGAGTTCGCCTGCCAATGCAGGAGACACGGGTTCAAGCCCTGAGCCGGGAAGATCCTTGTGAGCCACAACTATGGAGCCTGTGCTCGACAGCCTCAGAGCCGCAACTGTTGAGCCCATGTGCCGCAAATGCTGAAGCCCGTGAGCCCGAGAGCCCGAGTTCCACAGCAAGAGAAGTTACCTGCTCACCGCCTCAGCTGGAGAGTAGCCCCCACTCCCTGCAACTAGAGAAGAGCCTTTGGCAGCAGTGAAAACCCAGAATAGCCAAAAATAAATAAATAAATACAAATTTTAAGAAAAGAGAGAACCCTGAAGTTTTTCTACAGGGTGGTATCACCTTAACACTGCAGCAGATTCTATGTATCGCCTTTCCATTGACTTATAGAACACTATCTTACATTCTAAGCCGTGAAAGCAAAGAGGTCTAGGTTAACTCTTTTCCTCAGGAAGGTTCTGAAGGCTGATGGAGCTTTCTTTGTATGTGCCACAAAAATAATAAGTGCCTATTGTTATGTTTCAATTTTATTATGGAAGTAGAGTTGGTTTATAATATTGCATTATTTTCAGATGTAAAGCATAGTAAATTTTTTCACAGATTATAATTCCATTGCTTATTTTTTAAAGACATAGAATATAAAAATAAGTAAAAAACAAAAACAAAAACAGAAGGTTTTACTTTTATGTTTTTCAGCAGCCCTCACTCCCATGCAGACAACTGAAACTTTTCAAGGTAGAGACTGTGAATAGATTGGGGTCTGTTTTATTTTCTAAACATTTATAAGAACACACACACACATAAGCACCAAGAAGTGTCATCATACAAAGTGTAGGCATCTTGCCATTTTCAATCAATACTCTATCTTGGAAATTTTTCCGTATTAGCACTTACAGATTTTCCTTATTATCTTTTTAAAAGCTGATGGTTATTTCCTTCTAAGAACCATATTGCTTTAATGAATCTTTTATTAATAGATATTTAAGTTGTGGGGGTTTTGTTGTTAAACACAGAATGCTGCAGAAAAAGTATCTTTGTATAGATATCCTTGCCACTTGCATTGATTCATTTCAATAAGGTAAATTTCTTAAAGTAAAATTGTTGGGTTAAAGGACATGTGTTGATTTTGAGGGGGGAGGGGGAAGGAATGTTTTAAAAAGGTTGTACTAGTTTATCTTCCCAAGGAAGTGGGCTTTACAGAAGTGGGAGTATATCATTTGGGGAGGTCTTGGTTGGTCCCAATCTTGCTCATTGACTTAAAAGAAAAATCCTAGGCTCGCATCATGATTAAACTGCTCTCTGCCATTAGAAATTCAGCACATTTACACAGCTCTGATGGTTTATTTATAGACAAGGTGGTCCCCAGCAGTTACAGGGGAGTTTCGGAATCACAGAAGGCTGGCAATATGAGGTCCTTGGGGAGGTGATTGAATCGACCTCCTCGTTTGGCAGATGAGCAAATGCAGACGTGGGCGCATGCTGGGTCTGGGTGCACATCTCCAGGCCCCCCGCCCCTCTGTGAGACGTGGGTGCTCATCAGTCATCCAGATCACCTGTGCGTTTCCAGTGCTGCCTCGGGGGTGGAGTGGGGACATGCTTTTGGAGACACAGCTGGCACCAAGGCTGCAAGAGGTGTTCTCAAAATATATGTCATCCCAATAGGGAATGTGCAGTATCGATGCCTGCTCTGGGACGAAGAAAATGATGGAAATCTGTCTGATTAACAACAGATGGAAGCCTACATCTGCCTCTGGTGGCATGACTCACCCTTCAGTGAATGATCTGCGTCCCACCCCAGTCTTCCTTCTCAGCCCTTAGAATCACACTTCCTCTCTTTCAGAAATAAGAGGGAGGAACTGTCTAGGCATTTTCCCACCTCTCTCTCTTCTCATCATCTAAGGAGAAGAGAGAGAGGTCTAAGTAGTCAGATGGGAGAAAGGAAAGCCCAACCCCAGCTCCTGACTTGGAGGAGCTTTACTAGGAGCGCTGTCCCCCAGGGCTGTCTTCTCACTAGTCACAGATCCTGGGGGCAAAGGCCTGATGCCCTCCAGCTCTGACTCTCTGAGGGCATGCCCCTGGGGCGGGACAGGGAAACTGATGCGGGCTCCCTGTGGTCGTAGTTCTGAACTGGCTGGGTCTAGCTTATCACTAAGATGATATGTTCATTTGACCCCCGTTTTGATCTCATGATGGATTCAGAACTCTGATGAACAAAGGATTTATGTTAATTGGCCGCCTTGAAATCACAATGTTCTCCCCCTATGATCGTGGATTTAAAAGCTCAGAAAAGGAGAACTGGATCTAGTTATGCATGTGGCAGGTGCTCAATGGCTTTCTGTGTGCAGAAATTGCTGGACCAGGAGACCCTTGTTCTTTTTTTCCCTTGAAAGAACAGGGATCCTCTCTGATTGCATCTCTCAAGGACATTCAGTCAAGCGATGACCTCTTTCCCTAGATGGATAAGACTGGGAGCTAGATGGAGTGGTCCCCAGCAGTTGGGGAGCGTCGATTGAATTTCGACCTCCTCGTTTGGCAGATGAGCAAATGCAGCCGTGGGCGCATGCTGGGTCTGGGTGCACATCTCCAGGCCCCCCGCCCCTCTGTGAGACGTGGGTGCTCATCAGTCATCCAGATCACCTGTGCGTTTCCAGTGCTGCCTCGGGGGTGGAGTGGGGACATGCTTTTGGAGACACAGCTGGCACCAAGGCTGCAAGAGGTGTTCTCAAAATATATGTCATCCCAATAGGGAATGTGCAGTATCGATGCCTGCTCTGGGACGAAGAAAATGATGGAAATCTGTCTGATTAACAACAGATGGAAGCCTACATCTGCCTCTGGTGGCATGACTCACCCTTCAGTGAATGATCTGCGTCCCACCCCAGTCTTCCTTCTCAGCCCTTAGAATCACACTTCCTCTCTTTCAGAAATAAGAGGGAGGAACTGTCTAGGCATTTTCCCACCTCTCTCTTCTCATCATCTAAGGAGAAGAGAGAGAGGTCTAAGTAGTCAGATGGGAGAAAGGAAAGCCCAACCCCAGCTCCTGACTTGGAGGAGCTTTACTAGGAGCGCTGTCCCCCAGGGCTGTCTTCTCACTAGTCACAGATCCTGGGGGCAAAGGCCTGATGCCCTCCAGCTCTGACTCTCTGAGGGCATGCCCCTGGGGCGGGACAGGGAAACTGATGCGGGCTCCTGTGGTCGTAGTTCTGAACTGGCTGGGTCTAGCTTATCACTAAGATGATATGTTCATTTGACCCCCGTTTTGATCTCATGATGGATTCAGAACTCTGATGAACAAAGGATTTATGTTAATTGGCCGCCTTGAAATCACAATGTTCTCCCCCTATGATCGTGGATTTAAAAGCTCAGAAAAGGAGAACTGGATCTAGTTATGCATGTGGCAGGTGCTCAATGGCTTTCTGTGTGCAGAAATTGCTGGACCAGGAGACCCTTGTTCTTTTTTTCCCTTGAAAGAACAGGGATCCTCTCTGATTGCATCTCTCAAGGACATTCAGTCAAGCGATGACCTTTTTTCCTAGATGGATAAGACTGGGAGCTTAGGAACCCCCTGGAGCCTCAACAGCCCTGAAGGGCCTCAAAGCCAAACAGCAAGTAAGAATTGTAAGAGCAAAAATTAAAAAAAAACCAAAAACCTGTATATATATAAACACACACGTGTAATAAGACAGAGAAAGAGGAGTTTAAAACAAAAAATAGGATCGAGACTCATCTCTCCAATTGTTACGAATGTTCGTAATATATTGTCAAGGCAGGAGGAACACCAAGAGACCAATTACAGACTAATGCATTTGCTTTAATTATATTTGAGTAAAAACAAACCCAAAAGGCATCTATCTGTATGTAAATATGCATTTGCATCTGTTTGACTGAGCAGGGGACAGAGTGGGCAGTGGGTAGAAGGTGTTGGCACTGAAGCTAGGAGTGGGGGATGGGGTGGGGCTGCAGATGGGACTGAAGGAGATAGTGGGGTTTTATTTTATATGTCTTTGCACCATTTCCATTGTTACAACAAGCGTGTGTTACTCCTGTATTGAAAAACATCACTAAAGGAAATGAGATGAAAATGGAAAGATGCATATTAGTACATTTCTCTGTGTTTGGGGGAAGTCTGTGTGTGTGTGTGTGTAAGAGAGAGACAGAGAGAGAAAAGGAAGGTATAGAAGAGTGTGTACCATATGATGTATTTATATCAACAAAAATTATTCATTCACACACATGCTATCGCATGCATTGACATGTCTTTCAGTGATGCGGGCTCCTGTGGTCGTAGTTCTGAACTGGCTGGGTCTAGCTTATCACTAAGATGATATGTTCATTTGACCCCCGTTTTGATCTCATGATGGATTCAGAACTCTGATGAACAAAGGATTTATGTTAATTGGCCGCCTTGAAATCACAATGTTCTCCCCCTATGATCGTGGATTTAAAAGCTCAGAAAAGGAGAACTGGATCTAGTTATGCATGTGGCAGGTGCTCAATGGCTTTCTGTGTGCAGAAATTGCTGGACCAGGAGACCCTTGTTCTTTTTTTCCCTTGAAAGAACAGGGATCCTCTCTGATTGCATCTCTCAAGGACATTCAGTCAAGCGATGACCTTTTTTCCTAGATGGATAAGACTGGGAGCTTAGGAACCCCCTGGAGCCTCAACAGCCCTGAAGGGCCTCAAAGCCAAACAGCAAGTAAGAATTGTAAGAGCAAAAATTAAAAAACCAAAAACCTGTATATATATAAACACACACGTGTAATAAGACAGAGAAAGAGGAGTTTAAAACAAAAAATAGGATCGAGACTCATCTCTCCAATTGTTACGAATGTTCGTAATATATTGTCAAGGCAGGAGGAACACCAAGAGACCAATTACAGACTAATGCATTTGCTTTAATTATATTTGAGTAAAAACAAACCCAAAAGGCATCTATCTGTATGTAAATATGCATTTGCATCTGTTTGACTGAGCAGGGGACAGAGTGGGCAGTGGGTAGAAGGTGTTGGCACTGAAGCTAGGAGTGGGGGATGGGGTGGGGCTGCAGATGGGACTGAAGGAGATAGTGGGGTTTTATTTTATATGTCTTTGCACCATTTCCATTGTTACAACAAGCGTGTGTTACTCCTGTATTGAAAAACATCACTAAAGGAAATGAGATGAAAATGGAAAGATGCATATTAGTACATTTCTCTGTGTTTGGGGGAAGTCTGTGTGTGCTTGTGTGTGTAAGAGAGAGACAGAGAGAGAAAAGGAAGGTATAGAAGAGTGTGTACCATATGATGTATTTATATCAACAAAAATTATTCATTCACACACATGCTATCGCATGCATTGACATGTCTTTCAGTACTGTTTGAAAGATTTGCCGTGGGTATGTAATTCCTTCGTGTGTCAAAAAAATTAATTATATTTATGAACGATTTATAACACAAGGAGAACATGCTTGTGATGTATTAAACAAAGCAGCAGTATAGCAAACAGCTTGTATTTTAACATTTCAATAGTAAGAGTAGAGTTGGGGGACATTCATAGGCAAAAAAACTAGATGAGAAAATGCCATGTACTAACAGTGACGGTTAATTATAGGTGACATTTGTTAAAATTAAAAACAGGTCCTGTGGGCATCAGTTTAATGCTGATACTTCATGGTTGGGAAAGGTTTTGCCTGTCTGCGAATGGATAAAAGATGTTAGGACCACAGCATCTGCATGGTAACCTTTTCAGGTTCTACATGATACCCTTAGCTTTGGCTGGGCCACATGAGGGCACAAGTAACACAAAGCTGCCAGCGCAGAGAGAAAAGCAACACCAAACCTTCCCCGATGACAGGGTCAGTGTCCTTTTCTTTGACTACAAACAACATGATTAAAGACTGAAAAAGACTCTACTAGAATTAATAGATGTCGGGAATACTGTTTGTTCAATAACTTCCTTTTGCTAGAGCGATGCAGAATATAGACTTGTAGCTACACTGCCTGGATTCAAATTCCAGGTCCACAATCTGGGTCAGCGGTAAGCTTCTTAACCTCTCCATGTTTTGATTTTTCCATCTGTAAAGTGGGAATAATAATAACAACCTATGGGGCTTCCCTGGTGGCTCAGTGGTAAAGAGTTTGCCTGCCAATGCAGGGGATGCAAGTTCGATCCCTGAGCCAGGAAGATCCCACATGCTGTGGAACAAGAGCCACACCTATGGAGCCTGTGCTCTAGAGCCTCAGAGCTGCAACTACTGAAGCCCATGAGCCCTAGAGCCCAAATTCCACAACAAGAAAAGTCACTGCCACAAGAAGCCTGCTCACCTCAACTAGAGAGTAGCCCCCACTCCCTGCAACTAGAGAAGAGCCTGTGGCAGCAGTGAAAACCCAGTATAGTCAAATAATAATAATAATAACCTATGCCTTACAGGATTATTTATGAAGAGGCAATAAGCTAAGAGAGGTACACATCTTAAAGCATAGCACTTCAAACATAGCAGGGTATAAGCATTTGCTATTGTTATTATTATTATTCCTTTCATGTGTAAACGTGATGGCATTAATACTTGCTTTGCCATCATGTTTTAATAACCACTACAGTTTATCCGGCTTCCCAAACACACACACACACACCCTCAGCCAGTAAACCATGGAAACTAGTTTCTTCGTTTTAACTGCAAGGACTGTGCTCGTTAACATGTTGTGGTTTACTCATGTCTGACTCTTTGTGACCCCATGGACTGTAGCCTGCCAGGCTCTTCTGTCCATGGGATTTCCCAGGCAAGAATACTGTCATTTACTTCTCTAGGGGATCTTCCCAACCTGGGGACTGAACCTGTGTCTCTCTCACTGAGACACTGGCAGACAGATTCTTTACTGCTGAGCCAGCAGGGAAGCCCAGTTAGCATGTTACAGAGTCCCATCAATCACATCAGTGGGGAAACTGGCTGGAGGTGTGGGTAGGTGAATATAGACACGAGAAACTGGGCCCAGGTCTTAATTTCCTCATCCACTGAGGAACAGAATGAAACCAACCAGCATGGTGGTTCCCATGGCTTACTAACTGTGACTCTGTGGTAAGTCCAGCCCTGTGCTTCCCCACCCCTGCGTTTATAAAACACACACAAGAAGAAGGTGTGCATGAGGAACATCCCCTGCCAAATCAGTAAACAAACGATGTTGCACCCATCAAGTCACTGGGCAGAGAGTCACTCCCAAATGTGCACCCTGAGGAGATTCAGGATGGAGAAATGCAGGATTCTGGCCCTAGATATTTAAGGTCCACATCAAGAGAATGATTTCAGTGAGGCCAGATGCTTGTATCTTCCCATGTAATTTGTTACTGTTCAGTCCTTAAGTCGGGTCCAACTATTAGCTACTCCATGGATTGCAGCATGCCAGACTTTTCTGTCTCTCACCATCTCCCTGAGCTTGTTCAAATTCATGTCCATTGAGTCCATGATACGATTCAACCATCTCATCTCTGTTGCCCTCTTCTCCTTTTGCCTTCAGTCTTCCCCAGCATGAGGGTCTTTGCCAATAAGTCATTTCTTCACATCAGGTGGCCAAAGTATTGGAGCTTCAGCTTCAGCATCGGTGAATATTCAGGGTTGACTTCCTTTAGGATTGACTGGTTTCATTTCCTTGCAGTCCAAGGGACTCTCAAGAGTCTTCTCCAGCACCACAGTTGGACAGCATCAGTTCTTTGGTGCTCAGCTTCTTTATGACTCTCACATCTGTACAGGACTACTAGGCAAACCATAGATTTGACTGGATGAACTGTTGTTAGCAAAGTGATGTCTCTGCTTTTTAATAAGCCATCTAGGTGTGTCATAGCTTTCCTTCCAAGGAGCAAGTGTCTTGTAATTCCATGGCTGCAGTCACTGTTCCATACATGGCAAGCCCCAAAGTCTTTACCTTGAAATATCCAGTTTTTCTTTAAGTAACAGTAATCTTTTGATGTTCTGATTACCTGGATTTGGGCTTTTGTTTCTCATTTTTTGGGGTTTTTTTTGCAAAAATTTCTATCTATCCTGGCTGCTCCCCATCTATTTGAAAAAGTCCCTCTGTGGTATCTGAGAGGCCGTGTCCTAGGCTTAAGTCTTCGTTAAGTCTTGTAACTAAAACATAATTCACAACCTTTAGGTTGTGGGTTTTTTTTTTTTTTTTTTTTTAAGACAAGAAAGGAATAAAATTTGCCCACAAAATACTTGAGTCCTATAGGCTGACTAACTGTGCCTCTGTGGTAAGTCCAGCTCTGTGGTTCCCCACCCCTGCGTTTATAAAACACACACAAGAAGAAGGTGTGCATGAGGAACATCCCCTGCCAAATCAGTAAACAAACGATGTTGCACCCATCAAGTCACTGGGCAGAGAGTCACTCCCAAATGTGCACCCTGAGGAGATTCAGGATGGAGAAATGCAGGATTCTGGCCCTAGATATTTAAGGTCCACATCAAGAGAATGATTTCAGTGAGGCCAGATGCTTGTATCTTCCCATGTAATTTGTTACTGTTCAGTCCTTAAGTCGGGTCCAACTATTAGCTACTCCATGGATTGCAGCATGCCAGACTTTTCTGTCTCTCACCATCTCCCTGAGCTTGTTCAAATTCATGTCCATTGAGTCCATGATACGATTCAACCATCTCATCTCTGTTGCCCTCTTCTCCTTTTGCCTTCAGTCTTCCCCAGCATGAGGGTCTTTGCCAATAAGTCATTTCTTCACATCAGGTGGCCAAAGTATTGGAGCTTCAGCTTCAGCATCGGTGAATATTCAGGGTTGACTTCCTTTAGGATTGACTGGTTTCATTTCCTTGCAGTCCAAGGGACTCTCAAGAGTCTTCTCCAGCACCACAGTTGGACAGCATCAGTTCTTTGGTGCTCAGCTTCTTTATGACTCTCACATCTGTACAGGACTACTAGGCAAACCATAGATTTGACTGGATGAACTGTTGTTAGCAAAGTGATGTCTCTGCTTTTTAATAAGCCATCTAGGTGTGTCATAGCTTTCCTTCCAAGGAGCAAGTGTCTTGTAATTCCATGGCTGCAGTCACTGTTCCATACATGGCAAGCCCCAAAGTCTTTACCTTGAAATATCCAGTTTTTCTTTAAGTAACAGTAATCTTTTGATGTTCTGATTACCTGGATTTGGGCTTTTGTTTCTCATTTTTTGGGTTTTTTTTGCAAAAATTTCTATCTATCCTGGCTGCTCCCTCATCTATTTGAAAAAGTCCCTCTGTGGTATCTGAGAGGCCGTGTCCTAGGCTTAAGTCTTCGTTAAGTCTTGTAACTAAAACATAATTCACAACCTTTAGGTTGTGGGTTTTTTTTTTTTTTTTTTTTTTAAGACAAGAAAGGAATAAACTTTGCCCACAAACTACTTGAGTCCTATAGGCTGACAGCTGTAAGTGCCATAAACAAGTGGGAAAGAGCTTTGCCATTCTTGAGTTTGGTGGTCAGCCAGGTTCTGACTTTTGCTGTGATCAATCTCCATCCCCTTTTCTGTATGCATTAGGCTGTAAACTGATCAGCAATCCTGTTATTTATCTCTGTAGTCTTGTTCTCACAAAGAACATGGCATGCACTAAGTGCTCAAAAGATACTTACTGAGCTGATTGGAAACTGAAGGACTAGAGTCAGCAGGCTATTGCCCAGACAGTGCGTGCTAAGTTGCTTCAGTCATTTCCTTGTGACCCCATGGACTGTAGCCCACCAAGCTTCTCTGTCCATCGAATTCTCCAGGCAAGAATACTGGAGTGGGTTGCCATGCCCTCCTCCAGGGGATCTTCCCAACCTAGGGATGGCATCAGACCCGGGTGTCCTGCTTTGCAGGCAGATTCTTTACTGCTGAGCCCCACCTGAGAAGACAGTAACTGTCTTTTAAAGCAACATCTTATTACTCTTCACCAATAATCTCCCTCTCTTCCTTTCTCAACAATCCCTGGCTGAGCAGGTTGGCCTTGAATTACAGAGCAACTCCCAACAGGCTCTCCTCCTATTTAGAAACCTGACATTTGTTTACAGATGATCCCAGATTAGGCAATGGCTCCCATTTTCCCAAAATACCATGCATCAAAATGCCGCCTGAATATAGATCGTAAAATGAATACGGATGGTCTGCCCAGAGGCCTTCCACAAGCTGCAGGAGGAATATTAATGATGTGTTCTATTTATTTTCATAGCCTAGGGAAGCCCAGACTGGATTAATGATGTGCTTCCCTTGTAATTCCATGGCTGCAGTCACTGTTCCATACATGGCAAGCCCCAAGTAATCTTTTTGAATTTTGTTCTGATTACCTGGATTTGGGCTTTTGTTTCTCATTTTTTGGGTTTTTTTTGCAAAAATTTCTATCTATCCTGGCTGCTCCCTCATCTATTTGAAAAAGTCCCTCTGTGGTATCTGAGAGGCCGTGTCCTAGGCTTAAGTCTTCGTTAAGTCTTGTAACTAAAACATAATTCACAACCTTTAGGTTGTGGGTTTTTTTTTTTTTTTTTTTTTTTAAGACAAGAAAGGAATAAACTTTGCCCACAAACTACTTGAGTCCTATAGGCTGACAGCTGTAAGTGCCATAAACAAGTGGGAAAGAGCTTTGCCATTCTTGAGTTTGGTGGTCAGCCAGGTTCTGACTTTTGCTGTGATCAATCTCCATCCCCTTTTCTGTATGCATTAGGCTGTAAACTGATCAGCAATCCTGTTATTTATCTCTGTAGTCTTGTTCTCACAAAGAACATGGCATGCACTAAGTGCTCAAAAGATACTTACTGAGCTGATTGGAAACTGAAGGACTAGAGTCAGCAGGCTATTGCCCAGACAGTGCGTGCTAAGTTGCTTCAGTCATTTCCTTGTGACCCCATGGACTGTAGCCCACCAAGCTTCTCTGTCCATCGAATTCTCCAGGCAAGAATACTGGAGTGGGTTGCCATGCCCTCCTCCAGGGGATCTTCCCAACCTAGGGATGGCATCAGACCCGGGTGTCCTGCTTTGCAGGCAGATTCTTTACTGCTGAGCCCCACCTGAGAAGACAGTAACTGTCTTTTAAAGCAACATCTTATTACTCTTCACCAATAATCTCCCTCTCTTCCTTTCTCAACAATCCCTGGCTGAGCAGGTTGGCCTTGAATTACAGAGCAACTCCCAACAGGCTCTCCTCCTATTTAGAAACCTGACATTTGTTTACAGATGATCCCAGATTAGGCAATGGCTCCCATTTTCCCAAAATACCATGCATCAAAATGCCGCCTGAATATAGATCGTAAAATGAATACGGATGGTCTGCCCAGAGGCCTTCCACAAGCTGCAGGAGGAATATTAATGATGTGTTCTATTTATTTTCATAGCCTAGGGGAAGCCCACGACTGACACCAGCGCATCTTTAATCTCCTTGCCAGTTCCTGCCTGGGGGAGGGGCAGGCTGACTCTTCCCTCCACTGGCTTTCTAATTCAGCCACATCCATTTGCCTCAAGCTGCGGGGAGCCAGCAGGGAGCCCTCCAAAGCCTGGTGGGGGAATGCCTTTTGCCCAACGAAAAGAGTGCCATTAGTGTACTAGAAATACAGCAAACCCTTAGAACAGTTGTGAAGGGACTTGCTTCTATATCCGTTCAAACACAAAATATTTCTTCTCCACAAAGATCCATTATAACGACTATCCTATCAGAATATTTCCCCTCCGTTTATCAATTTGTTTCTCAAAGCTCAGCTAGAGCCCATATATTTCATATATTTATGGAATTACAGAATGGTTAGAGCTTCATCTTTTTAATCATAGAACACTGGCCTAAAAGTTCTTGTGTTAATGCCTTGATCTTTCTATAAACATCTAAGTATTGATAGTCTCATGTTCCAATGAAGATCTGGAAAGAAATGGAAGGGGAGCTGTACTCATGATTTTTCAGCATTTCCTGAAATTGATTTTACCATAAGTTTTTTTTGGGGGGGGGAGGTGGATGAGGGAGGGAGGCAGGCGGGCCACTTCTATTCGTCTTTCAGTTATTTATTTTCATCCATCTTTGTTCTTTGTCCCGTGTGGGCCTCCCATCGCGGTGGCCTCTGTTGTCACAGAGCACGGGCTCTGGGCGCATGCGCCCCAGAGCTCTGGCTCGGTAATTGGACACGTGGGATCCTCCCAGGCCAGGGATCAAACCGGCGCCCCTTGCTATGCAAGGCGGTGTCCTTACCCACTGGACCACCAGGGAAGCCCGATAAATAACATTTTAATGCATTACTTATAAACTAAAATTAATAGCAAAAAAAAAAAAATCCAGGATGAATAAAGTAGTACAATTGTAAATAAAAAGATCCAACTGCCCTTGTACAACCTCGCCTCACTTTTCCTACCTTAATCTCGGCCCTGGTTCCAATAAAGTTTTATTTACAAAAACAAGGAGACAGCCCGTGAGCCATGGTTTACCAAGTCAATTTTTGTTTTTAAACAATCAAATGGTTTCTTTATTTTTTTATTTTCGGCTGTGGTGGGCTCTTTGCTGCTGCACTGGGGCTCTGTCTAGCTGAGGTGGTCTGGGGCTAGTCCTCATTATTTTGTGTGGGCTTCTCACTGCTGTGGCTTCTCTTGTTACAGAGCACAGGCTCTTGGTGCTCGGGCTTCAGCAGCTGCAGCTCATGGACTCTAGGGAGCTGCTTCAATAGTTGAGACACACAGGCCTAGTTGCTTCATGGCATGTGAGATCTCCCCGGACCAGGGACTGAATCAGTGACCCTCGCATTGCAAGGCAGATTCTTAACCACTGGATCACCAGGGATGCCCCCTGGTCAGTTTTCAAATTTATTGCATTAAGATATTATTTATTTTGATGGTTGAGCTTTTGGTACCTCTTCCAATTTATTTCACATCCCAGTCCTGACTCTCTTCTCCCACTAGACTATAAATACATGGAGGGCAGAGACCAAGTGTTATTTATGTTTGGTAAACAGCAAACACTCATCAAATTCTCTGAGCTCATCGTTAAATTCACATTTAAATTGTTTCCCTAAATTTAATCCTTAAGTTTTTTAGTAAAAAAATACATTGCCTGCCTCTCAAGGAAAACAGAAATATGTAGCGTGACCTACACATGTAATCATCATATTCAGTATGGTTACTTTACTTCTAGTAACTTATCACAAGGAAGTAATTCAGCTAAGCAAAAAGATGTAGGTTTGAACATGTTCTGTCCTTCATTCGCTGAGTCGTGTGACTCTGTAACCCCGTGAACAGCAGCCCTTCCCTGTCCTTCACGCTCTCCCAGAGTTTGCTCAAACCCATGCCCACTGAGTAGGAAATGCTGCCCTACTGCAACACAATTCCCAAGATATGGGACCTGTTTCCTATATTAGAGTAGAGTATAATAAAATATGTAATATATACTATGGAATCTTACACGTTAAAGACTACACAAACATTTTAAATGTTTTATATGATAAACTAATCAGTAAAAATTAACAACATACAAAGAAATACGAATACATGAAAAGCCACTGTACATCGTTAGAAATTAATATGCAAACAAAAAGTTGCTTGGATTATGGAACTACCTTTTCATTATTTTTACTCCATCTTTAATCTTGTTTTGATAATGCTTCTCCTAAAATATTTGTAATAGAAATTTATTTTGAACAAAGCATTTTCTGCAGGCACAGGCTAAATCCAATACCTGCAGTAATTTGTTTTCTAGATAAATATCCCAATTCTAGAAACTTCTCTTGTTACAGAGCACAGGCTTGGCTTCAATGAGCATGTGGAGATTCACACAGGCCTAGTTGCTTCATGGCATGTGAGATCTCCGGACCAGGGACTGAATCAGTGACCCTCGCATTGCAAGGCAGATTCTTAACCACTGGATCACCAGGGATGCCCCCTGGTCAGTTTTCAAATTTATTGCATTAAGATATTATTTATTTTGATGGTTGAGCTTTTGGTACCTCTTCCAATTTATTTCACATCCCAGTCCTGACTCTCTTCTCCCACTAGACTATAAATACATGGAGGGCAGAGACCAAGTGTTATTTATGTTTGGTAAACAGCAAACACTCATCAAATTCTCTGAGCTCATCGTTAAATTCACATTTAAATTGTTTCCCTAAATTTAATCCTTAAGTTTTTTAGTAAAAATACATTGCCTGCCTCTCAAGGAAAACAGAAATATGTAGCGTGACCTACACATGTAATCATCATATTCAGTATGGTTACTTTACTTCTAGTAACTTATCACAAGGAAGTAATTCAGCTAAGCAAAAAGATGTAGGTTTGAACATGTTCTGTCCTTCATTCGCTGAGTCGTGTGACTCTGTAACCCCGTGAACAGCAGCCCTTCCCTGTCCTTCACGCTCTCCCAGAGTTTGCTCAAACCCATGCCCACTGAGTAGGAAATGCTGCCCTACTGCAACACAATTCCCAAGATATGGGACCTGTTTCCTATATTAGAGTAGAGTATAATAAAATATGTAATATATACTATGGAATCTTACACGTTAAAGACTACACAAACATTTTAAATGTTTTATATGATAAACTAATCAGTAAAAATTAACAACATACAAAGAAATACGAATACATGAAAAGCCACTGTACATCGTTAGAAATTAATATGCAAACAAAAAGTTGCTTGGATTATGGAACTACCTTTTCATTATTTTTACTCCATCTTTAATCTTGTTTTGATAATGCTTCTCCTAAAATATTTGTAATAGAAATTTATTTTGAACAAAGCATTTTCTGCAGGCACAGGCTAAATCCAATACCTGCAGTAATTTGTTTTCTAGATAAATATCCCAATTCTAGGTGAGAAGAGTCGAAATCCTAAGAACAAAAAAATACCCTTTCTCTTACTTCCAGTCAATGAGTTCATTCTTGACTCTCCATTTTTTCTTACTAAGTTTTCAAAATTACTCCATTTATAAGCACGGCAAATACTAGGGGAAACTACACCACGTGGAGAAGACTTAACTATCACCAGTTTCTATTTCAAATGGAGATGAGAGGAGAAACAAAGAGGGAAAATGTGGATGGGTCCGGTCAAGATTAAAGAGGAAAAGTGTTCTAGGGCCAAAGTCAGTAAATGAGGTACCTTGGGCCCAGACTGTAAACTAAGAACATTATTGAAGAAGAAAAGGGAAAGGAAGAAGTGAGGAGAAGAAATCATAGGGACTCACATGGCTTACAAGCCTGAAATATTTACGATCTGATCCTTTACCGAAAAAGTTTGCCAATCTTTGCTCTAGGAGAGAAAAATACACTTCTGGGTGTTAAATAGTCTACTTTATATTTTTAAAATTAGTACATTGTATGTTGTTAGAGCGATTTTAAATTTACAGAAAAATTGAGCGGAAAATACACAGAGTTTCCCCAGATGACCCTTCTGTCTCACCACAGACACGCAATTTCTCTTATTATTAGCTTGTATTAGTATGATAAATTTGTTACAAATGATACACCGATACTGATACTTTTTTTTTTTTTTTTAGCCAAGTGGAATGTGAGACCTCACTTCCCCAACCAGCGTTCAAAGCCACGCCTCCCTGCTTAAGCATCAGACTACCAGGAAAGTCCCAATACAGTATCATTAACTCAAGTCCAGAGTTTGCCTCAGGGTTCATCTTACACGTTAAAGAAAAATTATTTTATGATAAACTAATCAGTAAAAATTAACAACATACAAAGAAATACGAATACATGAAAAGCCACTGTACATCGTTAGAAATTAATATGCAAACAAAAAGTTGCTTGGATTATGGAACTACCTTTTCATTATTTTTACTCCATCTTTAATCTTGTTTTGATAATGCTTCTCCTAAAATATTTGTAATAGAAATTTATTTTGAACAAAGCATTTTCTGCAGGCACAGGCTAAATCCAATACCTGCAGTAATTTGTTTTCTAGATAAATATCCCAATTCTAGGTGAGAAGAGTCGAAATCCTAAGAACAAAAAAATACCCTTTCTCTTACTTCCAGTCAATGAGTTCATTCTTGACTCTCCATTTTTTCTTACTAAGTTTTCAAAATTACTCCATTTATAAGCACGGCAAATACTAGGGGAAACTACACCACGTGGAGAAGACTTAACTATCACCAGTTTCTATTTCAAATGGAGATGAGAGGAGAAACAAAGAGGGAAAATGTGGATGGGTCCGGTCAAGATTAAAGAGGAAAAGTGTTCTAGGGCCAAAGTCAGTAAATGAGGTACCTTGGGCCCAGACTGTAAACTAAGAACATTATTGAAGAAGAAAAGGGAAAGGAAGAAGTGAGGAGAAGAAATCATAGGGACTCACATGGCTTACAAGCCTGAAATATTTACGATCTGATCCTTTACCGAAAAAGTTTGCCAATCTTTGCTCTAGGAGAGAAAAATACACTTCTGGGTGTTAAATAGTCTACTTTATATTTTTAAAATTAGTACATTGTATGTTGTTAGAGCGATTTTAAATTTACAGAAAAATTGAGCGGAAAATACACAGAGTTTCCCCAGATGACCCTTCTGTCTCACCACAGACACGCAATTTCTCTTATTATTAGCTTGTATTAGTATGATAAATTTGTTACAAATGATACACCGATACTGATACTTTTTTTTTTTTTTTTAGCCAAGTGGAATGTGAGACCTCACTTCCCCAACCAGCGTTCAAAGCCACGCCTCCCTGCTTAAGCATCAGACTACCAGGAAAGTCCCAATACAGTATCATTAACTCAAGTCCAGAGTTTGCCTCAGGGTTCATCCTGCTGTTGTTTAGTTTTCTGGGTTCTGACAAATGCATGATGTCACGGATCCACCACAACAGCATCACAGAGAATGGTTTCACTAGAAATCCCCGCTGTCCCACCTACTCATCCCTCACTTCCTCCTCCCTGGAAACTCCTGGAAACCTCTGATCTTTCCACGGACTCTGTAACTTTGCCTTTTCCAAAATGTCACATAGTTGAAATCATATCATATGTAGCCTTTTCAGACTGGCTTCTCTTACTTCATTTCAATAGCAATATGCATCCGAAATTCCTCTGTCTCCTTCTCTGGCTTGAGAGCTCACTTTTTTTTTTTTTTTTTTTAAGATTTATTTATTTATTTTGGGCGTGGGTCGGGTTGGGGAGGGAGAGGTGCAGGGGGGCCACTTCTATTGGTCATTCATTTCTCTATTTTCATCCATCTTTGTTCTTTGGCTCCTGTGGGCCTCCCATCGCGGTGGCCTCTGTCGTCGCAGAGCGCCGGCTCTGGGCGCATGTGCTCCAGAGCTCTGGCTTGGTCATTGGACACATCAGTCCAGCCGCTCCGCGGCACGTGGGATCTTCCCAGGCCAGGGCTCGAACCGGCGCCCCTTGCACTGCAAGGCGGTGTCCTTACCCACTGGACCACCAGGGGAAGCCCCAAGAGCTCATTTCTTGTCATTACTGATGACGATGCAGTTATAGGGGTGCGCCACAGCTTGTTTTTAACCCATTCACCTACAGAAGGACATTTCAATTGCTTCCAAGTTTTGAAAAGTATATAAAGCTGATACAGTATTTGTGTACTGGTTTCCATGTGGATGTTAGTTTCAGTTCATTTGGGTAAATACTAAGGATTGCCATTGCTGGATCATATAGTAAGAGTCTGTTTCGTTTTGGAAGAAATGGCCAAACTGTCCTTCAAAGTGACTGTGCCAGTTGCTATTTCCACAAGCAGCGAACGAGAGGCTCCTTGCTGCCTCGTGCTCATGGCATCTGATGTGGCTGGTATTTTGGATACAGACTGTTCTAATAGGGGTGTCATTGCATCTCACTGCTGTTCTCATTTGCAATTTCCTAATGACGTGTGATGTTGAGTGTCTTTTCAGATACTTATTTGCCATCTATATTTCTTCTTCCCTGACGTTCAGATATTTTGCCCATCTTTTAATTAGGTTGTCTGTGTTCTAATTGGCAAGTTGTAAGAGTTTTTTTGTTTGTTTGTTCTTTTTTAAATTTAATTTGGCATTGTACCCATGGAATGCAGGGTCTTAGTTTCCCCACCAGAGATTGAACCTGGGCCACGTCAGTGAAAGCATCAAGTCTTAACCACTGGTCCTCCTGGGAACTTCCCAGTATCTCATTTTTCATACTACTCGAAGTGTTGTGTTTAGGGGCTTCTCTCATGGCTCAGATGGTAAAGAATCTGCCTGCCAATGCAGGAGATACAGAATTGATCCCTGGGTCAGGAATATCCCCTGGAGAAGGCAATGGCAAGCCACTCCAGTATTCTTGCCTGGAGAATACCATGGACAGAGGAACCTGGTGGGCCACAGTGCATGGGGTTGCCAAGAGTCAGACATGACCTGGCAACGACAAACAACAAGTGTTGTATTTAAAATTCCATAAGTACATCACTTATATGAAGGAAAGCGATTGATTTGTGTATGTTAACTTTGTATATATCCTAAAACCTTGCTATAAATGCTTATCAGTTCTAGGAGGGTTGTTTTTTTTTTTGATTCTTTGAAATTTTCTACATAAACATTTATGTTATCTTTGGACAATTTTAGTTTTCAGACAGTTTTATTTACTCCTTCGCAATCTGTATACCTTTGGTTTCCTTTTCTTGGTTTATTGTATGAGGTAGGACTTCAAGCTTAATGAGGAACATGGATGGTGAGCGGAGACAGCCTTCCCTGGTTCCTGCTTTTAGGGGAAAGGTATCTGGTATTTCACCATTAAGCATGATGAGTTTTTATCATGAATGGGTGTGTTGAGTTTCATCAAATGCATTTTCTGCCTCTATTAATACAGTCATACATTTTTCTTCTTTCGTTTGTTAACATAAATTATTATATTAATTGATTTTTAAATGTTGAGTGAGCCTTGATACCTGGGATAAATCTCACTTGGGCATGGTGAAGAATTCTTCGTAGACTTTGCTGGATTTGATTTGCTTAGTACCTCATTAAGTCTTGTTGAAGCTGTGTTCACGAGAGACATTGGCCTATAGTTTGCTTCCTGGTAATGAATGCCTTTGGTTCTCTTTTGAAGGAAAACTGATCTCATGAAATGCATTAGAAGTATATCCTGTGCTTCCATTCTCTGGAAAAATTGTAGAGACTTGGTTTCATTTTTTTTTTGGGTCTTAGTTTCCCCACCAGAGATTGAACCTGGGCCACGTCAGTGAAAGCATCAAGTCTTAACCACTGGTCCTCCTGGGAACTTCCCAGTATCTCATTTTTCATACTACTCGAAGTGTTGTGTTTAGGGGCTTCTCTCATGGCTCAGATGGTAAAGAATCTGCCTGCCAATGCAGGAGATACAGAATTGATCCCTGGGTCAGGAATATCCCCTGGAGAAGGCAATGGCAAGCCACTCCAGTATTCTTGCCTGGAGAATACCATGGACAGAGGAACCTGGTGGGCCACAGTGCATGGGGTTGCCAAGAGTCAGACATGACCTGGCAACGACAAACAACAAGTGTTGTATTTAAAATTCCATAAGTACATCACTTATATGAAGGAAAGCGATTGATTTGTGTATGTTAACTTTGTATATATCCTAAAACCTTGCTATAAATGCTTATCAGTTCTAGGAGGGTTGTTTTTTTTTTTGATTCTTTGAAATTTTCTACATAAACATTTATGTTATCTTTGGACAATTTTAGTTTTCAGACAGTTTTATTTACTCCTTCGCAATCTGTATACCTTTGGTTTCCTTTTCTTGGTTTATTGTATGAGGTAGGACTTCAAGCTTAATGAGGAACATGGATGGTGAGCGGAGACAGCCTTCCCTGGTTCCTGCTTTTAGGGGAAAGGTATCTGGTATTTCACCATTAAGCATGATGAGTTTTTATCATGAATGGGTGTGTTGAGTTTCATCAAATGCATTTTCTGCCTCTATTAATACAGTCATACATTTTTCTTCTTTCGTTTGTTAACATAAATTATTATATTAATTGATTTTTAAATGTTGAGTGAGCCTTGATACCTGGGATAAATCTCACTTGGGCATGGTGAAGAATTCTTCGTAGACTTTGCTGGATTTGATTTGCTTAGTACCTCATTAAGTCTTGTTGAAGCTGTGTTCACGAGAGACATTGGCCTATAGTTTGCTTCCTGGTAATGAATGCCTTTGGTTCTCTTTTGAAGGAAAACTGATCTCATGAAATGCATTAGAAGTATATCCTGTGCTTCCATTCTCTGGAAGATATTGTAGAGACTTGGTTTCATTTTTTTCCCTAAAAATTAGTATAATTTTCCAGTAAAGCCATTTAGACCTAATCCTTTATGTTTTGGAAATTTAGTATTGATTCAATTACTTTAATTGATGCTGGTGAATTCAGGTTATCTTTCTCCTTGTGTGAATTTTGGCAGACTGTCTTTTCAAGGAATTGGTTTATTTCATCTAGGCTATCAAATCTGGGGGCATAGAATGACTCATAATATTCCTTTCATATTCTTTTTTATTTTTGGCCACTTCTATTGGTCTTTCATTTATCTGTTTTCATCTTTTGGCCTGTGTGGGCCTCCCATCGCAATGGCCTTTGTCACTGCAGAGCACCGGCTCTGGGCGCATGCACTCCAGAGCTCTGGCTCAGTAGTTGGGACACATGGGTCCAGCCACTCTGTGGCACATGGGATCTTCCAAGGCCAGGGATCAAACGAGTGCCCCTTGCACTGCAAGGTGGTGTCCTTACCCACCGGACCACCAGGGAAGTCCCCTTTCATACTCTTTTAATGTTTGTAGAATCAGTAGTGATGGCCCCTCTTTCATTATGGTATTAGTAATTTCTGACTTCTTTTTTTTTATTGCCTAGTCCAGTTAAGAGTTTTATCAATTTTACTGATCTTTTCAAAGAACCAGTTTTTGGTTTTGTTGATATTCTCTATCGATAGTCTGTTTTCAACTCCATTGTTCTCTACTCTGATTCTTATTATTTTCTTCACTTACTTTGGATTTAATTTTTTCTCTCTGCCTCTGCTTCCTAAGATGGAAGCTTCTATCACTGATTTTAGATCTGTCTTCTTTTCCAGTAATATGAATTCAGTGCTATACAATTCCCTCAACTACTTCTTTTGTTGCCTACGTACCAGAAATCTTGATGAGTTGTATTTTCATATACTCTTATGTACCAGTCTGCTTTTTTTAGAAAAAGCAAACAATATCTATACTATCATCTCTAATAAACAGGTACTTTTTAGAGAATCTTTGAGGTTAGAAAAGACTTAATGGAGAGAAAGAAACAGACAAATTGGAACAAGTGTACTACACTGAGTTTTCCTGGACTAATTCTTGTGAAGAATGACTCCTATATCTTTCTAATACATATGTGTATGCCAAAGAGTTCAAACCAGAAACAGCCACTGTCCCCATGCCTCTTCACCTTGTCTTTCCTTTTAGAAAAGTAATGACTAACTAAACTTTATGGTCTCAGTGGTGTGCTGGAAACTGCTTATCCATGGTTTACCTGATGGTATCTTGCAATCAGCCATGGTGGAAGTATTTGCACCAGGAAATTGACATATAATGGAGACTAGGAGTGGGGCCATTGGTTCACCAGCACACCAGTGCCAACTTATAAAACCTAGGATTTCCCCCAGCTTTCTAGATTTACTGGGCACAAGGAAGAAACATACGACTGACTGAACACTGGAGGATCCAAGAACTTTCAAAAACCATATTCCTCCAGATGCCATGAATACGTCAGACCATCTGAGAAGAGGAAAGCTTTCTAGATGTTACTGGGCAAAGGAGAAAACTTGGCCACTTGCAAGGTGGTGTCCTTACCCACCGGACCACCAGGGAAGTCCCCTTTCATACTCTTTTAATGTTTGTAGAATCAGTAGTGATGGCCCCTCTTTCATTATGGTATTAGTAATTTCTGACTTCTTTTTTTTTATTGCCTAGTCCAGTTAAGAGTTTTATCAATTTTACTGATCTTTTCAAAGAACCAGTTTTTGGTTTTGTTGATATTCTCTATCGATAGTCTGTTTTCAACTCCATTGTTCTCTACTCTGATTCTTATTATTTTCTTCACTTACTTTGGATTTAATTTTTTCTCTCTGCCTCTGCTTCCTAAGATGGAAGCTTCTATCACTGATTTTAGATCTGTCTTCTTTTCCAGTAATATGAATTCAGTGCTATACAATTCCCTCAACTACTTCTTTTGTTGCCTACGTACCAGAAATCTTGATGAGTTGTATTTTCATATACTCTTATGTACCAGTCTGCTTTTTTTAGAAAAAGCAAACAATATCTATACTATCATCTCTAATAAACAGGTACTTTTTAGAGAATCTTTGAGGTTAGAAAAGACTTAATGGAGAGAAAGAAACAGACAAATTGGAACAAGTGTACTACACTGAGTTTTCCTGGACTAATTCTTGTGAAGAATGACTCCTATATCTTTCTAATACATATGTGTATGCCAAAGAGTTCAAACCAGAAACAGCCACTGTCCCCATGCCTCTTCACCTTGTCTTTCCTTTTAGAAAAGTAATGACTAACTAAACTTTATGGTCTCAGTGGTGTGCTGGAAACTGCTTATCCATGGTTTACCTGATGGTATCTTGCAATCAGCCATGGTGGAAGTATTTGCACCAGGAAATTGACATATAATGGAGACTAGGAGTGGGGCCATTGGTTCACCAGCACACCAGTGCCAACTTATAAAACCTAGGATTTCCCCCAGCTTTCTAGATTTACTGGGCACAAGGAAGAAACATACGACTGACTGAACACTGGAGGATCCAAGAACTTTCAAAAACCATATTCCTCCAGATGCCATGAATACGTCAGACCATCTGAGAAGAGGAATGCTTTCAAGTAGCAATGTAAATGGAGCTGGGCAACAGTCCAAAATAGATTTTCTAAGAACACTCAGTTATGTATTCTATAAACATGATGAAAACATTCTTCAACCAACTTTCATAGGGTTAAGCTTAAGTGTAGTGATTCATCCAAATGCACAAGCGAAAAGTAACTAAAATTGGAAGCCACAACTTGGATGATTATTTTCTCCATGGTGGTTCAGACCAAGGTCTTTCCCCAGGAATCAGTAGCATCTACCAGCAGCAGAATAAGGGTAATTATATGAGGTTAGGGGTTTGGAAGCAAAGGGCAATAACTGAGAGGAAAGAACTGGAAAAGGGAGAAGGTATTTTCCAATAAAGTATCATATAGTTATTTGAAAGACACATTTCTAATATTCTATAATTTGAACAGACATATGGTCCTACAATCTAATTACTCCTGCCAGAAAGAACAGCGATCAATGATTCCAAATCTACAGTGACTGTTTTTACTCACAAATAAACATGGTACAGACTATCTCATTTAATCAGTTTGGTGTTTATTTTATAAACTTAAGAATACACACACATACACACACTTGAAAATCTATCATATTCTTCTCTCCAAATTTCCAGGAGAGGTTGTTGTGACTAAACAGCCTCTCCTATTTTGTCTAAAAGCAAGACAAATTTATAAGGGTGTTCCACTCCCTTCTACTGGAAAAAGGATTAGTCGCTCAGTTGTGTCAGATTCTTTGTGACCCCATGCCTCTTCACCTTGTCTTTCCTTTTAGAAAAGTAATGACTAACTAAACTTTATGGTCTCAGTGGTGTGCTGGAAACTGCTTATCCATGGTTTACCTGATGGTATCTTGCAATCAGCCATGGTGGAAGTATTTGCACCAGGAAATTGACATATAATGGAGACTAGGAGTGGGGCCATTGGTTCACCAGCACACCAGTGCCAACTTATAAAACCTAGGATTTCCCCCAGCTTTCTAGATTTACTGGGCACAAGGAAGAAACATACGACTGACTGAACACTGGAGGATCCAAGAACTTTCAAAAACCATATTCCTCCAGATGCCATGAATACGTCAGACCATCTGAGAAGAGGAATGCTTTCAAGTAGCAATGTAAATGGAGCTGGGCAACAGTCCAAAATAGATTTTCTAAGAACACTCAGTTATGTATTCTATAAACATGATGAAAACATTCTTCAACCAACTTTCATAGGGTTAAGCTTAAGTGTAGTGATTCATCCAAATGCACAAGCGAAAAGTAACTAAAATTGGAAGCCACAACTTGGATGATTATTTTCTCCATGGTGGTTCAGACCAAGGTCTTTCCCTAGGAATCAGTAGCATCTACCAGCAGCAGAATAAGGGTAATTATATGAGGTTAGGGGTTTGGAAGCAAAGGGCAATAACTGAGAGGAAAGAACTGGAAAAGGGAGAAGGTATTTTCCAATAAAGTATCATATAGTTATTTGAAAGACACATTTCTAATATTCTATAATTTGAACAGACATATGGTCCTACAATCTAATTACTCCTGCCAGAAAGAACAGCGATCAATGATTCCAAATCTACAGTGACTGTTTTTACTCACAAATAAACATGGTACAGACTATCTCATTTAATCAGTTTGGTGTTTATTTTATAAACTTAAGAATACACACACATACACACACTTGAAAATCTATCATATTCTTCTCTCCAAATTTCCAGGAGAGGTTGTTGTGACTAAACAGCCTCTCCTATTTTGTCTAAAAGCAAGACAAATTTATAAGGGTGTTCCACTCCCCTTTTACTGGAAAAAGGATTAGTCGCTCAGTTGTGTCAGATTCTTTGTGACCCCATGGACTGTAGCCCACCAGGCTCCTCTGTCCATGGGACTTCCCAGGCAAGAATACTGGAGTGGGTTGCTACTCCTTTTTCCAGGGGACCTCCCTTGACTCAAGAGATCAAATCCAGATCTCCTGAACTGCAGGCAGATTCTTACCACCTGAGCCACGAGGAAAGCCCTCTATTTGGAAAGACAGAAGGGAATCACCAGAGACACCTCCAGACCCTGATCCGTTCACAGGAATCTACATGAGAAACTTCGCGAAAACTTGCCCTTATCTTCCATTCATTCCTCTTTGTATTTGCCTCCCCACAATTTGCCAACACTAGAAACTTTTCCTTTGTCTTACCATTTCTCTAAAACCTTATTATCCTTTTAGGATGCTGTATAAGCACAGTTCTAACCACCCCGATGAGTTACTCATCACTGGGTACCCCCAGGTGTACACTCAATGCACTTGTTAATAGCTTCTGTTTGTTCTTCTCTGGCTAGTCTGTTTTTGTTAGCCTAATTACAGGGCCTGAGAACCCATGATGGGTATAGGAAAAAAGTTTCCCTCCCTGCAGTGTCAAACAATAGAAATAGTCTTGGACCAGGAATTTTCTCATAAGCTTCATACTACAGTGCACATTAACCTGGAGTAGTTAAAGATTTGTCAATGCAGGTAGGAAATGTGCCTGCCGTAGCCTAAAACACCGACCCAGGACCAGGATACAGCCCTGCTTGAGTTTGGTTTTCTAACACACAAGTTAGAAACTTTCAAATATTCTATAATTTGAACAGACATATGGTCCTACAATCTAATTACTCCTGCCAGAAAGAACAGCGATCAATGATTCCAAATCTACAGTGACTGTTTTTACTCACAAATAAACATGGTACAGACTATCTCATTTAATCAGTTTGGTGTTTATTTTATAAACTTAAGAATACACACACATACACACACTTGAAAATCTATCATATTCTTCTCTCCAAATTTCCAGGAGAGGTTGTTGTGACTAAACAGCCTCTCCTATTTTGTCTAAAAGCAAGACAAATTTATAAGGGTGTTCCACTCCCTTCTACTGGAAAAAGGATTAGTCGCTCAGTTGTGTCAGATTCTTTGTGACCCCATGGACTGTAGCCCACCAGGCTCCTCTGTCCATGGGACTTCCCAGGCAAGAATACTGGAGTGGGTTGCTACTCCTTTTTCCAGGGGACCTCCCTTGACTCAAGAGATCAAATCCAGATCTCCTGAACTGCAGGCAGATTCTTACCACCTGAGCCACGAGGAAAGCCCTCTATTTGGAAAGACAGAAGGGAATCACCAGAGACACCTCCAGACCCTGATCCGTTCACAGGAATCTACATGAGAAACTTCGCGAAAACTTGCCCTTATCTTCCATTCATTCCTCTTTGTATTTGCCTCCCCACAATTTGCCAACACTAGAAACTTTTCCTTTGTCTTACCATTTCTCTAAAACCTTATTATCCTTTTAGGATGCTGTATAAGCACAGTTCTAACCACCCCGATGAGTTACTCATCACTGGGTACCCCCAGGTGTACACTCAATGCACTTGTTAATAGCTTCTGTTTGTTCTTCTCTGGCTAGTCTGTTTTTGTTAGCCTAATTACAGGGCCTGAGAACCCATGATGGGTATAGGAAAAAAAAAGTTTCCCTCCCCTGCAGTGTCAAACAATAGAAATAGTCTTGGACCAGGAATTTTCTCATAAGCTTCATACTACAGTGCACATTAACCTGGAGTAGTTAAAGATTTGTCAATGCAGGTAGGAAATGTGCCTGCCGTAGCCTAAAACACGACCCAGGACAGGGTCTTCTCATTCAACTGTATCCCTCCTGAGCCCTAGGATACAGCCCTGCTTGAGTTTGGTTTTCTAACACACAAGTAGAAACACAGAAAATGCTGAACTCAAAATGCTTAAAAAGAAAGCTTTCACTATGTCCTGGATTCTTTTTGGACTTTCCAATACAGAAATAGAGAAAATAACTTTTTAAGTCAAATGAATTACCAAGAATGAAGTCATTTGCATTCCTGAAATGTCTAAATTTACATCAATCTAGCTCATGTAATTTATCGCTAAAAAAGTTATTTTTCATTTCTCTAAAAATGAAAATGACTCGGACCTTTGAAAGGCTTTAAGTCATTGTGATGGGGTTTTTTTATGTTCAAGAATTTTGGTCTGGTTGCTATTCCATTGATTTTCATAATCTGTATCAGTCACTTCCTATGTCCCTTCCTATGTCCCTGTGTATTATTTAGGTCATAAGTGCACATACGAATAAAGACTGTGTGTCCATCTCAAATTCTAAGAATTTAGCACCAATCCCAAGAATTTTTTTGAAGTCGCCCTGTTCTTCAGTGTTTTGAAGCCCAAACTCGTTTGAGAAGACTATCTTTGGATTTGAAGTTTTCCTAGATTTTTTTTTTAATGTACAGATATAGACAAATATTCAGGTTATGGAAGTGGTAGAGAGAATCTGCACCAAGTGGAATCACCATGGAAGAGCTGCTTGATTCACATCAGATTTGTCCAGATGTCCCTTGACTTGGCCTCCAGTGGAGAATCTGCTTCTAATGTTAGATGCTATTTGAAAGCAAGCATGCTAGAATCAACTCGGTTCACTGGTGTCAAGAACTGTCAGTTTGATTGAAGACAGACTCCAGGTATTTTATTAAAGTAGCACCTCTCATATAAGAAGTAGGCTCATAATTCAGTCTCCAACAGGGATGTGAAAAAAAGTATTTTCTAAAGCTCTTATGTGTTGGATACCCAGAGCTGTTTAGCCAAGTGCTAAATTCATTGAACAAGGATGCTGTGAGACAGGGGTGGTTTACTGCGAGGCAGCCTAAGTAACCTGATCTTATGAACACCTCAAGGTAAAGAAATCAAAGCTTGAGGACAATCAGTGACAAACAGCCAATGAGGCTTTGCCAGTTAAAGCTACCTAAGGCTCAGAATGGATCCGTCCAGATTGGTACCAGACAGATAGGAATTAAAATGGTGGCTCAAATAAACTCTTGAAATGTTTAATAAGCCTCCATTTATGGTTTAACACAGAAGAAGGTAAATGGAATTGTTAAGCAGTTATTCTAATTAATGTTAAAGAGCTTCCCTGGGTGGTATCTCATTGGTAAAGAACTCACCTGCCAATGCAAGAGATGTAAGAGACACAGCTTCTATCCCTGGGTCGGAAGATCACCTGGAGAAGGAAATGGCAACCCACTGCAGTATTCTTGCCTGGGAAATCCCGCGGACAGAGGAGCCTGGCAGGCTACAGCCCATGGGGTCACAAAAGAGTCAGACACGATTGAAGTGGCTAACCAACAGCAATGAAAGTATTTTACTTTTGACCTAGAATTCTTTTTTGTTTTAGATTTTTCTTTAAAAACAGACTGGCCTGTTTTTAAAATGCAGGTACAAATAAGATATTATAATAATTATTAGTACAGTATTATTTAAAATTGTTAGTAAAAATTATTTCATCTACTCTTTGCTAGCAAGGATTTAGGAGAGAGCAGAGGGGTTAGTTCTGCAGCTCAACATGCACCTCCTACTTCTACACAGGCTAGACCCCTTGCCACTGGTAGCTCAGATTATGTGAGGTCAGCACAGACCCTCAGAGAGCTAGGGACGGATTCATAGCGTGGGGAGATCTGAGTTCTGAGATGTTCCTGCCACTTCCTATTAAAGCATTCTTAGAGACACCCAACAATCTAAGTGCGATCAAAATCCCCCTCCTTCCTACTCTCCAAAGCCTCAGGGCTCTCTCTCAGTTTCAATTTCTTGATGAATGGAAAAGCATTTCCCCAAAGCCAGAAATAGCCATTTTCCCTCTTTTCTGAAAGAATGAGGCAGGATACACCCTGGGCTTTCCTTTGTATTTGATGATAGCTTGCCCTCCCTCATTTAATCTCAAAGCCCACATTGCGTGGCCTAACTTGATTGATGAAGGCTTCATTTACAATCCAAAGGATTTTTTTAAACGGTAGGTGGAATTTAAGTGGTTAATTCCAATGGAGCTTTCTGGCTTTTTTTTTTTTTTTTTAACCGAGAAACCAATTACACTAATCCAGCTATTTTAACTCCCTGGGGTTCATCCTACCTCCATCCTCTCTCTTCTCCCCACTCCCCACCTACTGTAAGCAAAATTTTTGTTTTGAGGGAACTACGTGCATTTCTCACCTAGGGAAAGGGTGCGGAGAACTCATCTAATTTTCAAAGATGGCCCAGACCGCAAAACTCTTAGTACCATCATAGTGCGATGAAGAAACGGAAGTTGCTATCAGCAAAGCCTGAAAGAAGTAAACCCACCTAAATTCCTTTGCTCAGGCATTCCCTGAACTCAATGCACAGCCCCACCATCCCATAGCACTGCTCCATCGCCAAGAGATAAGGTCCTTAAAACCGGCAGTTCTGTGAGCTTTCTGTGGACCCCTGTGAAATATCACTCTTCTGAGACTCTGGGATGATTTCTGGCCCTTGAATTCAGTGTATCTCCAGGAAAAGCAGTCAGAAACACACTGAGAAAAAGACAGGCAACTCTTAGCATTGTTGGTCTGCACTCCTATATGAGATGTTTGCTCCTTGGAAGAAAAGGTATGACAAACAGAGATGTCACTTTGCCAGCCAAGGTCCATATAGTCAAAGCTATGGTTTTCACATCCATCTCATGTACAGACATGAGAGTTGGACCATAAAGAAGGCTGAGCACCAAGGAGCTGATGCTTTCAAATTGTGGTGTTGGAGAAGACTCTTGAGAGTCCCTTGGACTGCAAGGAGATCCAACCAGTCCATCCTAAAGGAAATCAGTCCTGAATATTCATTGGAAGGACTGATGTTGAAGCTGAAACTCCAATACTTTGGCCACCTGATGTGAAGAACTGACTCATTTGAAAAGACCCTGATGCTGGGAAAGATTGAGAGCAAGAGAAGCCGGCTGCAGATAGTTGGATGGCATCACTGACTTAATGGACACAAATCTGAGAAAACTCCAGGAGACAGGGAAGGACAGGGAAGCCTGGTGTCCTGGTGCCCTGCAGTCCATGGGGTCCCAGAGAGTCAGACACAACTTAGTGACTAAACAACAACAAAACTTCTATAGGAGACAGGTAAACCAGTATCTGAGGCTGGATTGCATGAGGCCTCACACTATACAGGGTGTATCAGTGAGTCACTCAATGAAGCTGCAGTCCTGGTGGGGCAGCCAAGGCGAGCTGACCTTGGGAGTCTCACAGTTAGGATGCATCATTTCTGTTCTACATTCTGTCCTGTAGCTTGGGCTTATAGCAGTGGAAGCCTTTCATCTGAACAAGAACAGAAGGGACAAGACCTCTTGTGGCCTAGGTTTGGAAATCATACATCACCTCTCCAACATTCTATTAGTCAAAGCAAGTCACAAGGCCAGTCTAGCAGGAAGGGGTGAGAACAGATTTCATTTTTTAAAATTAATTTATTTGGCTATATGAGGTCTTAGTTGTGGCCTGTGGGATCTCGTTCCCTGACCTGGGCCCCCTGCATTGGGAGCATGGAGTCTTAGCCACTGGACCACCAGTCCTTAGACCTAATCTCGTAAAGCCAGGTAGCTTTATCATCTCTGGTATTAATGCCCTGCTGTGTTCTCTGATGACGATATGCTAACAGGACAGAAATGAAACATTTTCCAAAAAGATTCCAACTGCAATAAGGCAGCTGTAGCCTCATTACTTCCTCTGTGACTGTTGATAAGGTTGAGCACATCAAACTTTTCCTGAAACTGTCGCCAGTATCATAGATGGAGAAGAGACAGAATGGTCCCAATTTGCTACCCCCAGGAGATTGCTAGGGAAATGGTTGCTTTCTTTACACTCAAGCGCCTTTTTCACAAGACCCTTGCTGATAAACCAGTGCAAGCTGAAAACCAGTAAGCCTGCTGACATTTCACCAAGAGTTGTTATCTCTAGACACCTGTGGATAAATGTGCTAAAGAGAGACTTTTCTTAAGGGCTCTTATATCCGGATTATTCCAAGCCATGGTTGAATGCAAACAACATGAGAATAGTGTGTTATGCTTAATAGCCTAGAATGCTCCTACAATACTTAATCCCCTTTAGACTTAATGGACACAAATCTGAGAAAACTCCAGGAGACAGGGAAGGACAGGAAGCCTGGTGTCCTGGTGCCCTGCAGTCCATGGGGTCCCAGAGAGTCAGACACAACTTAGTGACTAAACAACAACAAAACTTCTATAGGAGACAGGTAAACCAGTATCTGAGGCTGGATTGCATGAGGCCTCACACTATACAGGGTGTATCAGTGAGTCACTCAATGAAGCTGCAGTCCTGGTGGGGCAGCCAAGGCGAGCTGACCTTGGGAGTCTCACAGTTAGGATGCATCATTTCTGTTCTACATTCTGTCCTGTAGCTTGGGCTTATAGCAGTGGAAGCCTTTCATCTGAACAAGAACAGAAGGGACAAGACCTCTTGTGGCCTAGGTTTGGAAATCATACATCACCTCTCCAACATTCTATTAGTCAAAGCAAGTCACAAGGCCAGTCTAGCAGGAAGGGGTGAGAACAGATTTCATTTTTTAAAATTAATTTATTTGGCTATATGAGGTCTTAGTTGTGGCCTGTGGGATCTCGTTCCCTGACCTGGGCCCCCTGCATTGGGAGCATGGAGTCTTAGCCACTGGACCACCAGTCCTTAGACCTAATCTCGTAAAGCCAGGTAGCTTTATCATCTCTGGTATTAATGCCCTGCTGTGTTCTCTGATGACGATATGCTAACAGGACAGAAATGAAACATTTTCCAAAAAGATTCCAACTGCAATAAGGCAGCTGTAGCCTCATTACTTCCTCTGTGACTGTTGATAAGGTTGAGCACATCAAACTTTTCCTGAAACTGTCGCCAGTATCATAGATGGAGAAGAGACAGAATGGTCCCAATTTGCTACCCCCAGGAGATTGCTAGGGAAATGGTTGCTTTCTTTACACTCAAGCGCCTTTTTCACAAGACCCTTGCTGATAAACCAGTGCAAGCTGAAAACCAGTAAGCCTGCTGACATTTCACCAAGAGTTGTTATCTCTAGACACCTGTGGATAAATGTGCTAAAGAGAGACTTTTCTTAAGGGCTCTTATATCCGGATTATTCCAAGCCATGGTTGAATGCAAACAACATGAGAATAGTGTGTTATGCTTAATAGCCTAGAATGCTCCTACAATACTTAATCCCCTTTAGACTTGTGACTCTGAAATAGGAGCACAGCCCCAGGGGAGAGAGCAGCTTAACCATCAAGCCTCAGGTAGGAAATCACCACTAAGTAGTGACTTCTCAGCCCAGGGATACTTCTATAGACCCGATAGATTTCCATATAATCAAGACAGCAGCCAAAAGAACCCTTTTCCATCAAACTTCATTATTCATTTATGGAATAATTCCCTGAAAGGGGCTAGCTGTTTCTTGTGCATCCTTGGTAGATTAAGAGGCCAGTAAAAGAGGTCTTACAGTACCTAAATGCTTTCATCAAAGGCTGCAAGTTGGTGCCCTTACAGTTTGAACAAACTTTATGACCAAGCAACCAGAGTTGGTTCAAGTTCCTATGGGATCCATGTAATCCTTGATGTCCACTTAATAGAAGATCTTTTTTAAAAAATAGCAGATCTTAAACCCAGACCTCCTGGTAACACTCGCTTCTTGAATGTTCCATTTTTATCTGGACTGTAATCAATTGTGGGTGCTACCTTAATCATCACTTAAAACTATGCCTTCCTTCTCCTCACCTCTCTTACCTTTTTCTTCTCACCTCTTGCATTTTCCTTCCTTCTCTATGTTGCCATCCTTCGTTCTTCCCTTGGGACTCATTTACTGTACAAATTAGGATTTGGTGCTTGAAATCTACTCCATTCAATGTTAAACACAAAGGGACTAAATTAGGACAGTGATGGAAACACCAGAGAAGGGGGCTCTTGGATGAGTCTCTAGGAGAAACACTTATAATGCCAAAGAGCTGATGGCCAGGAGGCTGCTCCAGGTGGTGAAATCAAGACAGTGAGGACTTGAGAGGCTGCCCCTGAATCCATGGAGTTCAAGAACATGCCATCATAACTGCAATCTAAGGGTGAAGAAACTGGGATCTAAAAACCAGGATCAGAAGGTCATTGCTTCTCATCACCTACAGAGTTGGACAAGTGCTCCAAAAAAGTTCATGATCTCCTGATCTTGTTTGCCTGCAGAAAATAGCCCAAAACAGCATGAAAAAATGGCCACGACTCACTTTCTACTTGCAAAGTAACACATACACACATCTCATGAAACAATCTTCTGACTGAAAGAGAGCCTGGGAGAGGTGTGGTTGGGGATTACTAACCTCTGTAGTACGGAATGGCATTCTGGTGGGAGATGAAAAAGGAATAGAAGTGCTGACTGATGAAACCCCGCTCAAGGACTCCACTGATCAGCTCCCCTCTTATAATAGGGATTAGAATGCTTAAGAAATTAGCACATGCCAGGCTCTCCTTTTCAACATTATTCCAGCTGACATTAACAGCACCCCATAAATCAGGTGCTATTAACCCATTTTTCTGGGTAGAGAAATGGGGGCCAGAGAAGTTATATAATTTGCCCAAGGTCACATAGCAATAGTAAGACTTTCCAGGTGGCTCAGTGGTAAAGAATCCGCCTGCCACTGCAGGAGTCATAGGAGACACAGGTTTGATCCCTGGGTCGGGAAGATCCCCTGGAGGAGGAAAAGGCACCCACTCTAAGGATAACTCTGGGATAATTCCGTGGACCATGGAGCCTGAAGGGCTACACGTCATAGGATCACGAAGAGTCAGACATGTCTAAGCACACACATAATAGGAAGCGGGGAGCTGGTGATCAAACCCAGGTTTGTGTGGCACCAAGGCCCATCTGTGCCAGAACCTATCTGGTGCCATGGCTACAAGCTTCACCACCACGCTCACCCACATTACGGAGGTGCTTACTCTGTCCCCAGACAGGGACTTGAAGAGGAACACCAGAGAAGGGCTCTTGGATGATCTCTAAGAAACCATGGAGTTCCAGAAGGTGGTGAAATCAAGACAGTGAGGACTTGAGAGGCTGCCTGAATCCATGGAGTTCAAGAACATGCCATCATAACTGCAATCTAAGGGTGAAGAAACTGGGATCTAAAAACCAGGATCAGAAGGTCATTGCTTCTCATCACCTACAGAGTTGGACAAGTGCTCCAAAAAAGTTCATGATCTCCTGATCTTGTTTGCCTGCAGAAAATAGCCCAAAACAGCATGAAAAAATGGCCACGACTCACTTTCTACTTGCAAAGTAACACATACACACATCTCATGAAACAATCTTCTGACTGAAAGAGAGCCTGGGAGAGGTGTGGTTGGGGATTACTAACCTCTGTAGTACGGAATGGCATTCTGGTGGGAGATGAAAAAGGAATAGAAGTGCTGACTGATGAAACCCCGCTCAAGGACTCCACTGATCAGCTCCTCTTATAATAGGGATTAGAATGCTTAAGAAATTAGCACATGCCAGGCTCTCCTTTTCAACATTATTCCAGCTGACATTAACAGCACCCCATAAATCAGGTGCTATTAACCCATTTTTCTGGGTAGAGAAATGGGGGCCAGAGAAGTTATATAATTTGCCCAAGGTCACATAGCAATAGTAAGACTTTCCAGGTGGCTCAGTGGTAAAGAATCCGCCTGCCACTGCAGGAGTCATAGGAGACACAGGTTTGATCCCTGGGTCGGGAAGATCCCCTGGAGGAGGAAAAGGCACCCACTCTAAGGATAACTCTGGGATAATTCCGTGGACCATGGAGCCTGAAGGGCTACACGTCATAGGATCACGAAGAGTCAGACATGTCTAAGCACACACATAATAGGAAGCGGGGAGCTGGTGATCAAACCCAGGTTTGTGTGGCACCAAGGCCCATCTGTGCCAGAACCTATCTGGTGCCATGGCTACAAGCTTCACCACCACGCTCACCCACATTACGGAGGTGCTTACTCTGTCCCCAGACAGGGGACTCAGCCATTGGAACACATGAGAAAAGCTTTCCATTTCCTCTTCTGGAAGGTGACTAATTACACATTTGCTTAATCAGCTCTGACAAGCCCTGGATCGAGGAGCAAACAGGGGCCAAAGAAAGTGCAGACAGTACTGCCACACAACACACAAAATCTCACCACCTGTATGCCGACTGGTCATTGAAGAAAATAACCAATATCTTCACATAAACACTAGGAAAGCACTTAGAATTTGACGGTGCAAGAAAAGAGCTGGAGAAGAATTCTGAGCTCGGTGATCATATGTGTAATGAATACCATGCACAAACATGAGGACTAAGAAAGGCCTCAAGATCTACCACTGACAGAATAATAGACAGCCTTTAGGCAGGTCAAAATCAAGACAAGAGACATAGCCTCACCCACTTGATTGGGTGCCAAAGGTTGTCTCAAGCCTTTTCTTCTGCTTTGATAAAGAAGATAATTTAGAATAAGATGGAAAAACCCCTCCAGAGGCTGCTTGAAGAATCTCTCTGTCATGGATGTTTATCAGACTAGTGTCTATTGTCAGGCATTAAAACATAAAAATAAAAACACTGTTCTTGACATAATACTTTTATTCCCCTTGTTTTGATTCAGTGAAGATTTAAATCCTCTCCTCAGAGCCATTCTTCATTGGAAGAAGGCTGCCTGAATTCACAATGGAGGTAAATATGCGCCGGCAGAGAAGTCACCTGCTTCCAAACCTGGCTGTCTCTTCAGGCAGCACATAGGCTTACCACTACCCTCTAGATGGCTCTTTCTTAGACACAAAGACCTTGAGAGAACTTCTGGTTCTCAGAGGAATCCTTTAAAACAGACTTATCAGGATAACTCTGGGATAATTCCGTGGACCATGGAGCCTGAAGGGCTACACGTCATAGGATCACGAAGAGTCAGACATGTCTAAGCACACACATAATAGGAAGCGGGGAGCTGGTGATCAAACCCAGGTTTGTGTGGCACCAAGGCCCATCTGTGCCAGAACCTATCTGGTGCCATGGCTACAAGCTTCACCACCACGCTCACCCACATTACGGAGGTGCTTACTCTGTCCCCAGACAGGGGACTCAGCCATTGGAACACATGAGAAAAGCTTTCCATTTCCTCTTCTGGAAGGTGACTAATTACACATTTGCTTAATCAGCTCTGACAAGCCCTGGATCGAGGAGCAAACAGGGGCCAAAGAAAGTGCAGACAGTACTGCCACACAACACACAAAATCTCACCACCTGTATGCCGACTGGTCATTGAAGAAAATAACCAATATCTTCACATAAACACTAGGAAAGCACTTAGAATTTGACGGTGCAAGAAAAGAGCTGGAGAAGAATTCTGAGCTCGGTGATCATATGTGTAATGAATACCATGCACAAACATGAGGACTAAGAAAGGCCTCAAGATCTACCACTGACAGAATAATAGACAGCCTTTAGGCAGGTCAAAATCAAGACAAGAGACATAGCCTCACCCACTTGATTGGGTGCCAAAGGTTGTCTCAAGCCTTTTCTTCTGCTTTGATAAAGAAGATAATTTAGAATAAGATGGAAAAACCCCTCCAGAGGCTGCTTGAAGAATCTCTCTGTCATGGATGTTTATCAGACTAGTGTCTATTGTCAGGCATTAAAACATAAAAATAAAAACACTGTTCTTGACATAATACTTTTATTCCCCTTGTTTTGATTCAGTGAAGATTTAAATCCTCTCCTCAGAGCCATTCTTCATTGGAAGAAGGCTGCCTGAATTCACAATGGAGGTAAATATGCGCCGGCAGAGAAGTCACCTGCTTCCAAACCTGGCTGTCTCTTCAGGCAGCACATAGGCTTACCACTACCCTCTAGATGGCTCTTTCTTAGACACAAAGACCTTGAGAGAACTTCTGGTTCTCAGAGGGAATCCCTTTACACACACAGACTTATCAGGAAGAAATGCTTTCAGCAGGCAGGACCTTTTCGAACGACCACTTCCTAAAAAATGTGATGAACGCTGCCCAAAGGAGTTACATGTATCTGAGGAGCCCCATGGCTATGGAGCTTCCTTCTTCCTGAGGATTTCTTTATCAACAGTAAATGTTCTCAATTAGCCATGAGGTGCCCTTTCTGCTTGGAAATCACCTCCGCATGTGTGGGCCTTTGCTAAACATGGGCGGTGATTCATCATGGGTAACAGCAAAGGCTTTGGCATCATCAACCAAGAGGATAAGAAGTCCTTTTCTCAGTCAGATGATCTTTAAATCTAGGCAGATAATAATACAACAACCCACACTAGCACCCATAACCCTAGACTCCATTTTTTGTTTGTCTGTTTCCACTATAATTTGGAAATTCTTTCTACCTCCCATATAATACACCTGTCCCAATAGGAACTGTTACCAGATAGAGATATAAGTGGATATTTATCATAGTAAAAATCTAATGTTCTTGGGTTAAAAGATTCTAGTACATTTGGCTTTTTCTTACTCTCCAATATGAGAAAGTCAGCCTTGTGCCTCACCTCTGAAGTTTCTCCTGCTTCTGCATATTTTTTTAATATTTATTTAATATTTTAGTATTTGTTTATTCATTTGGCTATACCAGGTCTTGGTTGCAGCATGTGGGACCTAGTTTCCTGACCAGGGATCAAGCCCAGGTCCCCTGACTTGAGAATGCAGAGTCTTAGACACTGGTGCACTAGGGAAGACCTACTTCTGCATATTCTTATTCCCTAAAACCCTGAGCAAGTTTTGATCCTTTAGAGAAGTCCCAGCCTCCATATGTATGAGAGGAGTATAATCTGGCCTGATAAGGGAACAACCCTCCTGTGTCAATAGAAGGTAATGTTAGGAAAGGGAAGGAAATGGTGAGTTCGAGTCTGGGGTCAAAATGTGACGGAGCCAGCAATACACTGGAGATAGATGGTGAGAACTCAACTTAAAAAGTTTCAAAACTTTTCCATTCCCAAAATTCCTTTACCAGCTGTTTTCTCTAGTGGCTCTCAGGTGAACCTTCCTTTAAAGTGAAATTAATTTGCATCTAATCCGTTTGAGAGTCAATGTTTAGATGGTTTCAACCTGATGTATGGTTAGCATTTTGCTTGAAACTGCTAATGGGTATTCAACATATACTTGTTATTTAATTTTTAAAAATGTTATCTCATAAAACGAAAGACAAACAGTCTGTGCAGGAAACCCCATACCTTTGACTGTGCTCTGCTAATACTGTGTCTGCCTCTAAGGGAAAATTGTTTTATTAAACCCAAGACATGCACTGACACAAAATTCATAAAATCATCCAACTGTACATGCACAGGCTGTACAACAACACAACCATCCAGAGGGCATGGCACAGCTTAAGAATAAACGGATCCATTTGTCATTTGGTTTGGAAAAAAAAAAAGAATAAGCACAGACAGGTTACCTCATATGCTGGTGAGTGAATATTCAGCTTCCTCAACGACCCATGCCATCTCCAACCTGGGGTGAAGTGAAAAGAATCATACAACATCATTACTTTTTAGTTATACTGTCCTAAAACCTAACACTAAACCTACGATTTTCCATAGCCCTTACCTCCTCAGTACTTCCCAGAGGTGCCATCCATGAAACCAGCTGGCTTCACAGCAAGCCCTGGAGAAGTGCAACTGAGTAAAACTTAGAGATGGATATGTGTCTTCCTTGACACTACTGGGAGGAACTAAAATGTTACTGTTTGACTTGAATATTAAATGCCGTCAGCATGCGTTGCTGGCCACTCAAACTTGTCGAAAGACGCTTTAGAAAGCAGGTATTCAATACTGAGGTTCCCTTCTGACTTTAGTTCTCTAACTCTTTCTCCGACTCCTGTAGATCTTTTGAAAATACAGCTATGATCAATTCCCAGTACAGTTTTATTAGTGTAATATCCTTCCTCCTGATGCCCCTGTGCTTAACTCTGTTGTTTTTAATTCTGAAGGGAAGGAAATGGTGAGTTCGAGTCTGGGGTCAAAATGTGACGGAGCCAGCAATACACTGGAGATAGATGGTGAGAACTCAACTTAAAAAGTTTCAAAACTTTTCCATTCCCAAAATTCCTTTACCAGCTGTTTTCTAGTGGCTCTCAGGTGAACCTTCCTTTAGAGTGGAATTAATTTGCATCTAATCCGTTTGAGAGTCAATGTTTAGATGGTTTCAACCTGATGTATGGTTAGCATTTTGCTTGAAACTGCTAATGGGTATTCAACATATACTTGTTATTTAATTTTTAAAAATGTTATCTCATAAAACGAAAGACAAACAGTCTGTGCAGGAAACCCCATACCTTTGACTGTGCTCTGCTAATACTGTGTCTGCCTCTAAGGGAAAATTGTTTTATTAAACCCAAGACATGCACTGACACAAAATTCATAAAATCATCCAACTGTACATGCACAGGCTGTACAACAACACAACCATCCAGAGGGCATGGCACAGCTTAAGAATAAACGGATCCATTTGTCATTTGGTTTGGAAAAAAAAAAAGAATAAGCACAGACAGGTTACCTCATATGCTGGTGAGTGAATATTCAGCTTCCTCAACGACCCATGCCATCTCCAACCTGGGGTGAAGTGAAAAGAATCATACAACATCATTACTTTTTAGTTATACTGTCCTAAAACCTAACACTAAACCTACGATTTTCCATAGCCCTTACCTCCTCAGTACTTCCCAGAGGTGCCATCCATGAAACCAGCTGGCTTCACAGCAAGCCCTGGAGAAGTGCAACTGAGTAAAACTTAGAGATGGATATGTGTCTTCCTTGACACTACTGGGAGGAACTAAAATGTTACTGTTTGACTTGAATATTAAATGCCGTCAGCATGCGTTGCTGGCCACTCAAACTTGTCGAAAGACGCTTTAGAAAGCAGGTATTCAATACTGAGGTTCCCTTCTGACTTTAGTTCTCTAACTCTTTCTCCGACTCCTGTAGATCTTTTGAAAATACAGCTATGATCAATTCCCAGTACAGTTTTATTAGTGTAATATCCTTCCTCCTGATGCCCCTGTGCTTAACTCTGTTGTTTTTAATTCTGGCTAAACAGTAGATTCACCTGCGTTGCTTTAAAGTATCAACACCTGTGCCTCAGTTCCCTAAAATTCTGGTTTTAATGGAAGTAGGAACTTGTGATAATGTGCAAGGATTCCCACGCGGTTTTAATGAGTGGCCAAGAGTTGAGACTCAGTGACCCAAAGATGAAGCTTCAGTTCCTTATCATGGAGGGAGGTTCCTCCAGGATGGAGCCCTTTGCTGGCCTTCTCTCTCTCTCTCACCACACTGCATCCATCAGCCTTGCCAAGGGCACACAGGGGCGATTCCCATCAGCATTTCTGCAGCCTTTTCCCAGAAGCCCCTGATCTTCTCTCGCCCACCCAAGTTTCTACTAGCAAACATCTCGTCTTTTCAGGCTAACCGTGCCCACCCCCCACCCTCACCCCCAAGGACCATTTCCGCCTCCCTCCTCCTGCCTTTTCCTCCCCCACCCTACTGCGCTGGACCTGTTTACATAGCTGCTTCTCCTCCCTGGGGATTCTATGCCCTCCCCGCAACCCAGGCCAGGACCAAAATCTAATCCTAGAAAAATGAGCTATGTGAGAACAATACAGGTCTGTTTTGTTCACCACTCAGGACTGGCCACATAATTTGGCAGAATCCAGTGTAAAATGAAAACGCAGAGCCTCTTGTTAATTTCAAGATGGCACCCACAGAGAGTAAAACGCAGAGCCTCTTGTTAATTTCAAGATGGCACCCACAGAGAGTTAAAGCCCAGGGCCCATCTATCTCAGGTGTCGTCAGTGAAAGGGTTTTACCTCAATTTGAGACTTAAACCCAGGGCCCAGACCTGATCAAACCCTGCTTTGGACTTGAACCCACATGGCTGGAGCTTGAATTCCACCCAAAATCCTGCTTGGGACTCCAACCCATGAGGCTGGGAGTTGAACCCAGCCAAAACCCGGTTTGGGACTTGAACCCACGTGGCTAAGACTTAATCCCAGCCAAAACCCTGCTTGGGACTGGAACCCATGTAGTCAGGACTCAGTCCCGGCCAAAACCCTGTCTGGGACTCGAGCCCACACGGCCGGGACTTAATCCAGCACTCACCCAATGTCTGGACCCACTGAGGCTCAGGTTCTTCATGCCTCAACACAGAAGGAACCCAGCGAGAAGTAGAGTAATAGACAAGAAAAGGATTTTTTAGGATAGAGTACTTGTAAGCAGTGCAAGCGGACAGGCAGGAAAGCTCTGCTCTGCTCTCCCTTCAACTGAGTAGGCAGCAATATATATAGGATGGTAGAAGACCGCCCCCCTCAAGTAGACACAGGTGCAAGGCATACATCATTAGTTCCTTCGCCAGCTCCTCCTTCATCAGCTGTTTCTACCCAGTCAAGCCTGCTTTACTGAACAAGGAGCAGCTCTCCTGAGTTATCAACTCACTGGCCTCCTAACCTTTCTCAGGTTTCACCCTTCTACCATGCCCTACTAGGACTCTACAACCACCTATATACTCTACTCTGTCCCTATCATTAGTACTTTAAAATGTTTGTGGAATAAAGACGTTTTTCCATCTCCTGCAGCTGGCATGAGGGTTTGTGGAAGGAGTGTGTATTCCGTGCATTCTGAAAGACACAGAATGGGGAAGGGAAGGGCGGGGTAGGAAAGAGGGGAGCATGGGAGAGGCATTTTTCAATTTTTCACAAAGTAAACATATCATTTAACCACAACCAGGCACTGGGAACAACCTCGCAGGGATGCCCTTTATGGTCCTATTGAGGTACCTACCCAGGAACAGTTTTTCTCCTCCCGACCTGGCAGGCAGGACCTGAAGAAAGCGGTCTCTCCATCCAATCAAATACTTTCTGCGTTTCACTGACTAGCTACAGAGCCAAGAGAGTTTTTCCAACGGCCCCTGATCCTGGAAATGAAAACACGTATTTTTAATTTTACAAATCACTTGATTGTTCTTTCCCTTGGCTAAAACACAATGTGCTTATTTTGCTGACATTTCTCATGGTCTTCATAGGCCAAGGGGCCACGGCTAACCACACCTTCCACAGAATGACTGTTTCAGTTTTGGTTTTCATATGTTTAAAAGCCAAACTAAGGCATTGTGAGATCGTATCCATGCATGCTTCCCTAGAAAGCTTGGATGTTACTTCCATCCCATAACGCTGCAAGAAATTCAGAACCATCCGTGTTATCACACTCATAATACAAGGACGATACAGCCACCACCACACCTCACACAAGTGTCAACTAGTCCTTCCTATCGCTCATCTGTTTCTCTCTTGAACAACTTCCTCAGATTCTATCTTTATTAACCTCACCAATCCACTGCCCCCAGCCAGTCCTTGTGTCCTCTGAGTGGATCCTCCATCCACTCAGAACAGAATATCTGGAGAAGTGCTGCCTGGGAACACCCAGCTTCAAAAGAAGAGTAAGTCATGTGTAGAGAGTACAGGGTCGGTCATGTCCATTCCTGACATACACATTGCGTGGAAAAGTCAGCACATTCTGATTCCTGGAGATTAGGGCACCTGCTTTTTCTCTTAAAGGCGAAAATTTGTAGGTCAGTTAGCTCTCTTCATTCCCTTTTTTCCCTCTAACTTTTGGCCTCTTTTATTTGTTTTTTAATCCATCTTTATTCTTTGGCCCGTGTGGGCCTCCCATCGCAGTGGCCTCTCTCTCTGCAGAGCACTCAGCTCTGGGCGCATGCGCTCCAGAGCTCCGGCTTGGTAGTTGGACAAATTGGTCCAGCTGCTCCGCGGCACGTGGGATCTTCCCAGGCCAGGGATCAAACCGGCGCCCCTTGCACTGCAAGGCGGTGTCCTTATCCACTGGACCACCAGGGAAGCCCCATTCTCTATTTCTAAGTAGACTTTTCTGTAGTAATTTCCTGTTCAGGCAACGCACTGGAAACTGGGGAAGCGGTACCTACCCAGGAACAGTTTTCTCCTCCCGACCTGGCAGGCAGGACCTGAAGAAAGCGGTCTCTCATCCAATCAAATACTTTCTGCGTTTCACTGACTAGCTACAGAGCCAAGAGAGTTTTTCCAACGGCCCCTGATCCTGGAAATGAAAACACGTATTTTTAATTTTACAAATCACTTGATTGTTCTTTCCCTTGGCTAAAACACAATGTGCTTATTTTGCTGACATTTCTCATGGTCTTCATAGGCCAAGGGGCCACGGCTAACCACACCTTCCACAGAATGACTGTTTCAGTTTTGGTTTCATATGTTTAAAAGCCAAACTAAGGCATTGTGAGATCGTATCCATGCATGCTTCCCTAGAAAGCTTGGATGTTACTTCCATCCCATAACGCTGCAAGAAATTCAGAACCATCCGTGTTATCGCACTCATAATACAAGGACGATACAGCCACCACCACACCTCACACAAGTGTCAACTAGTCCTTCCTATCGCTCATCTGTTTCTCTCTTGAACAACTTCCTCAGATTCTATCTTTATTAACCTCACCAATCCACTGCCCCCAGCCAGTCCTTGTGTCCTCTGAGTGGATCCTCCATCCACTCAGAACAGAATATCTGGAGAAGTGCTGCCTGGGAACACCCAGCTTCAAAAGAAGAGTAAGTCATGTGTAGAGAGTACAGGGTCGGTCATGTCCATTCCTGACATACACATTGCGTGGAAAAGTCAGCACATTCTGATTCCTGGAGATTAGGGCACCTGCTTTTTCTCTTAAAGGGGAAAATTTGTAGGTCAGTTAGCTCTCTTCATTCCCTTTTTTCCCTCTAACTTTTGGCCTCTTTTATTTGTTTTTTAATCCATCTTTATTCTTTGGCCCGTGTGGGCCTCCCATCGCAGTGGCCTCTCTCTCTGCAGAGCACTCAGCTCTGGGCGCATGCGCTCCAGAGCTCCGGCTTGGTAGTTGGACAAATTGGTCCAGCTGCTCCGCGGCACGTGGGATCTTCCCAGGCCAGGGATCAAACCGGCGCCCCTTGCACTGCAAGGCGGTGTCCTTATCCACTGGACCACCAGGGAAGCCCCATTCTCTATTTCTAAGTAGACTTTTCTGTAGTAATTTCCTGTTCTGTCTCACCCTGCCCACCCTTCCCCCATGCTGGTGGCTCAGCCTCTCATATGCTGCAGATTGATAATATCGTCCTCCAAATACCAAGTTCAGCTCACAAACACTTCTTCAGGAAACTTGGATTGGATTTCCAAGAACTTGGATCAAGGGTTTTCCTAATCATTCCTTTCTCAGTCTTAAACACATCGTATTAATCATCCTATTAGCCCTGAGGAACGCTACTCTGTCTCTTCCCCTTCAGGGCAAATTTGCTCAGCTGAAGTTGGAGCTTTCCACTGAATCTCATTTAAGGGAAAAGGATATTAACATCTAAATGGACATTTTTTTTTAAAGATTTACTCATCTATTTATTTATTTTGGGGGGGTGGGGTAGGGAGGGAGGGGAGCAGGCGGGCCACTTTTGTTGGTCTTTCATTTGTCCATTTTCATCCATCTTTGTTCTTTGGCCCGTGTGGGTCTCCCATCGCGGTGGCCTCTATTGTCACAGAGCACCGGCTCTGGGCGCATGCGCTCCAGAGCTCCGGCTCGGTAATTGGACACATCGGTCCAGCCACTCCACAGCACGTGGGATCTTCCCAGGCCAAGGACTGAACTGGCGCCCCTTGCACTGCAAGGCGGTGTCCTTACCGACCGGACCACCAGGGAAGCCCTAAATGGACATTTAAATATAAAATAACACATTTACTAACACCAAGTTAATCCTCCATGGTAGCAGTGGTCCCCAACCTTTTTGACACCAGGGACCGATTTCTTGGAAGACAATTTTTCCATGGACCTGGCTGGAGGGGAATGGTTTCAGGATGATCCAAGCACATTAATTCATTGTGCACGTGATTATTATTACATCAGCTCCACCTCAGGTCATCAGGCCTTAGATCTCAGATGCTGGGGATCCCTGCTCTATGCAAACACTGTGTATGACTAAAAAAGACCACTGCAACCAAAAGTCGAGAAGTGTTGGGACCATCAAAGGCAAAGTCTAGAACACAGAATACTACAGAATACAGAATACTACAGAAGAAAATACATAGTGTTTAGGACCCAACACTAAAATTTTAAATAACAGCGTTAACATTTATTGAGCAATTCACCATGCCTCCATTAATCTTTGAAACAACCCTACAAGATGGGCACAATTATGCTTATTTTAGACTATATGTGGTTTGCCCGGAACGTACAGATAGCTAGAGGCACATCTGAGACCAGGTCTTCCTATTTGCAGAACAAACAGGACTCTGATTCACATGCACCGTGCTTTTCACTCTGGAGGTGAGGCCTTCTTCTCTCTTCCTTCCTTTCTCAAAACTGCATTATCTCCTCCACCTCTGACAACCCTGACCTGCATGCAACTGTTTCGGTCTGTTTGCACTTGCTTTTTTTTTTCCACTAGGAAAGAAACAACTGAGCTTAACAGAAAAGAAAAAATTGAAAATAAAACCTTCTTTTAACAGCCTACAGTTAATTCATTAAAAAAAGATTTTTTTGGACCACACTGAGAAGCATGTGGAATCTTCGTTCCATCAACCAGGGATGGAACAAAAGCAGGGGAAGCGCAGAGTCTTAACCACTGGACCGCCAGGGAAGTCCCACCCTATGCTTGTTTTAGACCCCTGGTTGTGCAGTTGGGCCCTTCCGCCTCTGCCACACGGGCACACACTCACAGTTGTACAAAAGCCCCATGCCCTTAATGTCATTGCTACATATGACAGACAGGCCTCGCACACAAGGGGTGCTTTCAAGACCCAGCGTGGTATCACCCATATAACAACTAAAAACATATCTAAGAGAGACCATTTTTCCTGGAAACGATCACCTTTAGAAAAGAAAATCCAGGGCTTCCCTGGTGGTCCAGTGGGTAAAGAGTCTGCCTTGCAGTGCAAGGGGCACCAGTTCAATCCCTGGCCCAGGAAGATCCCATGTGCCACAGAGTGGCTGGATTGGTGTGTGCAATTATGAGCCAGTGCTCTGGAGCGCATGCACACCCAGAGCCAGTGCTCTGCGACAGGAGAGGCCACTGCAATGAGAGGCCCACACAGACCAAAGAGTAAAGATGGATAAAAATAAATGGTTAAAAAATCAGTGAAAAGAAAAGAAAATCCAGAACACCTGTTTAGGTGAACATCGTATTATAACTTCAGTCTGTTCAGGGGACAACAATAATGAAATACACAAACGAGATAAACAAATCCCTTTCTACAGATTCATCACGGATTCAACAAACACTAAGTAAGACATCTTTGCTGTCACAGCCCGTGAGATTTCTGCCGTTCAAGCAGTCCATCAACAAGCCTTGCATCCCAGAGAGAAAATAACCGCCCACCTGCAAAGAAGGAGCCGTCAGAAAGAGGATGAGATTAAATCACCAGAACACAGGCCAGGGAAATAGTTATTTAAGGTGGTTGCTGAATATCTGAAGAAAACAAATGAGCCTCATCCCCCAAAATCCTGCAGCTTAAAAAATATATTTTGTAAACGGAAACATTTTAGTAACCGAATTCCTTTTTATATCTGACTTGCACGTGAAAGTGTTGCTTGTTCAGTACTGTCCGACACTTTGCCACCTCGTGGACTATAGTCCATCAGAGGCCTCTGTCTGTGGAATTCTCCAGGCAAGAATACTGGAGTGGGTTGCCGTTTCCTTCTCCAGGGGATCTTACTGAATCAAACTCGGGTACCCCGCACTGCAGGCAGATTCTTTACTGTCTGAGTCACGAGGAAAGCCTTAATGGTCTGGAAAATCAAGACCACCTCAAAGAATGAAGAGACAAAAATTATGGGGAAAACACAAGAGACTTAGCAAATAGATCAAGGGAACAATACATGAAAAATTAATGTTTCCAAAGGCTGGATTGGCTATTAAGGCATGCTAATAGTATTGCTATTTCCTTATGAGTGGGATTCATATTGGTGTTATTATGAAGGAAATTGTCAAATGTCAGAGACTGGCCTTAAAATTCTTTAAAAAATCAACATGTAGGAGGGTGCAATTAGATGAAATATGAATAATAAAATGATGACTGTCAAAAACTGGGTAATGTTCATAGAAGTTCATTATACTGTTCTATAAAAAGTTGAGATAGGGCTTCCCTGGTGGTCCAGTCGGTAAAGAGTTCACCTTGCAGTGCAAGGGGCACAAATTCGATCCCTGGCCTGGGAAGATCCCACATGCTGCAGAAAGGCTGGACCGCTGTGTCCAATTACTAGTCAGTACTCTGGAGCGCATGCGCCCAGAGCAGGTGTTCTGCAACAAGGGAGGCCGCTGCAATGGGAGGCTTACATAGGCCAAAGAATAAGGACGGATCAAAATAAATAAATAGAAAACCAATAAAAGAGGCCAAAATTGAATTTAAAAAAGCTGATTTAAAGCAAAGTGACAGAGACCTCCATGGTGGTCCAATGGTTAGGACTTCACCTTCCAGTGCAGGGGATATAGGTTTGATCCCTGGTTGGGGAGCTAAGATTTCCCCATAACTTGCGATCAAAAAACCAAAATGTAAAACAGAAGCAACATTGTAACAAATCCAATAATGACTTTTAAAAAGCCCATACTCAAAAAAAAAAAAAAATCTTTAAATAAATTTAAAAAAAAGTGACGAAGAAGAGAGGAAAATCGAGGGTGGCAGCAGCATGGTAGACCAGATGCCCTGAAGCTCCCTCCACCCCACTGAGTTGCTTGTTCAATTCCATTCCAGGACTATAGTCCATCAGAGGCCTCTGTCTGTGGAATTCTCCAGGCAAGAATACTGGAGTGGGTTGCCGTTTCCTTCTCCAGGGGATCTTACTGAATCAAACTCGGGTACCCCGCACTGCAGGCAGATTCTTTACTGTCTGAGTCACGAGGAAAGCCTTAATGGTCTGGAAAATCAAGACCACCTCAAAGAATGAAGAGACAAAAATTATGGGGAAAACACAAGAGACTTAGCAAATAGATCAAGGGAACAATACATGAAAAATTAATGTTTCCAAAGGCTGGATTGGCTATTAAGGCATGCTAATAGTATTGCTATTTCCTTATGAGTGGGATTCATATTGGTGTTATTATGAAGGAAATTGTCAAATGTCAGAGACTGGCCTTAAAATTCTTTAAAAAAAATCAACATGTAGGAGGGTGCAATTAGATGAAATATGAATAATAAAATGATGACTGTCAAAAACTGGGTAATGTTCATAGAAGTTCATTATACTGTTCTATAAAAAGTTGAGATAGGGCTTCCCTGGTGGTCCAGTCGGTAAAGAGTTCACCTTGCAGTGCAAGGGGCACAAATTCGATCCCTGGCCTGGGAAGATCCCACATGCTGCAGAAAGGCTGGACCGCTGTGTCCAATTACTAGTCAGTACTCTGGAGCGCATGCGCCCAGAGCAGGTGTTCTGCAACAAGGGAGGCCGCTGCAATGGGAGGCTTACATAGGCCAAAGAATAAGGACGGATCAAAATAAATAAATAGAAAACCAATAAAAGAGGCCAAAATTGAATTTAAAAAAGCTGATTTAAAGCAAAGTGACAGAGACCTCCATGGTGGTCCAATGGTTAGGACTTCACCTTCCAGTGCAGGGGATATAGGTTTGATCCCTGGTTGGGGAGCTAAGATTTCCCCATAACTTGCGATCAAAAAACCAAAATGTAAAACAGAAGCAACATTGTAACAAATCCAATAATGACTTTTAAAAAGCCCATACTCAAAAAAAAAAAAAAATCTTTAAATAAATTTAAAAAAAAGTGACGAAGAAGAGAGGAAAATCGAGGGTGGCAGCAGCATGGTAGACCAGATGCCCTGAAGCTCCCTCCACCCCACTGAGTTTTTTAATACATGACAGCAAACAAAAGTTATAATGATCATCCAGGTAGGACATTCTAGAAAGTAAGGGAAATGTTCAACAACCAGAAAGAAAAGAAAAAGGAAGCCAGAGATCCCAAACTAGAGTTGAGAGGAGAATAAGACACAGGTAGGTAGAAAGAGGATTCATCAGAGCAGTGGGCTGCAGAAACCTTTTACATCCTCAAGTAGCTTTTCCATTGGCTTACCAGGTCTTGAGTGCTCTGAAAACTGGAGAGGCACATACACGAAAGAGAGAAATTCCCTTTACATTCCAGACACAATCAGTGTTACCGGGAACCTTGGTTTTCATCTCTACCTTTCAGTCAAAGGCAAGCATCTTCTTGTGGCTTGGAGAACAAAGATTCAAACTGGGTGTGCCAGTCTGTCTATTGTCTTTTGTGAAGGAGACAGGGCTAGACTATGATCTAGTAGCAAAATGACTTTTAGCACTTCATTGCTGCCATGACTTCACTGGGAACTGACAAGTGTGTTTACTTGGTTCTCTTGTATGTAACTCAGCACTTTACACAGTCAGGACATGAGCTGAGAGATTCCATTGGATTTGTTTTCCCAAAATCTACAATATCAGGCAGAAACGATGGAAAAGAATATCATCTACTCAGATTCCAGCTGCCCTACATCTCTGACTCACACCAGATGATGGAAGTGTATTAGAACGTTCTGCCACTATTCACTGCCCCCTAGTAATCACCCCAGCAGATCTCAAATCTCTACTATCTGCTCCCTAATCCCTGAGGCTCAAGTCTCCAAATCATGTGAACCTGGAGTATTTTTTAACAAAGAAAGGATGGGAACCTTATTCTCATTTAGAAACAATGGTGAGTCCAAGCAGAGCAGGTGATGAAGCTCCTTGAAGCCTTCATCCTCTTGCTGAGAAAGCAGCCTCCTAACCGACCTGCATGTGATTGGGGATCGTACAGGACTGGAGTGTTTAGAAGATGCAGCTGGACAGGAAACCATCCATTTATAAGGGATCAGGATTGGATATGATATTCCCTCTTTCCAAGTCCCAGGGCCTTGATAGCATGGCTCAGCATGAATTCCTCATGAGATGCCTAAGTCGAAGCCAACACAATGACTTGAGGCATCTTTTTTTTTTTTATGATATGTATTTATTTGGCTGTACTGGGTCTTCGTTGTGCAAACTGGACCTTCAATCTTTAGTTGTGGCATGCCAACTCTTAGTTGTGGGATCTAGTTCCCTAACCAGGGACTGAACCTGGGCCCCCTGCATTGGAAGTGTGGAACCTAAGCCACTGGGTCATCATTTCCCAAGCCTAATAACCACCAGTAGTCACCATAAAAAGCATTTGTCTATCAGTCACTGGACTCCCGACATTCCACAGATGTCATTAGTTGCTATGTACCAAGTATCTTTTGGTCCACTCCCTCCCAGGCACGTGATGGAATTGCACTTCCTGGCTCCCTGGTAATTAGGTGGGACCATGTGGATAGTTCTGACTGGTGAGTCATCAATAAAAGAGATGGGTGTCCCTTTCAGTTTACAGGTTTTAATCACAACACAATTAGCAACAGACAAGGCGAGAATCGCTGCATCAGCCTGGTTCGTCGAGTAACCATGATGAGTGGAAGCCTCCACCCCCAGGCCCAACAATCTGTGACAGACACAAAGCAAGAACAAGAAATATGCCTTCGTGGTTGTGAACTGCTGAAACTTCGGGGCTGCTTCTGGCCACATTACAGTGGACCCCCTTCAATTTACACCACCTCTGGATGGTCGAGACCCTCATTTTAATCACATCACACTTTCATGTATTGCTTTACTCGGCAAACATTGATGGAATCCCTACTTCATACTAGGAAATATACTTGTTCTGGGGACCTAAGAGTTTTCAGAAGGCAGACATGGTCCTCGGCCCTAGGTCTGTGGCTACAGATATAAACACGGTGTGTGAGGGGGGATACTTTACTCATTTAAATAACTTGGACGGGCACTTCCCTGGTGGTCCACTGGTTAAGATTCTGCACTCCCAATGCAAGGGGCACAGGTTCGAACCCTGGTCTGGGAACTAAGATCCCTTAGGTCACAGAGCACAGCTAAAAAAAAAAACAGTAGATAACTTGGCTTGTCAGTCTCTCTAAGGTTAGCTTCCTCACCTGTAAAACACACATAATACCTATTTCACAGGATTTTGGTAAAGATTAGCAGCAATGCCTGACCAACAAGAGGGAAACTAAACAACAGCTGTAAATATTTTCTTTCATGTTTCATAGCAAATTTTTGGCAAAGAAGGAAAAGGTAGTGGATGCCAACTCTTAGTTGTGGGATCTAGATCCCTAACCAGGGACTGAACCTGGGCCCCCTGCATTGGAAGTGTGGAACCTAAGCCACTGGGTCATCATTTCCCAAGCCTAATAACCACCAGTAGTCACCATAAAAAGCATTTGTCTATCAGTCACTGGACTCCCGACATTCCACAGATGTCATTAGTTGCTATGTACCAAGTATCTTTTGGTCCACTCCCTCCCAGGCACGTGATGGAATTGCACTTCCTGGCTCCCTGGTAATTAGGTGGGACCATGTGGATAGTTCTGACTGGTGAGTCATCAATAAAAGAGATGGGTGTCCCTTTCAGTTTACAGGTTTTAATCACAACACAATTAGCAACAGACAAGGCGAGAATCGCTGCATCAGCCTGGTTCGTCGAGTAACCATGATGAGTGGAAGCCTCCACCCCCAGGCCCAACAATCTGTGACAGACACAAAGCAAGAACAAGAAATATGCCTTCGTGGTTGTGAACTGCTGAAACTTCGGGGCTGCTTCTGGCCACATTACAGTGGACCCCCTTCAATTTACACCACCTCTGGATGGTCGAGACCCTCATTTTAATCACATCACACTTTCATGTATTGCTTTACTCGGCAAACATTGATGGAATCCCTACTTCATACTAGGAAATATACTTGTTCTGGGGACCTAAGAGTTTTCAGAAGGCAGACATGGTCCTCGGCCCTAGGTCTGTGGCTACAGATATAAACACGGTGTGTGAGGGGGGATACTTTACTCATTTAAATAACTTGGACGGGCACTTCCCTGGTGGTCCACTGGTTAAGATTCTGCACTCCCAATGCAAGGGGCACAGGTTCGAACCCTGGTCTGGGAACTAAGATCCCTTAGGTCACAGAGCACAGCTAAAAAAAAAAAAGTAGATAACTTGGCTTGTCAGTCTCTCTAAGGTTAGCTTCCTCACCTGTAAAACACACATAATACCTATTTCACAGGATTTTGGTAAAGATTAGCAGCAATGCCTGACCAACAAGAGGGAAACTAAACAACAGCTGTAAATATTTTCTTTCATGTTTCATAGCAAATTTTTGGCAAAGAAGGAAAAGGTAGTGGAAGTGAAGAATTTAAACTCTATAATCATCAATTACCATTTTCACTTTATTCTTGACTCTAGGATGTTTTGGTGCTGGTTTTTCTTTTTGTAATTTAGTAGTTGGTACCAATTGGCCTTTCAGCCTCTCTCTAGCTAGGTTCAAGGTCTATAACAAGTAATCTAGGTTTTCCTGGGAGATGAAGCAACTTGGAGAGGCCCCTGTGTTTCCCTAGAATTAAATTACTAAGGACAAGTATTATCTTCCTAGAAACTCTCAGGAATGTCTGTGTGGAAGAGGAATTCAGATGTGCTGGGTTCTTTTCTGTACTTGGATCCACTCAAAGGTGGGAGAGACAAGGAGAGAAAAAATGTTCCCAGGGAATAGGTTGGACAGAGGAACCTGAGATATCTGAATATGTGCATGCAGGCCACATTGTCATGTTCATAAGCACGAATGCATCTTCATGAGTGGGTGTCCGTGACTCAGGCCAGGCCTGAGCCCCAGTGGATTTGCACCATCTAGACGTTCTCCCCAACTTTTTCAGCATCAAACAGAAAATGACAAGAGGCCGGCATATGGAGGAAGTTTTGTTGAGATAAAAATCATCAGCACCTCCAAATAGTCCCTCAACTCTACTGGCAAGAGAGATGACATTTGGCCTGTCTAGAAGACATGCAAAGTAGCTAAGAATCTATTTAATCTTTATGAGGCGAACAGTGATGGAAAAACACGTTTGGCACTCACACCTTCGGCGAGCTCATCAAGCTGAGGGAGCTGTTGATTAATCAGCCCAAGGAATGGGCAAGTCCGAGGATGTGAAGACAATGTCTTCATTTTGGGGACAGGTTGAACTTGGGGTGCCTACGGAGCTATTGAGCTGGCATTCCGAAATAGGAATCTAAACTGAGATGTTGGGGCAGAAATTGAATATCTGAGCCCCATCCTTATATGACGAGAAACTGAATCCTTGGCAATGATTTTTAAAAATCCAGATTCTGGTCAGTAAAGGAGGAGACACAAGAGGCAAACATGAAAATGACTGAAGGTGACTCAGAACATCAGCCTTCTCTATGCTGCTAGAAAAGCAATGGAAAGCATAAAGAGGGCCATTGGTATTAGTGCTTGAATTCTGTTTTAGCTATTAGAAGCCCAAATATGCCAGTTCTATTCATACATAGAAGTATAACAGAAAAATTAAAGTCAGTAGGCTTTAAAACCAAGTAGATGAGGATTTGAATCACAATTTTCAAATTCATTATATATATTCCCTTAGGCAAGACATTTAGTCTGAGTCTCAGTTTCTTCACCTAAAAAATATGATAGTATGGACAAGAAATGGTTACTTATTAATTTGAGAATTAGACAGTCCATACTTACACAGTACAACACCATGTAAATAATCCATTCAGCTATTATACAAAGTGAAGTAAGTCAAAAAGAGAAAGACAAATACAGTATACTAACACATATATATGGAATTTAGTAAGATGGTAATGATAACACATGCAGTGAAGCAATGGAAAAACAGACATAGAGAGCAGACATATGGACATTGTGGGGAATGAACAGTGGGTGGGAGGTGTAGAGGGAGTAACATGGAAACTTATACTATCATATGTGAAAAAGATAGTTATTGTCATTGCACTGTGGGAATAAGGGATCCTGCAGGGGTGCTTTGCGATGGCCTGGAGGGGTGGGAAGGCAGGGACTAGGAGAGGGGTGGGGGAAGAGGTGATCAGGGATATACACATGACTAATCTGGGATTGTACATATCTGTAAACAACAAAACTCTGTAAAAGCAAAAAGTCAAATAAAAATAATTATTAAAAAAAAAAATAATCTGTTCAGGGACGTGCTTGGTAGCTCAGTGGTAAAGAGTTCACCTACTAATGCAGGAGACATGAGTTCAATCCCTAATCCAGGAAGATTCCACATACTGGAGCAACTAAGCCCATAGGTCACAACTATTGAGCCTGTGCTCTAGAGCCTCAGAGTCACAACTATTAAGCCCATCTGCCACAACTATTGAAGCCCGTGAGCCCCAGAGCCCAAGTCCCACAACAAGAGAAGTTGCCACAGTGAGAAACCTGCTCACCTCAGCTAGAGAGGAGCCCCTACACTCTGCAACTAGAGAAGAGCCTGTGGCAGCAGTGAAAACCCCAAATAGCCATAAATTAATTAATTAATTTAAACAATCTGTTCAGAAGGTGATCTCTAAAAAGGTGATAATGATTAAAGAGAAAAATAGCGAGGTATCTGACAAAAAGCCAGGCTTTCACTTCCCTAGAGTCTAGTTGTAGCTAGCAAGTAGATGCCCAGCCTAATGTTCCTGGGTTCCTTGAAGTTAAGTGAGCAACAAGAGAGTTCTGACCAGCAGAGTGTGAGCAGAACGGATGCTCACCACTCCCAAGTATGGCTTGCGACAGCCTTCCACCAGGGCCGCTCCATGATTTTCTTGCCCTTCTAACTGATAAAGCATCAATCGTGAAAGCCGTGTATTGGAGACAGCAGATGGAGTGAAGCCTGGTTCCAGAATTCTGATGTGAAGGAGGGTCACCCTACTGAGCTGCTCAAACATCCACTAGTTATGTGAGCAAGACATTGAGTGACTGAGAGTCACCCTACTGAGCTGGACATTGTGGGGAATGAACAGTGGGTGGGAGGTGTAGAGGGAGTAACATGGAAACTTATACTATCATATGTGAAAAGATAGTTATTGTCATTGCACTGTGGGAATAAGGGATCCTGCAGGGGTGCTGCGATGGCCGGGAGGGGTGGGAAGGCAGGGACTAGGAGAGGGGTGGGGGAAGAGGTGATCAGGGATATACACATGACTAATCTGGGATTGTACATATCTGTAAACAACAAAACTCTGTAAAAGCAAAAAGTCAAATAAAAATAATTATTAAAAAAAAAAATAATCTGTTCAGGGACGTGCTTGGTAGCTCAGTGGTAAAGAGTTCACCTACTAATGCAGGAGACATGAGTTCAATCCCTAATCCAGGAAGATTCCACATACTGCGGAGCAACTAAGCCCATAGGTCACAACTATTGAGCCTGTGCTCTAGAGCCTCAGAGTCACAACTATTAAGCCCATCTGCCACAACTATTGAAGCCCGTGAGCCCCAGAGCCCAAGTCCCACAACAAGAGAAGTTGCCACAGTGAGAAACCTGCTCACCTCAGCTAGAGAGGAGCCCCTACACTCTGCAACTAGAGAAGAGCCTGTGGCAGCAGTGAAAACCCCAAATAGCCATAAATTAATTAATTAATTTAAACAATCTGTTCAGAAGGTGATCTCTAAAAAGGTGATAATGATTAAAGAGAAAAATAGCGAGGTATCTGACAAAAAGCCAGGCTTTCACTTCCCTAGAGTCTAGTTGTAGCTAGCAAGTAGATGCCCAGCCTAATGTTCCTGGGTTCCTTGAAGTTAAGTGAGCAACAAGAGAGTTCTGACCAGCAGAGTGTGAGCAGAACGGATGCTCACCACTCCCAAGTATGGCTTGCGACAGCCTTCCACCAGGGCCGCTCCATGATTTTCTTGCCCTTCTAACTGATAAAGCATCAATCGTGAAAGCCGTGTATTGGAGACAGCAGATGGAGTGAAGCCTGGTTCCAGAATTCTGATGTGAAGGAGGGTCACCCTACTGAGCTGCTCAAACATCCACTAGTTATGTGAGCAAGACATTGAGTGACTGAGAGCCAATACCTACTTGGAGATCTGTGTGTTAATGCAGTTACAAATAAGACATAAGGGAAGAGGGCTTCCCTGGTGGTCCAGTGGGTAAGGACACCGCCTTGCAGTGCAAGGGGCGCCAGTTCGATCCCTGGCCTGGAAGGATCCCATATGCCGCGGAGCGGTTGGACAGATGTGTCCAACTACCGAGTCGGAGTTCTGGAGCACATGGGCCCAGAGCCGGTGCTCTGCGACAACAGAGGCCACTGCGATGGGAGGCCCACATGGCCAAAGAACAAAGATGGATGAAAATAGAGAAATGAAAGACCAATAAAAGTGCCCCCCGCCACCAATTTTTTTTTAATTAAAAAAAAAAAAAGAAAAAAGGGAAGAATTCACTTCCCCTCCTGGATATTTCAGTGACATGACTTTTGAGAGTCAAGCTTCTATCTAAGAGGGACTGTCTGCCAAATATAGTATGTTCTAATGCCTTCCTGGTCCACTTCTGCACTTGCTAGGGTCTTAAATACTCAGAGATGTATGCTCTAATTTTTTGGAGGGAGAGAAGTTGATAGTGTTAGGATTAGATAGCATTGGCATTTTAATAACGCACCAAAGGAAGGCAAAATAAGCTCTGAAAGAAGGTAAGGCAACTGGAGTCTGCAGAAATGCGGTCGGTAAAGCATTTCTGGTGACAACATGCTAGCAGGACTTTTAAAAAGATAGATGTTGAATATTCATTAAGTTATTTGCATTGTTGCAGTGTAAACTTCCTCCCTGAAAGCTAAACACTCTACCTCTATAATATGCAGCCCTAGGAGTAACACAATTTTTTGTAAAGATACGGCTGAGAAGCTTTGGAAAAGTTAACATGTAACCTTGACAACTTAGATACAGTCTCAGAGAGGTGCTTAATGAAATCTGGGTCTAAATAAAGAGACAAAAATCTAATTCACTGCATTGTGCTTAGGAGGAAGGGTAATAGCAAACATGAAACCTAACTGGGGCTGGGGTGTGGTGGGAGCAGTGCTTAAAAAAAAACAGATGGGCTCAGAATTTTTCAGTGTTCATCAGTGTCCAGGGAGAAAGTCACTGGACTTGGTCGACAAGACCATTTTATTCAAAATAGAGGATATTTTATTAGAGCACTCCATAGTAAAATCCCTTAACTCATTGATTATTTCAGTCATTTTTATAATGATGAGAGTTATAAGCAATAGATGTGCCCATCAAATTATGGTATATCCATATGTTGGAAAAATCAGACATCTTGGAAAGATGTACAAAATATAATGATTAGCAAAAATGCATGGCATAGCACAGAGGGTCTATACTACTACGAATGTACATATAAAATGGGAGTGGAAGAAATATAACATGTTTCTACAAATAGAGACTATCTCCGGAAGGAAACGCAAGATCAGTAACTGTGGGGAGGGACCGGTCAACTGAGAACTCAGTGGGGAGCATGAATCTCTCTTTACTGTGTCTCCTTTATTTTACTTTTAACTTGTACCTGTTTATTATTATCCAAGGATACTAATAAAAAAGATACGCTGTCTGCCAAATATAGTATGTTCTAATGCCTTCCTGGTCCACTTCTGCACTTGCTAGGGTCTTAAATACTCAGAGATGTATGCTCTAATTTTTTGGAGGGAGAGAAGTTGATAGTGTTAGGATTAGATAGCATTGGCATTTTAATAACGCACCAAAGGAAGGCAAAATAAGCTCTGAAAGAAGGTAAGGCAACTGGAGTCTGCAGAAATGCGGTCGGTAAAGCATTTCTGGTGACAACATGCTAGCAGGACTTTTAAAAAGATAGATGTTGAATATTCATTAAGTTATTTGCATTGTTGCAGTGTAAACTTCCTCCCTGAAAGCTAAACACTGTACCTCTATAATATGCAGCCCTAGGAGTAACACAATTTTTTGTAAAGATACGGCTGAGAAGCTTTGGAAAAGTTAACATGTAACCTTGACAACTTAGATACAGTCTCAGAGAGGTGCTTAATGAAATCTGGGTCTAAATAAAGAGACAAAAATCTAATTCACTGCATTGTGCTTAGGAGGAAGGGTAATAGCAAACATGAAACCTAACTGGGGCTGGGGTGTGGTGGGAGCAGTGCTTAAAAAAAAACAGATGGGCTCAGAATTTTTCAGTGTTCATCAGTGTCCAGGGAGAAAGTCACTGGACTTGGTCGACAAGACCATTTTATTCAAAATAGAGGATATTTTATTAGAGCACTCCATAGTAAAATCCCTTAACTCATTGATTATTTCAGTCATTTTATAATGATGAGAGTTATAAGCAATAGATGTGCCCATCAAATTATGGTATATCCATATGTTGGAAAAATCAGACATCTTGGAAAGATGTACAAAATATAATGATTAGCAAAAATGCATGGCATAGCACAGAGGGTCTATACTACTACGAATGTACATATAAAATGGGAGTGGAAGAAATATAACATGTTTCTACAAATAGAGACTATCTCCGGAAGGAAACGCAAGATCAGTAACTGTGGGGAGGGACCGGTCAACTGAGAACTCAGTGGGGAGCATGAATCTCTCTTTACTGTGTCTCCTTTATTTGAATTTTTAACTTGTACCTGTTTATTATTATCCAAGGATACTAATAAATAGTAAATCAAACACAAAACAACAGATCATCTCTAAAGATCTGTTGCAGGGAGAGAATCAATTCTGGCTCCATGTTGCAAACTGTTTCTTTGACTTGCTTTTTGTTGCTATTGTTATTATAATCATGCTTAACTGCTTGCCTCTCTGCCTGAGTATTAAAGTAAAATACCTTTGTTCAAGAGTCCTGTCCACCTGTAGATGGCCGGAAAAGAGAAGCTATCACTTCCCCTGCCAGAGGCCTGCCGTTCTAAGAGATGTTTGTAAGATGTTTCTGCTTTGTTTCCTCACCTCCCCCTATGTCTGATCTATAAAATAATCTGGCATCCAGACCCCCAATAAGATGGTTTATTTCAAGGCATTAGCCTGCCATCTTCTCAGTCGGCTGCTTTCCGAATAAAGTCGTTTTCCTTGCCTCAGCACCTCGTCTCTCAGATTCACTGGCCTGTCATTCAGCAATCAGCGAGAGCTTGGACTTGGTAGCAGGTCCTTTTTTAAAACTTTAGCAAGACTGCTATACACATGCACACATGCGGGCACACACACATACATGTACACTAGAATAACAGAGGGGTAAACAAAACTGGTTGTACATTTTAAAGTTTCTTCCTTTTCCTGTGCTTCTAGGCTCCACCAAGAGTCTAAACTTTTAATTGGTTTCAAAAGTACATAAATCGACAGGGAAGAAAATGACCCACCCAAAGAAACGACTTCTGGTGCTTCTATTTCTCATTCTAAATTGTGTTCCTTTACGCCTAATCAGAACATCTAGATCTGAAGCTCCCACCAGCAGACCAAATCCTGGGAGGGGAATATCCCTTGCAGGCTCTGCTGTGTAGGCCCTGGTTCATCTGAAACATTCCACCCACCAAGGGGTCGGCTAACATCCGGAGAGAGGAACAGCCCATTGCCCAAGAAGCCACAAGCGCATGTGTGCGGCCCCCCTCCCCGCCACCCCCCACCTTCATGTTCTCCCACTCAACCTCCATCCAGCCCTTCCTCTCACCCAGGGCCAGTTCTGAGAGGAAAGGAAAGAATAGAGAATTTTCACAGTACACCCCATTGGAGGCCTAAAATAAAAGCAAGGACCTGTCGTGAACCAAAAAACCAAAACAACCAAAAAAGCAAGCCTGGGCTATTTAGAGACTGTGTCATTAAAAATGATTTCATCAGCGCCGGGCTCCAGAGACGTGACTTACCGAGGCAGCCAGCCTTCCCAGGTGGTGGGAACTCATTTCACATAAATGATCGCAAGTGGGTTTCTTCCGACCTGTGACTGTGAGTCACCGTACTCGAGGCTGACAAACACCATCAGAAACAGACAGGTGACCTTGGCCATGAGACTTCTTTCTGGGAAAACCAAGTGCATTTCCTGAGAGTAGTCGTGAGGCCTAAACGCTCAAATCAGGCCAGCCCAACACACGTGGGCCGGGCAGCTGGGAAAACCAGACCATCTACCACCTGGGCCCTCTCTCCTCAAAAAGCCTGTGATTTAACCAGGGTGGAAACCTGGTGGGAGGAACAGCATTTAAATCTAGCTAAAGCACAGCTGGGTGGGAGAGGAGGGTAAATGACTTTGAGAGGGAAAAAAAAAGTCAGCACCTTGTGATTCATCACTAATAATACTGTAAGTGAGTAAGGGGCTGATGGCTCAGCGGCTGCACATCCCTCCAGATTCCTTGTCTCTGGGACTGAGTACCTCTCCCAGGAGCCGAGTGTCCAAAGGCGCCTAGGTCACTGCGAGGCCCTGGGCTGAGTGAGGGCCCGGCGGAGGGATGGAAGGGGAAGGCTTTGTGAACCCCACTCCCACCCCAGAGGCGGAGGGGGTGGAAACAGAGCACTCTGGGGGTGGGGCAAGGTCACCCCTGGATGGACACTCCCCTCCCAGGGTGAGGGGGCAGCTTCTACCTCCTCCTCTGCTCCCCTTCTTCCCGCTTCTGCTGCATTTTTGCCTCAGCCTTGAAGGTATCCATTCCATCCTGTAATAAAAATTTGCCTTTTTTTAAAAGGGAAGAAGAACCAGGTGTTCGGGGATCAGAAATAAAGAGGAGTGGCTGTTTCTCTCTGAGCTGGAAGAGGGAGGTGTGAGAAAAATGGGGCAATTAGACTCTGAATCCGAAGTCAGACGTCTTAGTCCCAAAGAAAAAAGGCACAGGGTAGGGATGTAGATCAAGCAAAGCAACACCAATCTCATTCTATTTCTGGTCTTTGTTTTTATTTTGGCCCAAACTGGCGGGCAGTCTGTGTGTGTGTGTGTTTAAATAAACAAGAAAAACCTCTGGAAAAATACACAAGAAACTGATAACTTTGTTTGCAGGAGGGGACTTCTGGTAAGTTCTGAATTTTAAACGAAGTGGATCTATTTCCTACTCAGGTTGTACATCAATAAACATTCTCCACTAACAAGAATAAGGAGTTGGTGGTCCCTGACTGAGATGTAATATGTATAATGTTATAGGTATCTTTACCTATCACCAAATGAAACACTTGGTGATGAAAGTCATGGGAAGTTTCACAGTCAGGTACACACATGGGCACATAGACACTTCAAAGACATGGAAGGGTAAAACGATTTTACTTTTGAGACTCAAGAATATGTAAATCTTTGGGCTTCCTTGGTAGCTCAGTGGTAAAGAGTTCGCCTGCCAATTCAGGAGACGGAGTTTGACCCCGGATCTGGGAAGATCCCACATGCTGCGGAGCAACTAAGCCCGTGAGTCACAACTATGGAGCCTGTGCTCTAGTGCCTTGGAGCTGATTGAGCCCATGTACCTCAACTATTGAAGCCCATGTGCCCTAGAGCCCAAGTTCCATAATAGAAGTCACTGCAGTAAGAAGCCTGCTCAGGAGGTCCGGAGGGGTGGAAACGGAGAGGGGCTTTGTGAACCCCACTCCCACCCCAGAGGCGGAGGGGGTGGAAACAGAGCACTCTGGGGGTGGGGCAAGGTCACCCCTGGATGGACACTCCCCTCCCAGGGTGAGGGGGCAGCTTCTACCTCCTCCTCTGCTCCCCTTCTTCCCGCTTCTGCTGCATTTTTGCCTCAGCCTTGAAGGTATCCATTCCATCCTGTAATAAAAATTTGCCTTTTTTTAAAAGGGAAGAAGAACCAGGTGTTCGGGGATCAGAAATAAAGAGGAGTGGCTGTTTCTCTCTGAGCTGGAAGAGGGAGGTGTGAGAAAAATGGGGCAATTAGACTCTGAATCCGAAGTCAGACGTCTTAGTCCCAAAGAAAAAAGGCACAGGGTAGGGATGTAGATCAAGCAAAGCAACACCAATCTCATTCTATTTCTGGTCTTTGTTTTTATTTTGGCCCAAACTGGCGGGCAGTCTGTGTGTGTGTGTGTTTAAATAAACAAGAAAAACCTCTGGAAAAATACACAAGAAACTGATAACTTTGTTTGCAGGAGGGGACTTCTGGTAAGTTCTGAATTTTAAACGAAGTGGATCTATTTCCTACTCAGGTTGTACATCAATAAACATTCTCCACTAACAAGAATAAGGAGTTGGTGGTCCCTGACTGAGATGTAATATGTATAATGTTATAGGTATCTTTACCTATCACCAAATGAAACACTTGGTGATGAAAGTCATGGGAAGTTTCACAGTCAGGTACACACATGGGCACATAGACACTTCAAAGACATGGAAGGGTAAAACGATTTTACTTTTGAGACTCAAGAATATGTAAATCTTTGGGCTTCCTTGGTAGCTCAGTGGTAAAGAGTTCGCCTGCCAATTCAGGAGACGGAGTTTGACCCCGGATCTGGGAAGATCCCACATGCTGCGGAGCAACTAAGCCCGTGAGTCACAACTATGGAGCCTGTGCTCTAGTGCCTTGGAGCTGATTGAGCCCATGTACCCCAACTATTGAAGCCCATGTGCCCTAGAGCCCAAGTTCCATAATAGAAGTCACTGCAGTAAGAAGCCTGCTCACCTCAACTAGAGAGTAGCCTCTGCCGCCTGCAACTAGAGAGAGCCTGCGGCAGCAGTGAAAGCCCAGAACAGTCAAAAATAAATAAAAATTTTTAAAAAGAATATGTAAATCTTTAATAATATATCTAGCTTAATAATTGTAAAATGGGCTTCCCACGTGGTGCAATAGTAAAGAATCCACCTGTCAATGCAAGAAACTAAGGCTCAGTCTCTGGGTTGGGAAGATCCCCTGGTGAAGGGAATGGCAGCCCACTCTAGTATTGTTGCCTGGGAAATCCCATGGACAGAGGACCCTGGGAGACTGGGCTACAGTCCATGGGGTCATAAAGAGTCAAACATCACTAAGCAACTAAGCATACAATTTTACAATATCACATACCAGATGTAGAAATTATTGGAAAATATTCAAAACAATAAAATGATATTTAGAGATTCTCATGGTGGTAAAGAATCTTCCTGCCAATTCAGGGAACGTGGGTTCAGTCCCTGGTTGGGGAAGATCCCACATGCCATGGAGCAATAAAGCCCATGCTCCACAACTATTGAGCCTGGGCTCTCTAGCTGAGGAGCCACAGCTCCTGACCCCACATGCCTAGAGCCTGTGCTCCTCAACAAGAGAAGCCTGCACACTAACTAAATAACTTTAAAAAAAAAGAAAAGAAAAAAACATTTAAATTACATTTAATTCTGCAGTCAGAACGAATCATTTCAAGCACTCATCCTTGTGTAAAGGAGTCAAGTTGAGATCACAAGACCACTGTCTTTTTTAAAGTTTATATATTTATTTATTTTTGGCTATTCTGGGTCTTCACTGCTACCACAGTGTCTTCTCTAGTTGCAAGGAATGGGGCTACTCTCTAGTTGAGGTGAGCTGGCTTCTTGTTGTAGTGAGTTCTCCTGTTGTGGAACTCAGGCTCTAGAGCAGATGGACTTCAACAGTTGCAGCACATGGGCTCCATAGTTGCGGCTCTGAGGCTCTAGAGCACAGGCTCCATAGTTGTGGTCCACGAGCTTAGTTGCTCCACAGCATGTGGGATCTTCCCAGATCAGGGATCAAACTCATGTCTCCTAAACCAGCAGGCGAACTCTTTACCACTGAACTACCAGGGAAGCCCACAAGATCACTCTTCAGTCATCCTGGACCAAATATAGAATTCTACACCTAATATAGAATTGGCCTAGAAAGAGGTCATCCCTTAAAAATTGAGAACCCAAACCCATGGCTTGATTTTTAAATTATTTTCCATCCATGATCTTTCAACAAATAAGACACTGCTTTTTCTCCCTTGAGGTACTCAAATATCTGATTCTGGCAGGATGGACAATTCTCTAGGATCTCTCCAGAAAACATGCTCGCTTTTCCTAATCTGAATAGATTGAGGTTGAGCCTGTCCAGGAAATACGAAATGAGCCACCATCAACCAGAGGTTCCAGTCCTGAACAAGGGCCTCTGCACCTCTTCATCACCACTTTATGTATTTTAAAAAATGTATTTATGTATGTATTTACTTATTTATTTTGGTTGCCCTGGATTTTCCTTGCTGCTCCTGGGCTTTTCTGTAGTTGTGACAAGCCAGGGTTACTCTCTAACTGCAGTGCATGGGTTTCTCACTGCTTCATTACCACTTTAATATTCACCCAACACACCCTCTAAATATAAGCAAAAATGCAGCTTATTTTAGTGCATGCTATGCCTTAAGATAAACTGCCTTTGCAGATCTAAACCCAAGTAAAGTCAATTCAGAGAGGCCACAAATAGAAGCGATAGAAAGTGTTTTGGTTAGCACTGTCCAGAGGTACAGACCTTCCATATGGCATGGAAAGTGTTCACATTACCTGCACATCAGGCTCACTTTCCTGTTTACCACTGTATGGTAGAGTGCATCCATTAAAAGTAGGGCTTTGGAGTCAACCAGACTGGAATCCAGTTACTAGTGCTGCTGATTGTTTCCTTGGCACTTGGGGCTACGCTTTTTTTTTTTTTTTAGTATATATATTTTATTTTATTTATTTATTTTTAAAGATTTATTTATTTATTTATTTTGGGCGGGGGTCGGGTTGGGGAGGGAGGGGAGCGGGCGGGCCACTTCTATTGGTCTTTCATTTCTCCATTTTCATCCGTCTTTGTTCTTTGGCTCCTGTGGGCCTCCCATCGCGGTGGCTTCTGTCGTTGCAGAGCACCGGCTCTGGGCGCATGCGCTCCAGAGCTCCGGCTCGGTGATTGGACACATCGGTCCAGCCGCTCCGCGGCACGTGGGATCTTCCCAGGCCAGGGATCGAACCGGCGCCCCCTGAACTGCAAGGCGGTGTCCTTACACACTGGACCACCAGGGGAAGCCCGGGGCTACGTTTTGAATCTTCTAGGTCTCTTCTATTTTCTTTTCCATGAAATGAGGATAACAATATCTTCCTTGTGGGGTTTTTGTGAGGTTTAAATGAGGGGATACAGAAAAAATGAACATTGCTCAAAGTTTCCAGGAATCCAAACGCTTCCAGTCTATCTTTCTGGGTTCTAAGGTCCTTACTTTCCTGCAGCCAGAAAAGTCACAGCTGACCTTTGGGAGTCGATCCAGTTTCAAACCCGTCCCCCGCAACCCCCCGCCCCAGCAATCCCTCCACCCCTGATGCAGTGAGCAAACAGTACATTGTCATAAAGATATGGATTTTTATTATTTAGTACAGCTCACCACAGCATAGGTGAGCTGTACTTAAGAGAACTCTGAACAATAAAGTGAAAGTTGCTCACTTGTGTCCGACTCTTTGCAACGCATGAACGAGCCATGGGATTTTCCAGGCAAGAATACTGCAGTGGGTAACCGTTCCCTTCTCCAGGGGATCTTCCCACTCAGGGATCTAACCCATGTCTCCCACACTGCAGGTGGATTCTTTACCTGCAATTCTTTATCCGAACAATAAAAAGTTGACTTAAGGGCTTCCCTGGTGGTCCAGTGAGTAGAGTCTGCCTTGCAGTACAAGGGACACCAGTTGGATCCCTTGCCCTGGGAAGATCCCACGTGCTGAGGAACAGCTGGACCAGTGTGTCCAATTATGAGCCAGTGCTCTGGAGCGCATGTGCCCAGAGCTGGTGCTCTGCAACAAGAGAGGCCACTGCAATGGGAGGCCCACACAGGCCAGTGATGAAAGACGGCTGAAAATAAATAAATAAACCATTAAAAAGAGGTCAAAATTAAAAAAAAAAAAAAAAGTCTACTAACATGAGTGGGCAGACAGGCTTCTCTGGATAGGAAGAGGGAAGCCCAGCTGCAAAGGACAGAGCGAGGGACTTCGGAGGAACAGAGAATTCCCAACCACTCTTTCCAGATCATTGTGCTGAAGGTCTCAGGGTCACACAATTTGGAATTTTAAAAAATGACGACAAAGCACATTTCCTATATCCCGCAGCAGTGAGAAAGGTCAGCATATAAGGCACTTCTGTTCAAAACGAACCCTTTCCCACCGTTGGAAGGATAGAGCCATGCAGATTGGCTTAATTCCAGCACGCCTGACGTGGTCTGTAAATTCCTCCACTGTGTTCCTGAAAGGAGTCCGTGAGAAGGCGGCTTCTACCCCCACAGCTTTTCCCTTTTTCCCCTCCCTCCACCCCTACCGTTCCCACCCCTGACCTACTAAATAACTATAACTTTAAAAAAAATAATAAATAAGATGCCTCACATTTTTGTGATAAGTTTTCCTAAAGTAGACCATATCCTGTTTATTTTATGGGTAGGGAAGTTAGAGTGAAGTCACTTGGGCCATTCAGAGAAGGCATTATTGTACTGAATGGAACAAAGGCTATAGGAACTAAAGTTTAACCCTCCATATCTCAAGGGAACTATTCAGCAGGGGGAAGAAAAGAACACAAAATCAAAAACGAGGATGCCGGGCTTCCCCTGGTGGTCCAGTGGGTAAGGACACCGCCTTGCAGTGCAGGGGCGCCGGTTCGATCCCTGGCCTGGGAAGATCCCACGTGCCGCGGAGCAGCTGGACCCATGTGTCCAATCACCGAGCCGGAGCTCTGGAGTGCATGTGCCCAGAGCCGGCGCTCTGCAGCGACAGAGGCCACCGCGATGGGAGGCCCACAGGAGCCAAAGAACAAAGACGGATGAACATAGAGAAACAAAAGACCAATAGAAGTGGCCCGCCTGCTCCCCTCCCTCCCCAACCCGACCCCCGCCCAAAATAAATAAATAAGTAAATCTTTAAAAATAAAAAACAAAAACACAAAACCGAGGATGCCTAACCCTAGTAAATAGTATTTTTTAAAAAATCTAAATTAACATGAGTTTATAAGCTAGGAGTCTGCCACCTCTAAGAAACCAGTTAAGAAGGCCAAGCAGGTAGTTGGAGAAGGGGACTACTGGGTTCCTGGAGAGGTTTAGATCCCAGAACAGTTCCCAGTGGTGGAGTGACCCTTCACCCCAGGCTGACTGACACGATCCTGGATTGTTCCTGCAGCTCCAGGTTAAGGAAAAATAGCACTTCTTTTTACTCCCCAAACTGTGTTTGGATGGTAAATTATATACTCACCCTATCAATGGGGGACATTATAAAGGCGTCAAGAGACCCACCGGGGATTCATTTCCTAGAAGAGACAAAGATTAAGTGAGTCGATACTCCATAGAGGACATCGTAAGGGATAAATATCAGTAGAGAAGAGCTGACATCACACAGAGAAAAGCCAAAGCATATGACTGTCCTGCCATGGTAAGATAGCATGCTACTACTTTTGGTCCTTGGAATTCCCTGTGTATTTTGTCTTTATACCGTTCATGCCACTTATAACATTCTATTTTACACGCTAGACACATGTCTGTACTACATACAGGGTAGCCCTTCTACTCAGATGTCAATGTATTGAGTTCTCATGCCTGCGCTGAGCAGTGCAAGAGCTATAGAGATAACTAAGCTATAAGTCTGTCCTTTAAAAGGTTTAAATTAATAGTGTTGCAGGGAGAAAACCAATTCTGACCCCAGGTTGAAAACTGACTCTTTGACTAGCCTTCCGTTGCTATTATTGTGGTTTTTTGTTTTGTTTCTTTTAAAAGATTTATTTATTTATTTATTTTTGGGCGGGGATCGGGTTAGGGAGGGAGTGGAGCCGGCGGGCCACTTCTATTGGTCTTTCATTTCTATTTTCACCCGTCTTTGTTCTTTGGCTCTTGTGGGCTTCCCATCATGGTGGTGTCTGTCATTGCAGACCAGCGATGGGAGGCCCACATGGGCCAAAGAACAAAGACGGATGAAAATAGAGAAATGAAAGACCAATAGAAGTGGCCCGCCTGCTCCCCTCCCTCCCCAACCCGACCCCCGCCCAAAATAAATAAATAAGTAAATCTTTAAAAATAAAAAACAAAAACACAAAACCGAGGATGCCTAACCCTAGTAAATAGTATTTTTTAAAAAATCTAAATTAACATGAGTTTATAAGCTAGGAGTCTGCCACCTCTAAGAAACCAGTTAAGAAGGCCAAGCAGGTAGTTGGAGAAGGGGACTACTGGGTTCCTGGAGAGGTTTAGATCCCAGAACAGTTCCCAGTGGTGGAGTGACCCTTCACCCCAGGCTGACTGACACGATCCTGGATTGTTCCTGCAGCTCCAGGTTAAGGAAAAATAGCACTTCTTTTTACTCCCCAAACTGTGTTTGGATGGTAAATTATATACTCACCCTATCAATGGGGGACATTATAAAGGCGTCAAGAGACCCACCGGGGATTCATTTCCTAGAAGAGACAAAGATTAAGTGAGTCGATACTCCATAGAGGACATCGTAAGGGATAAATATCAGTAGAGAAGAGCTGACATCACACAGAGAAAAGCCAAAGCATATGACTGTCCTGCCATGGTAAGATAGCATGCTACTACTTTTGGTCCTTGGAATTCCCTGTGTATTTTGTCTTTATACCGTTCATGCCACTTATAACATTCTATTTTACACGCTAGACACATGTCTGTACTACATACAGGGTAGCCCTTCTACTCAGATGTCAATGTATTGAGTTCTCATGCCTGCGCTGAGCAGTGCAAGAGCTATAGAGATAACTAAGCTATAAGTCTGTCCTTTAAAAGGTTTAAATTAATAGTGTTGCAGGGAGAAAACCAATTCTGACCCCAGGTTGAAAACTGACTCTTTGACTAGCCTTCCGTTGCTATTATTGTGGTTTTTTGTTTTGTTTCTTTTAAAAGATTTATTTATTTATTTATTTTTGGGCGGGGATCGGGTTAGGGAGGGAGTGGAGCCGGCGGGCCACTTCTATTGGTCTTTCATTTCTCTATTTTCACCCGTCTTTGTTCTTTGGCTCTTGTGGGCTTCCCATCATGGTGGTGTCTGTCATTGCAGAGCGCCGGCTCTGGGCGCATGCGCTCCAGAGCTCCAGCTCGGTAATTCGACACATGGGTCCAGCTGCTCTGCGGCACGTGGGATCTTCCCAGGCCAGGGATCGAACTGGCGCCCCTTGCACTGCAAGGCGGTGTCCTTACCCACTGGACCACCAGGGGAAGCCCGCTATTATTGTTATAATCATACTTAACTGGCTTGCTTTGAGGACTCTGTCCCTCTGCCTGATTGTTAAAGTAAAATACCTTTGTTCAGAACCCTATCCACCTGTTGATGGAAGGAAAGGAGAAGTTAACACATCCTCTGCCTGAGGTTTGCCATTCTAGGAGATGTTTGCAAGATTAATGGCCTTTTTCCTTTGCTTCCTCACCTTCCCCCATCTCTGATCTATAAAATAGCCTGGCATCCAGACCGCGATAAAATGGTTTCTTTCAAGGTGCTAATCTGCCATCTTCTCAATCAACTGCTTTCCGAATAAAGTTATTTTCCTTGCATCCACACCTCACCTCTCAGATTCATTGTCGTGCGGTGGAACAGAGTGAGCTTGGACTCTGTAACAACTGGAGAAATAAGACAGAAACATACTGACATAAGATGGAAACAGAAGATCGTGAAAAAGCATTAAGAGAAAGGAGGAAAATGTAAAATGGAAAACAATTCACAAGAGTAAGCCCCTAGGAGATCTTGCTCTTATCAACCAGTCATTTTACATCCGCTAGACACATGTCTGTACTACATACAGGGTAGCCCTTCTACTCAGATGTCAATGTATTGAGTTCTCATGCCTGCGCTGAGCAGTGCAAGAGCTATAGAGATAACTAAGCTATAAGTCTGTCCTTTAAAAGGTTTAAATTAATAGTGTTGCAGGGAGAAAACCAATTCTGACCCCAGGTTGAAAACTGACTCTTTGACTAGCCTTCCGTTGCTATTATTGTGGTTTTTTGTTTTGTTTCTTTTAAAAGATTTATTTATTTATTTATTTTTGGGCGGGGATCGGGTTAGGGAGGGAGTGGAGCCGGCGGGCCACTTCTATTGGTCTTTCATTTCTCTATTTTCACCCGTCTTTGTTCTTTGGCTCTTGTGGGCTTCCCATCATGGTGGTGTCTGTCATTGCAGAGCGCCGGCTCTGGGCGCATGCGCTCCAGAGCTCCAGCTCGGTAATTCGACACATGGGTCCAGCTGCTCTGCGGCACGTGGGATCTTCCCAGGCCAGGGATCGAACTGGCGCCCCTTGCACTGCAAGGCGGTGTCCTTACCCACTGGACCACCAGGGGAAGCCCGCTATTATTGTTATAATCATACTTAACTGGCTTGCTTTGAGGACTCTGTCCCTCTGCCTGATTGTTAAAGTAAAATACCTTTGTTCAGAACCCTATCCACCTGTTGATGGAAGGAAAGGAGAAGTTAACACATCCTCTGCCTGAGGTTTGCCATTCTAGGAGATGTTTGCAAGATTAATGGCCTTTTTCCTTTGCTTCCTCACCTTCCCCCATCTCTGATCTATAAAATAGCCTGGCATCCAGACCGCGATAAAATGGTTTCTTTCAAGGTGCTAATCTGCCATCTTCTCAATCAACTGCTTTCCGAATAAAGTTATTTTCCTTGCATCCACACCTCACCTCTCAGATTCATTGTCGTGCGGTGGAACAGAGTGAGCTTGGACTCTGTAACAACTGGAGAAATAAGACAGAAACATACTGACATAAGATGGAAACAGAAGATCGTGAAAAAGCATTAAGAGAAAGGAGGAATGTATGGAAAACATTCACAAGAGTAACCCGAAAAGACTCCTAGTCTATTAACCTTGATAATATTCCCAAGAGATGTTGACATTATAAAAAACCAAAACCGTAGCATCAAGCCCTCTAGGAGATCTTGCTCTATTAATCAAATCCTCCATCGAATCCCCCAGAATGTAAGACTTTAAAAATGGATCCAAAAGACTGGGCTAGTTATGTAAATGTGATTACCCTGAGCTTCCTATTTTCCACATCCTTGGCAAACCAGAAAAAAAATTTCATTTTTCAATCAGTGAACAGTTACAAATGCTATTTTGTTTTGCTAGTGTTATTTTCCCCATTGCTTGTAGGTTTACGATCTCTCTTCTGCATTCTAAAACCCTGCAGTAAGTGAGTAGAAGTTAGCAGGACCATGTGGAAATATTTTGTCTGTGATAACTGCTCTTAATGAAAATGACCAGAGACTTCCCTGGTGGTCTAGCAGTTAAATTTCACTTCCAGTGTGAGGGGTGTGGGCTTGATCCCTGGTCGAGGAGCTATGATACTGTGTGCCTTGTGGCCAAAAAGCCAAAACATAAAACAGAAGCAATCTTGGGCTTCCCTGGTGGTCCAGTGGGTAAAGAGCTCGCCTGGCAGTGCAAGGGGCATCGGTTCAATCCCTGGCCGGGGAGGATCCCACGTGCCGCGGAGCAGCTGGACCAATATGTCCAATTACAAGCCAGCGCTCTGGAAGGCATGCGCCCAGAGCCGGTGCTCTGCAACCAGAGGCCACCGCAATGGGAAGCCCCCACAGGCCAAAGAATAAAGATGGATGAAAATAAATAAATGAAACACCAATAAAAGAGGCCAAAATTAAAAACAAAAAACAAACAAACAAACAAAAAAACACAGAAGCAATCTTGTAACAAATTTGATAAAGACTTTGAAAGCAGTCCATGTCAAAAACTTTGAAAACATTTCTTAAGCTGCAGTGGCGGGGCAGACATGGAGAACAGTCTTACAGATATTGGGGTGATGGAGGAGAATATATGTGGGGCTAGGGGGTCTCAAACAGGGGCTCTGTGGTGAGCTGGAGGGGTGGGGGAGGTTCGGGAAGGGGGTGACGTATGTCTGCCTATAGTGGATTTGGATTGTTTTGTAGCAGTAAACAACAAAACCCTGTAAACATTATAATAATAATAATAATAAATAAAATTTGTACGGGAAAAAATTTAAATTTAAGTGACTGAGCTCCTACCAGGGCCGCTGTCACGCTTGTCATCACATGTAACTCACCGGAGAATCAGAAACAGGTTGAAAGAACCTGATCATTTGTGACCACCCCTTCATCCAGCCAGACTTTGGTCGAGGGATCCTGGAAAACGGTATCTGAAGCGGGTGAAGCTGACATGCCTTCCTGCTCCTTCCTCCACAGGGGCATCTGTCACCCAGATGACTAATACTTGAAAATGTGACCAGTTCTTCCACAGCTCTTGAGCTGCAAGTGACTGTGGAATGGAAACCTGTTTCACAACTTGATTGAGGAAAGGCCAAATATGACCTGGTAGAGGGATTGGCAGGATTTTTTTTTTTTTTAAAGATTTATTTATTTATTTATTTGAAGGAGGATGGGATGGGGAGGGAGGGGAGCAAGCGGGCCACTTCTATTGGTCTTTCATTTCTCTATTTTCATCCATCCTTGTTCTTTGGCCCATGTGGGTCTCCCATCGCAGTGGCCCCTGTTGTCGCAGAGCACAGGCTCTGGGCGCATGCGCTCCAGAGCTCCGGCTCGGTAATTGGACACATCAGTCCAGCCGCTCCGCGGCACGTGGGATCTTCCCAGGCCAGGGATCTAACCGGCGCCCCTTGCACTGCAAGGCGGTGTCCTCACCCACTGGACCACCAGGGAAGCCCAATTGGCAGGATTTTGAGTTCCTGGTGTCCCTCAGCAAAGGGCAGCCAGCAGAATCTTCTCACCTTCTTGTAGGACAGTCTCTTTTACTCCCAGATGGTCATTACAGTCCCCCCTAATTAGGTCCCCTCCAGAAATTTCTGTTCATGAAATTTTCCAGGAGAGAATGTTGTGAGGCGTGCTCAGTGAAGCACCCAACTCCGCTGTGGTAGATGGAAAAGAGGTTTATTAGGCTGGTGCCAGCGACCACCCGCAAGAAACTAGGTTTCCTGCGAGGGTCCCGACTGGAGGTAAAGGGCGGTTTTTAAAGGCTGGTCCAACCAATGGTGCAAGACCATCCCCTTTGATTGAGATTGGACACACCTGCACATTCCCTTTTACAATCAACAGTATAGTCTAGGTGCTTCTTCGTAAATTGTAGTCAGTTACAATCAATAAAGATTAACAGACAACAATCAATGCTAATAGATGAATCACTAACCAGTAACCATCAGTAAACCATTATGCATTCCCTTTTACCAGAATATTGAAGTGAGTTGCTGTTTCCTCCTCCAGGGGATCTTCCCAAACCAGGGATCAAACTCTCATCTCCTGCATTGGTAGATGGACCCTTTATCACTGAGACAGGGGACAGGTTTCCTCCAGAAACACAACAATGGCAATAAACAGAGTTTCCCAAAAGTCGAGGGTCTGCTAGGCTGGGTCTCCAAAGATAAGACTGGTTATCTAAGAGCTTCAGAAGAAATCATTGGTCAACTGAAAAAAAAAAACCCGCATAATTGAGAAGTGTGTTTTATTCAGCAGACTTACTGAGGACTTAAGCCCCAGAGACAATATCTCAGGCACCGCTGAGGAACTCCTCCAAAGAGATAAGGGAGGAGCCAGGAGATAGAGAAGTTTTTGCAGAACAAACAAACAAACAGAAAACCAGGTAGTCAGAACATCAAAAGATTACTGCTAATTAAAGAAAACCAGACATCTCAGGTTAATGAATTTAGTGCTTTTCTATGCAGGGGAAGACGTAAGAGTCAGGGTTTATTGAAATTATTCCTCTGACATGCACCTTATATCTAGAGCCTTGTTTTCCCCTCTCCTGAATCCCCTCAGGGTGCACCTTTGGGGGTGGCTGCAGAGGCTCATATCTGGGTGGCGGGAAACCTGTCTTTCTGCATCTCCAACTCAATTCCCCTTAAGGCCATGGCAGAGGCTGATGATTTGATGGCCTCAATATGCTTTGTTTACTGAAATGGCAGGTGACATTCTTGGTCTGCACATTCACAAACATTCCTCAGTTCGCGCTAGGTCAGACACGTGCTAAGCCTGGGGTACTCAGGTAAGAAAGGTTTGGTCTCTGATGTCAGGGTTCCCTTCCGACCCTCAGGGTAGACAGAGAAAGGAAGTCAGCACTTGGTGGTAAGAGCCACAGTGGCTCGGGGCCCTCAGTCCCTCTGCCCTGCTGGAGGAGGAAGAGCTTTTGAGCTGGTTCTTCAAGAGTAGGGAGAATTTCCACAGAGAAATGGGGCTGTCTTGGCAGGACAAAGAGCATGAAGCGGTGGTCAGGGCGTGTCTGAAGAACCATCCTAAGCAGCTTAGGTGGTAGGAAGACAATGCAGGGAAAGACAATCAGATTTGCTCCTGCTTTTTCTACAAAGACCTTTGAATAACTGGGGGGCTCTCCCGGAGGCCCAGTGGTGAAGACTCCGAGATTCCAATGCAGGGAACTTGGGTTTGATCCCTGGTGGGGGAAGTAAGATTCCACATGTTCTGCAGCATGGCCAAAAATCATAATAACAAATAAATTTTAAAAATAAAAAGGGGAATGGTAATTTTAAAAAAGGAATTTTCTTCTTGGCCTTGGGGATACAAGAGAGAACAACACAAAGTTTAGGCTGGCATGATCCCACCCTCTCAGGGAGGAAGAGAGGGGACAAGCAGACAAATTAAAATTGTAAAAGAATTCTAGACAGAGACAAGAGCTCACAAGAAAAAACACAGGATAACATGATGGGGAGGGAGGTGGACCTTCCTTAGAGAGCTGGTCAGAGCCGGCCCTAGATGGAGGAGAGGACACTGGGAACCGAGTGATGGAGGCAAGTCCAAGGGGAGAGATTCCAAGAGAAGGGGGAGAAGCTAACTCAGAGATGGGGAGGGGACCGCCCAGCCTCGCCCACCCAGGTGAGGGCTTAGGAATTCAGGTTTTATTCACCACTGATTTTGAATTTCTATTCAGGTGGTAACACGGTAACATAGGTAAAACGTAATTAATTAATTCCTGACAGTTAAACAATTCTCTACACCTACGTTCTTCTCAGGTGTTTCTATTACGCATTTTCTAACGAAAGTTGATGTACACCACCACCTATCCAGTTCCCCAGAAGAGGACATTACTGTGTCCAAGCTTGCTCTGTTTGCCAGACGACAGGCCAATGAATCTGAGAGACGAGGGAGAGGCAAGAAAGAGACTTTATTGGGAAGCCAGCTGACCGAGAAGGTGGCAGGCTAGCGCTCAAAATCACCTTCTTGTCAGGGCCTGGTTGCCAGGTTCTTTGTGAATCAGAGATATCGGTGAGAGGAGAAGAAACAAAGTAAAAAAGTCTATTCAGTCCTTTCTAGTGTCCCTAGAACGGCTGGCCTGAGCAATGGAAGCATCAGCTTCACTCCCTTGCAAGTTATCTCCCTGAGGCAGGCCATTATGGATGTGTGTAACAAAAGGGTAAAGTCAGGGAAGCAGATCCAGTGTAAATTTAAAATTACACTCCTTCCTGGTTACAAGGAGGTCAGGGTTGATCATGTGTAATCCAAAGAGGACTTAAAAAAGAAAATGATAGCTTTATATCCAGAGTGGACCGAATCTTAAAAGTCGTCTAATCTAACCCTTTCTCTTCAACCCCATGTCACAGATGGAAAAAACAAGGATCAAAGGGGATCACAAATTAAATCAATGGCAAATCTGGAGCCAGAGAGAAGCCCGGTTTAACTTCTGGGTTTAATGCTCTTGCTAGTTTTGTTTGTTTGTTTGTTTTTTAAGAAAAGCTCAGGCTTTGGGCCGATACTAGTCAACTAAAAAAGGATATTTACCATTCCCATGTATTTCAATTTAAATAGAATCATAAACAAGAGAGAGACAATTATATGAGTCCTTCTGTGAGCAGTCTTGGAGTCTATTAAACACACTTGTAACTATCTTTTCTCTGCCCCATTTCCACCTACAGGCAATGAAAGAGTCCCTGCTGTCAAATCTTTTCTTGTATATGCAACTTTAGACTTGGAAAAATCAAACCTAAAATGAATAATTATTGAGCAGGAGACCTTGATGTGGAAGTACCTTTTCCTCTTGATGAAGGATTCTGCCCATTTTTCTTCATCTGAGGCGAGGAGCCATTAGAATGTATCATATCTGCCTTGAAGGAGTTGAAAAATCTTTCCCAACCGCTTTCCCTATGGAAAATGAAGAAAACATTTTGCCTTGAGAAACTTCTGGCCTTTTCCTATTCCCGGTTGTGATCTGCACAGCCTGAGAAAAGTTAGTGTCAAGCAGACTATTTTGGTACCTCTAATTCCAAAGCTGAAAAAAGCACAATTACATCACGTCGAAGGAGAGAGACTAAACCACAAGTTGTCTTCCAAGTGAGTTCTGCTGAGTTTTGTGGTGGAAAGCAAGTCCTGCTTCCTACACAGGCTTTGTGGGTTCATTCATAAACGCTACCCTGCCAAGCCCTGGAGTGTCCTCCTTGTGATGAAAGTCACCAAGAAGTTGCATGACTGAAAATTCCACTTTGCCCAGGATTTACTCAGATATTCCTCTGACACACTCTCGCTGACTCTGCAGCTCCGGTAGGAATTGGACAAGGAAATTTACCCATAAGTCACAGAGTGAAGCTGATACGACAAGCAGAGGAGAGCCACCTGGCAAATTGTAAGACACGTTCCTTGTGTCTGTTAAATCCTGTTTCCTTTTAAGTCATTACCAGGAGACCGAACACACATGGTTTAACCAGTTCTGAAAGTCTCCCAAAGCTTTCTGAGTGGGTATAAAACACAGACTTAAGAAGGAAAACCTAGATTCTTTCAATGTTAGGATTCTTGATAGTGACATTGTGAAAAAGATCCAGACATTATGAAACAGATTCAGAAGCTTCTAAAGCTTCCAATAATTGACATAACAAAGCCAACTCTTTTTTTGAGCGGACCTGCTTTCCTTAAAGCTTACATGAGGTTAAGAAGGAGAAAGAGAAGGATTCACACACATTCATACACACACACACACACACACACAGACACACGGCAGAAGGATTCACACACATTCACACACATATGGTTCTCCCAGATTTATAAGGGCAGAACCAGAGTTTTAAGATGGTCATCCCACAGCACATCATTTCACCCGGGATGATTTTTATTTGTGAAAATTAAAAGACCTCAGGCTTTCATTCCAACTCATAGGGTATAGGGAGCAAAAATGATTAGGCAAAAATCTCACCAAGCCCAGAAGCGTCTGTAATTAGTACTCCATTTCATTTCATAGCACAGTTTACCTCTCTCTGGTTGTTCTCTTTGGGCCCTGGCACGGTGAAATGCTAAAGGCCTTTATCTAAATAGGTCATCCGAGAATTCTCGTTTCTTCTATCTGACTTTGGTTTTCATGGATGACTTAATAAGCAAAGCAGGTCCTGTTGATTCTGGGTTTGGAAGAGCAAACTTGAGTTTCACACCCCTCCCTACAGCCAGCCCACCAACCCCAAGCGCCTGCCCCCTTCCTCCCCTCAGGCTCATCTCCTCCCAGTCAGGACCGCAGGCGTGGCCCTCCAGGCTCAGTGGCTCCCACTGCTCAGCTGCTGGCGGGGAGCTGGGGTCTTGACAGCTGTGGTGACCCAGAGTTCCTCCAAAGAGACAGCGATGCCAGGAGCAGAGACCTACAAAGCAGATGAAATGTGGGTTAGCAAACCAAGGTGGTGGCAGATGAAGAATTTATGAAACAAGAACGTCCACCCCTGGGTGAATGAGGGGTTTCAGCAGCACCTCCAGTGGCTACCTGTCTGTCTTGTATGGGAGGCTCCCCTACCCGCTGGTCACTCTGAGTTTTCATAAATCTCCCCCACATCAGGCTGGGAATCCTTTAGGGCTGGGAGAACCATAAGATGCTGGTTGTACCCTCAAATACCCACTGGCTCAGGATCTCACGGGGGAAAAGTCTGACTTCAAGTCAGGGACTGTACATTTTCTCACTTCGTTTTCTCTGTCTTTTCAATGAGAATAAAGTCCACCCACATCTCCTGCCTACATTTTTATTACCCCCACAGCTTAGCTTTGGAGAAACAGAGTTGATTTTTAAAGAAAGATATCTATAAGGATGATAAATTGGAAGAAATGGGACATGTAAAAATAGAACAGTTTTGTTTCAAGTAAAATGACAGAGACCTAGACTTTTTTTAAAGGTTTTAAGATGGTCATCCCACAGCACATCATTTCACCCGGGATGATTTTTATTTGTGAAAATTAAAAGACCTCAGGCTTTCATTCCAACTCATAGGGTATAGGGAGCAAAAATGATTAGGCAAAAATCTCACCAAGCCCAGAAGCGTCTGTAATTAGTACTCCATTTCATTTCATAGCACAGTTTACCTCTCTCTGGTTGTTCTCTTTGGGCCCTGGCACGGTGAAATGCTAAAGGCCTTTATCTAAATAGGTCATCCGAGAATTCTCGTTTCTTCTATCTGACTTTGGTTTTCATGGATGACTTAATAAGCAAAGCAGGTCCTGTTGATTCTGGGTTTGGAAGAGCAAACTTGAGTTTCACACCCCTCCCTACAGCCAGCCCACCAACCCCAAGCGCCTGCCCCCTTCCTCCCCTCAGGCTCATCTCCTCCCAGTCAGGACCGCAGGCGTGGCCCTCCAGGCTCAGTGGCTCCCACTGCTCAGCTGCTGGCGGGGAGCTGGGGTCTTGACAGCTGTGGTGACCCAGAGTTCCTCCAAAGAGACAGCGATGCCAGGAGCAGAGACCTACAAAGCAGATGAAATGTGGGTTAGCAAACCAAGGTGGTGGCAGATGAAGAATTTATGAAACAAGAACGTCCACCCCTGGGTGAATGAGGGGTTTCAGCAGCACCTCCAGTGGCTACCTGTCTGTCTTGTATGGGAGGCTCCCCTACCCCGCTGGTCACTCTGAGTTTTCATAAATCTCCCCCACATCAGGCTGGGAATCCTTTAGGGCTGGGAGAACCATAAGATGCTGGTTGTACCCTCAAATACCCACTGGCTCAGGATCTCACGGGGGAAAAGTCTGACTTCAAGTCAGGGACTGTACATTTTCTCACTTCGTTTTCTCTGTCTTTTCAATGAGAATAAAGTCCACCCACATCTCCTGCCTACATTTTTATTACCCCCACAGCTTAGCTTTGGAGAAACAGAGTTGATTTTTAAAGAAAGATATCTATAAGGATGATAAATTGGAAGAAATGGGACATGTAAAAATAGAACAGTTTTGTTTCAAGTAAAATGACAGAGACCTAGACTTTTTTTAAAGGTTAGCATTTGTTTTTCTGTGATTTTATTTTTCAGTTTATTTACTTATTTAGACCACTCCACACAGCTTGTGAGATTGAGCCCACATCTCCTGCATTAAAAGTACAGAGTCGGGAATTCCCTGGTGGTCCAGTGGCTAAGACTCTGTGCTCCCAAAGCAGGGAGCCTGGGTTCAATCCCTGGTCAGGGAACTAGAGACCACATACTACAACTGAGACCCAATGCAGCCAAATAAATATAAATAAAATATTTAAAAAAAAAAAAAAAAAGTACAGAGTCTTAACCACTGGACCAACAGGGAAATCCTAAGACCTAGACATGTTTATGCTGGGCCCTCAAGACAGCTTGGGCTTCCCTGATGGCTCAGAGGGTAAAGAATCTGCCTGCAATTCAGGAGACCTGGGTTTGATCCCTGGGTTGGGAAGATCTCCTGGAGAAGGAACTGGCCACCTGCTCCAGTATGCTTTGCCTGGAGAATTCCATGGACAGAGCAGTCTGGTGGGCTACAGTCCATGAGGTCCCAAAGAGTTGGACAGGACTGAGTGACACTTTCACTTTCAAGATAGCTTGGTTCCTAGGATGCAGAGTGAGAAGTTATTTTTCCGGTAGCTGTGTGCGCTTGTGTAATTAAGTTTTTAATGGTCTATGTTGATAAGAGCTAGAAAAGGTCTGATGACCTGAATCCTGAATTTATTGCATTTGACTGGTGCTTTCCATTGTTTCCAAAGCAAATAAATGTCATCTCATTTGCTCCTGTCATCAGTAATCTGAGGAGATCAAAAGACTAAATGGAAACCCAGGTGTGGTCTGTCTTGTAGGAGTGGTGTAGACTCGGGTTTTCAGTTTTCTGTTTTTTCAATGTTTACAGTTTCACTGGCCTCCCACAGAGATGCTGCAGGCCGCTTTCCCAGGCACCAGGTCAGATCACATCTCCATCCATTCACAGAGCTGCCAAGTGACCTCAAGGTCAAGAGCTTTTTCTCCCCTGTGCTCCCTCTTAACCCCCTGGTCAGGTCAAAAGAGTGAGTTGAAGGAAGAGAGAAACAGGAAGCAGCAGAAAACAGCGTCTCTCTGGTGGGTCTTCCCCTGGCTCTGAGTATAGCTTGTCCCTCCTAGCCCTCCCCGGGTCCACCGGGTCCAGCCCTAAATGACCAGTTCTCACTGCATCGGGTTTTAAGAGGCAGAACAGTACACTGACTCCCAGAGTTGTGGAGAGATGAGACCCGACGGTTTACCCATGCCGAAGTCACAGTTGAGAAGTCAGAGCTGGTCAACACATGGTGCCTCTTCATTCTTGGAGTTTCAAAAAAAAGTTTAGATTACAAAGTGTTCCACACAGAAAGCCATGATGTTGAAAGTCCTAGAAAGCCCTGTGCAAGCCGAGAAGGTTTAACATGGGAAAAGGAAGCAGAGCTCCCATCAGCCTGCGGTCTCCCCGCTCCCTACAGACCTGGGACCTGGCTGTATGGCGACCTTGAAAAGATCTTTAGGAAGACAAGCGTTTAAACTGGGACTATGGGAGAAAGAAACACTCACCGTTTATCCAGGGCATTTGTTTCTTTTTCCTTTGCTTCGCTCACAATATAACAGGTCCCTGAATTAGCTGGGACCTTTACACAAGGACTTCCCTGGTGGTCCAGTGGGTAAGGACACCGCCTTGCAGTGCAAGGGGCGCTGGTTTCATCCCTGGCCTGGGAAGATCCCACGTGCCGCGGAGCGGCTGGACGGATGTGTCCAATTATCGAGCCGGAGCTCTGGAGCGCATGCGCCCACAGCCGGCGCTCTGCGACAACAGAGGCGGCCGCGATGGGAGGCCCACACGGGCCAAAGAACAAAGATGGATGGAAATGGAGAAATGAAAGACCAACAGAAGTGACCCGCCTGCTCCCCTCCCTCCCCACCCCACCCCCACCAAAAAAATAAATAAATCTTTTAAAAAATAAAAATAAAACAGACAAAAAACATAGTGTGAAAAAGACATGCGAATTTACATATTGACATGGTTAGATTCTACAACACGGAAACATAAAAAGTAATGGCATTCATATGATTCCATATAATTCCATAAAATATGATTCCATAAAATAGGCAGATAGGTGTGTGGTTTAATTCCCCACCCCAAATGTATCTATTATATTTATATTGAAAAGACTAGAAGAACACACACTGAAAGGTTAACGGCAGTTATGGGCGTGGGCAGGATTCTTGTTTATGTACAGAATGTCTTTATTGTCAACTGTTAATGATGAAGCGTGGGCCCATGCACACACAGAACCAATTTTCACTTGTAAGAAAGCGAGACTTGGGCTTCTGTCGGAGGAGTCAGTGGCGTCTGCACTCCAGAGCACACGTGCTGTGCACGCCCGCTCATGGGGGTGACATGCGCCGGCCCTCCCTGAGTCACACGCTACTGCCTCCTGATGCTTTATGGGGCAGATGTGAAGATTTGCAATCTTGGTCACTCCTCAGAGGAAAATAAACACAGCAAATGAGTCAAAGACACTGCTGCCCGCCAGGAAAAATAAAATAAGCCCCCCAACCTCAAACACTCCTCTAAATTTGGACACTGTATCCTTTTTCTCTCAGGTCAAGTTCAAAGTGATGGAAGGGAGATCCTGAAGATAGTCTCTGGTTTCAAACGCACAAAGATCAGATTAAGCAAGGCTTCACTGAAGGAAAAAATGAACAGCAAAAAAGAGAAAAGGTTGTCTTGTGACTTTTAAAGAGGACATTGCTTTTCTTTTCTGTCTGCATGCCCCACCTCTCTACCAAGCAGTTTAAATGAAGACCCTCCCTTATTTCTGTTCTTTCTTCAGGCAAGACTGGACAGGCAGATAAAACCTCTCAAGGTGGTAAAGGACATTGCAGGTGGGTGAGGGAGGGTGACCCAGAAAAGAAAGAGAACCAGGAGCAAACTGAAAGGCAGACCTTAGTATCAAGGTTATCTGCTGAAAAGTGAAGACACAGTGCCCCGCCTGCTCCCCTCCCTCCCCACCCCACCCCCACCAAAAAAATAAATAAATCTTTTAAAAAATAAAAATAAAACAGACAAAAAACATAGTGTGAAAAAGACATGCGAATTTACATATTGACATGGTTAGATTCTACAACACGGAAACATAAAAAGTAATGGCATTCATATGATTCCATATAATTCCATAAAATATGATTCCATAAAATAGGCAGATAGGTGTGTGGTTTAATTCCCCACCCCAAATGTATCTATTATATTTATATTGAAAAGACTAGAAGAACACACACTGAAAGGTTAACGGCAGTTATGGGCGTGGGCAGGATTCTTGTTTATGTACAGAATGTCTTTATTGTCAACTGTTAATGATGAAGCGTGGGCCCATGCACACACAGAACCAATTTTCACTTGTAAGAAAGCGAGACTTGGGCTTCTGTCGGAGGAGTCAGTGGCGTCTGCACTCCAGAGCACACGTGCTGTGCACGCCCGCTCATGGGGGTGACATGCGCCGGCCCTCCCTGAGTCACACGCTACTGCCTCCTGATGCTTTATGGGGCAGATGTGAAGATTTGCAATCTTGGTCACTCCTCAGAGGAAAATAAACACAGCAAATGAGTCAAAGACACTGCTGCCCGCCAGGAAAAATAAAATAAGCCCCCCAACCTCAAACACTCCTCTAAATTTGGACACTGTATCCTTTTTCTCTCAGGTCAAGTTCAAAGTGATGGAAGGGAGATCCTGAAGATAGTCTCTGGTTTCAAACGCACAAAGATCAGATTAAGCAAGGCTTCACTGAAGGAAAAAATGAACAGCAAAAAAGAGAAAAGGTTGTCTTGTGACTTTTAAAGAGGACATTGCTTTTCTTTTCTGTCTGCATGCCCCACCTCTCTACCAAGCAGTTTAAATGAAGACCCTCCCTTATTTCTGTTCTTTCTTCAGGCAAGACTGGACAGGCAGATAAAACCTCTCCAAGGTGGTAAAGGACGTTGCAGGTGGGTGAGGGAGGGTGACCCAGAAAAGAAAGAGAACCAGGAGCAAACTGAAAGGCAGACCTTAGTATCAAGTTAGGAGCGTTTGTTTTAATCTGCTGAAAAGTGAAGACACAGTGCTAGAGTCCATTTCTCAAAGTCTGGTGCACCTAAGGGCTTCTCCAGTGGCTCAGTGGTAAAGCACCCACCTGCCAACCCACCTGCAGGAGGTGAAGGAGACATGAGTTCGATCCCTGGGTCAGGAAGATTCCCTGGACGAGAGCGTGGCAACCACTCCCATATTCTTACCTGGGGAATTCCATGAACCAAAGAGCCTAGGGGGCTACAGTCCATATTCATAGCACCGCAAAGAGTCAGACACATCTGAAGCCACTGTGCAGGCATGCAGTAGGCGGTGCAGCTAAAGCCCACAGCTTCATAAGAAAGAGGGAGACTTCCCCGGATGCCCAGTGGTTAGGACGCTGTGCTTCCACTGCAGGGGGTACAGGCTTGCTCCCTGGTTGGGGAATTCAGATCCTACATGCCATATGGCGCAGCCAAATAAATAAATAACATTTTTTTTTAATTTTTTTTTAATGTATTTATTTGGTTGCACTGGGTCTTAGTTATGGTATGTGGGATCTAGTTCCCTGACCAGGGATTGAACCCAGGTCCCAAGTATTGGGAGTACAGAGTCTTAGCCTCTGGACCACCAGGGAAATCCCATAAATAACATTTTTAAAAATGTAAGAAAGAAAGAAGGAGCGAGGGGACAGAAAATCAGTGTGTGTCTGTGTGAGTGTGTTTTACACTCTGTGTGAGTGTAAAACAATGAACTCCATCGGTTCACGGGGTGTAAAAGAGAGTTGAAGAACCATCCAGGATTCCACGGCGGCAGGAGGGAAAGGAGGAGACCAAATTTTTCTCCAGCCTCTCTGCAACAGATAAGATGCTCTTTCTGGAAGCCGGGCAAAGATGAGGATGCTCCAGGCGGGAGGGGAGGGCAGGTCAGGCCCTGGAGATGGTGTGGTATACCTGGCTGGCTGGCGTGGGGGAGGCTGGCTAGGGCTGGGGGAGGCTGGTTGGGGTAGGGGGAGGTCAGGAAATGGATGTTCTGACATCAAAAAGTGTAATGTGCTTGGGGACAGGACAGCATAAAGGCGTTTAGCTCTCACAAGTCAGAGAGGGGATGGGAAGTGGAGGATGTGGGGGTGGGGTGGAGGGGGATTTAGGGGCAGCAGCGGAGATAGTTCAGGAAAGGACTGAGGCTGACATCCGCTCATCACTCTCAATTTCCTTTCCTGCTCCCTCTGTGCAACAGCACCTTAAGAAACACAACTTCCTCTCTAAATGGCTCTCTTGACTGGGGGGGCTTATCCAGCTAGCTGACATGATTTTATCAAAATTTTAAAAATCTTTTTTTAAGTGCTTGGACCAACTTCAACCAACAGTTTCTGAAGTCACACATTTCCACTACCAAACGCTGCAATCCTGCAAAGTATGTTTTATTTGCCTTGATTTGGGCAGGAGGGCAATGAGGCTTCATCAGCCCACAGAGCATAACAAGGGGTAGAGCTGAGTTGTGACTCCACGTTGCCACATGCTCTGACCTCCTGGCGAGGTCATAGAGTCTTAATAAAAAGCCTAAGGGTGTGAAGAAGTGAAGTTCTCCAGTAAACAGGTCATAAAAGCACCTCATAGTAACCTAACCATAGTTACTCCAGTGACTCATACAGAAAAGTGGCGTCTGTTCTGTTAGGTCCTTCGCTGCAAACAAGCTTTGCCCTGTGAATACACAGAAGGCCATCTATTTTCCTGATTGTGAAATGAACGTCTGACACATTATCTCCATTTAGAAAGCAGATTTTTTAAAATGTAAGGTAATAATTTAAAAAGCCTTTTAATGCAGCATTTTATTTCATTTCTGAAATGCTCCTAATGAAGTGTCTGGTTCTTAGCTGGGTTAACATTATTATATAATACTCCCCGAGGGTTTCCCTGGTGGCCCAGTGGGTAAGGACACCACCTTGCAGTGCAAGGGGCGCCCGTTCGATCCCTGGCCTGGGAAGATCCCACGTGCCGCGGGGCGGCTGGACCCATGTGTCCAATTACCGAGCCGGAGTTCTGGGCGCATGCGCTCTGCGACAACAGAGGCCACCGCGATGGGAGGCCCACACGGGCCAAAGAACAAAGATGGATGAAAAAAGATAAATGAAAGACCAATAGAAGTGGCCGGCCCGCTCCCTAGCCCCCACCCCCACCCCGCCAAAATAAAAATAATACACTCCACAAAGGCTGGATGATCACAAATTTGCTGATGAGGAAACTGACCAGTTTGGAGACGGCACTGAGTACCTTTCAGGAAGGAGGGCCAGAGATGATACCCCCTGCGTTCTTCCAGGCCCCTGCTGACCTCTTAGAAGGCACACCCCACACCTCTGAACAAACTTTCCAGACAAGGTTTGGTCAGAGCACCATGACACAGGCTGGCTAGAAAGGTGCTACTAACACAACTGTGCTTGCCAGTGTGCTAATAAACCTTTGGCTGCTTGGCAGAATTTAATCTAAGGCTGGTTTTCCTTGTCACTGGGAACGCCACTGTGTGGGTCCAACCCTTCTATCTCTGCTCCCTAGATTCTCAGCATCCTTCAAGGTGAACCTGTCAAGCAACCTAGATGTCCATCAATAAATGAATGGATAAAGAAGCTCTGGTACATATATACAATGGAATACTTCTCAGCCGCAAAAAGAAATACAGAAGATTCAGTCCTAATGAGATGGATGAATCTAGAACCTATTATACAAAGTGACGTAAGTCAAAAAGAGAAGAATAAATATAGTATATGATCACATATACATGAAATCTAGTAAGTGCGTCTGATGAATACACATGCAGAGCATCAGTGGAAAAACAGTCATAGAGAACAGACTTTTAAAATGTAAGGTAATAATTTAAAAAGCCTTTTAATGCAGCATTTTATTTCATTTCTGAAATGCTCCTAATGAAGTGTCTGGTTCTTAGCTGGGTTAACATTATTATATAATACTCCCCGAGGGTTTCCCTGGTGGCCCAGTGGGTAAGGACACCACCTTGCAGTGCAAGGGGCGCCCGTTCGATCCCTGGCCTGGGAAGATCCCACGTGCCGCGGGGCGGCTGGACCCATGTGTCCAATTACCGAGCCGGAGTTCTGGGCGCATGCGCTCTGCGACAACAGAGGCCACCGCGATGGGAGGCCCACACGGGCCAAAGAACAAAGATGGATGAAAAAAGATAAATGAAAGACCAATAGAAGTGGCCGGCCCGCTCCCTAGCCCCCCCACCCCCCCCCCGCCAAAATAAAAATAATACACTCCACAAAGGCTGGATGATCACAAATTTGCTGATGAGGAAACTGACCAGTTTGGAGACGGCACTGAGTACCTTTCAGGAAGGAGGGCCAGAGATGATACCCCCTGCGTTCTTCCAGGCCCCTGCTGACCTCTTAGAAGGCACACCCCACACCTCTGAACAAACTTTCCAGACAAGGTTTGGTCAGAGCACCATGACACAGGCTGGCTAGAAAGGTGCTACTAACACAACTGTGCTTGCCAGTGTGCTAATAAACCTTTGGCTGCTTGGCAGAATTTAATCTAAGGCTGGTTTTCCTTGTCACTGGGAACGCCACTGTGTGGGTCCAACCCTTCTATCTCTGCTCCCTAGATTCTCAGCATCCTTCAAGGTGAACCTGTCAAGCAACCTAGATGTCCATCAATAAATGAATGGATAAAGAAGCTCTGGTACATATATACAATGGAATACTTCTCAGCCGCAAAAAGAAATACAGAAGATTCAGTCCTAATGAGATGGATGAATCTAGAACCTATTATACAAAGTGACGTAAGTCAAAAAGAGAAGAATAAATATAGTATATGATCACATATACATGAAATCTAGTAAGTGCGTACTGATGAATACACATGCAGAGCATCAGTGGAAAAACAGTCATAGAGAACAGACTTATGGACATTGGGGAGAGAGAAAAGTGGGTGAGAGATATGGGAAGAGCAACACGGAACCCTATACTATCTTATGTAAAAGAAATAAGTATTGTCAATGTGCTGTGGGACTAAGAGATAGTATATGGGGGCTATGAGACAGCCTGGAGGGGTGGGAAGGGGGGAAATGAGATATACATTTGACTAATCTGAAATTATACATACCTGTAAACAACAAAATTCTGTAAAATCAAAAAAGCAAAATAAAAAAATGGGACTGTGGGGCTTCCCTGGTGGTCCAGTGTGTAAAGAGTTCGCCTTGCAGTGCAAGGGACACCAGTTCGATTCCTGGTACAGGAAGATCCCATATGCCGTGGATGCGGCTGGACCAGTGTGTCCAATCATGAGCCAGAGCTCTGGGCGCAGAGCTGGTGCTCTGCAATGAGAGAGGCCACTGCGATGGGAGGCCCACACAGGCCAAATAATAAAGATGGATGAAAATAAATAAATGAAAGACCAATAAAAGAGGCCAAAACTAAAAAAAAAAGGTGGGGAGGACTGTGAAAAAAATAGTCACAGAATGAATAAAGTGATCTGGAAGACAAAAAAAAAAAAAAAAAAGTACCTTTGTTTTTAAAAAAAAAAAAAAAGGTGATCCTGTCATTTGCCCCATGGTCAGCCTGGCTTTGGTGCATCAGCAACAGTTCGCTGATGTTGGGGGGCAGGACTTGGGGGCCAGGTCCATCTTCTCCAAAGCCCCTGGCCTCTAGAAGGAAAGGACAAAGTTCAAAGTGAACAAACAGAACCATCTGAGATCAACAGTTCTGTCAGTCAACAAGTAGGAAAAAAAGCCCTTTTTATTGACTGACCTATCTTTAATCTCTAGGATCTTCCATAAAGTGAAGCCCTAGAAATCCTCCTCATGCTGTAACTCCTTTAAAGGTCAGGCTGAATATGTATGCCACTTCAAGTCCTAACAGGAAATGAAGGCTGCTCAGTTTAGAGTATGTACTGAGGACGCCTCATGTAAAATTCAGTGCTGGGCCCATAAAATGAGGGAGGGGGCATGGAAACCACTGACACAAGTTTCTCAGTGTTCCTCTTCAAAAGGTCAACTTTATTTTAACTCTGTGTCCTTGGGTGCAGCCAGGGAAACGCACACTTCTCTTTCATGTGGCCTAAGACTCCAGGCTGCTGCTGTTTCAAGCAGTCAGATTGTCCAGATCATCAACAAATGCTTATTTTTAGCCCTGAAAGGATGAGAATTTCCTATCCTTTCACCATTCTCTGAAGGAGGCGGGGCCTTGTTTGTGTTGTCAACAAGGATAGAAAGCAGAAAATCTCTCAGAGGTTTTTTTCCCCCCCATCTACACTGATGGTTGACTAAAAGTGTTTCCAAATTGGACCCTGAAAAAGAAATACTGTGAGTAGGAAAATAGCCTCAATGGGGACAGACAGTGAGTGGTTGTCTTTAAAACATGAGTGCAAGTCTTCAAAACACAGGAACTAGATGCTCAAGATGGCCACAAACCTTCCCCTCCATGCATTTGTAGGGCTGAGACTAGTGGGTAAAACAGACAGCTAGCAGGAAGTTCCTCTACAGCACAGGGAGCCCGGTGCTCTGTGCCGACTTAGAGGGTGGAATGCAGGTGGAGGTGGGAGGGAAGCTTAACAAGAAGGGGACATAGTATACCGATAGTTGATTCACGTTGGACAGCAGAAACGAACCCAACATCGTACAGCAATTATATTCCACTTAAAACATAAACAGTGATAAGAACCAGTGGAATCAAGGTTTTGAAACTTGTGATGCTAGAAGCAGAGGGCTTTGGAGCTGGAAGGTCGAGAGGAGGTCTTAGAGATTGTCTAATCCAGCGTTCCTGTTGTACAGGTAAGGAGACAAGCTTCCCTGAGGTCTTACGCATAGCTAGTTGCAGAAGCAGAAGGACTCAGGAGTTTGGAATCCTAGGTGCTTTTCCACCTCGACTTCCTAGAAGCCAAAGTGCCTGTGGGGTCCAGGCCAAGTGACCGAGTTCGGTCATCACAGACACATCTCTAGGTCCTTGGATACTGACCCTCTGTGAGTCACACTAGGGTCAGAGAACTCAGCAAGCTTCCTCTTCTCCATTCTCTCAAAACCTTTCGCTCCTGCCTGAAAGGACCTGGAAGTTTTTAAGACTTATCATTTAAGGGAGGATGTTTATCTCTGCCACAAGTTCAGTCCTTTAAAATCCATTCTCGGGGAAGGAAACGCACACTTCTCTTTCATGTGGCCTAAGTCTCCAGGCTGCTGCTGTTTCAAGCAGTCAGATTGTCCAGATCATCAACAAATGCTTATTTTTAGCCCTGAAAGGATGAGAATTTCCTATCCTTTCACCATTCTCTGAAGGAGGCGGGGCCTTGTTTGTGTTGTCAACAAGGATAGAAAGCAGAAAATCTCTCAGAGGTTTTTTTCCCCCCCATCTACACTGATGGTTGACTAAAAGTGTTTCCAAATTGGACCCTGAAAAAGAAATACTGTGAGTAGGAAAATAGCCTCAATGGGGACAGACAGTGAGTGGTTGTCTTTAAAACATGAGTGCAAGTCTTCAAAACACGGGAAACTAGATGCTCAAGATGGCCACAAACCTTCCCCTCCATGCATTTGTAGGGCTGAGACTAGTGGGTAAAACAGACAGCTAGCAGGAAGTTCCTCTACAGCACAGGGAGCCCGGTGCTCTGTGCCGACTTAGAGGGTGGAATGCAGGTGGAGGTGGGAGGGAAGCTTAACAAGAAGGGGACATAGTATACCGATAGTTGATTCACGTTGGACAGCAGAAACGAACCCAACATCGTACAGCAATTATATTCCACTTAAAACATAAACAGTGATAAGAACCAGTGGAATCAAGGTTTTGAAACTTGTGATGCTAGAAGCAGAGGGCTTTGGAGCTGGAAGGTCGAGAGGAGGTCTTAGAGATTGTCTAATCCAGCGTTCCTGTTGTACAGGTAAGGAGACAAGCTTCCCTGAGGTCTTACGCATAGCTAGTTGCAGAAGCAGAAGGACTCAGGAGTTTGGAATCCTAGGTGCTTTTTCCACCTCGACTTCCTAGAAGCCAAAGTGCCTGTGGGGTCCAGGCCAAGTGACCGAGTTCGGTCATCACAGACACATCTCTAGGTCCTTGGATACTGACCCTCTGTGAGTCACACTAGGGTCAGAGAACTCAGCAAGCTTCCTCTTCTCCATTCTCTCAAAACCTTTCGCTCCTGCCTGAAAGGACCTGGAAGTTTTTAAGACTTATCATTTAAGGGAGGATGTTTATCTCTGCCTTGGGACAAACGCATTGAAGTGAGGCCACAGTTTCTATCCTATGGAAAATCAACTTTCCATCCACAGCCACGTGTCTGGTTTCCTGAAGAGCTGAATGGTTGGAAACCGTGGCAAAGGCAAAGCTCTCCATCCTCCCACTTTGCTGGATGCAGCCATAGAAAGTGAGGGGTGGAGCAGCTTAGATGTGGTGGGTCCCTAGGGATCTTCAGGTGAATTTCTCGATAGTAAACTGGTGGATTCCTGTGCTTGGGTCTATCAGGGACAAAAATGAAACAGTTGCGTTATAAAGCTTCGGGGCAAGAGCTAGAAACCAGTTTAACTTTCTTTTGGAAACTCTTAACATCCTCATCCTTATTTCTAGGCCTTAGCTGTTGACCCTTTTCTCCATTTTCACACAGTCTCTTTGTCCCCATACCCTGTGAGTGTGTTTTTCCAGGAAGCAAGTTTACTGTGAAAGCCAGGTCTGTCTAAAAGGAAGAGAACCTAGTGATTTCAACACTTTACTTCTTTTCATTTATTCAACACATATATTCTGAACACCTAAAATACTTTGGCCACCTGATGCAAAGGGACAACTCATTGGGAAAGACCCTGATGCTGGGAAAAATTGAAGGCAGAAGGAGAAGGAGATGACAGAGGATGAGATGGTTGGATGGCCTCACTGAGTCAATGGATGTGAGTTTGAACAAACTCCGGGAGATGGTGAAGGACGGGGAAGCCTGGCGTGCTGCAGTCCATGGGGTCCCAAAGAGTCAGACATGACAGAGTGACTGAATTGAACTGAACTGAACTGAACTCTTGGAATGAACTGAACTTAGCACCAAGACTCTGGATAAACAAATCCCTATTTTTTCAATGCTACCATTCTGTCTTATGGCTGTTGGAGCTGCCCAAGGGTGAACCTCCCTCCTCATCTCTTTTTTTTTTTTTTTTTGAGGGGGTGGGGAGGGAGGGGGGCAGGCGGGCCACTTCTATTGGTCTTTCATTTATCTTTTCTCATCCATCTTTGTTCTTTGGCCTGGGTGGGCCTCCCATCGCGATGGCTTCTATTGTTGCAGAGCACCGGCTCTGGGCGCATGCGCTCCAGAGCTCTGGCTCGGTAGTTGGACACATCCGTCCAGCCGCTCCGCGGCACATGGGATCTTCCCAGGCTGGAGATTGAACCGGCACCTCTTCAGAGACCAGGCTGTGCATCCTTTTGCTTTGCACCCACTCAACATTCTCTGCTATGTTCCAACCACTGTCAGGGGATGCGGACCACCTGGGGAAGCATGCTGTCCTCACGGTCCAGGAGGAAAGACGCTCATATAAAAATAGAATACCCATTTGGGTTGTTTGCAGCTTAAGGCTATTATGAGAAAGGTTGCTGTGAATATACTTGTTCAGTTCTCTTTATGGACATACGTCTTCATTTATCTTGAATAAATATGTATCGGAAGGTCCATTACTGGGTGAACGGCTACACTGTGATGTCTGCATCTGATGGGAATATTACTCAGAAACAAAAAGGAATGAGCCACTGATACTTGAAGCATTGTGGCAGACTCCCAAAAACACGGGATGAGCAAAAGCGGCCAGGCACAAAAGAGTTCATGCTGTACGATCCTATTTATAGAAAGTTCTACATCAGACAAATGAATCTATGGTGAGAGAAATCAGGACAGCAGTTGCCTCTGGCGGGGGAGGACTGATCGGAAAAGACACATCAGGGAAAATGCTCTTGTCTGGGGTGATAGTTACACACATGTGCACGGCTGTTGCTTTGTACACTGAGGCCTTTACTACACTGTACGCTCACGGCCAGTGCACTCGGAACATGTAAATTTACACCTCAAGAAATATTTAATTCACAAAAGACCCCACAAATCTACAGAATTCATTTCTATCCAGAAGAAAGGTGGCAAGAGGCTAAATTTGACAGTCAGGGCTGGTGAAGTACTTGCTTGTCAATGATTGTATTACCTGTGTTCTTTTCTGTATGCTTGAAAATTTCACAGTAAAAATATATTTTTTTATTAAAAAGCAAAAGATAGCTATAGAAGAAGCACACCCCCAAGTGAGAAGAGATCTTAGAAGCCATTTAACCCAACTTCCCATCTCAAACTTGGATCCCCTTAAACCATCCCTGTGAGATGGTCTCCCAGACTCTACCTAAGCACATGGATGGAAGGAACGGGCACACTGCCTCTGGTCCAGCACGTTCCAGCAGCACACCAACGGGGGCAGCAGCTGGGGAGGTGCAGAGAAAAGGTGCCTCAGACATGGAGAGGGGAAGGGGAGGGCCCCCGGAGAGCCCACCCTCCTTAGGGGCAGGGTCTCTTGAGATCAACTATCCATTGAGCCCTTTCTCAGAATTGCAGGTGCACACCAGAGATGCACAGAGCTGCGGCCCATAGCCTGGTCAGACTTCAAGTTCTAGGTCTTCTCTCTCTGCCGCACACTCTCCTTGTCTCCTAGGACTGACCCAGCTCCAGGACTCTTGAGTGAGCTGATCTGGGAGAGAGGGGCAGAGCGAGGAGGGGAGACAGCCGACCGGAAGCCTGACCTGGAGTCAGCGTCTGGAGGCCAGGCTGGACACTGGGCGCATACTGAGAGGACCTCACTCTGCTCCACCTAGAACACGGGCAAGGTAAAGAGAATCCTGTGGAAACCACAGTCCAAACTAGGAAGGCGTTTCCTCCACAGCCACGTGGAGCACGCAGCAGAGGGTGGGAGCTGCTGGGTGGAGCTCCCAGGGCAGCGGAGCAGCTCTGACGGGGCTCCTCCTCGCTCTGCCACCCCCGGGGAAGGCAGCGTTCTGAGGACCCTGGGAGCCTGACTGGTTCTATGTCAACCTCGCCCTGTGCAGGATCTGGTCCAGCAACAGCCGCAGGCTACCTTTCCCATCACTTAGCGTTCTAAGGTTGCCAGCAACAGAAGACACTTCCGGATAATCCAGCCAGAAAACGAATGTATTGGAGGATACAGGGTCTTTCCTAGAAAGAACAGAATAATCAAGCAGGAAAAGAGGAACCAGGGCCGTTTGGGATGTGCGTAGCAAGAATCTATCGACAGGCAACCTGGGACAAATTCCATGAGGTTGCTCTCAGGTGTGCTCAAGAGAAAAACGCTCTGAAAAGCCCCCTTAATGGGTCCATCCCAGGCAGGCAGCAGGATAGATAACCCCACCATGACGGAGGGAAAGCTTATTTCCCCAAAGGAAAATTACGGTGCTGGGGCCAAAGGATGAACTACGGGGCAGCTGAGATGCCTGGCCTCGTTCCACAGTCTTCTGCCGCGGGCGCAGCTTCCAGGTAACGTCACCTGCCAGCCCTCGGCTTCTCCCATGTCCCCTCCCCTGCTGTCTCCCAGCTTGGACCTCAAATAGCAAGCACAGGAAGTGGACAGGGTGGATTCCAGATTGTACCTTTCTCCAAACCCACCAGCCAAGTGATGCTCACAATGGGAGATTCCCAGGCCCCCAGGTTGGAGGGACCTAGATTCAGGTGGAGGGCAGTCGTCCCTGAGCCATCACTGGAATGCGTTTTCTGTGTCACTTCTGTCTCCATGGGGCCGGGCCCCAGTCAGGGCTTAGGGAAGTCTTCTGTCCCTCCTGGAGTCTTAGAGGGTGGAAGAGGCCGGCATCCTGTACTCAGGCCAACTCCCAGGATGAGCAGGACCAGAAGGCAGGGTGTCCAGTGGGGCAAGATCAGCTAAAGCTGGGATTCTTCAGCATCTGGTGAGCCTCACTCACCCATCTGCTAAAATGGGGACTCCTGGAGCACAGAGTCTCGAGCTCGCTTTGTTTACTGCTCAGCCTTCCCAGCCTAGGGCAGCAGCCAGCCCATTCAGGAGACAGAAGCGCTTGCAGCTTGAAGGGGCAGCACTGTGCCCCCTCCTTTGCAAAACCAGTTTGGGATGCTCTCCCCTATGGCTGGGCTGCCCGTGGAGAGGGGCTGGAAAGGCTGTCAGAGGCCGAGCAATGGGGCCAGGCAGCCAGCCAGCTGCTCCGCAGGCTAGGGGCTGGATGAGTCAGAAGCTCAGCCTTCCGCGCTGAGCCCAGGAGGCCGTGACGCGACCTGGTGGCCCCTCTGGACAGCAGCTCGCAGCAGAAACACGCAATCAGACGCACGGGAGCCCAGGGCTGAAGCCTGCCGGCCGGAAGGAGAGCAGGAGTCTTATGTAAGAGCTGAGGAAGGGGGGTCTGAGCGCGGATGTCCTGGCTGCTAAGCCGGGGCTGCCTTTCTTCCTGCAACTCCAGAGGGTGTGATGAAAAAGAAGGAAAAGACCTGTGGCTGGAAAAGCTTCATTTACTGAGAGACAGTGAATGAAGTGAGACAAAAGGCTCATTTAACTGAAACCCCCTTCCCCCAGGGCTTCTCAGGTGGCGCAAGTGGTAAAGAACCCACCCTCCAGTGCAGGAGATGTAAGAGACATGGGTTTGATCCCTGGGAAGATCCCCTTGAGGAGGGCACTGCAACCCACTCTAGTATTCTTGTCTGGAGAATCCCATGGACAGAGGAGCCTGGTGGACTACAGCCCAAAGGGTCGCAAAGAGGTAGGTCGCAAAGAGGTAGACACGACTGAAGTGACTTAGCATGTACGCCCGAAAGCGACCCCCAACTGCACCCAGCCGGGCTGATGACCCTAAAGCTGTTGAGTCTCCTTGGAGATGCCCATGGCAGGGGCTGGGCCAGGCAAGGAGGCTCACGGTACCTCAGACTCACTCCTGAGCTGGCTCAGGTGCTCTGTTTGTCCCCCTCCACCTGTGCCAGTAGAGGAGGGTCAAGTAAGACTCTGTGGCTAGCTGGCGTCAGAGTCCTGGCTCTGCCGCTTGTGAAATCCCCCCCGGGGAAAAATCCAGAAGTGCCCTAAGCTCTGTGGGCCTCACTGTCCTCATCTGTAAATTGGGCACAGTCACAGCACCCATGGCAAAGGCCCATTGTGAGGATTCCCTGGGTGAGCAGAGCACCCCAAACAGCTCCTGGCACCAGCGAGGGCTTGAGAGATGTTTATAATTATTGTCACCCCTGTCCTAATCCCACCTACCCTCCAGGGCCCAACTGGACATCTTACGGGGGCTTTTTCTTCCCTTAACTCCCATAGTACGTCTCATCTGAATTACGTGATATTAGCTTTATTTCACAATATAGTGTCGATAGGTTTTTCTCAGGTTACTCATCCACATGGTTCGCTCCGCCCCTCGGGGAGATGGTGGGCACCCAGCTCAGGGAAAGGCCTCTTGTGAGTGCCGGTTACATCTAAGATCTGTCCTCGGTCTCCATGAATTTAAACCTTATGTGCTTGGGTCTGGGTGGGTGGGGAAGGCGGGCATCCTGATTTCCTATAAATTGATTTTAAAACTCTCCTCTAGGTTTTTCATATTTAAGTTCAACAACCTAGGCCTATTTTTCAGGTGTCTATGAAGTGTTAGCTACTGTGGAGATAAAGAGTTTCATCAACCCATCTGCCTGGTTTTTAGCCACAAACGTGAAGTCAGTGATGCCTCCCTCTCCAGAGTCCCCATTGCAGGCCATCACTCCTTCCCGTGGTTTTCACTGCAGCCGTCCCTCCTGCACCTCCTCACAGCATTGCCCTCATCTGCCCTTTTCTGCCTTTGTTATTGTTGTTTAGTCTCTAAGTCATATCCGAGTCTTTGTGACCCCATGGATTGTAGCCCGCCAGGCTCCTCTGTCCGTGGCTTTCTCCAGGCAAGCATACTGGAGCCGGTTGCCATTTCCTTCTCCAGGGCATCTTCCCGAATCAGGGATGGAATCCATGTTTCCTGCACTGGCAGGCGGATTCTTTACCACTGAGCCACTGCAGAAATGCCACACTGGTTTCTCCGCCTTCTCTCTCTTCGACTTACAGGATTCTGTCACTGTGTGAGTCAAACCCTCTCAGGGTTCCCTGTGGTCTGTGGAAATGAAGATCAAATCCCATGCCAGGTGATTACTGATGGGGACTACAGCCTTTGCAGACTCAGCCCCCAGCACCTTCGCTGCGCACAGGCCGGGCTCTTCATGCTCACGTCCTGACAACACTCTGCTGTCTGTTGAGCACAATTTCCTTCTCTGACTCTGCTGGCCACCACCAAACCTTCCGCCAAGAAGACCCCTGAACGTCCCCATGGTCTGTCCCTACATCTTCCTGCGCCCGTAGCACACGGTATACAGCCCATTACCGGAATATCGTCTCTGTTGGTGGCTGAATTTCCACAGTGGCTCCGAGGCATGGCTCCAGCTTTGCTTATTTCAAACCCACTTGTAGCACGTAGTAGAGGATCTAGAAAAACAGGACGGACCGAAGGCACCCGGCACCCTGCAAGAGCTTAGCCTCCCATCTTTCTCTGGCCCTCTTCAGGGACACTGGCTGGAAGAGTGGTTCATAATCACGTCTCTAATTGGGCTCACCCAGTTCGCTCTTGAATCCATCCCAACCAACCAGTTGCCTGCTCGGCGGCCACAGTGACGTCCGGGCTGCCAAACCCACGCTTGACCTCTGGACTCAGCATCACAGCTGGTGGCCCCTCCATCTCTCTGGTGTCTCCTTCTCAGACTTTTTCTGCTAGTTCTTTCTGGTCCCTCTGGCCTCTTCAGGTGGGAGGGTCTTAGAGCTTGGTTCTGGGATCCCTTCTCTTTTCTGTCTACTTTCTCTTGCACAGGTACCTTGTTCAGAGTCATGGTGGTACGCCCCATCTCTGTGTGGATTACTCCCACCTGCCCATGCTTCTCTCTTGAACGTAGACTCATATGCATCTTGCCGTATAGAATTTCACCCATTTGAGGATTTGGCTAATGACATCCTCATGGTATTTTCCTCTACCTTTCAATTTACCTGGAATTATATCTTGAAGCTTGACCAGATTCAATTCAATTTCAGGGGGAGGGGAGAGGCAAGAAAATTTCATAAATGGTACTATTCTAATACTTGTAATTTATTTTCAAATACTTCAGGATCACAGTTGGGTATCATGTATGTGCCCCTTCATTTCAATGTTAATTCTGAGACAGTCAGTTAATGTGCCGTCAAGAATGAACAGCTCAGGGCCAGAGGGAGGGCAAGATAGGGAAAGGGGATTAAAAGGTTCAAACTACTAGTTATAAAGTAAACAAGATACAAGGGTGTTAGGTACAGCACTGGGAATTTAGTCAATATTTTACAATAAGTTGAAGTGGAGAATAATCTATAAAAAAAAAAGTATCAAATCACTATGTTGTATTCCTGAAATGAACATAACCTTGTAAATCAACTATCTTTCAACTGAAAAAAGAACTTCTTGGTCTAGTGACTAAGAATCTGCCTGCCAATGCAGATCCCGGGTGTGGGAAGGTCCCCCATGCTACAGAGCAGCTAAGCCCATGTGCCACACCTATGGAAGGCCATGCACTCTGGGGCCTGTGCTCCACAACAAGAGAAGCCCCCACAATGAGAAGCTCACACACCACAATGAGAGAGAAGCCCAACTTGCAACTAGAGAAAGCCCATGCAGCAACAAAGACCCTGCACAGCTAAAATGAATGAATTAATTTTAAAATAATTTAACAAAATCTTGGTTGCAGCAAAACTAGAGAACCTGCTCGGCGGCCACAGTGACGTCCGGGCTGCCAAACCACGCTTGACCTCTGGACTCAGCATCACAGCTGGTGGCCCCTCCATCTCTCTGGTGTCTCCTTCTCAGACTTTTTCTGCTAGTTCTTTCTGGTCCCTCTGGCCTCTTCAGGTGGGAGGGTCTTAGAGCTTGGTTCTGGGATCCCTTCTCTTTTCTGTCTACTTTCTCTTGCACAGGTACCTTGTTCAGAGTCATGGTGGTACGCCCCATCTCTGTGTGGATTACTCCCACCTGCCCATGCTTCTCTCTTGAACGTAGACTCCTATATGCATCTTGCCGTATAGAATTTCACCCATTTGAGGATTTGGCTAATGACATCCTCATGGTATTTTCCTCTACCTTTCAATTTACCTGGAATTATATCTTGAAGCTTGACCAGATTCAATTCAATTTCAGGGGGAGAGGGGAGAGGCAAGAAAATTTCATAAATGGTACTATTCTAATACTTGTAATTTATTTTCAAATACTTCAGGATCACAGTTGGGTATCATGTATGTGCCCCTTCATTTCAATGTTAATTCTGAGACAGTCAGTTAATGTGCCGTCAAGAATGAACAGCTCAGGGCCAGAGGGAGGGCAAGATAGGGAAAGGGGATTAAAAGGTCCAAACTACTAGTTATAAAGTAAACAAGATACAAGGGTGTTAGGTACAGCACCGGGAATTTAGTCAATATTTTACAATAAGTTGAAGTGGAGAATAATCTATAAAAAAAAAGTATCAAATCACTATGTTGTATACCTGAAATGAACATAACCTTGTAAATCAACTATCTTTCAACTGAAAAAAGAACTTCTTGGTCTAGTGACTAAGAATCTGCCTGCCAATGCAGATCCCGGGTGTGGGAAGGTCCCCCATGCTACAGAGCAGCTAAGCCCATGTGCCACACCTATGGAAGGCCATGCACTCTGGGGCCTGTGCTCCACAACAAGAGAAGCCCCCACAATGAGAAGCTCACACACCACAATGAGAGAGAAGCTCCAACTTGCCGCAACTAGAGAAAGCCCATGCAGCAACAAAGACCCTGCACAGCTAAAATGAATGAATTAATTTTAAAATAATTTAAAACATTTATATTTATTTATTTGGTTCTGCTGGATCTTGGTTGCAGCAGGAGGAGTCTTGAGTTAACGCAGGCAAACCCTTCATTGTGGCATGTGGGATCTACTTCCCTGACAAGGAGCTGAACCCGGGCTCCCCACTGGGAGCTTGGAGTCTTAGCCACTGGACCACCAGGGAAGTTCCTAAATTATGTTTTTAAAGGATCTGCAGTCCAGGAATACTCAGCTGGTATTCTCCCAGAAAAGGCCTCACGCCAAAGATGTTGATTCAAAAGTCTCTGTTACCCCCATCTTGAGCCACAACCAACACCGCGCTGATCAGCACATTAAATCCAAAAGATAAGTTTTTTGTTGGTGAAACTAGCAACATATGAAGAAGCACAGCAATAGGGACAAATCATTTTCTTAGTAAAGTTTACATTTCTTTGGGGGATTGGCTCCGATAATTGGCTGCAATCATTCAGGCACTTAGGGGCACGCCTTACTCTTACCTAAAAGGGTAAGACTGCAGCAAGGCTTCAACCTGCTGGGATCAGGTCAGGAGCGACTTGACCCCGCTCTGTGCTGAATCCAGAGGCTGGAGGGATTTGTCCGGGCGCAGAACCTGGGACCTGTGACAGGTGGACGGGAATTCGGATCAGGTTCTGTGACCAATCTCAGGCCTGGTTTTGCTAGCACAGCGCTGGCTTAATAATCATCATAAGCAGAGTCTGGTTTGAGTTGCACTTAGATTATTTCCCAAAAGTGACATTGTGAAGGTGTGGCTAACCCCCACCTACCTCGAATGTCTCAGCGGCTATCATCATCCACCCAGAAAACCCCCAAGAATCAAGCATATCCAACATGGCTTAGGGTAAGTTTATAAAATGTCTCATTTACGATTTTCAGCATCCTCCAACGTTTGGCACCTCTGACCTTGCTTTATTTTTCTCCATGACCTATCAACATCTAACACATCATACGTGTTACTTCTGCATATGTACTGTCTTTCCCTGTACATGCTGTTAAGTTCCATGAGATCAAGAATTTTTACGCTGGGCTGTTTTGTTCACTACCATAGCTCAATGCAAACAACAACATCTGTTCTAATAATAATGCCTGCATATCTGTTAAATGAATGAATAAAATAAGGACAGACAAAATGCTAAAGGAGCTGGAGAGACAAGAGGATGACTTTTGGCTGAAACATCCAGAAAACACTGGCTAGGGTCTTGTCACGGGACAAAGACAAGCAGGGTGGTCTAAATGTGCAGAATGTACTGCTTGCCTGGCAAGGAGAGTCACAGCCTTGAAGGAAGCTCAGTCAGCCTTCCTGAACTGAAAGTGAAAGGGACAGACATCATGTAGAAAGGAAGTTTTGTCCAAATTTCCAGCTGATTCAAAAGTGAAGTTCAAAGTCTCTCTGGAGGGGGTTATGACTCTGGTTTTGCATCACTCAGGAGTGGGGCAATTTTCAAACAGACCCAGGGTGGCTTGCATAAGTCTCTGGCAAGAGTGGGCTGGGGATTACACAGATGGCAGAGTCAGACATGCATGCTCAGAGCTCAAAGGCCAGGGGCTTCCCTGGTGGCCCAGTGGGTAAAGAGTCCGTCTTGCAGTGCGGGGGGCACCGGTTCGATCCCTGGCCTGGGAAGATCCCACATGCCGAGGAGTGGCAGGGCCGGTGTGTCCAATTATGAGCCAGCCCTCTCGAGTGCATGTGCCCAGAGCTGGTGCTCTGTAACGAGAGAGGCCACTGCAATGGGAAGCCCAGACAGGCCAAAGAATAACGATGGATGAAAAATAAATGAAAACTTAGAGTCAAAAAAAAAATTAAAAAAAAAAAGCTCAAAGGCCGGATCTGAAACATCTCAAGAGTCCAAGGAGAAGGGCACTGGGGCACAGGGAACAGAGTAAGCCAAGTCACTCAGGAAAGAAAACACAGAGCACGTCCAGGAATGACGTGGGGCAAAGGGTGGACATTGGGAAAGGAGGTGGAGGGTCCACGGCAGACTCCGTGAACGTGGCCAGCCATAGAGAATCATGAACATTTGTAATCAGGAAATATGATCAGAGCAGTCTCCTGTGTAGGAGGAAGAGACAGGCAGGGACCCCAGTGGGGCAGGTGGGGGGAAGCATCCCGGAGACTAGACTGGGCTGTTTTGTTCACTACCATAGCTCAATGCAAACAACAACATCTGTTCTAATAATAATGCCTGCATATCTGTTAAATGAATGAATAAAATAAGGACAGACAAAATGCTAAAGGAGCTGGAGAGACAAGAGGATGACTTTTGGCTGAAACATCCAGAAAACACTGGCTAGGGTCTTGTCACGGGACAAAGACAAGCAGGGTGGTCTAAATGTGCAGAATGTACTGCTTGCCTGGCAAGGAGAGTCACAGCCTTGAAGGAAGCTCAGTCAGCCTTCCTGAACTGAAAGTGAAAGGGACAGACATCATGTAGAAAGGAAGTTTTGTCCAAATTTCCAGCTGATTCAAAAGTGAAGTTCAAAGTCTCTCTGGAGGGGGTTATGACTCTGGTTTTGCATCACTCAGGAGTGGGGCAATTTTCAAACAGACCCAGGGTGGCTTGCATAAGTCTCTGGCAAGAGTGGGCTGGGGATTACACAGATGGCAGAGTCAGACATGCATGCTCAGAGCTCAAAGGCCAGGGGCTTCCCTGGTGGCCCAGTGGGTAAAGAGTCCGTCTTGCAGTGCGGGGGGCACCGGTTCGATCCCTGGCCTGGGAAGATCCCACATGCCGAGGAGTGGCAGGGCCGGTGTGTCCAATTATGAGCCAGCCCTCTCGAGTGCATGTGCCCAGAGCTGGTGCTCTGTAACGAGAGAGGCCACTGCAATGGGAAGCCCAGACAGGCCAAAGAATAACGATGGATGAAAAATAAATGAAAACTTAGAGTCAAAAAAAAAATTAAAAAAAAAAAGCTCAAAGGCCGGATCTGAAACATCTCAAGAGTCCAAGGAGAAGGGCACTGGGGCACAGGGAACAGAGTAAGCCAAGTCACTCAGGAAAGAAAACACAGAGCACGTCCAGGAATGACGTGGGGCAAAGGGTGGACATTGGGAAAGGAGGTGGAGGGTCCACGGCAGACTCCGTGAACGTGGCCAGCCATAGAGAATCATGAACATTTGTAATCAGGAAATATGATCAGAGCAGTCTCCTGTGTAGGAGGAAGAGACAGGCAGGGACCCCAGTGGGGCAGGTGGACAAGTAAGGAGGCGGAGGCAGTATCCCAGGTGAGAGGTTGTCCAGGTCAAAAGACTGGGAGACAGTGAAACAGGTAAGTAGGTGGCCGGGGAGGGGCTCAGAGAAGAGGGCGGTGGGGGGAAGCACAGCGGCTCTGGGAGGGCCCAGAGTGTCCACGTGGCAGGTGTCTACCCACTCTCCCAGACCCCAGGGCTTGTGGGCTCAGCCAGGAGGCACACTTGACCTGCACAGTGGCAGGCCAGCAGCCTAGAGGGATTAGCTGCGCTGGTTTCGCTGGTCACTGGGTGGAGGAGGGGGAAAGGGCAGGAAATGCAAATCCCCGTGGTCAGCAGGGGGCGGCTCCAGCACACTGCCCGCTGGTGCCAGCATGCCAGAGGGGTCACTCGGGGCTCAGGGCGTTTCAGTCCAGCCAGATAGAGCACACCCATCTAGGACATGGAGGTTCAACAGGCAGCACCGAGCCCCACGTGGGAAAGGCCTGACCACCAGACCCAGGCAGCAGGAGCCCAGGCCCCAGAAAGGCTAGGAACTCGTAGGGAAAGGCCAGGCCTGCGCTAACCAGCCAGTCCCGGGGCCACCAGCCGGCGGAGGGGAGCCTGGATGGACGGATGCCAGCTTCCCCGCGACACTCCTGATTGAGAAACTTCTTCCCTGAACTCAAAAGCATCCTGCATCCGCTGCCTTCCCACCCAGAGACTCGGGTCCTTGCCCCACCTCCTCTCTCCCCCACTGCCATGAGCAGTTGCTTCCTACCCTCCCGACAAGGGACTGGTCACCTTCCTCAGCCTGGAAAATGCTGATCACTGGAATCTGACAACTGGCGCAAGTGGTTTTTGCCTTGGCTTTGATCCAAGCCTGGAGCCTTCTAATTTCCATCAGTGGGAACTCTGGAGTCTACGCCCCTGGCCTGTGTGTTTAGGGACAGGTGCCCTTGAGGTGAGGCTTCATAGCCTGTCCGCACCCTTCAGCCAAACCAGGAGCCCCAGGCAGGTTCAGCGGTGCATGGGGACCCAGGAAGCAATAAGGCCCTGGGAAATGGAGCTCGTTCCCTGGAGGTCCCAGACGTCCTGAGACGTCCTAGAGGCTGGCCAGGCAGGCACCTGCTGACCTATCAGAAATAAGTGCACCTGTTTGCTCTCTGGACAGGATGTCCTTGGGGACTTAGTGAAGGGAACAGAGTCTAGAGGAAAGAAAAGTCGAGGATCTGGGGATGGAGCCAGGTGCCAAGTCAGGCATGTGTGTGTTTTGTCCCTGTTTCCCAGCAGAGGAAACCAGAGCTCAGAGATACCAAGTAACCAGTCTAGTTGGATCCAGAAAAGACCCAACGGGGATCCAAGTTCACCTTTGGCTGATTTCAGAACCTACATGGAGCTATTTCCTGGGGAGACAGGGTCAGGAAGAACAGTGGCGGGGTCAGACCTTCTAGGAAGAGTTAACAACAGCTCTGTCACATCACCAAAATTCACATGTGAACGTCCTAATTTCCAGGGCCTCCGAATGCTATATACTTGGAGACAAGAGCTTTCATGAGGCAATTAAGTTAAAATGAGAATGGTAGAGTGGGCCCTGACCCAGTGTGACTCGTGCCCTCATAAGAAGAGGTGGTGAAAACACAGACACAGGGGGAGGGCCTGTGAAGACCTGGGGAGAAGACCACCATCCGCCCACCAAGGAGAGAGGCCTCAGAAGAAACCAGCCTTGCCCTCACCCTGGTCCTGACTTCTGACCTCAGAACTGTGTGGAAATAGATATTTGCGGATGAAGTCACTCAGTCTGTGGTCCTTAGCTATGGCAGCCCTAGTGGATGGGCCCCATGTGCTTCTTTCCTGGCCCCCGTCCAGGGCATTTTATACCAAGTTCTCTTCAGAGTGGAGTCCCATCCGTCCAGGGGGTAGGTAGGAAGGAGGCTGGGGAATCACAGGTGTCCACAGGCCCATAGCTAATAGAGTATTTGGCTATAAACTTGGCCTACAGCCAATGCCTCTGTTGACCACCTTCCCATTTTAATTTTCCTGGCCAAAACGAGTCCCCTCAGAACAGCACTTGAAGGCGTGCAGGAGGGAGGCAGCTAGGCACAAGCGGACCCTGAAGCGCTGCCTGGGGGTGGCCCAGTGCCGCAGCCAAGCCAGGATGGTCATCTGCTCTCCTGCTCCTCATTCCCGCCTGTCAGTCACCACCCAGTGAGGGCCGCTGGCCTTCCAAAGTGAAAACTAACCAAAGATGGGTCGGCAAGTCAGAAACCCACATTGGGGGTGGAAAAAAACCAGGTCTCTGAATTTTGTGAGCATTTCATTTGAATACATCCTGTCACGAGCGTATATGAGTTAACACTAACCCAGAGAGGAAAGCAGAAAACCCCTTTCAATTTTAAGGGCTAGGGAAGGAACGAGGGGATTTTGCAAAATGGGGAGGTTGGAAATGGGTGTTTTAAGTAGAAAAAGGTAAATGTTATACACATATATATGTATAGGAACATATGTACCCATGTATTCATACATATATATGTGTATGTATGTGTGTATGTATCTATCAATCTATGTATGTACACATACACTTCACCTCTGCCAAGCAAGGTCTTAGGGAATTTAATCCAGGAAAAGGCCTTTGCCAAGGTTTCTCTATATGGAAAGTTCAAGCAAAACATTTTTCCTAATTCTTCAGTCAGCTGGAGAGAAGGCACGGAAATAGGAGCCCTCATAAGATAACCAGCCTGGAGGGGTGAGATGCGGAGGGTATACATATGACTAATCTGGGAACATACATATCTGTAAACAACAAAACTCTAAAAGTTAAAAGTAAAATAAAAGCTTTTTTTTTTTAAAAAAAAAAAAGAAGCTATGTTTGCATTCTGCAATTTGATAAACTTCAGACTTGATAACTTCCAAGTGGAAATCCTGATCATGTTTAGATCATTGTTCAGACATTATATAATATTTAGATATTTGAATGTTTTTCCCAACCCAAAGACAGAAGCTACTATTAGGCACACCGTCGAATCCTCTGCCTTTCCCTTTAAATCATCAACAAATACCCCAGAGAAAAGTCCACTCTAGACCGGCAGCCACTGACACACGTGTACTGTATTGAATGACATGCTTTGCTGACTTTCGTTTTGACTCACATCTATAAAGAAGGAAAAACCTCTGACTGACCTAATATTCTAGAAGAGAGTATGTTCTGACTACACTTCATTACAAGCATGAAAAATATCCCTTCTGAAAGGAAAAAAATACCTATGTGCTGTTTATGCCTGGGGCCCTCTAGCCCGGGTTCTGCTCTGAACAACCATCCACACGCACAAAGCACATTGCAGTGTGACGGGGTCTGTGAGCCTCTGCTGAGCGGAAGCAGTTTGTCTGGTCAGGAAGTGCGGCAGAGAACTTGAGAGGATTAAACCTGCCTGTTCAGGGGAAGATTGGAGACTGTCTGAGGCTCTTGGCTGTCGGTGGTGCTGAGGGGACCCCAGGATGGCTGGTTGGGTAGACTAGTCAGAGGTTGAGGGTCTAGATGGGTCTCTCCGAGGGAGCGAGCTGTGTTCCTGGGTCCCCACCCTTCGTCTCCCACCCCCTCAGACAGCAAACATCTAAACCACATAAAAGGAGCAGGAAGTGGTGGCCAGAGAAGGCAGCTTCTGTGATGATGAGGAGTGCAGGTGACTCCTACAGTGTTGGAAAGAATGTAAACAGCGCAGATGGTGCAGAGAGGCTGGCGGGTATGTGGGACAGAGGCACGGAGGACTCCTGGCTTTTCCCTGCAATCAGTGAGTTAATACATCCCTGGTCACCAGGCATTCTGTGCCTGAGGACCGTAGGTTTGTCTAAGTTTTGTCAGATCTGAACCTATTGCTTGGCAGATAATATGGACAGGGATTGTAATGTGAATCAGCTGCCATACCTAAGATGACTCAGTTCTGTTAGAGAAAATGAGGAAAGGTAAGGAGAGAAGTGTGCTTCAGACTCAAGCCTTGGGTCCCCTCAAAATTCATGTGTTGGAGCCCAAACCCCCAAGGTGATGGTATTGGATGTGGGGGTCTTTAGGAGGTGATTAGTTCATGAGGGTGAAGCCTTCAGGAATGGGGTTCATGCTCTTATAAAAGCAACCTCAGGCAACTCCCTTGTCCTTTCTGCCAGGTGAGGTCAAATGAAAAGATATGAAACAGATCCTCACCAGACAGCAGATCTGCCAGGATCTTGGTCTTAAACTTCCCAGCCTCCAGAACCCCAAGGAACAAATGTTTGTCGTTGAAGACATTCAGGGTCTGGTAATGTGTAATAACAGCCAGAATAAACTAGAACATAACTTATAAGATGTAAGCTATAGAAAAATAAGTAGAACACATGAGTATTGAACTGGTAAAAAAGGATGGACCTCAAAGAGGTAAACATTGAATTAACTATATCATCTAGCAATTCCACTCATATGTGTAAACCTGAGAGAATGAAAGCTGGGGCTTAACAGATATTTGTACGCCAATGTGCATAGCATTATTCACAATAGTCAGACATTCATCACCAGATGAATGGATCAAGAAAATGTGGTCTGTACATATAATGGAATCAGCCTTAAAAGGAATGAAATTTTGATACATGCTACAATATGGATTAGTCTTGAAAGCATTATGCTGAGTGAAATATCAAACATAAAAAGCCAAATATTGGGATTTCTCTGGTGGTCAGTGGCTAAGACTCTGAGCTCCCAATGCCAGGGGTCTGGGTTTGATCCCTGGTCTGGGAACTAGATCCCACATGCCACAACTAAGAGTTAGGATGCCATAACTAAAAACTGACACAGTCAAATAAATAACAACAACAAAAAATTTTTTTTAAAGAATGCTGCCTCATAGACAGCTCTCGACTTCTTTAAAAAAGTTAATTCCTGTCACCAGGCATTCTGTGCCTGAGGACCGTAGGTTTGTCTAAGTTTTGTCAGATCTGAACCTATTGCTTGGCAGATAATATGGACAGGGATTGTAATGTGAATCAGCTGCCATACCTAAGATGACTCAGTTCTGTTAGAGAAAATGAGGAAAGGTAAGGAGAGAAGTGTGCTTCAGACTCAAGCCTTGGGTCCCCTCAAAATTCATGTGTTGGAGCCCAAACCCCCAAGGTGATGGTATTGGATGTGGGGGTCTTTAGGAGGTGATTAGTTCATGAGGGTGAAGCCTTCAGGAATGGGGTTCATGCTCTTATAAAAGCAACCTCAGGCAATTCCCTTGTCCTTTCTGCCAGGTGAGGTCAAATGAAAAGATATGAAACAGATCCTCACCAGACAGCAGATCTGCCAGGATCTTGGTCTTAAACTTCCCAGCCTCCAGAACCCCAAGGAACAAATGTTTGTCGTTGAAGACATTCAGGGTCTGGTAATGTGTAATAACAGCCAGAATAAACTAGAACATAACTTATAAGATGTAAGCTATAGAAAAATAAGTAGAACACATGAGTATTGAACTGGTAAAAAAGGATGGACCTCAAAGAGGTAAACATTGAATTAACTATATCATCTAGCAATTCCACTCATATGTGTAAACCTGAGAGAATGAAAGCTGGGGCTTAACAGATATTTGTACGCCAATGTGCATAGCATTATTCACAATAGTCAGACATTCATCACCAGATGAATGGATCAAGAAAATGTGGTCTGTACATATAATGGAATCAGCCTTAAAAGGAATGAAATTTTGATACATGCTACAATATGGATTAGTCTTGAAAGCATTATGCTGAGTGAAATATCAAACATAAAAAGCCAAATATTGGGATTTCTCTGGTGGTCAGTGGCTAAGACTCTGAGCTCCCAATGCCAGGGGTCTGGGTTTGATCCCTGGTCTGGGAACTAGATCCCACATGCCACAACTAAGAGTTAGGATGCCATAACTAAAAACTGACACAGTCAAATAAATAACAACAACAAAAAATTTTTTTTAAAGAATGCTGCCTCATAGACAGCTCTCGACTTCTTTAAAAAAAGTTCTTTAAGGGAGTCAGATTTGTTGAATAACATTCCCAATAATCAGTCTACATGTTAGTAACATTCCCATTGAAAAGACGAGGAAGGAGAAAATCAGGACTTACTTAAAGTTCCCCAACCGCTAAATAGCCAAGCTAACGCTGAAACCCACAATTGGCTTGGCTCCAAAGCATGGGTCTGTTTTCATTGCCCCAGATGATATCTAAGGCTAGAGAGAGGATACGGCTCAGACTCAAGGCAGGGCCCGCTGGATGGTAAAGGGGCCTGGGTCACCTGGAAGAGAAGACAGACTGTGAGCTGGTCATCTGGTTCAGGACTGTGTGCCCCAGTGACCCAAAGGACACGGGACACTGGGAGTCTGTGGGGAAAGAGGAATCCAGATTAAAAATGGAGTTGGCTGGGTGCTAATTAGTTAACCTCTAATAAATGGGATCAATAGCAGGATGTAATTAACCACCGCTTAAAGAGGACCCTGGGTGTTTCCCTCTGTGAGTAAACCTCTGTGGATTGTTATGCTAATTCCAACTGAAAAGGTAGAGAGAGGTCACTACTCTTTCCCGGGAAAGAATGGAGCACATGTAGCTGTTTTCCTTTGGCAGGCTGATTCTGGATAGCCCCAGATAATTTTTTTAAAAAACCAAATCTGGATAGCCTGGACAATTACGTATACAGGGGAAAGGTACGCTATCTGAGGAGGGCTTCCGATGCCGGATGATGGAGGCAGAGGTGGAGCTGCGGCCCCCGGCGGGTGAGGCGGCCACTCCGCAGGAGTCCTGGCAGCCCAGAGAAGCCTGCCATGCAGGGTGGAGCCCGTCTGCTCCTCCTCCCCTCTGTGGCTTCTCTTCCTTTCCTGGGCTGATGATCTGAGTATCTCATCCAGCTGGAGAGGCTGTTCACGTTCTGATTTCAAAAAAACCGTTATTTCAATCGATGTGAATTGATCAAGGATTTGTGAATTGATCATGGAGTATCCAAGGGGTTTTGCTTTTTGTTAAAACAGTTCATTGATTGTGAATATTTCTCACTTAGGAACTGTTGGCTCTTGGCCCCTTCCTTCCATCTGCGTGAAAACTCTGAAGTAAGGACTTTCATTTCCAAAGGATGACAGAGACAGAAAACTGACGACCTGAACAGAACCTACTCATCCTTCAAGCAAGGCTCAGGCCGAGACTCTGAGATCTCTCTTTCCCCTGCCGGGCCTTGGTCAAGCTTCGGGATGGTTATGAAGGAGATCAGAATATGCCACCCTCCAAATCTGCTGCATTGGCATAAAGATTATTTTCAGCTAAAGGCAATTGAGAAACAGATAGGGGAAAGAGCCCTCTGCCTCCCTACTTCCCTTCTGCCTAAAAGCAGGGCATAAATTTCCCCATGAAGTTGCCTCCTTCTCCTGCACAGGAAGAGGAGAATGACCCTCCCATTAGCTCAAGGCAGGGCCCGCTGGTAAAGGGGCCTGGGTCACCTGGAAGAGAAGACAGACTGTGAGCTGGTCATCTGGTTCAGGACTGTGTGCCCCAGTGACCCAAAGGACACGGGACACTGGGAGTCTGTGGGGAAAGAGGAATCCAGATTAAAATGGAGTTGGCTGGGTGCTAATTAGTTAACCTCTAATAAATGGGATCAATAGCAGGATGTAATTAACCACCGCTTAAAGAGGACCCTGGGTGTTTCCCTCTGTGAGTAAACCTCTGTGGATTGTTATGCTAATTCCAACTGAAAAGGTAGAGAGAGGTCACTACTCTTTCCCGGGAAAGAATGGAGCACATGTAGCTGTTTTCCTTTGGCAGGCTGATTCTGGATAGCCCCAGATAATTTTTTTAAAAAACCAAATCTGGATAGCCTGGACAATTACGTATACAGGGGAAAGGTACGCTATCTGAGGAGGGCTTCCGATGCCGGATGATGGAGGCAGAGGTGGAGCTGGGGCCCCCCGGCGGGTGAGGCGGCCACTCCGCAGGAGTCCTGGCAGCCCAGAGAAGCCTGCCATGCAGGGTGGAGCCCGTCTGCTCCTCCTCCCCTCTGTGGCTTCTCTTCCTTTCCTGGGCTGATGATCTGAGTATCTCATCCAGCTGGAGAGGCTGTTCACGTTCTGATTTCAAAAAAACCGTTATTTCAATCGATGTGAATTGATCAAGGATTTGTGAATTGATCATGGAGTATCCAAGGGGTTTTGCTTTTTGTTAAAACAGTTCATTGATTGTGAATATTTCTCACTTAGGAACTGTTGGCTTTTGGGCCCCCTCCCTTCCATCTGCGTGCAAACTCTGAAGCAAGGACTTTCATTTCCAAAGGATGACAGAGACAGAAAACTGACGACCTGAACAGAACCTACTCATCCTTCAAGCAAGGCTCAGGCCGAGACTCTGAGATCTCTCTTTCCCCTGCCGGGCCTTGGTCAAGCTTCGGGATGGTTATGAAGGAGATCAGAATATGCCACCCTCCAAATCTGCTGCATTGGCATAAAGATTATTTTCAGCTAAAGGCAATTGAGAAACAGATAGGGGAAAGAGCCCTCTGCCTCCCTACTTCCCTTCTGCCTAAAAGCAGGGCATAAATTTCCCCATGAAGTTGCCTCCTTCTCCTGCACAGGAAGAGGAGAATGACCCTCATCACCAGAGACAGATGTGGCACCAAGATGAGTCTGCTCAAATCAATGTCACTAAATAATCCTTGTCTACCATTAATGTTGCCCGTATATTTCCTAGTCACCTTCTCATAATTTATCAACCCTAGAAGCCCAGTCTCTCTTTCCTTTGTCTCGTTGCTTCTCTACAATGTATTGTTCCTTGTGAAAATGACATCTAAGCCCTGAGTCTAGCCACTTCTTTGGATTTCTTTTTCTGTGAATCTCCTATACATGTAAAAAAAAAAAAAATAGATATATTAACATCACTCAAAATTGTATGCTTTTTCTCCTGTTACCCTATCTTTTATTGGGGGGCTTCCTAGGTGGTGCTAGTGGTAAAGAAGCCACCTGCTGGGGCTTCCCCTGGTGGTCCAGTGGGTAAGGACACCGCCTTACAGTGCAAGAGGCGCTGGTTCGATCCCTGGCCTGGGAAGATTCCACGTGCCGCAGAGCGGCTGGACCGATGTGTCCAATCACCAAGCCGGAGCCGGCGCTCTGCGACCACAGACACCACCGCGATGGGAGGCCCACAGGAGCCAAAGAACAAAGACGGATGAAAACAGAGAAATGAAAGACCAATAGAAGTGGCCTGCCCGCTCTCCTCCCTCCCCAATGGGACCCCCGCCCAAAAATAAAGAAATAAGTAAATCTTAAAAAAAAAAAAAAAAAAGAAGCCACCTGCCAATGCGGGAGATGTAAGAGACAAAGGTTCATTCCTGGGTCGGGAAGATCCCCTGGAGGAGGACATGGCAACCCACTCCAGTATTCTTGCGTGGAGGATCCCACAGACAGAGGAGCCTAGAGGGCTACAGTCCACAGCATTGTCAAGAGTCAGACACGACCGAAGGAACTGAGTATGCCCACATGCACAGTCTTTCTTTGTCAGAGTTAAGAGGGTTGAGGGATGACCTTTGGCTGTGACGAGAATGAACCAATCATTACACAGAAAGACCTCAGTAAGATGTGGAAGCAAAATATCACTGAATCATATGAAAGGCAGGACCCACACTCCCTGTATTATATTATTGGGCAGGAAGGACTGTTTACAGGACGCTCTGCAGAATGACTATGGGGGATCAGTGGATAAGGATGAGCTAGGGCTGTGGTAGCAAACAGGTGGCATGACAGGGGTCTTCTCTAACTTTGTTTCCTCCGCTGTTTTACCAGTAGGGCTTCCCAGGCAGCCCAGTGGTAAAGAACCCACCTGTAACTGCAGGAGATTCCAGAGACACAGGTTTGACCCCTGAGTCAGGAAGATCTCCTGCAGGAGGAAATGGCAAACTGCTCCAGTATTCATGCCTGGGAAATCCCATGAATAGAGGAGCCTGCAGAGCTAAAGTCCATGGGGTTGCAAAATTAGACATGACTGAAGCAACTGGGCATGCAGTGTTTCTACCAATGAAGAAATAATGCCACCAAGTCCCAGATTGCCTATGATAGTCTCAATTTCAGATGGTTTTGTTGCTTCAATAAGAGATTAAGAATTATATAAATAAATGAATAAATAGAATTTAATGCTTACTACTTAGTGTGTATATATATATGTAAGTATATACATATAAAATTTTTTAAAAAATTTATATATATAAGATCTCACAATTCCAAAAATCTTTTCTGATCACGTATGTCAATATTTGGTTTGGAAAAGAAGTTGACAGCAGGATTCTTGGGAAAATGATTTCGATATTTTGTTCTCCTGACAAAATCATTCAGTACATGATTTTCCCTACTTCTACAGATGGTAAAATTAAGCTATAGAAAACTGATTTGCTGAAGATGGCAAGGCAACTTAGAGTCAGGCTCACGCTCGGATGGTCTTACATTTAGGTCAGCTCACTGTCCACGGCATAGATTTTTCTCCAGAACCTTTGCATCATCTTGGCTCCCTTGCAGCTTCAGACCAAGAGCTCATCTATTTTTAGCAGGCAAACCCACTAGGGAAGAGGGAAGTTAACAAATGAAAGGGAAAGATACAAGGCACAAGGACAGAATGAATGTCAGAGGTGGGGTGAAAGCTAAAAAAAAAGAGAGAGAGAGAGAGACCAATCGAAATCAAGGAAAACATTTAAGTAGATGAAATTCATTTTATTCACAATGGCCTTTTCCTTCCATTTCCCTATGCATCTCACAAAAAACATTTCAGTCCCTTTCCTGTCTGAATCCCCTTGGCATTTTATTTGTTCTTCCCTAAAGATATTTATTAGATTCTGCCCTGTGGTAACATAGAGCAACAAATCATGCCCTGACTAAACCAACCAGATTATAAAGTCTTTGAAGGCACATTGTTTCAGACAAGTTTGTTTCCCCTCACTGAGTTCCACATTTGTGTTGAATAAATGAATATGAAAATATCCACCGTGGGAGTGACTTCCCCCCCAAAAAATTAAGCCCATTTTTTATCTCCTATGTGGAATATTTGATTCCAAAATCTGATTTCCAAAACTTGAAGTCTTGTTAAGAGACTTGGGACATTAGCACTTGACTAAATTTATAAATTCAAATTGTCAACTTTAAGGACAGAAAAAAAGAGACTGTTCTCTGTGTTGTGGATTTCAGTGTGCCTGGCTTTGACAGAGAGAAGGTGGCTGTTTCCAGCTGGCAGAAAGCTACCTCTCCAGCTCAGAATCACACACAGTTGGAAATGAACTAGCTCTGACAAATCATTGTCCCCAAACTCTTCATTTTGCAGATGGAGAAATGAGATCCAGGGAGACTGTCTTGCCCAAGATCACTAAGCTAGATGCTGGCATAGCCTAGATGGAATCATTTTCAAAATAAAGTATGGAATGAAACAACATATTAAAACCTTTCTGCAGAGCCCCTGGATTAGAAACCTAGCACTTTAAATCAGCAGCAAGTGCTACAGTACTGTGGGTAGAAAAACTAATTGGAGGTCGCTGAACAAATCTATGTCAAAGTCAGGACGGAAGAAGCCTTCAGGCTTTGTTTTTGAGGTTGTCTGTTGATGTTCATTCACAATTTTGAAGACTTTCCATTGCTTTTGAGTTTTGGCTTGATGAGCACAGATGGGCAGGGAAAGACAGACATTCTTCAGTTTATATCTACCTGTTGCCTAAGAATACACAGTATATACAGACGTCTTCCCTTGGGGAGCATGAACCAGCCTCTCAGTTTTTTTTGGAGCATTCCCACTCTAAGGTGAAAGCTTCCCAATCAGCTCATCTAAGAAACCTAGGCAACTGTTCCCAGCCAAATGGACCTTTCTTGTTTCAGTTGAGAGCAATACGCCAGGTAAAGAGGAATCCGCTCAATAAAGAGGAATCCATAGGCCCTGTCTTTCCATTACCACCTTGATTAATTCATTAGTGATTTTTCAGACAAGTTTTATTCAGGCACTTGGGGACAGAGCAGTGAGTCAGAGGCTGGCATCAAAACCAGAATAGAAGCCACAGTCCTCTCAGGGGATCCTGCTCTGGGCTTTAAATTCCCAGATCACACAACTTCCTAATTGGAAAGAAATGTTCTTAAACAAGAAGAAGCATTTTGCCAGGCCTAACAGTGACTAATAAGGTCGGTCTGAGGACTGTCTGATGAAAGAGAAGTCGGATTTACATGTCACAGTGAATGTTTAAAGTATTTTCACCCCAAGGTTTCCTGTTGAATATAAATAAAATCTCTCCGTGGGCAACCCCATTCTGACTCCTGCAGAAATGCCTTCCATAATCAAATTAACTTTGAAATGACATTCAATGTCTTCCAAGTGCCTTTGTTTTCTCCAAGACCTTGGAGACAAGCTGTTTCAGGACAGGAGGTTCTTGTATAAATTGATTAAGGTCCCCCCATCACCACCCTGCATATTCACTGGAGACAAGTTTTATCACCTCTATAGCCAAGATCCGGAATCCCTCACATTGTATTCATTTGACTGGGTAGCAAACAGCCCCCACACTTAAAATATCCAAAATTTAAAAAATTATCTAGGGTGTTTACAGAGGATCCGGATAAATACAAAGTTTAAATCTCGCTGGATGAAATTGACAGAACTGAAAGTATTAACTTGCCCCTGACCTGAAGGGAGAGGACTTTTCTTTGCCAATCTTCCTAAAGAATCAGGCATTCGTTCTTGGCTCTTGACTTACATTGGATGAAGTGGCTCCTCTCCAGGCTGCGGGCGCGCAGGCGCGGGCACGCACACGTGGACACACACACACTCACACGCGCCCGCCCACGCCCCCTTCCGTGTGAATGGCCTGTGGGATTTACGAGCTTTGCCACCGAGGATTACCGTCAGGTGCAGAAAGCAAGTCTTTGTTCGCTGGGCATTTTCCTCCCTTCCGACCTGTTACCAGCCACGTGAGCGCTGGGCGGGGGTCAGGCGGGCAGGGAGGTGCTCCAGGCTTAGGGGAGACAAAGGCTCGCGGAGCCGTGGGATGGCTTCCAGTTCCTGAGACACGTGCACAGTGGGCCAGGACCTGCCTACGGCTGAGAGGCTTTTCCAAGAGATGTCCAGTTTAAGCCCTTGTAAAGGCATCGAGTTTTTCTGGAAGCCGGCCTGGCAAAAAAGGCTGGATTGCAGGGCTGCGGAAGCGCTGAAGAGGGGAAGGTCCGGGTCTGGGGGCTCCTAGGAAAGAGCCTGCCCCTGGTGTGCCCCGGAGCGGGAGTCTTGACAAAAAAAACCTCAGAGCCACCTCGACACGTGAAAAACTGGCCAAAAGACCTTGGAGAGGACAGACCCCCTTCCCAGCGGAGAAGCTGTGAAATGAAACTATCTCCTGACATATTAATAAATAAGAAATGTCATAGCCATCAGCAATTTATGACCTCCCCAGACTGCGACCCAGCAAACTGCCACCCCTGAGGGTGACTGCGAAGGAGCCTGGGGTGCAGCAAGGTGAGCACGGAAATAGGACTGGCCAGAGAGAGCCGAGTGCATATGAATGAATGCAGTGAGCCCAGAGGCTCGCATCTTCCCATGCACAGGAGGCTAAATTCCTTAACTGGATGCCTGACCTTTGGTGTGCAGTCTGCCTGCTCCCTTTGTTGCAAACCTGCATATTGCCCGACTTCCCTTCTGCCTGCCTCTGGCGCAGTTTTCTCAGAGCTTCTGAGCTGCCGTCTCCCAGGCCCCGAGTCTTAAACATTCCCACGAAATAAAACAACTCTCTACTTTCAGGTTGTGACTATAGTTTTAGTGGACAAAGCCGAGCAGCAAGCCTTTGACCGCTGACTTCCCCTTCTAAGTGCCCCACCGTCTCCCTGGGTCCGCAGTGGTGGCCGGCCGCTCTAGGCTGGAGCCTTCTGGGCAAAATGTCAAGGGGAACCCGACATTCAGTAGTCAAAACAAATATCTTAAAGCCGTGGTTTAAACGATTAAAATTAGTGCCCCTCCTCCCCAATGAACTAAATCGTAAATTCTAAAGAGAGATGGGGTCAGTACATTGCAGAGCCATTTTGGAGTACGAGATGAAAAGGAGGATCCCCACGGGTGAGCGGCGGCGCTCCTCCCGGCGCGCTCGGCTTGGGCCGGGGGTTCGGGAGCCGGGGCGCAGTGGGAGGGGATCGCAGGTCGTAGGTCTCGGAAGCGGAGGCCTCCGAGGCCCGGCGGGGAGTGGAGGGGGTGGCCCCGGAGGCCGGAGGTGACAGCTCGGAGAGCTGCTCCGCAGGAGACAAAGGCGGAGCGGAAGGTCGAGTTGGGGGAGGGAGGGCCCCGCGGGATCACCAGCCCGCGTTGCCTCGGTCGACAAGGAGAGGAAGACGCGACCCCGCGGCCACTGGGCCCCGTAATTCCCGCTCGGCGGTTAATTCTCACTAACAAGACTTGGCAAGATGTCGGGCGAAGCGTTTCCGCGTTGCCACCCCTCTGCCAAAAGCGGCCTCTGTGAAATGAAACTCTGACATATTAATAAATAAGAAATGTCATAGCCATCAGCAATTTATGACCTCCCCAGACTGCGACCCAGCAAACTGCCACCCCTGAGGGTGACTGCGAAGGAGCCTGGGGTGCAGCAAGGTGAGCACGGAAATAGGACTGGCCAGAGAGAGCCGAGTGCATATGAATGAATGCAGTGAGCCCAGAGGCTCGCATCTTCCCATGCACAGGAGGCTAAATTCCTTAACTGGATGCCTGACCTTTGGTGTGCAGTCTGCCTGCTCCCTTTGTTGCAAACCTGCATATTGCCCGACTTCCCTTCTGCCTGCCTCTGGCGCAGTTTTCTCAGAGCTTCTGAGCTGCCGTCTCCCAGGCCCCGAGTCTTAAACATTCCCACGAAATAAAACAACTCTCTACTTTCAGGTTGTGACTATAGTTTTAGTGGACAAAGCCGAGCAGCAAGCCTTTGACCGCTGACTTCCCCTTCTAAGTGCCCCACCGTCTCCCTGGGTCCGCAGTGGTGGCCGGCCGCTCTAGGCTGGAGCCTTCTGGGCAAAATGTCAAGGGGAACCCGACATTCAGTAGTCAAAACAAATATCTTAAAGCCGTGGTTTAAACGATTAAAATTAGTGCCCCTCCTCCCCAATGAACTAAATCGTAAATTCTAAAGAGAGATGGGGTCAGTACATTGCAGAGCCATTTTGGAGTACGAGATGAAAAGGAGGATCCCCACGGGTGAGCGGCGGCGCTCCTCCCGGCGCGCTCGGCTTGGGCCGGGGGTTCGGGAGCCGGGGCGCAGTGGGAGGGGATCGCAGGTCGTAGGTCTCGGAAGCGGAGGCCTCCGAGGCCCGGCGGGGAGTGGAGGGGGTGGCCCCGGAGGCCGGAGGTGACAGCTCCGGAGAGCTGCTCCGCGGGAGACAAAGGCGGAGCGGAAGGTCGAGTTGGGGGAGGGAGGACCCCGCGGGATCACCAGCCCGCGTTGCCTCGGTCGACAAGGAGAGGAAGACGCGACCCCGCGGCCACCGGGCCCCGTAATTCCCCGCTCGGCGGTTAATTCTCACTAACAAGACTTGGCAAGATGTCGGGCGAAGCGTTTTTGGCTTCGGTCGTGTCCCCACCGCTGCGCGCACACCCCCTCTGCCAAAAGCGGCCTCTGGGAAATTAAATGCATAAGTAAAAGCGGGGGCGGGGAACATGCGACAAGACCTGGCAAAGAGGGAAGCGAAGAACCCCGAATCGGCCCTGGAGCGTAATAAATCCTCTCCGAGTCAATTTCTCGGGGTCTAGCTTCGCACCAAAGGTGGACCCTAACTGTCCTTTCCTGAGAAGCCAATTCGTACGGGGCTGAGGGCTTTTCCAAAAGCGGAAAACGGCTGTGCCCCCCGCAAATCAGGGAAAAATAAACATCTTTAAGGAAGCGTGGAAGGGAGGGGCACTCCGCCCTCCTCCTTTGGAGCAACATTCCGGATCCAATTAATGCCTCCCTCTGGGTCGTAAAGCAACAAACTCAACACTTCACTCCTATAACCCGGCTTGGGGGCGGGAGGGCTTTCTCTTTCATCTTCTGGATTCGGGTTTGCCCACGTTCCTTGGCCAGCTATAAAACGGATTTAATCGCTTCAGATGAAAATCGATCAGGCTAGGGCAGAAGCTAACGTCTGCCCTAGGAATCTCACCTGAACCAAACCAAACCAAAACGCCTGGCAAGCCGAACGCACGCCGTAGCCCGGCTGCGTGCGGCGCTCCCCGGTCCTCCAGGGCACGTGGGGGACACCTGCGAGGCTGGTAAGGGGCCCGCGCGGAGGTGAAACGGGATGAAACCTCAAAACCGTGGCCGCGCCTCCGCTAGGCCAGCTGCTGGGCTGGCGGCTTTTTCCGCCGGTCGCCGTCCCTCCTACGGCGGCCGCCAGGCGACTCGGGTCGGGCTGGACGCGCGCCGCGGAGGCCGGAGAGCGGCGCAGGCACGCTCCATTCACAAAGTGCCGGCGCCGCCGTTCGCCGGCGGGTCGGAGGCCTCCTCCCTCTTCCTCTGGGTCTAGATTTTATGAATGGGTCTGGCGGCGGCCGCCGCGCTCCCTGTTTACTCCGCTCTTTGTGACGTCACGGCCCCGTGACTGGGCGCGGGCGGCCGGAGCTCCATTCACGCGCCGGGCCGGGCGGCGGGGGCGGGGCCGGAGGGGGCGGGGCGGGGCCTCTAGGGGGCGGGGCCTCGCGAGGTAGTAATGAATCTGCCCCCTCCCGGGGGAGAGCCGGGGAGCATTAATAAGTCTATAAGCCGAGGAGAGGAAACTCTGGCTGGGGCAGAGCGCGGAGCTCCGGCAGTTCGTGGAGGGGAACCGCGACAGGAACGGCAGCGCCGGCGCTGGAGGCAGGGGGAGCCACACAACAGACAAAATACAACAGAGGCGACCAGAGAAGGGAGCCCTCGTACCTCTCCCGTAAACACACTCCCCTCCGCTGCCACCTCCCCCTTGGCATCGTGCTGCCGGGTGCCCGAGGCCGCTCCGACTGCTATGTAACCGAGACGCGGCGGGAGAAAGGGGAACCTGGCAGACGCGGTTCGCCCGTGAGAGCCCCGAGGGGCCAAGTTTGCGGCCACTTCTGCCGCGCCCTCCCTTGAGCCCCCGCTCGCCCCTGCTTGCAGCCCAGCTCGCCCGGGCGTCCTTCGCCTCCTCGCGCGCCCCGCCGCCGCGGCTCCCGGCGACCATGGTGACGGTGGAGGAGCTGCGGGAGATGGACTGCAGCGTGCTCAAGAGGCTGATGAACCGGGACGAGAACGGCGGCGGCGCGGGCGGCAGCGGCAGCCACGGCACCGTGGGGCTGCTGAGCGGCGGCAAGTGCCTGCTGCTGGACTGCAGACCGTTCCTGGCGCACAGCGCGGGCTATATCCGAGGCTCGGTCAACGTGCGCTGCAACACCATCGTGCGGCGGCGGGCCAAGGGCTCGGTGAGCCTGGAGCAGATCCTGCCCGCCGAGGAGGAGGTCCGCGCCCGCCTGCGCTCCGGCCTCTACTCCGCCGTGATCGTCTACGACGAGCGCAGCCCGCGCGCGGAGAGCCTCCGCGAGGACAGCACCGTGTCGCTGGTGGTGCAGGCGCTGCGTCGCAACGCCGAGCGCACCGACATCTGCCTTCTGAAAGGTAAACACGGGCGCCAGGCGCGAGCTGGAGGGTCGGTGCGGCGGGGCTCGGCGGCTTGCGCTTAGGGGCGCTGCAGAAGAGGTGCCTGGAGGGACTCGTGGCTGCGGGGTCTCCCCGCACACTCCTTTGTGCGTGTTGGTGCGCGCGCGGGTGTGCAAGGATTCTGTGCGTTTGTGTGCAAGCGCGAGCTCCTGAAGTCCTCAGAGATGGGGAGGGCTCGATCACCTGCTATTCTGGACCCTTCCCGGTGATTCTGCGTTTGTTTAAAGCCACGAACAGCCTGGCCTTGCGAGTGAAGCGACTCAGCAGCGTGTACACTTTCGAGTCCAGGGAAATGCTAACTGCCACTAAACGGGAGGTGGGGGACAAGTTAGGCCCTTCGGTTTGGCGTGTCCGGGTCCCACGCTGAGTGCGACCAAGAGATTCCGAGACACCGGGAAGAAAGTGAAGGAGGGTGAGTGCCGGGGTGGGATTGGTTCGGCGGGTTCTGCGGGAAGCCGGCCATTCATAAATGCAAAAACGAAGGTCTGCTTGCAGGCTTGGTGTGGAGCGTTCTGTACCTCTTCTCTTGCCGCTCAACTCCGACCTCCACCAGGAAGGTGGCCAACCCCTCCCGCCTCGGGCTAGACCCAGGCTCCAGAGCGGGAGGCTGGAGGTCCGAGTATTTGGGAGATCGCGAGGCGGGACGGGGCCTCTTACATTAAGGCGGCCGAGAAGTACGACCTTTTGTTCAGACCCGACTCTCAGATGGCGGCGCGTGCTTAAGTGCGAAACTCATGGGGAGGGGAGGTCACATCTGCAAGCTGGAAACCCCAAAGGGGCCCTGGACTACCCAAGTACCTGGAGGGACCAGGGCGTCAGCCGCACCTGCCCGGCCGGGTCGCGCGGCGGGGAGCGGACGGGTCGCTTGGGGCCCTGCCTAGCTGCGCCCCTTCCTCCGGCGCCGCATTCCGCGCATTCCTTCGCCGGCCGCGGGTTCTGGACTCCCTAGCGGAGAGGCGTTGCGGACCCCCGCCATCCAAGGGCCGCCCCTTTCCCTGCCGGTGCTCCTGGCCCCTTCTCTCTTGCCCTTCCTTTCCCGACCCGCTCACCGGAGAGGAAGGGAGATGGGGCGGGAGGCGCGGCGGAAACCTCTCCCCACCGCGCGTTCCAAAAGGCACAGCCCCACTCAGTGCCGGCGGGCCCGGCTGGCCCCTGTGAACAGCGGGGGGCTTTGTTCTCGGCAGTTGTTTCCTGGCCATTTGACCTGTCAGCTGCTGGGGAAATGCTGCTGTTGACCTTTAGTTGAACTACTAAGGCGATTTTGCTGATTTTTCTTTCTCTGCGAGGGCGGCCTTTGGCACCTCTGATTGAGCCCAACCCTCCTCCCTTCTCCTCCCAGCGCTTTTAGGGAAAGTGCCAGGAAGGGCCTTGCACCGGAAGGGCCCGTCGCTAAGCAAGGCGACCTGGGCGCAGCGACCAAGGGGCCCCCATCTGCCCGGGCGCTGAGCTGTGCCAGGAGCCCCGCGACACCAGACCGGGTTGGAGCTCCAGGATGGGGTCCGGGCTGCGGAGCACGCCGCCTGTCCTCCCTCGGGTGGTGCCGGCGCTGACGCTGAGAGAAATTTCTCTGGGACGAAATTCCCTTCGAGTGGCAGGGCTGGCCGGGTCTGCTTGCAGGCTTGGTGTGGAGCGTTCTGTACCTCTTCTCTTGCCGCTCAATTCCGACCTCCACCAGGAAGGTGGCCAACCCCTCCGCCTCGGCTAGACCCAGGCTCCAGAGCGGGAGGCTGGAGGTCCGAGTATTTGGGAGATCGCGAGGCGGACGGGGCCTCTTACATTAAGGCGGCCGAGAAGTACGACCTTTTGTTCAGACCCGACTCTCAGATGGCGGCGCGTGCTTAAGTGCGAAACTCATGGGGAGGGGAGGTCACATCTGCAAGCTGGAAACCCCAAAGGGGCCCTGGACTACCCAAGTACCTGGAGGGACCAGGGCGTCAGCCGCACCTGCCCGGCCGGGTCGCGCGGCGGGGAGCGGACGGTCGCTTGGGGCCCTGCCTAGCTGCGCCCCTTCCTCCGGCGCCGCATTCCGCGCATTCCTTCGCCGGCCGCGGGTTCTGGACTCCCTAGCGGAGAGGCGTTGCGGACCCCCGCCATCCAAGGGCCGCCCCTTTCCCTGCCGGTGCTCCTGGCCCCTTCTCTCTTGCCCTTCCTTTCCCGACCCGCCCCCCGGGGCGGAAGGGAGATGGGGCGGGGGGGGCGGCGGAAACCTGTCCCCACCGCGCGTTCCAAAAGGCACAGCCCCACTCAGTGCCGGCGGGCCCGGCTGGCCCCTGTGAACAGCGGGGGGCTTTGTTCTCGGCAGTTGTTTCCTGGCCATTTGACCTGTCAGCTGCTGGGGAAATGCTGCTGTTGACCTTTAGTTGAACTACTAAGGCGATTTTGCTGATTTTTCTTTCTCTGCGAGGGCGGCCTTTGGCACCTCTGATTGAGCCCAACCCTCCTCCCTTCTCCTCCCAGCGCTTTTAGGGAAAGTGCCAGGAAGGGCCTTGCACCGGAAGGGCCCGTCGCTAAGCAAGGCGACCTGGGCGCAGCGACCAAGGGGCCCCCATCTGCCCGGGCGCTGAGCTGTGCCAGGAGCCCCGCGACACCAGACCGGGTTGGAGCTCCAGGATGGGGTCCGGGCTGCGGAGCACGCCGCCTGTCCTCCCTCGGGTGGTGCCGGCGCTCGTCCGGACGCTGAGAGAAATTTCTCTGGGACGAAATTCCCTTCGAGTGGCAGGGGCTGGCCGGGGTGTTCTCGGTGCCGCGCTCACCTCAATTGCTCCAGATTTGGAGCCCGATCGCGCGCCTGCCTGCGCTGCCCGTGAACCCAGGGCCCTTCTCCCTATCCAGCAGACGCACGTGGCGTCTGGGTTCGGTTTTCTGTTGTTGTTGTTGTTGCTTTTCCTGGAAGAAAGCCGGAGTGGACTGCTCTAGAGTTTCCGGGCGCGCAGACACTTAAGGCCACGCTCCTAAGTGAAGCAGATTTTTAAGGCTTGCTTCCCTGGTTCCTCCCGAATCCCGCCGAGAGAGCCCGGAGCCCGATCTGTGCGGAGGAACCGCCACCAGGGGCGAGCCGAACGCTTGAGAGAAGGCTGCGTAGGACAGGCAGTCCCCTGGCGGTTGGCGAGGTGCCTAACCAACGGAGGAGGAGGGTTTTGAGGGCTGTTTCCTACCGAGGCGTGCACTGCCTCCTGTTGTCCGACCTCGTGCGGGCAGGGTGGGCTCCCGCTGCGTCTCCGAGACCGCAGCCTCTGAGCTGGAGACGGCCGTGGCCTGGGCGCGGGGTCCAGCTCTTCTCCCCGGAGCAGGCACTCTCCAGAGGCACCAGGGGAAGTTCAGCTGGGTCTTTCTAGGCAAAGGGCGCCTGCCTTTGGAAAGAGTCGCCTAAAATTCAGAGATGGGCGGCGGGGGAGAAGCGGCGCGGGGGTAGGGTACCTCCTTCCGGCTAGTTCTGCAGGGCTGATAGACCATTTGTGAAAGCAGCTGGTTCATATTCTATTCAGCGTAGCTTATTTTCATTTAGGTGCTAAGCAGAGGTGGTCTTCGCCCAGTTCCTCTTCCTCCTCCTTGCCTTCCCCAGCAAAGACATCCTCCAGTAAAGGCAGAAGAAAATGGGCATTGACAGTTCCCTCAGCGCCGTGGGAAGCTGCGTTTGCCCCGTGCCGCCCTGGTGCTTCCTGCGCTCCCGATTCCTGGAGAAGCCAGGAGAGCGGCAGGAAGTGTGCGTTCATGGCAGGGTCCTGGGGGCACAACTAAAGGGAAATAGGGGGAAACAAGTCTCTTAAATTATCTTTAGTAAATGCTTGAATTGATTAGGGGTTGGGTAATTGGGGGAATGTTTCCCCCCCACTGAAATTGTTCCTTTTGTTTTGCAGCCAGTGGGTCTTTCTGTGCGACTGTCTGTGGGGGTGAGTGTGGAGAAAAAACGGTCAGATATTAAAGCCCAGGAAGACAGTTGGTATCTGCCATCCTGGGGCCCACAAGCTATCTACCAGTTACTTCCATTTAAAAAGCTGATTTTTCTATTTCTGCCACTTTGAAGGGAAGCTAGTTATATATTGCAGGTAGTTCATAACTAATATCACAAGCTAGAATTCACAGTTAAGGGAAAACTTAAGATTATCCAAGGTTTGCCAAAAGCCTTAACCCAAACCACTACATTTTCTGGTCTTTTGGCTAGTAAATCTTCCCATTGGGGAAAAACTCATTTTATTTAAAATCCTGTAAGGCATTTTGGGACAGTTTAGAGATTTCAGCTTTTTAGATTTAATTACAGTCCACATTTCTTTCGAAATCCCTTTCTCCTTCACAGATCCTTAAAGATTAGGGTTTTAGACTTCCTCCCCCCAGTCGGGAAAGACACAAAGAACATTTTCTTACCCTAATGAAAGTCCTTCTTTACCTCCCACATCCCTCCAAATAACAGACCAGTCTGTTACACAGAAGATTTAAGGTATAAAATCATTCTTAATTTTTCTTCTGTCTAAAATTCATCTCAGCCTGTGACCTTTATCGGTTCTTACTCAAGCTCTGCTTTGAAAGCCATCTGGGAGCTGTTTTGAGAAACTGGGAAGATCAGCTAGATACTCCAGCTTCTTCCAGTCATGTACCCCAAGCCTGACCATACAGACGTGACATAATACTTTCTGTGCAAACAGCCACTGAGGCCCATAATGAAAGCTGTGAGCAGGGGTCCGGTGACTGTGCTCTGTCTTTGGTCTCTCTCTGTCCATTCGCCCTGCCCACCCTCATTTCCAGGTCAGTGGCATCAAACAGCAGAATCCTGGGGGTTCTCAGGGCTGCTCTTTGATCCAAAGGCAAAAGGTTACTGGCTTTTCCCCTTTCAAACGGGACACAGTGTCCATGACAGCTGAGGATTGTTAGAATGAAGAAAATAAAAATAAAGGTAGGCCTTAAAGATAATTCCTAACCCGTAGTGTGAGGCCTTAAGAATTATAAAGAATGAGGCAAACTGACTATTGTTTGCATCATCTGAACTGGATGTTTCCAACCCCAAAAGCAACTAAAGACAAGGCTAGGTGTAAATTGAAGTGGGAGTGGAGAAAAACGGTCAGATATTAAAGCCCAGGAAGACAGTTGGTATCTGCCATCCTGGGGCCCACAAGCTATCTACCAGTTACTTCCATTTAAAAAGCTGATTTTTCTATTTCTGCCACTTTGAAGGGAAGCTAGTTATATATTGCAGGTAGTTCATAACTAATATCACAAGCTAGAATTCACAGTTAAGGGAAAACTTAAGATTATCCAAGGTTTGCCAAAAGCCTTAACCCAAACCACTACATTTTCTGGTCTTTTGGCTAGTAAATCTTCCCATTGGGGAAAAACTCATTTTATTTAAAATCCTGTAAGGCATTTTGGGACAGTTTAGAGATTTCAGCTTTTTAGATTTAATTACAGTCCACATTTCTTTCGAAATCCCTTTCTCCTTCACAGATCCTTAAAGATTAGGGTTTTAGACTTCCTCCCCCCAGTCGGGAAAGACACAAAGAACATTTTCTTACCCTAATGAAAGTCCTTCTTTACCTCCCACATCCCTCCAAATAACAGACCAGTCTGTTACACAGAAGATTTAAGGTATAAAATCATTCTTAATTTTTCTTCTGTCTAAAATTCATCTCAGCCTGTGACCTTTATCGGTTCTTACTCAAGCTCTGCTTTGAAAGCCATCTGGGAGCTGTTTTGAGAAACTGGGAAGATCAGCTAGATACTCCAGCTTCTTCCAGTCATGTACCCCAAGCCTGACCATACAGACGTGACATAATACTTTCTGTGCAAACAGCCACTGAGGCCCATAATGAAAGCTGTGAGCAGGGGTCCGGTGACTGTGCTCTGTCTTTGGTCTCTCTCTGTCCATTCGCCCTGCCCACCCTCATTTCCAGGTCAGTGGCATCAAACAGCAGAATCCTGGGGGTTCTCAGGGCTGCTCTTTGATCCAAAGGCAAAAGGTTACTGGCTTTTCCCCTTTCAAACGGGACACAGTGTCCATGACAGCTGAGGATTGTTAGAATGAAGAAAATAAAAATAAAGGTAGGCCTTAAAGATAATTCCTAACCCGTAGTGTGAGGCCTTAAAGAATTATAAAGAATGAGGCAAACTGACTATTGTTTGCATCATCTGAACTGGATGTTTCCAACCCCCAAAAGCAACTAAAGACAAGGCATAGGTGTAAATTGAAAGTGACGTACGTCGATCATTAGGAAGTCCATCTCAGCTCCCTTGGGCTTGTCCTGAATGTTTATAGGAAAGGTGGGCTGTCCCCACCAAGGCGGGCTGCACAGAGAACTCAAAGAGGAGAGCGGGTGGCCTTTTAAAAGGAGCCAAGAAATTACCTGAAAATCAGAACATCCGAAACCAGATAGTTGGTTTCTTTCCTGGAAGGCGGTTCTCATCTAACAAAGAGGAAGTTCGGGGAAGACATGGAGACTCAATGGAAGCCAATTTGCTGAAGGGAGCAGATAGCACAGAAGGACTGGGAGGGGCTGCAAAGGAGATCCAGCCCACACATGGCCTCGGGTGTCAGCCAGCTGGCCTGGAGCAGACAGAGTCCCGGCATGGAGCCCCAAGGCGAGAAGCCCACTTAGGGAAACTAAAAGTTCTCAAAGCCAGAGCACAGGCAAACGGCCCCAGATGTTGCCTGCTGGGGAGTGTTTGTCTCCTATGCATAAGATGTCCCAAGACAGCAAGGCCATGAACCCTGTCTGTGAACAGGTTGAGATTCTGAGTGTGGAGAGGGAAAGAGGGAAAAAGTTGACAGCCACATGAAGCTCCAGGACTATTGTCACTGCAAGGGACGGTCTTTCCCATCACCAGTCCCATAAGAGTCCTGTTAGGGCGAGCCGACCAGCTCTGCAGCAGCCTGTCCTTTCCGAAGGCCTTTCTCACACGTTCTCCCCACCCTTGCCCACCCCCTGCACGAGCAGAAGGCAGCCAGTTTTCTCCATTTCTTCCAACGTTGAAAACTGCCTCACTGTCTGTGTGAGAAAACGAAAAGGACACAGAACTGAGCCATAGATGTAGTTATTCCTCAAGGAAGTCGGGTTGAAAATTATAGTCCTTTCTCCCCTGCTCCCCCAGACTTCAAGTTTTAAAATTAAGATGAGAAAATGAGAGGTTTAAGACTAGAAGGTATGTTATTTTAACTAAGAACATGGGAAAAACAGGTCAAAATTAGTGTATCTGTTACGGAATTACATGCAACAAGATGTAGGAAAAAACTGGTGGGGATTCATTGGTGAGTGGGTTGTGAAGTTGTGTTCAGAAGATGAAAATACACAGATCTGATGGAGATAAAGCCTGTCAGTTTGTGGTCTGCTAGTCAGTTCATGGACATTCAGGAGCATAGACTATGGAACGTAGAGACGATCGTGTCTGGAATCCTTACATTCTGAGGGTGGAAAATAGGGCGTAAGAGGTGCTGGGGCTCCTCCGCATCTGTCAACTCTGTATAGCTGCAGGGGCCAGCCCACTGTTCTGCAGTTGGCAATCCGCTTTCCCTCTCCAGAGTTTTTTTTTTTTTTTTAAGATTTATTTATTTATTTATTATGGGCGAGGGTCGGGTTGGGGATTGAGGGGAGCAGGCGGGCCACTTCTATTGGTCTTTAATTTCTCAATTTTCATCCTGTCTTTGTTCTTTGGCTCCCGTGGGCCTCCCATCACGGTGGCGTCTATCGTTGCAGAGCGCCGGCTCTGGGCGCATGCGCTCCAGAGGTCCGGCTCCGCAATTGGAACAGTCCAGCGCTCCGGCACGTGGGATCTTCCCAGGCCAGGATGCATAAGATGTCCCAAGACAGCAAGGCCATGAACCCTGTCTGTGAACAGGTTGAGATTCTGAGTGTGGAGAGGGAAAGAGGGAAAAAGTTGACAGCCACATGAAGCTCCAGGACTATTGTCACTGCAAGGGACGGTCTTTCCCATCACCAGTCCCATAAGAGTCCTGTTAGGGCGAGCCGACCAGCTCTGCAGCAGCCTGTCCTTTCCGAAGGCCTTTCTCACACGTTCTCCCCACCCTTGCCCACCCCCTGCACGAGCAGAAGGCAGCCAGTTTTCTCCATTTCTTCCAACGTTGAAAACTGCCTCACTGTCTGTGTGAGAAAACGAAAAGGACACAGAACTGAGCCATAGATGTAGTTATTCCTCAAGGAAGTCGGGTTGAAAATTATAGTCCTTTCTCCCCTGCTCCCCCAGACTTCAAGTTTTAAAATTAAGATGAGAAAATGAGAGGTTTAAGACTAGAAGGTATGTTATTTTAACTAAGAACATGGGAAAAACAGGTCAAAATTAGTGTATCTGTTACGGAATTACATGCAACAAGATGTAGGAAAAAACTGGTGGGGATTCATTGGTGAGTGGGTTGTGAAGTTGTGTTCAGAAGATGAAAATACACAGATCTGATGGAGATAAAGCCTGTCAGTTTGTGGTCTGCTAGTCAGTTCATGGACATTCAGGAGCATAGACTATGGAACGTAGAGACGATCGTGTCTGGAATCCTTACATTCTGAGGGTGGAAAATAGGGCGTAAGAGGTGCTGGGGCTCCTCCGCATCTGTCAACTCTGTATAGCTGCAGGGGCCAGCCCACTGTTCTGCAGTTGGCAATCCGCTTTCCCTCTCCAGAGTTTTTTTTTTTTTTTTTTTTTTTTAAGATTTATTTATTTATTTATTATGGGCGAGGGTCGGGTTGGGGATTGAGGGGAGCAGGCGGGCCACTTCTATTGGTCTTTAATTTCTCAATTTTCATCCTGTCTTTGTTCTTTGGCTCCCGTGGGCCTCCCATCACGGTGGCGTCTATCGTTGCAGAGCGCCGGCTCTGGGCGCATGCGCTCCAGAGGTCCGGCTCCGCAATTGGACACATCAGTCCAGCCGCTCCGCGGCACGTGGGATCTTCCCAGGCCAGGGATCGAACCGGCGCCCCCTGCACTGCAAGGCAGTGTCCTTACCCACTGGACCACCAGGGGAAGCCCGTCTCCAGAGTTTTGAATAACACTTGGAGATCTAAGTGTAGTTCTCAGGACTTCCCAGGCAGTTCAGTGGTTAAGACTCTGCACTCCCAATACAGGGGGTACAGGTAGTATCCCTGGTCCGGCAACGAAGATCCCGTATGCCGCAGGGTGTGGCCAAAAATAAACAAAAATAAAGCTAGCTCTTACTGAAAGGGCTGTGTGTGCTACCAGCACAGACGGGTGGGAAGGGAGGCACCCAGGAGGGAGGACCTGGAAGTAAGTCTTCTTCGACACCACCCACCGTAAGAATCTGGATTTCATTTCCATCATGACCTGGTCTAGGGCTACACTAAGACTTCTAGAGGATTTGACTTTTTTTTTAAGGGAAATGATCCATGTGTTTATTACATAATTTGAACTATTAATACACATCCCCCCCCCCATCAAGAGATCTAAGACATGAGTCGTGTCCTGCCATCGCTCATCGCCTGGCCAGGTATCTGTCGCCCTGTCCTGGGCTCGTTCCCCACTGGAGTGACATGCCGAGTACAGTCTGGGAGAGAAACAGCCAGCAGGTGCCTTTAAGCTGAAGTCTCTATGAGGGGGACCATCACTCTGAAACCGGAGTCCCAAGAAATCACACCCCCTGGAAGCACAAAGCGTTCAAGTTGTTTCTCTTCTATTGCATTAAAAAAAAGTGCTGGTCACGACTCCTCTGTGACGACCTGGCGTTAGAAAAGCATTGGAGAAAAGCAGGGTTCAGTGCCCTGTTTACATCCTTCCTGCTTCTGCATCAAAATTCCTTCTTTGAATGATGAAACCAGGAGGTGAACCCCTTAGAGATGGGCCGCGAGGGAGGCAGCAACAGGCGGGCAGCAGGGTGGGCTCCTGATGATCAGCTTCAAAGCGACTTTGGGGCCCCTTCTGTGGCCTGAATGCCATGCCTACCGTTGCCTGCGGGAGGCCACCCTGCAATTCAGTTTCCTCTGCTCTAAAATTGGAGCGAGGCGAGCCTTTCCTGGTGGCTCAGGGCGGTAAAGAATCTGCTGGCCAATGCAGGAGACCCGGGTTTGATCCCTGAGTCGGGAAGATCCCCTGGAGAAGAGAATGACAACCCATTGCAGTATTCGTGCCTGGAGAATCCCATGGACAGAGGAGCGAATAACACACATGCACGCCTTCCTCCAGGGCTGCTGGCTGGATGCCAGTGTGGGGAGAGCCTGACACATAATGAACATTTCCTTTCGGAGGGTCTATCATTAACCTGGATGGGAGACTGCTTCCTGGGGTCTAGCCCTGTGGGATGCGGACTGCATGGTCCTTGAACTGGGCTCTGTATCTGCGCTGCACTGCCTGTGAGCTCTGGGCTCCACCAGGGCGCCTTCCACTCCTCCGTGGTCCTGGCCTGAGTGCGTCAGCCCCAGGAAGAGGTCCTGTCATGATGGTCCTTGTAACTACGAGTCACAGACCTTGCAACGCTAATGGCGGCTCAAGAGGGAAACCCTTTCTTCTGCTCCGCGTTGGGGATGCCATGCTCCCTCCCTCCTGTCTCCCGGACAAATCTCCTTCTTCACGTAATTCCTTTCTGCTTGTTCTTTGAAGATCCCCAGAGGGGAAAGGACTTTTCAGCGTCATTGTGATGGTGCCTTTTTCTGCCCTTTGCTGTCTGTCCCGTTGTTCCATCCTTGGGGAGACGACGAATAGCTCCCCTTAAGCCCGATCTGGTCTCTTGGCCGCCTGCACCCTCCTGGGGTCAGCCACAGGCTGGGAGGGTTCCACTGCTCCTGGGGATTGAGCGATGTGCCCTACGGGTAGCAGGCGCCCAGCAAAAGCAGTTGTCAGTGCCCCCCTGTGACGACCTGGCGTTAGAAAAGCATTGGAGAAAAGCAGGGTTCAGTGCCCTGTTTACATCCTTCCTGCTTCTGCATCAAAATTCCTTCTTTGAATGATGAAACCAGGAGGTGAACCCCTTAGAGATGGGCCGCGAGGGAGGCAGCAACAGGCGGGCAGCAGGGTGGGCTCCTGATGATCAGCTTCAAAGCGACTTTGGGGCCCCTTCTGTGGCCTGAATGCCATGCCTACCGTTGCCTGCGGGAGGCCACCCTGCAATTCAGTTTCCTCTGCTCTAAAATTGGAGCGAGGCGAGCCTTTCCTGGTGGCTCAGACGGTAAAGAATCTGCTGGCCAATGCAGGAGACCCGGGTTTGATCCCTGAGTCGGGAAGATCCCCTGGAGAAGAGAATGACAACCCATTGCAGTATTCGTGCCTGGAGAATCCCATGGACAGAGGAGCGAATAACACACATGCACGCCTTCCTCCAGGGCTGCTGGCTGGATGCCAGTGTGGGGAGAGCCTGACACATAATGAACATTTCCTTTCGGAGGGTCTATCATTAACCTGGATGGGAGACTGCTTCCTGGGGTCTAGCCCTGTGGGATGCGGACTGCATGGTCCTTGAACTGGGCTCTGTATCTGCGCTGCACTGCCTGTGAGCTCTGGGCTCCACCAGGGCGCCTTCCACTCCTCCGTGGTCCTGGCCTGAGTGCGTCAGCCCCAGGAAGAGGTCCTGTCATGATGGTCCTTGTAACTACGAGTCACAGACCTTGCAACGCTAATGGCGGCTCAAGAGGGAAACCCTTTCTTCTGCTCCCGCGTTGGGGATGCCATGCTCCCCTCCCTCCTGTCTCCCGGACAAATCTCCTTCTTCACGTAATTCCTTTCTGCTTGTTCTTTGAAGATCCCCAGAGGGAATGGACTTTTCAGCGTCATTGTGATGGTGCCTTTTCCTGCCCTTTGCTGTCTGTCCCGTTGTTCCATCCTTGGGGAGACGACGAATAGCTCCCCTTAAGCCCGATCTGGTCTCTTGGCCGCCTGCACCCTCCCCTGGGGTCAGCCACAGGCTGGGAGGGTTCCACTGCTCCCTGGGGATTGAGCGATGGTTGACCCTACGGGTAGCAGGCGTCCTTGACTGGGCAGGGGATGTGGGGCTCAGGACGTGCCTGGGACCTATTCTTGGGCTGCCGCGTAACTACCAGCTCTTAAGAGGAGGAGAAAACTGTCCAGAGAGAGACGTTCCCAGTGAAGCTGGAGTCCACCGGGTACCAAAGAAGGAAGCTTTATTGTGAACCTCCCCGAGGCCGGGCACAGAGGCTGTTGCAGTCAGTCCTCGCCGGAGACTCCTGGCCCGGAGGTTTCATTACACTTCACAGATGAGGAGGGGGCTCAGAGAGGGTCAGCGACGGCCCCGGGCTGCAGAGCCAGGGCTGGCCTTCCACCCGGACCTGTGGGTCTGACTGCAGAGGAGAGGCTTTCTCGGGACTGCAGTCCGGTGCCCTGTCCTGTACCTTCTCAGCAATGGGAAGAACTCTCTTGCTACCATTTTGAGGTTCCTTGGCTCCTTCTGCCCTCACGGCTGCGCCTCTATGCCCTTGGAGCCTCGCCCTGACCTTCCTGTGACTCCACTGGGCTGTGCCTGTCTAGACGTGTCCCACTCACACCTTCTCTCTGAAAAAAGTGTGTTTTCATAGCTCAACATACATAAGAAATACACAGATCATTTCACTGAATTGTTCAAACCCTCCAGAAGTATAGAGTAACAAGTGGTGGCTTTTCAAAGAGACGATCAACATCGGTTGGTTGAGTGACCCATTTCTCCTTCTCCTTTCTCCAAAGGGCAGCATTTCCCGAAGTGTCCACCCCAGGGGCCCATCCCAGGGGCTTCAGCGGAGGGCGCTGGCAGGCTCCCCTTGCCCAGAGCTTGCATCTGGGCCAGGAGCGTTGGCAGGTTTACCGGCGAAGGGGAGGGCGGCTTCTGGGGCCAGAAGTCCACGAGGGCACCAGTGCATCTGAAGCCGGCAGGACTGGCCCCCCGTGCAGATTTTTTTCCTCTGGGGAGGCGAATAGCTCCCCTTAAGCCCGATCTGGTCTCTTGGCCGCCTGCACCCTCCTGGGGTCAGCCACAGGCTGGGAGGGTTCCACTGCTCCTGGGGATTGAGCGATGGTTGACCCTACGGGTAGCAGGCGTCCTTGACTGGGCAGGGGATGTGGGGCTCAGGACGTGCCTGGGACCTATTCTTGGGCTGCCGCGTAACTACCAGCTCTTAAGAGGAGGAGAAAACTGTCCAGAGAGAGACGTTCCCAGTGAAGCTGGAGTCCACCGGGTACCAAAGAAGGAAGCTTTATTGTGAACCTCCCCGAGGCCGGGCACAGAGGCTGTTGCAGTCAGTCCTCGCCGGAGACTCCTGGCCCGGAGGTTTCATTACACTTCACAGATGAGGAGGGGGCTCAGAGAGGGTCAGCGACGGCCCCGGGCTGCAGAGCCAGGGCTGGCCTTCCACCCGGACCTGTGGGTCTGACTGTAGAGGAGAGGCTTTCTCGGGACTGCAGTCCGGTGCCCTGTCCTGTACCTTCTCAGCAATGGGAAGAACTCTCTTGCTACCATTTTGAGGTTCCTTGGCTCCTTCTGCCCTCACGGCTGCGCCTCTATGCCCTTGGAGCCTCGCCCTGACCTTCCTGTGACTCCACTGGGCTGTGCCTGTCTAGACGTGTCCCACTCACACCTTCTCTCTGAAAAAAGTGTGTTTTCATAGCTCAACATACATAAGAAATACACAGATCATTTCACTGAATTGTTCAAACCCTCCAGAAGTATAGAGTAACAAGTGGTGGCTTTTCAAAGAGACGATCAACATCGGTTGGTTGAGTGACCCATTTCTCCTTCTCCTTTCTCCAAAGGGCAGCATTTCCCGAAGTGTCCACCCCAGGGGCCCATCCCAGGGGCTTCAGCGGAGGGCGCTGGCAGGCTCCCCTTGCCCAGAGCTTGCATCTGGGCCAGGAGCGTTGGCAGGTTTACCGGCGAAGGGGAGGGCGGCTTCTGGGGCCAGAAGTCCACGAGGGCACCAGTGCATCTGAAGCCGGCAGGACTGGCCCCCCGTGCAGATTTTTTTCCTCTGGGGAGGCTGGTCATTATGACTCAGCAGGAGCAAGGGCCTGTGACCAGAGAACTCTCCATTTATAGCCTGAGGGAGGGAAACAGGGAGCCTCTGGTGAGAGGAAAAAATGTCTGCCCTGTTTCTGGAAGCCTTATGATGTGGCAAACGATCATGTTCTCCTCTCTGAAGCGGTAGTGTCCAGGGTGGGGATTCAGGGCAAGGAATTGACGAACCGTCACATGTTGGAAAAGAGTGCTGCATGGTGTTGAGAGAGAACAATGGCGCCCACTCTGTCACTTAGTCATAAAGAGGTAACAGATGTAACGGACTGGGTGCCTACGTGACCATCTGCTGAGTAGGTTGTACCACACCTGCAGACCTTACTGAATTCATTTATAATCTTTTTTTTTTCTTTTAAAGAATATTTATTTATTTGGGGGGGGGTGCTGGTTGGGAGGGAAGGGAGTGGGCGGGCCACTTCTATTGGTCTTTCATTTCTCTATTTTCATCCATCTTTGTTCTTTGGCCCGTGTGGGCCTCCCATCGCGGTGGCCTCTGTTGTCGCAGAGCACCGGCTCTGGGCGCATGCGCTCCAGAGCTCCGACTCGGTAGTTGGACACGTGGGTCCAGCCGCTCCGCGGCACGTGGGATCTTCCCAGGCCAGCGATCCAACCGGCGCCCCTTGTACTGCAAGGCGATGTCCTTACCCACTGGACCACCAGGGAAGCCCTATAATTTATTTTTGACCCATTAGAAACTGCAAAATAAAAATACAAGCAGGGGGACCTCCCTGAAGTCCTGGTTAAGACTTCACCTTCCAAGGCAGGGAGACTGGGTGCAGGTTTGCTCCCTGGTCAGGGAGCTAAGATCCCACGTGCCTCGGGGCCAAGAAACCAAAACATAAAACAGAAGCCGTGTGTGCATGCTCAGTTGTGTTCGACTTTTTGCGACGCTGTGGACAGTAGCCCACCAGGCTCCTCTGCCATGAGATTTTCCAGTCAAGAATCATGGAGCGGGTTGCCATGCTCTCGTCCAGGGCATCTTCCCGACCCAGGGAGCAAACCTGCATCGTCTGTGTCTCCTACATTGCAGATGGATTCTTGACCGCTGCACCACCTTGGAAGTCCCCCAAACAGAAGCGGTATTGTAACAAATCCAATAAACATTTCAGACATTTCAAAACAGAAAACCAACCAGCCAAAAATAAAACCTTAAAAATATAAGCAGGGCCAAACCTTGACAATAGATAGTAAGTTTCCTGCAAAGCAAAGTTCCAGCGATCCCAGGAAAATCAGAGATACAGGCTGGCTGTGTCTCTTCCTGGTGTGTTCCCTGCCCACCTCCACCTGCGTCTCTCCCCACCCCGTCCAGCCGACCTTTGCCGAATGGCACTAATACTACTCCACAGACATTCTCTTTTCACTTAAACGACCTTCCTTCCCCGGAAGATGATCCCACAGAGAACCATTCCAGGGCTTAGCAACTCTCAGGTCAGGAAATCCTCCCTTGCCCCACACCTATATGTAGCAGGAGGGATTTATTTAGATTTAAGCCCGTTTCCTCTCGTTTTGGCCCCTTGTTGATGGAACAGCTGTTGGTGAGGCTGTGCGGCTGGCATCGGTTCTGTTGCTGAGGTCCTGAAGAGCTGGTGCCACGGTTGTAGTTTTTTATTCTCTCCAAAATTGGAAAACCTCTAAAAGAAGAGCCAGAGTTGAGGGATGAGAGAGACATCTTTGTAGTTCCCAGGACCCAGTTGCGGGCTCACGGAAGCCCCCAGTGGCTATTTCCTTTTTTCTTTGTCGTCACTGTAAAGAAAACATCCTTCTTCATCCCCACCTCCTTGCGCATCCTCCTTTCTGTATCCGCGTTCTAAACTGAAGTCTTGTCTCTAAAGCTTTCCTTCCAGCTTTTAGGATGCCTTCTTCCCCAAGGTAGTCGCCACCTGTCTGGAAAAACGGCTCGGTAGCCATTATCTTGGCCTACAGCGCCACCCAGTGGCCAATGTAGGTGCAAGCAGCCCCAGCGTCCCAGCAGCTCTCCTCCATGAAGGGTAGAATTCAAGTTCTCTTCTGGTTTGGTTTCCTGCTGCCTCACATTAACCTGTGCATCTTTCTCCTTTATAGGTGGCTATGAGAGGTTTTCCTCCGAATACCCAGAATTCTGTTCCAAATTGCAGATGGATTCTTGACCGCTGCACCACCTTGGAAGTCCCCCAAACAGAAGCGGTATTGTAACAAATCCAATAAACATTTCAGACATTTCAAAAGAGAAAACCAACCAGCCAAAAATAAAACCTTAAAAATATAAGCAGGGCCAAACCTTGACAATAGATAGTAAGTTTCCTGCAAAGCAAAGTTCCAGCGATCCCAGGAAAATCAGAGATACAGGCTGGCTGTGTCTCTTCCTGGTGTGTTCCCTGCCCACCTCCACCTGCGTCTCTCCCCACCCCGTCCAGCCGACCTTTGCCGAATGGCACTAATACTACTCCACAGACATTCTCTTTTCACTTAAACGACCTTCCTTCCCCGGAAGATGATCCCACAGAGAACCATTCCAGGGCTTAGCAACTCTCAGGTCAGGAAATCCTTCCTTGCCCCACACCTATATGTAGCAGGAGGGATTTATTTAGATTTAAGCCCGTTTCCTCTCGTTTTGGCCCCTTGTTGTTGGAACAGCTGTTGGTGAGGCTGTGCGGCTGGCATCGGTTCTGTTGCTGAGGTCCTGAAGAGCTGGTGCCACGGTTGTAGTTTTTTATTCTCTCCAAAATTGGAAAACCTCTAAAAGAAGAGCCAGAGTTGAGGGATGAGAGACATCTTTGTAGTTCCCAGGACCCAGTTGCGGGCTCACGGAAGCCCCCAGTGGCTATTTCCTTTTTTCTTTGTCGTCACTGTAAAGAAAACATCCTTCTTCATCCCCACCTCCTTGCGCATCCTCCTTTCTGTATCCGCGTTCTAAACTGAAGTCTTGTCTCTAAAGCTTTCCTTCCAGCTTTTAGGATGCCTTCTTCCCCAAGGTAGTCGCCACCTGTCTGGAAAAACGGCTCGGTAGCCATTATCTTGGCCTACAGCGCCACCCAGTGGCCAATGTAGGTGCAAGCAGCCCCAGCGTCCCAGCAGCTCTCCTCCATGAAGGGTAGAATTCAAGTTCTCTTCTGGTTTGGTTTCCTGCTGCCTCACATTAACCTGTGCATCTTTCTCCTTTATAGGTGGCTATGAGAGGTTTTCCTCCGAATACCCAGAATTCTGTTCCAAAACCAAGGCCCTGGCAGCCATCCCTCCTGCTGTGGCCCCGAGCACGGCCGAGTCCTTGGACCTAAGCTGCAGTTCCTGCGGAACCCCGCTGCATGACCAGGTGCGGCTTCTCTTCAGAGTTCTGCTCGGTCAAAGGCTCAGGCCTCAGGGCCTCAATGTGGGGTGAACTGATGAGCCCTGAGTATTGGGGTGCAACCTTAGGTGGCATCCTTATTACTTGGAATTCTTCCCCTTCCCTCTCTTATTGCCCTTATTTGAAAAGAATATAAAGACCTAAGTTCCCAATATAACTCCTAGAGTTATGTGCAGACAAGCAAGGAGACCATAAGTGTGCGGGCTGCTGGGTAGGCAGCTGAGACCCCAGCCCCAGCTCACGGCAGTCCAACTGTCTGCCCCCCATACAAGCAAATCATAAATGCTAAGTGGATAGAAGTGGGAAACCTGCCCTTCTCCCAAGAAAACCAGCTCATGCCACCACTGTTTCCTAACAAGCACACCCCTTCCAGTCCTCTCCTTTGGAGGGAGATGGAGTGGATTTTGGGGTCCAGCAATTCTCTTTCCCAAATCCCACCTCACTTGTGTTGATCTGCCTCAGAAAAGTGTCATTCGTGAAGGCGGCAGGGCCTCCTTTGGCCAGGATCCCTCCTCTTGCTTTCGAGGTTGACGGGGCGTCTGGTTTTGAGCTGCAGCAAATAGCTTCGTGGTAGCAGGTGTGCGTGCCTCACGTCACACTCAGCGGAACAAGGCCAACGTTGTGTCTGCCGCTTCACGGGTCGTGGGGACTGGGCCTGCTTGGACCATGGGGTGGGGCCCACAGCAGAGCAGAGCACAAAGGCCAGAGAAGTCCCACTGAGCCCTCTGCTCCCTCCCAGAGCCCCAGCAGGACACAGGAAACCTGGAGGGGCTCGGTCCACAGGCTGTCTCACCAGGGCCTGAGAAAGCCCTCCCCTCTCAGACTGGCTTCCCTCCCCTTTCCCCCAACCCCAGCCCTTGCCCAGCTTCCTTATACTTACAGTGTTTGAGGGGTGCTTTCTTTTCCCTTTCTGGCACAGGGAGGTCCCGTGGAGATCCTCCCCTTCCTCTACCTCGGCAGCGCCTATCACGCGGCCCGCAGGGACATGCTGGACGCCCTGGGCATCACGGCCTTGCTGAACGTCTCCTCCGACTGCCCAAACCACTTTGAGGAACACTATCAGTACAAGTGCATCCCGGTGGAGGACAACCACAAGGCTGACATTAGCTCCTGGTTCATGGAGGCCATCGAGTACATCGGTAGGTAGGCTCCGCTAGGTGCTAGGTGCAAGACCAGGGCGCTGGGTGCCAGGCTGGGCTGCTGGGCGTGAGGTCGGGGCGCTGGGTCTGAGGCCAGGGTGCTGGGCGCAAGGCTGAGGGGCTGGGTGCAAGGCTGGGGTGCTGGGAAGGCCAGGGCGCTGGGGCTAAGGCCAGGTTCTGGGTCCAAGGCCGGGCTCTGGGTCCAAGTGAGAGGAAAGGAGGGAAGAGGGAACCACTCTGAGCTGGTGTGTTGAAGGAGGGACTTAGGGGAAGGACCCTATGCTGTGTTGTGCCCATTTTCCCTCCTTTGGGATAGAAGTGGGAAACCTGCCCTTCTCCCAAGAAAACCAGCTCATGCCACCACTGTTTCCTAACAAGCACACCCCTTCCAGTCCTCTCCTTTGGAGGGAGATGGAGTGGATTTTGGGGTCCAGCAATTCTCTTTCCCAAATCCCACCTCACTTGTGTTGATCTGCCTCAGAAAAGTGTCATTCGTGAAGGCGGCAGGGCCTCCTTTGGCCAGGATCCCTCCTCTTGCTTTCGAGGTTGACGGGGCGTCTGGTTTTGAGCTGCAGCAAATAGCTTCGTGGTAGCAGGTGTGCGTGCCTCACGTCACACTCAGCGGAACAAGGCCAACGTTGTGTCTGCCGCTTCACGGGTCGTGGGGACTGGGCCTGCTTGGACCATGGGGTGGGGCCCACAGCAGAGCAGAGCACAAAGGCCAGAGAAGTCCCACTGAGCCCTCTGCTCCCTCCCAGAGCCCCAGCAGGACACAGGAAACCTGGAGGGGCTCGGTCCACAGGCTGTCTCACCAGGGCCTGAGAAAGCCCTCCCCTCTCAGACTGGCTTCCCTCCCCTTTCCCCCAACCCCAGCCCTTGCCCAGCTTCCTTATACTTACAGTGTTTGAGGGGTGCTTTCTTTTCCCTTTCTGGCACAGGGAGGTCCCGTGGAGATCCTCCCCTTCCTCTACCTCGGCAGCGCCTATCACGCGGCCCGCAGGGACATGCTGGACGCCCTGGGCATCACGGCCTTGCTGAACGTCTCCTCCGACTGCCCAAACCACTTTGAGGAACACTATCAGTACAAGTGCATCCCGGTGGAGGACAACCACAAGGCTGACATTAGCTCCTGGTTCATGGAGGCCATCGAGTACATCGGTAGGTAGGCTCCACTAGGTGCTAGGTGCAAGACCAGGGCGCTGGGTGCCAGGCTGGGCTGCTGGGCGTGAGGTCGGGGCGCTGGGTCTGAGGCCAGGGTGCTGGGCGCAAGGCTGAGGGGCTGGGTGCAAGGCTGGGGTGCTGGGAAGGCCAGGGCGCTGGGGCTAAGGCCAGGTTCTGGGTCCAAGGCCGGGCTCTGGGTCCAAGTGAGAGGAAAGGAGGGAAGAGGGAACCACTCTGAGCTGGTGTGTTGAAGGAGGGACTTAGGGGAAGGACCCTATGCTGTGTTGTGCCCATTTTCCCTCTTTCTCAGTAGGAAGGCTGGCCCTTGGGGTGTTGAGTTGCCCAGAGCTTGGAAAATAGACTTAAACAAACTGCAGGCGCTGTTAGCTTATAGCGCCAAGAACCTTTGCCTTGGATATCCCAGGTGCCGAAGGATAAGCCTTTGGGGATGGGGAGGAAGATAAAGAGAACTGGGTCATTATTTTTGCTCTTGCAAATGAAGACCCCTCATGTGTGCTGGCAGCCACCTTTGTAAGCCTAGCACATTGGTTTGGTTAAGTCGCCAGAACAGCCTAGAACCGGTGGGCTTCCCTGGCCGGTGGGTTTCGTGGGTTTCCTCTCTCCAGGCCTCAGTCTGGCGGGGGAGAAGACGCTCTTCCTTCAGTGGTTCAGTGGGTGCGTCCCAGCCAACCCTTCTCAGATCCCTGCCCCAGCACCCCCGCCCCGCCCTCGGGGAAGGATGGGGACTTGGACACTCACAGCGCGCCGCTCTCTGCCCCAGATGCGGTGAAGGACTGCCGTGGTCGCGTGCTGGTGCACTGCCAGGCTGGCATCTCGCGCTCGGCCACCATCTGCCTGGCCTACCTGATGATGAAGAAGCGCGTGCGCCTGGAGGAAGCCTTCGAGTTCGTCAAGCAGCGGCGGAGCGTCATCTCGCCCAACTTCAGCTTCATGGGGCAGCTGCTGCAGTTCGAGTCGCAGGTGCTGGCTACGTCCTGCGCGGTGGAGGCCGCCAGCCCGTCGGGGCCCCTGCGCGAGCGGAGCAAGGCCACCCCCACCCCCACTTCGCAGTTCGTCTTCAGCTTCCCGGTCTCCGTGGGGGTGCACCCGCCCCCCAGCAGCCTGCCCTACCTGCACAGCCCCATCACCACCTCCCCAAGCTGTTAGAGCCGCTCGGAAGCCCGCCGCCCCATACCAGCCCACGTCGGTGGGGCCTCGTGCGGGCAGCAGGTCAGGACTGACTCGCAGGGCGCCCGGCGACCAAGCTCCTTCCATCCATCTCTCTTTGGCCAACCGTGGGGCCAGCTAGAATGGCAATAAGGACCTCGAATACATATTTAACGCAGACAAACAAAACACTCCAACCTAGAGCAATAACGGCTTCCTCAGCAGGCAGGGAAGACCTGGGTTTTGATGTGTTGTCCGTTTTACTTTTCAGATAGGAATTTCTTACCTCATTTTTTGAAGCAGTAAGGCTTGAAGTTAGGAAAGCCACAGATCCTGGCAAATGTGCCCACCCCGTCTTATGAATGGCGGGAGGGGAGGGATCGAGAGGAAACCAAGTTTGCCAGAGTGCCTGCTTCTGTGTGCTCAGTTCTTCTGTGGTGGTAGTAACGGGATTTTTTGTTTAAGAAACCTTTTAGGACATGGTTTTCCTTTCCAGGTAACCAGTGAATAACTATGCTTAGTAATAAATGAAAGTATTTATTAAGAATTTCTCAGTACACAAAATCCAGGGGCAGTGACTTTAGAGGGTATTTATGTTGGTGTGGATCAGCGGAGCACGGAAGCAGGCAGATCTCTAAGCCGTCAGGAAGGGGTGTGCTCAAGTTAACATGATGATCAGTTTCCATTTGTGAGGGAGGAGAAGTGGGCGGGGTGGGGTGGGGGGAGGGGGAAAGGAAAGGCCGATGATCTTACTAGAGTTGTCCCTTGGTATCCATGGGGATTGGTGCCAGCGCACCCCTGCCTCCTTCGTGGGTACGGAATCTGAGGGTGTGCCAATCCACAGCCACCCCATCCTCAAATACAGAGGGCATCCTGAGCTTCTGAAGCCGGGTGTCAGGCGCATGGTTCATGGAGATGATTTGAACCCACAACCATGCACCTGTTTCCGATGATCAGGAGCTCAGTTTGGCAGTGGAAGCATTTTTCTCATAGACCTCCTGAGAGCCTGTCTATCTTCTGTGATACATGTCATATCATACAAGGTGCTCTTTAAAAAAAAATGGGTACCATTCAGGTTTCCCCACGGCGCCTCCTGTCGTAAGGCCATCGGGGAACCTAGCCAAGAAGAAAGAGACCCGAAATGGAAGCACCATTTTTTGGTCTCTTTTGCATAAATCAGAAATGTTAATTTTAGGAGGTATGCTGGGAATGAGGCACACCATTTTTAAGAACACAACAAATTCTTGTGTTCTTAAACATTCCTGGTGTAGGTGAATCTCTTCGAAGAGAATAGGTGAATAAAAAGAAGGGAGAAGACACCCCATCTGAGGTCCTGAGGAAGTCCAGGACAGCAAGAGAGCAAGAAGGAGTCAGGCAGACTCTCGGCAGGGGAGCTGGCTTCTCGATGGGCATTTGAGTGCCACAGCGGAATCCTTCCTTGAGATAACGCCATGTTCAGGGGCCTTTCCAAATGGAGGAGTGAATTTTGGAGCCCCAGAGGTGTGTTGGGCTTGGGGGGAGGGAGGAGGGAACTAACCGCGGGTTATTTACCTTGTAGTATTGTGGATCGGTGGTGTTACCCCGTGCCAGGTTAGCTCTCATTCAAAACTTATCTAGAAACAAGAGCATGCTTTATGTTTTGTTGGGGGAGCGGGGAGTGTTCTTTTTTGCCCTCTGAGGACCTACGTGATGCACATCCTTGCTCACCCATAAATACCTTCAGGTGTCCATGTCCGCATAGTGTTGGAACACTCCTTCTGGTCCCCACCTCCCAGACAGGCCCAGGTTCATTCATTTCCTTCCATAGACATGAACCTGTGTCGGCATCATGTAATCTTCCTTTGTGAAGCCCTGTCCTGGGTGTGGCCAGAGTGCCCACTTCCTGTTTTTACAGAAGCCTGAGGCCCTCCCCTCCTTCCCCAAGAGCAGCTTAGCTGCACCGTTAGGGGTGAGGGGTGGAAGGTCAGGGTGCTTGGAGATTGGGCCTCCTGAGACAGCTCCGCTGGGCCTTCCCGGGTCTTCCTCTGGAAGTTGCTTCTTGTTCTGCGATGAAGGTGGTCACGTGGGGTCTACTGCTGGAAAAGTGTGGGCTCCAACAAGCGGATCGGCACCCCCACAGAAGAGCGTGCTTGAGGCAGGAAGGGAATGTAGCTTAGAACAGAGTCACTTTCTTAGGGAACGAGTGGACATTTGCCAAAATCTGTGCATCCTGCTTTCTCAGACGCGCTTCCAGCACCCCACCCCCAGACAGTTGGAGCCCAGGACCCGCCCCAGCCAGGCCTTTCCCCTGCTCTCCAAGCCCTGTCACAATGTCCAACCACTATTTATAAAGCCATTTTCTTTGTACTTGATAACAGTGTGAGTCCCGTTCCCAAACTCTTAGAAATCAAATAGGAAATAGGCTTGATTGGAAGTGGGGATGTGGGGTCACGGACTCCCATCAGAAGCCTCTTAGATGACTTGGAAAAACTCTAATGAAGACGGCACCACGAGGTCCCTCCACATGGCCACAGGCTTTCAGTCGCCGGCTCTCCCACGAAGTGACTTCTGGCGATGTGGGGTTTCTGTCATAACTGAAAAGCCATCGCTACTTTGACCGATGATGACCTGTGCTGTTGACTCACTGGATCCTCTCTAGAGACTGGACCATCCTGCTGCCCCCTCCTCCACCCTGGCAGCTCTGTGACCCTAGGGTCTGGGTGCAGCCCCCTGGGAGCTGGCGGCCGGAAGCTCCAGCTCAGACGTGGCCTCTGAAGCCATTTTCCTCAGGCATAGAATGGGGACCTTTTTTGTGGTCGTGATGCACATCCTTGCTCACCCATAAATACCTTCAGGTGTCCATGTCCGCATAGTGTTGGAACACTCCTTCTGGTCCCCACCTCCCAGACAGGCCCAGGTTCATTCATTTCCTTCCATAGACATGAACCTGTGTCGGCATCATGTAATCTTCCTTTGTGAAGCCCTGTCCTGGGTGTGGCCAGAGTGCCCACTTCCTGTTTTTACAGAAGCCTGAGGCCCTCCCCTCCTTCCCCAAGAGCAGCTTAGCTGCACCGTTAGGGGTGAGGGGTGGAAGGTCAGGGTGCTTGGAGATTGGGCCTCCTGAGACAGCTCCGCTGGGCCTTCCCGGGTCTTCCTCTGGAAGTTGCTTCTTGTTCTGCGATGAAGGTGGTCACGTGGGGTCTACTGCTGGAAAAGTGTGGGCTCCAACAAGCGGATCGGCACCCCCACAGAAGAGCGTGCTTGAGGCAGGAAGGGAATGTAGCTTAGAACAGAGTCACTTTCTTAGGGAACGAGTGGACATTTGCCAAAATCTGTGCATCCTGCTTTCTCAGACGCGCTTCCAGCACCCCCACCCCCAGACAGTTGGAGCCCAGGACCCGCCCCAGCCAGGCCTTTCCCCTGCTCTCCAAGCCCTGTCACAATGTCCAACCACTATTTATAAAGCCATTTTCTTTGTACTTGATAACAGTGTGAGTCCCGTTCCCAAACTCTTAGAAATCAAATAGGAAATAGGCTTGATTGGAAGTGGGGATGTGGGGTCACGGACTCCCATCAGAAGCCTCTTAGATGACTTGGAAAAACTCTAATGAAGACGGCACCACGAGATCCCTCCACATGGCCACAGGCTTTCAGTCGCCGGCTCTCCCACGAAGTGACTTCTGGCGATGTGGGGTTTCTGTCATAACTGAAAAGCCGTCGCTACTTTGACCGATGATGACCTGTGCTGTTGACTCACTGGATCCTCTCTAGAGACTGGACCATCCTGCTGCCCCCTCCTCCACCCTGGCAGCTCTGTGACCCTAGGGTCTGGGTGCAGCCCCCTGGGAGCTGGCGGCCGGAAGCTCCAGCTCAGACGTGGCCTCTGAAGCCATTTTCCTCAGCTGCGCATCCTAGCTCAACTCTAGAAAGTTATCCAAAAAGTTGGGACGCCGTGAGGAAAAATACGACATTCTTGGAAAGATAGGCAGAGGGAGGTGGGGACGGTGATTTAAATGGGAGGGGAGGGTGTCGTGAGATGGGAGCTTGGCCACCCAGCCTTTGTGAGTAAAAGGGGGGTTGCCTTGGCTGCTCGTTAGCCCAGGCGATCTCAGACCAGGGACACCAGGATTTCTGGAGGAGTGACCCGGGAATCGGTAGGTTTCAAAGCTCCCCATGTGTTTTTCCTGTGTAACCGTGTTCGGGAAGCTGAACTTTCTGGATGGCAAGGTTCTCTTGGAGGCTGGGTCTTGATGGCACACAGCTGGCTGGTTTAGGCCGAAAGCACAGCCAGGCAGTTGTCATCGGCCTGGTGTGGTCTCGGCTCTGCTGAGGGTCCAGGCGGTTTCTGTCAGGAGCTCATGGGGCCTAAGGCCTCCTGGACGAATGAGGTGCCTTGTCCCAGCCCTTGAAAGCTGATCCGTGGAGCGCTGTTTGAGACCTGAATACAGTGTCTAGACATTGATGTTCTTGTCTATCAAGAAGTATGGTGAGGGACTTCACTGGCAGTCCAGCTCCGTGCTTCCAATGCAGGGGGTGTGGGTTCAGTGCCTGGTCAGGGAACTCAGATCCCACGTGTCGGATGGTACAGCCAAAAAAAAGGCTGGAGAGTGCCGCCTCTTCAGAGGACCCTACTCTTAGAGCTAAGAGTCATGTGAGAAAGAGGCTTTTTCAGGACAGCAATGCAATACTTATAACTTCTGTAAATAGCCCCATCTTTCAGAGTGATGTCATTTCTACATTTGATATGCTTGTATTTCTGTAGGATGTATATAGTTTAGGGGATTTTTTTTTTTTTTTGGTTTGGTTTTTGTTCTTTTTTTCTTTTCTTTTTTTTTTTTTTAGAAAAGTCAACATGTCTGTTTTTATTTATTGCTTGAAACAAAGATCATTTGAAGAAAAATAAATACATTTTCAACCACCTTTGGCTTGGTTTGTCCTTTCCGGAAAAACTGCCAATTTGATGATAATCTTGTGGAGACGGGCTGATCAAATCTGTGAGCTCCTTAAACACCCCTCAAGGAAGGTGACAGAAGAAAGTGGAGTGGAAATCTCTAAGAACTGGGTTTCTCTAGTTAGTCAGACAGGGTAAGAGACAGATGTCCTCATCTGAGGGTCTGCTTTCTTTTTTTTTTTTTTTGCTTTTTCCCCATCACGCCTCTTTTTATTTATATTTTTGTTTTCATCCATCTATTTGTTCTTTGGCCTGTGTGGGCCTCCCTTTGCGGTAACTTCTCTGCGGAGCACCGGCTCTGGGCGCATGCGCTCTAGAGCTCTGGCTCGTAATTGGACACAGCGGTCCAGCTGCTCTGCGGCACGTGGGATCTTCCCAGGTCAGGGATGAAACTGGTGCCCCTTGCACTGCAAGGCGGACTCTACTCACTGGACCACCAGGGAAGCCCTTCTGCTTTCTTTTTCTAAAAAAAAATCATCTATTTTTAATTGGAGGATAGTTGCTTTACAGTATTGTGACACTTTTTCTGCCACACATCTACATGAATCAGTCCTAGTTATACACACATGCCGTCCCTGAACCTCCTTCCCACTGCATCCCACCCTCTAGGCTGTCGCAGAGCACTAGGCGTGAGCTCCCTGAGTCATATGTAAACTCCCACTGGCTCTGTTTTACATATGGTCATGCATATGTTTCCATGCTACTCTCTCAATGTGTCAAGTCTGTTCTGTGTCAGCATTTCCATTTCTGCCCTGCAGATAGATTCATCAGGACCATCTTTCTGGATTCCATTTATATGTGTTAATGTTCAATACTTGCTTTTGAGGGACCGCTTTCTGCCAGGCACAGGAGGGGGTGGGAGAAGTCAATCTGAAACAGCCTACAGCCCAAGCGATTAGGGCGACAACCAGATTGTACAAGGAGTTGCTACACCTTTCCCCAGCCATAACAAGGGGGCCTGGCTCACAGAATCTTGAGAAATTTTAGGGACCTCGTGTTCTCTCATATTCTGTTGGGGGCATGGAAATAGCCACATGCTTCAAGGCCAGAGAGAAGAAATCAGTGGATGAAGGAGATAGGAGGCTGTGGCTTGGTTTGTCCTTTCCGGAAAAACTGCCAATTTGATGATAATCTTGTGGAGACGGGCTGATCAAATCTGTGAGCTCCTTAAACACCCCTCAAGGAAGGTGACAGAAGAAAGTGGAGTGGAAATCTCTAAGAACTGGGTTTCTCTAGTTAGTCAGACAGGGTAAGAGACAGATGTCCTCATCTGAGGGTCTGCTTTCTTTTTTTTTTTTTTTGCTTTTTCCCCATCACGCCTCTTTTTATTTATATTTTTGTTTTCATCCATCTATTTGTTCTTTGGCCTGTGTGGGCCCCCCTTTTGCGGTAACTTCTCTGCGGAGCACCGGCTCTGGGCGCATGCGCTCTAGAGCTCTGGCTCGTAATTGGACACAGCGGTCCAGCTGCTCTGCGGCACGTGGGATCTTCCCAGGTCAGGGATGAAACTGGTGCCCCTTGCACTGCAAGGCGGACTCTACTCACTGGACCACCAGGGAAGCCCTTCTGCTTTCTTTTTCTAAAAAAAAATCATCTATTTTTAATTGGAGGATAGTTGCTTTACAGTATTGTGACACTTTTTCTGCCACACATCTACATGAATCAGTCCTAGTTATACACACATGCCGTCCCTGAACCTCCTTCCCACTGCATCCCACCCTCTAGGCTGTCGCAGAGCACTAGGCGTGAGCTCCCTGAGTCATATGTAAACTCCCACTGGCTCTGTTTTACATATGGTCATGCATATGTTTCCATGCTACTCTCTCAATGTGTCAAGTCTGTTCTGTGTCAGCATTTCCATTTCTGCCCTGCAGATAGATTCATCAGGACCATCTTTCTGGATTCCATTTATATGTGTTAATGTTCAATACTTGCTTTTGAGGGACCGCTTTCTGCCAGGCACAGGAGGGGGTGGGAGAAGTCAATCTGAAACAGCCTACAGCCCAAGCGATTAGGGCGACAACCAGATTGTACAAGGAGTTGCTACACCTTTCCCCAGCCATAACAAGGGGGCCTGGCTCACAGAATCTTGAGAAATTTTAGGGACCTCGTGTTCTCTCATATTCTGTTGGGGGCATGGAAATAGCCACATGCTTCAAGGCCAGAGAGAAGAAATCAGTGGATGAAGGAGATAGGAGGCTGTGGCTCCCCAGTGCTCACCTGGGGGTAAGCCAAAAGAATGCTGAAAAACATGTATTTCCACTGTATCATTGTCATTTAACAGTTTGGAAGCACTAGCCAATGCAATTAGCAAGTGAAAGGAATAACATACACAGTTTGGGAAATGGGAGGCCAAGGTATTTGCGGATAACATGTATCTGAAAAACAGGACATCAACTGAAAGACTATCAGAAAGTGGAAAATTCAGCTAGTGGTTGATTGTAAACTTGACATGAGAAAAAAAGCAATACCTTCCTTGTATGAAAATATTAAAAGTAAAAATTAAAATTAAAAAAAGTTAAAAGTAAAACAGACATGGTAGATCCTATTTACAGTATCAACTTAAAGATAAACCGCTAACTCTAAGTGTCACCAGAGATAGGAAGCCCTCACTGACAGATGGGGTAAAAGCCCTACCTGACTTCCCTGATGGTCCAGTGGCGAAGACAACGCACTCCCGGTGCAGGGGGTGGAGGCCTGGTCCCTGCTCAGGAACTAAGATCACAGTGCAGCCAAAAAATAAAACGATTCTTCAAAGGAAAAAAAAACAAACAATGCCCTACCAAGAGACATATAAGAACACTTGAAAAAAAAGCCAAAGGACATCCTGTGATCTTGAATACGAAGACTCGGTATTGAAAAGTTATTCTTTTTCCACAGATTAACCTGTACATGTAATATATTTCAATCAAAACACCAACAAGATTTGGGAGAAATATGGCAAAATGATCCCGATTTCACCTGGAGAAACAAATACATGAAAGAAGTAGGAAATGGAAAAAAGAACAGAAATCATGAGGTTGGGGAGTAGGATTTATACCGCTTGATCTGGGCATATATTGCTATTGGGATAAAAATAGTTTTAAAATGTTCTTTTAAAAATAGAGATCCGGGCTTCCCCTGGTGGTCCAGTGGGTAAGGACACCACCTTGCAGTGCAAGGGGCGCCGGTTCGATCCCTGGCCTGGAGGTGCTCCTCGGAAGCCCCATATTCTGTTGGGGGCATGGAAATAGCCACATGCTTCAAGGCCAGAGAGAAGAAATCAGTGGATGAAGGAGATAGGAGGCTGTGGCTCCCCAGTGCTCACCTGGGGGTAAGCCAAAAGAATGCTGAAAAACATGTATTTCCACTGTATCATTGTCATTTAACAGTTTGGAAGCACTAGCCAATGCAATTAGCAAGTGAAAGGAATAACATACACAGTTTGGGAAATGGGAGGCCAAGGTATTTGCGGATAACATGTATCTGAAAAACAGGACATCAACTGAAAGACTATCAGAAAGTGGAAAATTCAGCTAGTGGTTGATTGTAAACTTGACATGAGAAAAAAAGCAATACCTTCCTTGTATGAAAATATTAAAAGAAAAAATTTAAAAATTTAAAAAAAGTTAAAAGTAAAACAGACATGGTAGATCCTATTTACAGTATCAACTTAAAGATAAACCGCTAACTCTAAGTGTCACCAGAGATAGGAAGCCCTCACTGACAGATGGGGTAAAAGCCCTACCTGACTTCCCTGATGGTCCAGTGGCGAAGACAACGCACTCCCGGTGCAGGGGGTGGAGGCCTGGTCCCTGCTCAGGAACTAAGATCACAGTGCAGCCAAAAAATAAAACGATTCTTCAAAGGAAAAAAAAACAAACAATGCCCTACCAAGAGACATATAAGAACACTTGAAAAAAAAGCCAAAGGACATCCTGTGATCTTGAATACGAAGACTCGGTATTGAAAAGTTATTCTTTTTCCACAGATTAACCTGTACATGTAATATATTTCAATCAAAACACCAACAAGATTTGGGAGAAATATGGCAAAATGATCCCGATTTCACCTGGAGAAACAAATACGCAGAAATAAGTAGGAAATGGAAAAAAGAACAGAAATCATGAGGTTGGGGAGTAGGATTTATACCGCTTGATCTGGGCATATATTGCTATTGGGATAAAAATAGTTTTAAAATGTTCTTTTAAAAATAGAGATCCGGGCTTCCCCTGGTGGTCCAGTGGGTAAGGACACCACCTTGCAGTGCAAGGGGCGCCGGTTCGATCCCTGGCCTGGGAAGATCCCACGTGCCGCGGAGCGGCTGGACCCATGTGTCCAATCACCGAGCCGGAGCTCTGGAGCGCATGCGCCCAGAGCCGGCGCTCTGAGACAACAGACGTCACCGCGATGGGAGGCCCACAGGAGCCAAAGAACAAAGACGGATGAAAATAGAGAAATGGAAGACCAATAGAAGTGGCGCGCTCATCCCCCTCCCTCCGCACCCCACCCCCCAAAAGATAAATAAATAAAATTTTTAAAAAAAGGCACTTTACAAAAGGTATCTGAAACACAAAGCTGAATAAAATCTTTAAATAATAATAATAATAAAAAAAAATAGAGATCCTTGGGCCCATCTAAGACATTGAGTCAGAGACTCCCTAAATGCCCACCAGTGGTTCTGACCAAGCCACCAGGGAAGCCCAGGGAATGTATCCTGAGCTCTAGGTGTAGCTGAGGGAACAGGCTCCACACCAGTTGCCATAGAAAAGTTTAGTGGAAAAGCTCCTGAATGTGACCTTGGCGTTCTAGGCATCTCCTTCCAAGTGTTGTCAAGCTGCTGCTGCATCACCCCATGGGGTGACTGTACAACTCTTAAATTTAGTGAATTTATGAAAAAAAAAATCTTGTATGCCTAAAATAGGTAAAGTTTATGGTATGTAAAAAATTATACCCCAATAAAGTTGTTCAATGATTAATACATGAAAATGCATAAGCTAACTGCCACATAATTCAAAGAACACAAATACATACAAGTAACAGCGGATGTTCCTTCTGCGTATCCTGGCCCTACACCCCGCTTTCTTCTATAAAACTTTCAGTAACCCACATGAGCCATTCGGTGTCATTACTTCAAGACTTCAAAATTTAGCAGGGAGCTGTTCATCAAACACCAACAAGATTTGGGAGAAATATGGCAAAATGATCGATTTCACCTGGAGAAACAATCAGAAATAAGTAGGAAATGGAAAAAAGAACAGAAATCATGAGGTTGGGGAGTAGGATTTATACCGCTTGATCTGGGCATATATTGCTATTGGGATAAAAATAGTTTTAAAATGTTCTTTTAAAAATAGAGATCCGGGCTTCCCCTGGTGGTCCAGTGGGTAAGGACACCACCTTGCAGTGCAAGGGGCGCCGGTTCGATCCCTGGCCTGGGAAGATCCCACGTGCCGCGGAGCGGCTGGACCCATGTGTCCAATCACCGAGCCGGAGCTCTGGAGCGCATGCGCCCAGAGCCGGCGCTCTGAGACAACAGACGTCACCGCGATGGGAGGCCCACAGGAGCCAAAGAACAAAGACGGATGAAAATAGAGAAATGGAAGACCAATAGAAGTGGCGCGCTCATCCCCCTCCCTCCGCACCCCACCCCCCAAAAGATAAATAAATAAAATTTTTAAAAAAAGGCACTTTACAAAAGGTATCTGAAACACAAAGCTGAATAAAATCTTTAAATAATAATAATAATAAAAAAAAATAGAGATCCTTGGGCCCATCTAAGACATTGAGTCAGAGACTCCCTAAATGCCCACCAGTGGTTCTGACCAAGCCACCAGGGAAGCCCAGGGAATGTATCCTGAGCTCTAGGTGTAGCTGAGGGAACAGGCTCCACACCAGTTGCCATAGAAAAGTTTAGTGGAAAAGCTCCTGAATGTGACCTTGGCGTTCTAGGCATCTCCTTCCAAGTGTTGTCAAGCTGCTGCTGCATCACCCCATGGGGTGACTGTACAACTCTTAAATTTAGTGAATTTATGAAAAAAAAAATCTTGTATGCCTAAAATAGGTAAAGTTTATGGTATGTAAAAAATTATACCCCAATAAAGTTGTTCAATGATTAATACATGAAAATGCATAAGCTAACTGCCACATAATTCAAAGAACACAAATACATACAAGTAACAGCGGATGTTCCTTCTGCGTATCCTGGCCCTACACCCCGCTTTCTTCTATAAAACTTTCAGTAACCCACATGAGCCATTCGGTGTCATTACTTCAAGACTTCTATATGTATTTTGTAAATTTATGTGTTTGGCAGAGCAGGGGAGCAAAAGAGGCAACCCCTAAATGTTCTTTTGACGTGCAATTACTTCAAACTGGAAGTAATCAAGGAACAGACAACTTGGGAAGAAACTCTGACCTTCCTCCTAAAGCTGCCTCAGGAAGGGAACATCACCATAGACAGCCTAGTCTGAGCCAGGTATGTACATAGTGGGTGAAACCCAGAAGTCTGTTTGCTAAGATTCCTCTGACCCATTGTCTCCTCCACAGGGCCCAGCAAATATTTATTTACCAAACATTTGCTTTTCATCTCCATACAAATTGCCTTCCTTCCCTTTGAAGTCCGAAGTCACTACCCCCAACATCTCTTTTATCTTTAACCAGAGAAGGTCTTTAACGTGAGGGGTTTGAATTGCTCCATTTTCCTGGGTCTCCCCTGTAGTAGACACGTATTATTCAACTTTTGTGTGATTTTCTCTTGTCAATTATATATCTCATGTCAATTTAATTTGTAAACCAGTCAGAATAGTGTAGAAGGGGAGAGGATAATTTCTTCCTCCTGTACAACAGGATACTGAGATGTTACCCGTCACTTTTTAAAAATAGACATTCAGAAAGAATGTACAGTCTCTGCTTTCATTCTGTAGATGTGTTAAAAATCAAGTTAGTTAAATATGATATTCAGCATCCTGATTTTTTTTTTATTTTGTCGGTTTCTTAGAGGAATGTATTACAAATATTTGGAGGATTTCATAAAGTTAGAATCACAGTGAAAGACTTTAACAGCTGGCGTTCTTTGTATTTCAGTGTTGCCTTGCATGTGTGAAGCTGTCCTTCTTACAGCTTCTTGTGGCTGGTAGGTGGGCTTTCCCGGTGGCACTAGTGGTAAAGAACATGCTTGTCAATGCAGGAGATGTACGAGATGAGGGTTCAGTCCCTAGGTCAGGAAGATCCCCTGGAGGAGGGCATGGCAACCCACTCCAGTATTCTTGCCTGAAGAGTCCCACGGACAGAGGAGCCTGGTGGGCTGCATGCAGCAATGGGGTTTGATAGGTACGTGATGTTTCTTGTTTTCCAAGTCCTGCCATTCTATTGATACTTTGCTGGAACCAATAATACCATGTCACATTTGTTTGATCACCGCTTGTCTGGAATGTTTTTCTATGTTTCATTTTCATTTCAAGCAAGAGAGATTTATCTTTCAGTCCTAGAGAACATATAACACTTAGAAACATGATTGTAGATTTATAGGTTGAATTCTGTAATTAGGCTGAATGTTGATTCTGGATATTTGTTGACAACAGTGCAATTCCATTTAAAATATAACCCATGGCTTTGAGGAGATCCAGCAAGAAAACCAAAGAGGCATGTCCCCGTCCTCCTCATTTCCATCTCCCTGTGGAAGAGACTTTCTTCCAACCTTCTGAGCAGATGGGCAAAATGAGCAGAGACCCTAGCAGAATCACATGTTTACGGTTTTGTTGTCTTCACCCCCAGCTTCCTTCATCTCCTGCATGACTGCTCCTGCTTATAAGTTTCCAAACAGAGTAAGCACATCACCTACAAATCAGACTCTAAATTTAGAGGCTGGGGCCGTGAATGACTGAGCCACATGATTTAAAACACATATATTATTCTTGTTCCCATTTCTTCCCTTCCTACAATAACGGAGCTTTATTGAAAAAGTCAAACACGTCGGAACAGTAGGAAGCAAAATATCTCCTGAAATCCTGTATTTCTGAAACACTCACCCTCAAGATTGCATGGCCATCTTTCTATATGTATGTGTGTGTGCATGTGTACATGCACACAGGCCCACAATATACACATATACGAGCTTTCATGTTCTAGCTCATGGACAAAGAGTCATGATAGCTATATTTGCTTCTGACTTGCAGGTGATGTTTCTTTGTTCTAAACAGACAGACATAAACACACACACACACATATGTATATATGCACACACACAGCTTTTTTCCAAAAATGTTAACCATATTGTTAAAGAATATTTTCTTTTCACACGCTTCTCTCCCTCCCTCCACCAGACTTTGCAAACAATCACTGTTAACAATCCCACATCCATCTTTATCTCTTCACGCCCATGGAGTTATATACACAATGGTATAAAGTGCATATACCACATATCAGCATGTATATATAGGAATTTTATTGGTACTGTTTGCTTTATAAAAACAAGATCACATGGCATACAGTTTTCTACCTCTTGCTTCTCTCAGAGTGTTGTGGAAATCCCTTCAAACCAAATGAAAAACAAGCTGATTTACTCCTAATTTCTTAAACCTAGAGAACATATAACACTTAGAAACATGATTGTAGATTTATAGGTTGAATTCTGTAATTAGGCTGAATGTTGATTCTGGATATTTGTTGACAACAGTGCAATTCCATTTAAAATATAACCCATGGCTTTGAGGAGATCCAGCAAGAAAACCAAAGAGGCATGTCCCCGTCCTCCTCATTTCCATCTCCCTGTGGAAGAGACTTTCTTCCAACCTTCTGAGCAGATGGGCAAAATGAGCAGAGACCCTAGCAGAATCACATGTTTACGGTTTTGTTGTCTTCACCCCCAGCTTCCTTCATCTCCTGCATGACTGCTCCTGCTTATAAGTTTCCAAACAGAGTAAGCACATCACCTACAAATCAGACTCTAAATTTAGAGGCTGGGGCCGTGAATGACTGAGCCACATGATTTAAAACACATATATTATTCTTGTTCCCATTTCTTCCCTTCCTACAATAACGGAGCTTTATTGAAAAAGTCAAACACATCGGAACAGTAGGAAGCAAAATATCTCCTGAAATCCTGTATTTCTGAAACACTCACCCTCAAGATTGCATGGCCATCTTTCTATATGTATGTGTGTGTGCATGTGTACATGCACACAGGCCCACAATATACACATATACGAGCTTTCATGTTCTAGCTCATGGACAAAGAGTCATGATAGCTATATTTGCTTCTGACTTGCAGGTGATGTTTCTTTGTTCTAAACAGACAGACATAAACACACACACACACATATGTATATATGCACACACACAGCTTTTTTCCAAAAATGTTAACCATATTGTTAAAGAATATTTTCTTTTCACACGCTTCTCTCCCTCCCTCCACCAGACTTTGCAAACAATCACTGTTAACAATCCCACATCCATCTTTATCTCTTCACGCCCATGGAGTTATATACACAATGGTATAAAGTGCATATACCACATATCAGCATGTATATATAGGAATTTTATTGGTACTGTTTGCTTTATAAAAACAAGATCACATGGCATACAGTTTTCTACCTCTTGCTTCTCTCAGAGTGTTGTGGAAATCCCTTCAAACCAAATGAAAAACAAGCTGATTTACTCCTAATTTCTTAAACCTTTGTGACTGCACTGCATGGCATGAGGGATCTTAGTTCCCTGACTGGGGACTGAACCCAAGCCCCTAAAGGTGGAAGTGTGGAGTGTTAATCACCAGACCACCAAGGAAGTCCCACTCCTAATTCCTTTACATAGCTAATTTATTCTCATAATTTAAATTAATAATTTAAAAAATACAGACGTGTATATAATCAAATGCCTTCTGCTCAATTATGCAACCTCACCACCAGCTTACAGTGTGATTAGATTTTTTTTTTTTAAAAATTGTTACTAGATTTTGACATATTCACCCAGAAGATATTCCAGTTCTTTATGAGTAAGCACATGAAGGTAGAGTATGTTTATGTTTATGTAACTTCTCCCCCACCCACTACTTTTTTTATCCACTCACTAACACCTTGTTATAAAACTTCCTGGGTTCCGTCAGCCTGAGAGGTTACTTGTATTAACTTACTATTTTAATTTTCTATTATGAGATAGAGCAATTTTTTTGAGATTGAACAATTTTTACATATTCAAGAACCATTTGTATTTTTGATGTGAACTGTGTATTCATAACTTTGACTTTTTGTTTTTTGATCTTCCAAATTTTCAGGAACTCTTTTTTGTATGACTACAGTATGAATTGCAAATATTTCCCCCACTTTGTCATTTGACCTTGTTTAAAGAGTTAAAAAAATACCTATCTGTTTGAATGCCCATTTTCCATTCTTTTTGCATACATTCTCCTGTCTCATTTTGAAGAATATTAAGACAGAGAACACTGCTGCTCGCCTTGTAGCCTGGTCCCAGCGCCAGGCTGGGGAACACCTGTCCTGTTTCAACATCATACACTGAGCAAGTGCCTGGGAGAGGAGCTTGCTTCGTAACTGTTCTCTCTTCCTAGGACTTCCTGGGTCTGAACTTTGGAGTCTACAAAATTAGTTTTCCAAGTTCGAAGTGGCAGAAACATAAATATTTGCTTCTCCCCTCTCCCCTTCCCAGTTTTAAACAAATTTAAAACACCAGGCCTCTTTAATACATTCTTGTACTATTCACCTCCTTGAAGTCAAACGAGGAGTAGGTTAAAATTAATTAACTATTTTTATTTCTTTAATACTTATTTTTTCACATGCACTTCTATCTCCTCTCTCAACTAAACGAGAAAGTGTATACACTTAACTTGTACATATGTTTCTATCCTTCTCTATCAAATGGATTTAATTTTTTAGGGCAGTTTTGGGTTCAGCAAAATAGAGCAGAAATCACAGAGATTTCCCATATACCCCTGGTCCTGGCTGATAAAAGCCTCCTCCCTTATCAATATCCTCCACCAGAGTGGTACATTTGTTGTAACTGATGAACCTACGTTGACATGTCACAATCACCCAAAGCTTACAGTTCACATGAGGGCTCCTCTTGGTGGGATACATTAAATGGGTTTTGCTAAGTGTGCCATGACATGCATCCACCATTACAGCATCATGAAAGCTATGTTATGGCTCTGAAAATCCTCTGTGCGCCACTGACTCCTCTCTCCCTTCCAGATCCCTGGTAACTACTTTTATAGTTGTCTCCAGAATTTTGCCTTTTTCAGAATGTCATATAGTTGGGCTCATACAGTCTGTAGGCTTTTCAGATCGGCTTCTTTCACTTAGCGTCTATGTTTCTCCCACATCTTTTCCTGGCTTGAAAGTTCATACCTTTTTCAGTCAGTCAGTTCAGTTGCTCAGTCATGTCCAACTCTTTGTGACCCCATGGACTGGAGCACGCCAGGCTTCCCTGTCCTTCACCATCTCCCAGAGCCTGCTCAAATGCAAGATCATTGACTCAGTGATGCCATCCAACCATCTTGTCCGCTGTTGCCCCCTTCTCCTCTTGCCTTCTATTTTTACCAACATCAGAGTCTCTTCCAATGAGTCATCTCTTCGCATCAGGTGGCCAAAGTATTGGAGGTTAAGCATCAGTCCTCCCAATGAATATTCAGGGTTGGTTTCCTTTAGGATTGACTGGTTTGATCTTGCAGTCCAAGGGACTCTCAAGAGCCTTCTCCAACACCACAGTTCAGCAGCATCAATTCTTTGGTGCTCAGACTTTTTTATGGTCCAGCTCTCACACCTATACATGACTACTAGGAAAACCATAGCTTTGACTATACAGACTCTGGTCGCATATCTTTATCGTGCTGAACAAATACCCCACTGTCTAGATGTGCAACAGTTTATTTATCCATTCACCTACTGAAGGGTATTTGGTTGCTTTCAAGTTTTGGTAACTGTGAATAAAGCTGCTAGAAACATCTGTGCGCCGACCTAAGTTTTCAGCACCTTTGCATAAATATAGAAGAGCACGTTAGCTGGAAGGTACAGTATATTTCATTTTGCAAGAAATGGCCAAACTGTCTTCCAAAGGGACTCTATCGTCTTGCTTGCCCACCACCACCGAGTTCCTGTTGCTTCACCTCCTCACGAGCGTTTGGTGCTGGTGTTCCAAAGCCTGGCCATTCCAATAGGCAAGTGATGGTATGTAGTTTTTAAAATCTGCATTTATCTAATGTCATATGATGTGAAACATCTTTTCCTATGCACATTTGTCATCTGTTTATTTTCTTGGGTGAGGTGTCTGTTCAGGTCTTCTATTTTTTACTCAAGTTGTTGATTTTTCTTAATACTGAGTTTAAAGAGTTCTTTGTGTATTTTGGAGAGTAGTATTATATCAGATATATCTTTTGCAAATATTTTCTCCCAGTCTGTGACTTCTCTTCTCCTCCTCTATCCAGTATCTTGTGCAGAAGTTTTTCATTTTAATAAAATTTTAGCTTATCAGTTTCTTTCATAAATCACGCCTTTAGTGTTATATTTTGAAAAGGCATTGTGGTCTGGGGACTCCAGTTCTGCGTGTAAGGCAGCTTGGAAGGTGCTGTTCCTAATAACACATCAAAAAACAGACTCTTTTAGGATACATGAGAGGTAAGGACACAGAAGAAATTGTCCCCAAGACTAGAGAATTTGACAGGCAAATGGAGAATAACAATTTACTGGAGCCGAGAAGCATGAGCTGAAACTGCTCTGGGAACCAGTGTGAAAGCGGTAGTTGCTCAGTCATGTCCGACTCTTTGTGATCCCATAGACTGTAGCCTGCCAGACTCCTGTCCATGAAATTCTCCAGGTAAGACTACCAGAATGGGTTGCCATTCCTTTCTCCAGGGTATCTTCGAATCCAGGGATCAAACCCGAGTCTTCTGCGTTGCAGACTCTTCACTGTCTGAGCCACCAGGAAGTGCCAGCACTGAGTGCGGCTGTAATTGATGAATTGCTAGAGGCTGAGTGTGGACACCTCTGAAAGCTCAAAACTCCAGCAGGACCCAGTGTTTGAGGACCACACCAATTTTGTGAGATTTATTTCCACGAGTTCAAACAGGTTCCCATAGTAACACTGGAGAAAAAACTTCTGTTGTGGGTGGTAGGAGAGAGAAAGAAACCATTTTGAAATACACCACAGAATTCTGTTCTTAACAACCTGCCCATGGGAGAACTGGTTAACTGGCACCTAAATCAGGAGCTGCTCTCTGGGTGTCTTGGAGGTCCAGAACTACTCTGTAGTACCGGGTTTCTTCAATTTCCAATAGGCAAGTGATGGTATGTAGTTTTTAAAATCTGCATTTATCTAATGTCATATGATGTGAAACATCTTTTCCTATGCACATTTGTCATCTGTTTATTTTCTTGGGTGAGGTGTCTGTTCAGGTCTTCTATTTTTTACTCAAGTTGTTGATTTTTCTTAATACTGAGTTTAAAGAGTTCTTTGTGTATTTTGGAGAGTAGTATTATATCAGATATATCTTTTGCAAATATTTTCTCCCAGTCTGTGACTTCTCTTCTCCTCCTCTATCCAGTATCTTGTGCAGAAGTTTTTCATTTTAATAAAATTTTAGCTTATCAGTTTCTTTCATAAATCACGCCTTTAGTGTTATATTTTGAAAAGGCATTGTGGTCTGGGGACTCCAGTTCTGCGTGTAAGGCAGCTTGGAAGGTGCTGTTCCTAATAACACATCAAAAAACAGACTCTTTTAGGATACATGAGAGGTAAGGACACAGAAGAAATTGTCCCCAAGACTAGAGAATTTGACAGGCAAATGGAGAATAACAATTTACTGGAGCCGAGAAGCATGAGCTGAAACTGCTCTGGGAACCAGTGTGAAAGCGGTAGTTGCTCAGTCATGTCCGACTCTTTGTGATCCCATAGACTGTAGCCTGCCAGACTCCTGTCCATGAAATTCTCCAGGTAAGACTACCAGAATGGGTTGCCATTCCTTTCTCCAGGGTATCTTCCGAATCCAGGGATCAAACCCGAGTCTTCTGCGTTGCAGACTCTTCACTGTCTGAGCCACCAGGGAAGTGCCAGCACTGAGTGCGAAGCTGTAATTGATGAATTGCTAGAGGCTGAGTGTGGACACCTCTGAAAGCTCAAAACTCCAGCAGGACCCAGTGTTTGAGGACCACACCAATTTTGTGAGATTTATTTCCACGAGTTCAAACAGGTTCCCATAGTAACACTGGAGAAAAAACTTCTGTTGTGGGTGGTAGGAGAGAGAAAGAAACCATTTTGAAATACACCACAGAATTCTGTTCTTAACAACCTGCCCATGGGAGAACTGGTTAACTGGCACCTAAATCAGGAGCTGCTCTCTGGGTGTCTTGGAGGTCCAGAACTACTCTGTAGTACCGGGGTTCCAATTCAGCAGAGAACACTATTTAATTCTTATAGCAACTCTATGAATTAGTAATAGAAGACTCATTTTATAGTCTTCCACTGGAACGCCAGGGAAGTCTCTAGATGATCTCTTATTCTCAGTGTAATGTTCCTTCTGTTTAGACGCCCACAGTTCTGTCTTATGAAGTAACAAGGAAAAGTGAACCGCACCCAATGATAAAAAGTTCACAAGAGCTATTAATAGGACGTGCTGCCTCCAGTATGAGCCACAACCACCAAGGTGGGGCCGTCACAAGAGGCAGGGAGTCCACTGCCTTCTGCGTCTCTCATCCCCACAGGATACGAGGAGGAAGGAAGTCCCCAAGTGACCGCACTTTGCTGGCCCCTGAGCTGCCCAGGGAGCAGTCTGAGGTATGGCTATGAAGCACATGTCCTGTTGTGGAGCCATTCCTACAAGGCAGCTTTCCTTCCACTACTACTGTGTCTCAGTGACTCCCCTGTGGGCTCAGGGGTGACGGTAAGGCCCTTCATGCAGGTCCCACTACAGACCTGTTGGCTGGGAAGACGAGAGGGAGCTGTGGAGCATATATTCTGGCAGTTTTAGGTCAGTCGCGTTAAGGTTGGGTAGGATGAAAGCAACAAACTACTTCAGAGCAAGCTGCTCCCCACATACCACATACTTTAAAAATGTTTTTATTGAATATTAAACAATTACAAGTACTGTAAGTTAGACATTTAGCCAAAGCACAATTACAGGTTAAATATGATCATAAAGATGTCTTAAATAGAAACCCACCATGCAGGCAGGTTGAGCTCCTTGACGCCCTCTATTGGAAAGCAGAGGGTGAGGGAAAAAAAGGTCCTCCATTCCGTGTGAAAAAGAGTGAAATCTAGGAGAATTTACATGCTGTAAGTGATTTCCTATGACCAAATCAATAGGGTTGCTAGATTCAGTAAAACTAAACAAAACAAAGCCCCAAAGCCCAAGATGTTAAGTTTGAATTTCAAATAAATAATGAATATTTTTTTTACAGTAAATATATGCCAAATAATGATGAACTAGACTTAAGCAAATCAATTATTTATTTGAAATTCAAATTTAACTGGGTGCCTTTTATCTGGCAATTCTACAAACAGACAAATGCAAAGGACAGGAAGGGGAACTGTCCTCCTGCCGTGGGTGGGTTACACAGAGACTACAAATAAAAACAACACCCATAATGAGCCAAAGAGTCACTACGTTGATTACGTACAACACAGACCAACATCACAATGAGAAAATACACTTACTACTTCAGATGCTGCTGTCAGGAAACACTCTCCATTTCCTCAAAGCTGGTTTTGTAAATGTTTTGAGAAACTTTGTTGATAAAAGTACCTTTGTAGTTTGCAGGTATCAAAGACAAACAGGACTATCACATGGACAGGATGAGCTTGAAACAATGGGAACAGAAGTAGGTATTCTCTGCACGCGAAGAGTTTAAATATTGTCTGTCATGAATACAATGGTTATATAGTCAATGTCAGCTTCTAGGTCTAGGTTGTTAGCCTCAAAGATTTTGGCTCCTTTCTAATTTTTGTTGTATTTTCTAGTTTTTCATCCTGAATGCTGGGAGGGGCCTGGGAAGTGTGTGAGGGGACCTCTCCCATCCCACGCAGGGCTTAATCGTACTTCTCTGCAAACACTAGGCATCAACAAGGGGCTTCAAGGACTGCCTGTGGAAAAGGGCAGATGGATGAATAACCAAACACTCTGGATTCTAGAGCATGAGAAATCTGTTTGAAAAGATGGGTGGTGGGGTGGGTGTGGAGATGTCAAGGTGCAAAGCACAAAAGAAAATGCGAAAAAAATGAAGGGTCAGAATGCCATCACCGCTACTGAGGGAACATACTTATCTCAAAGGAGGAATAACCCTCTGGGAGATGGTTAAGACTGGTCACACTGTGAACATATTTTGTCTTGGACAGTATATAAAATCTTAGTTTCCTACTGTTTTCACTTATCACCATGGTTTATATATACATATATTTTTTTTTTACAGAGTTGTGCTGTTTATAGATATGTATAATCCCAGATTAGTCATATATACATCCCATGGTTTATATTTTTAAATGATTCAAAACCAGCTGAAGCAACACTCAGATTCTACGTGGCATCATTTTACGAGCTGTGGCTAATCCCCACATGCACAAAACTTAATGGGTTTCAAAATTTTTCTAGCATGTCTTTTTTTTTTATTATTTAAATTTTATTTGTTTATTTATTTTTGACCATTCTGGGTTTTCACTGCTGCCACAGGTTCTTCTCTAGTTGCAGGGAGTGGGGGCTACTCTTTAGGTGAGGTGAGCAGACTTCTTGTTGTGCTGACTTCTCTTGTTGTGGAACTCAGACTCTAGGGCTTCAGTAGTTGCGGCCCACGGGCTCAACCTTTGTAGCTCCGAGGCTCTGGAGCACAGGCTCTATAGTTGTGGCTCCCGGGCTTCCTTGCTCTGCAGCATGTGGGATCTTCCTGGATTAGGGACTGAACCTGTGTCCCCTGCACTGGCAGGCGAACTCTTCACCCCTGAGCCACCAGGGAAGCCCTAGCATTTCTTTAACCCAGAAAATTACCTGGTAGCTGAGGAAGTTCAGGTGTAGAGGAATTAGGATGGTTCAATCCTCTCAGCTCCTCTGCAGATAAGAGAGCATTACTTAGGAAACAGACTCTCATTGACTGAATTTCCCATCCAACATGCTGACACCTTTCAGAAGCTGAGCAACTGAATCACAACTCTGTGCTTATTAGGATATAAAACGTTAAAAAGTTTCTGCCAGGGCCTCCCTTGTGGCTCAGTGGATAAGAACCTGTCTGCCAATGCAGGAGACACAGGTTCGAGCCCTGATCTGGGAAGATCCCACATACCACAGAGCAGCTAAACCCACACATCAACAAAGACCCAGCACAGCCAAAAATAAATAAATAAAAGTTAAAAAAAAAAAAAGTTTCTGCCATAGTTAGGGCTTTTTAAGAAGAAATTTAAATCATCTATTAATTTCAGAATGCACAAGGTATGTGAAGGAGCCTCAGTTTTTTAGGGTGTTTTGTTTTTTAAAGGCATTTCCTTTTTGCATGCTGGACGTGTCCAGCCAAAGTGCAAATGCTATCCTCACAATTACTTTCTTTCCTCCGTCACTGCTTTGACCTCAAAGCAGCTTAACTTTAGTCTTTAAGGAAACTTCTGACCCATGAAACCCTCTTAACATTGGTTTTGAGTGCTGCCTCAGTGATTAAAATCTGTTCCTCTGTGCCAGATAATTGCCCAACAGAAAATACAGAAAAAAAGGCTGTGAATCACAGATTACCGTACAAATGGGATCTGGCCATCCTAGGAGAAAGGTGCTTAAAAATACACACCATCTCTGTTTGGAAGTGTTTCACGGGAATCCAGAAGGTGCCTGTGTTTACAAAGGAAGGTAAGCAGTGGCCAAGACTTTTGTGCAGCTGGGAGACAGAGAAAAACATGGACAACTTACAGCATTCTAATGCTGTCTTTCAGGGTACACCAAAATTTTATGTTTTGAATAAAGCCTGTAGTAATAGAATATTACTCAACATTGCTTATTTGCCAAATTCAGGTATTTCTCTGCAATGTATAAATGCACTTTGCTATTTGGAGAGCGAAGGGAGATTAGTGTAGGCACTAACACTCAAGCTCAAACGAGCACAGGGATGTCATTTCACGTGAACATCCTACTATGCTTTACTTAGGCTACTGAAAAGTTAGGAATTTCAAATTCCAAGGAGGAAAAGGTAAGGAAGGATCCTGGCTGTACTGCTATTAGGTTGCGTAGAATTAAAACTCTGATTCCATGGTGTCATCTGTCAACAAAGGCAGAATCTTCCGTGCAGAGCACTCGAAGCCTAGTACCTGGCTCTGGTTGTGAGCTGGAGACGGTGGTACAGTCGCCGTATGTACGAAAGACAAAAGATGAGGAGGGAGGAAAATGAGTAGGGTCAAAGGTAACTGCCGGAGCTAATGGTTAGGTCCAAATTAGCAATCTGGGGCAAAGGGGAAGAGGCCAAGAACAAGAAGTGCCCAGTCCAGAGGACTTGACTGAGTCCAAGAGCTCGCAAAGCGGCCATCCACCTAGAAGCCCTTCGAGACCTGTGGTGGGGCTGGTGTAGAGCCAGGGCTCCCTCCCTCTATGTGGTCTGGGCAACAGGCCACTCAGGGAAGGGCACACTGGAAGCCTTCGCCTGCTAGTGTTTACAAGAAATTAACTGCATTTCAGTTAACTGAATGCCATGCTTTTAAGTTGCAAGAGGTTTTTCACACAGCTGTGGGTGGAAATTTCAAACGCAATCAACTTTTGCTAACTTGAACGTGCTCAGGGTGACCTTTGGTTTTCAAGTTTTGAAAAAAAAAAATGTATTTGGCTCCAGTGAGATAGTGATGACCTTATTCTGGTCAACAGATGAGTCACATGTAATATGCAGACATCCTTTCAAGAACTCCTACATACTGAAATCACTACGAGACAAGAAGCACAGGAAAGTCTTCCTTACACACTATCTCTATGGGTACACAGAACGTCAGCTACGGAACATGGGCAGTTTAAATACTGGACCATAGTTCAGCTTCTCAAAGGTAAGGCTGAAGTTTCAAACTGGCACACCCATGAGTCTAGTTAGTGTGATGGAAATGACATATCGCCACCATTGGGTGAGTAATGGCTTCTCTTTATAATGAAGCTATAAAGCTTTTGAGATCTATACCATATTAACCATTTTACTTAACTAAAGTATCACAGCTGTGTTGACCATTTCAGACTATATCTAATTGGGAGGCAAGTATTAGACACTTTCACAGCTACTGAAAATGACACAGATGCCAATTTCTTCAACCCACTGTTACATACAGTGAAAAAGAAGGGAGGGAAAAAGCCCTCTTTGTGACTAACAAACCTGGGAGCTTCGTGTGGAATTCTAGTGCTATTAAACAGTAGCCAAGACACAAACACCCAGCTTGGGTCACTAAAACTTCAATAGAAGCAACAACCGAGGGTAATTCTTGATTTAATTTTGAGGACTCATGCAAGATTCAGCTATAAAACTCAAAACTAGTTCCTGATGCCTAATTCTAGCATTGGACTCAAGCCAAAAGGAAGCAAAATGTGTATTTTAAGAGTCTATTCTAGAATCTTCGCATGTAATCATTTTATTTTTCTTTAGAAGATTAAAAGTCACAGCCTCATCAGTCTGCATTAAAAAACAAACAAGAAAACCAGTTTTCAGGACTTTAAGCTGAAACGGCAAGTTTGCGTTGCACTGTTTTTCGTTTTCTTTCACCACACTTAGATCACTTTTGCTTTGAAACAGAACAGATGCACAGCATGCCCAAGTGCAGCATGCCCTACTGCACTCCATACTCAGTTAAGGAACACAGGGCAAGTGTGAGAACTGTCATGGTTAGTTATTTTTTTACAAGTGTCAGTGTGCACTTGACAAATGTTGAGGAAAACAAAGTAGTGATTTCAAGATTAAACAGTGTGATTATTTCTCCCCTTTCACTGAAAAACAAAACAAAACTGAAAGAGCTTTGGTTTCCATTTTTTTGTTCTCCTTGTCTGTTAAGCAGTTTGAGAAAATGGTTCAAAAATTGAATACAAGGACCTACATAAATGATCTGAAGCACCTCACGCACAAATACACCCCAGATCTGGAGCAAACAGAAGAGTCCCCCATTTGTTCCTATCTAGTGACAAAACAGGATCAGAATGAGAGAAACCATCAAGTAGTGTTTTTGTGATTCTGTTGGAGTCCAGTAATTCCACCAATTTTGGAAGCAAGGCCGCTAATCTGGGGGCGACAGTTCTGGTGGTGCGGGGGAAGGGAAGGGAAGGGGTGTTGTCTCTGAGAAATCCTCGTGGTCCTTTTCTGCTGCCAGACGAGTGCACCACAGGCCCCTCCCATGTCTTAATGCTGCTTCTCCTGGACTCACAGGGCTCCCTGGTGGTCTCCCCTCTGAACACCACCACCGTATCACTCAAGCCTCTCGCTGGCTGGACTCTCCCTGCCCCTCCAGCGCTGTTCTGAGCGCCTCGGAGGCAGGCCTGCGTTGGAAGGTGTGAGTGCCTCTCACTGGCTTCGACTGCTCTGAGTCTGGGAGCTCCTAGATCCCGTGGGATGCTTGTGCCCGTCCCTTGTAAGGCTGGCCACTCAACAAAAGGAAACTGAGATGTGGCGTTTTTCCTTTCCATCTCAGTTTATGCTGATAAGAAGTATGGATAAAAAATGAATCAGCAGGAGGGCGGGAAGCAGACAGTAAGCCTTGCTCAGCCAGAAGCCTGGGTTATGTCACGAGTGATTCTAGTCAGTGTGACTTTGTGCAAAATATCCTCGAGAAGGCTCGGGCTCATTTTCAAAGTAAGCAACAACAAGGAAAAGCAACAAAAAGTGAATGATGAATGCTTAGAAACAACTGAGGATGAGTCTGTCTGTGTGTATATTTATTCTATACACATGCCATCGGTAGCAAAGCAAATGTAGTGTGTGAACTGTGAACATCTGGGAAGGTACTGGTTCAGTTTTCTTTTGTTCCCATTTCCAAGTCTAGATCAAGCAATCCTGTCTCAGCGATGGGTTAACTGCAATGAAAATGAGCCTGAGATACACTAGAAGGCCGCCCCTGTAAACATTTCCTCAAAGGGAACAGTAGCAGTTGAGTATGTTTCAGTTACTCATACTATATTCATCACTATCGCAATGCTTTATAAAGACAAACAGCTTATTTCTAGGCTGTCATGGATTTATAGAGTATTGATTTTGTTGATAACAATCCACTGTCATCCAGTCCCAGGTTTAATCCGATCTGGCCTTTACCGATGGGCATTCACTAGGTCTTCTGCTCTGCGGCTGTAGCGGTCTGTGAAGGAGCTTCCGGCTTCATAATCTGGTATGTGATGAGATACTCCGGGTAAGCCTGCAAAAGACAGGAAGAAAACAGATCACCCTCTGGGCAGGGAGGACCCCGAAGCCCGGCTCCACGTGGAAGCCTCAGAGGCTGCTGACTGTAACCTGCACTCCACACGCGGCCGAGAACCTGCGGAGGCCAGTTAATAATTTACAAGTGCCTGGAGGGCGAGGAGGTTCACCTCCATCTCTGGACACAAACCTGTGGGAATCTTGTAATCCTAGAATTGCTATAATGTTACTTCTCCTTTGAATACAAGTCTAGACTCTCACTGGCCGACTGCTCTGAGTCTGGGAGCTCCTAGATCCCGTGGGATGCTTGTGCCCGTCCCTTGTAAGGCTGGCCACTCAACAAAAGGAAACTGAGATGTGGCGTTTTTCCTTTCCATCTCAGTTTATGCTGATAAGAAGTATGGATAAAAAATGAATCAGCAGGAGGGCGGGAAGCAGACAGTAAGCCTTGCTCAGCCAGAAGCCTGGGTTATGTCACGAGTGATTCTAGTCAGTGTGACTTTGTGCAAAATATCCTCGAGAAGGCTCGGGCTCATTTTCAAAGTAAGCAACAACAAGGAAAAGCAACAAAAAGTGAATGATGAATGCTTAGAAACAACTGAGGATGAGTCTGTCTGTGTGTATATTTATTCTATACACATGCCATCGGTAGCAAAGCAAATGTAGTGTGTGAACTGTGAACATCTGGGAAGGTACTGGTTCAGTTTTCTTTTGTTCCCATTTCCAAGTCTAGATCGAAGCAATCCTGTCTCAGCGATGGGTTAACTGCAATGAAAATGAGCCTGAGATACACTAGAAGGCCGCCCCTGTAAACATTTCCTCAAAGGGAACAGTAGCAGTTGAGTATGTTTCAGTTACTCATACTATATTCATCACTATCGCAATGCTTTATAAAGACAAACAGCTTATTTCTAGGCTGTCATGGATTTATAGAGTATTGATTTTGTTGATAACAATCCACTGTCATCCAGTCCCAGGTTTAATCCGATCTGGCCTTTACCGATGGGCATTCACTAGGTCTTCTGCTCTGCGGCTGTAGCGGTCTGTGAAGGAGCTTCCGGCTTCATAATCTGGTATGTGATGAGATACTCCGGGTAAGCCTGCAAAAGACAGGAAGAAAACAGATCACCCTCTGGGCAGGGAGGACCCCGAAGCCCGGCTCCACGTGGAAGCCTCAGAGGCTGCTGACTGTAACCTGCACTCCACACGTGGCCGAGAACCTGCGGAGGCCAGTTAATAATTTACAAGTGCCTGGAGGGCGAGGAGGTTCACCTCCATCTCTGGACACAAACCTGTGGGAATCTTGTAATCCTAGAATTGCTATAATGTTACTTCTCCTTTGAATACTGTAAATTGATTATACTACATTTATCCCTCACTAGAGTCCTATGCCATAAACCAGAAAACTAAGGCAAGGAAAAATCTTTCTCATGTTAACAAACAGAACATTGTCACAAGAGTATTTCAAGAAAAGTCTGTTTAAAGAATAATTCACTGAACTGATTTCAAATTAATCATAGATGATGAGGTAACCCACTGTGTGAGGAGAAGGAGAGGTGAGGTGTGCTGAGTCACTGGTAACCTAGAGGCAAGAATCTAGAGGCGTGGGGGGCCCACGTAGGCCGGGGAACGGAGATGGATGAAGGTGGACGGGTGAAGGACAAATAGAGGTGGCCCGCCCGCCCCCTCTCCCTCCTCAACTCGCCCACCCGAAAACAAAATTAAAAAAACAAAAAAAAAAAAAAAAGAAGAAGAATCTAGAGGTGAGTTTGACAAGTTCACTAACGAAAGGCAACGTTTACAGGAAAGCGAATGGAGCTGATGATGCACCTCTACCCATGGTCTTCCCTCCTCTTTTGTCTCTTTTTCTCTTGTAGTAAAACCAAAGGCTCAGCGTCTAGAGTGGGGAGAGTGGGAGTGGGAAGAAGAAGCCTAACCAGGAAGTTGTTAAAAAGCTTTAGCTGGAAGGCCCTCCGCAGACACCAGGAAGGAAGGCAGATAGTACAACCATGTGTATTACACAGAAATTTGTCAGCTCTAACTCTACCCATAAGGCTAGACACAATTTTCAGCATGGTCTGTGGCTGAGAAATCGTATTCTTTGGTGAGGTGTTTTGGGGTCCCAAATAATTTATTGAATGCCAGCCTACAAATGAATTGCATATAGACAGTAAGATAATGAAAAGAGTGAAGGATAAAAACTACACACTGTTTAATACTTTAAATGCAGAAATAAACATGTGATAGGTTTATTAGTATTTCTTCATAATATTCTTTTCTGAAACTCCAGTTTGTTTTGGTTTGACTTAAAAATGACCATGGTTTCCATCTTTCGTATAGAGTTGGAATAACTAAGACCGACAGCCTTCCTCGCTCCTGACTCTACAATCCAGAGCTCCATAACTAGTTGGAAGACTTCTTACACTGTGAACACGGGTTAATTGTTGAAACGATTTTCAATGGCATTTTATTTTTTAGTCACTGAAACAAGACAGGTCAGCTATCTACTGCTAATTCTCGAGCTGGGCATAAAGAGTCTAGGAAGGCTCAAAAACTGGTGGAAAGATGGAAAAACTAGGTAATTAACCAGAGAGCTTATGGTCAAGAAAATTATTTATTCATCACCAATACACATATCAAGCATGTACAAAACACTCTGGGGTGAGACTGGGACCCCACTGTTAGGAATCTGTCTGGGAAGATGGGCCAGACAGAAAAGGAAGAATTTAAAACTAACCCCGGTGGGAATGTGCTAAGCATGAAGTTCAAGCCTATTTCCTTTTGTCTCAGGAAATATGGTGTCTATGATCCTTTGTATGATGCAGCGTTTTGCTTGTAGAAAAGTTCCTTAGGCAAAGGAATCAGTAATGCAAGCATTGGAATTCTGCTAGGACAGTATCTTCAGAGATTACCGCCATACGTAAAGTTTAGGCAGATTCTAAGATTCTAACAGTATGAACGACTTAAAGATCCTTGGCTGAGTGCTTCTAGTTTCTGATTAGGCTACTGAATTGCTTCTGTGTATAAGGGCAACCCACTGCAGTATACTTGCTGGAGAAATCCCACAGTAAAAGGGGCCTGGAGGGCTACAGTCCATGGGGTTGCCAAGAGTCAGACACAACTGAGTGATTGAGCACATAGTTTGAGATAGGAATTAATCACATCAAAGTTCAGAAGAAGGCTTTAAGGCAAGGGAATTGCTGAACTGCAGGACCAGAAGAGCCCAAGATAGACCAACAAGCATTATTTCCATATAGACAGTAAGATAATGAAAAGAGTGAAGGATAAAAACTACACACTGTTTAATACTTTAAATGCAGAAATAAACATGTGATAGGTTTATTAGTATTTCTTCATAATATTCTTTTCTGAAACTCCAGTTTGTTTTGGTTTGACTTAAAAATGACCATGGTTTCCATCTTCGTATAGAGTTGGAATAACTAAGACCGACAGCCTTCCTCGCTCCTGACTCTACAATCCAGAGCTCCATAACTAGTTGGAAGACTTCTTACACTGTGAACACGGCTTAATTGTTGAAACGATTTTCAATGGCATTTTATTTTTTAGTCACTGAAACAAGACAGGTCAGCTATCTACTGCTAATTCTCGAGCTGGGCATAAAGAGTCTAGGAAGGCTCAAAAACTGGTGGAAAGATGGAAAAACTAGGTAATTAACCAGAGAGCTTATGGTCAAGAAAATTATTTATTCATCACCAATACACATATCAAGCATGTACAAAACACTCTGGGGTGAGACTGGGACCCCACTGTTAGGAATCTGTCTGGGAAGATGGGCCAGACAGAAAAGGAAGAATTTAAAACTAACCCCGGTGGGAATGTGCTAAGCATGAAGTTCAAGCCTATTTCCTTTTGTCTCAGGAAATATGGTGTCTATGATCCTTTGTATGATGCAGCGTTTTGCTTGTAGAAAAGTTCCTTAGGCAAAGGAATCAGTAATGCAAGCATTGGAATTCTGCTAGGACAGTATCTTCAGAGATTACCGCCATACGTAAAGTTTAGGCAGATTCTAAGATTCTAACAGTATGAACGACTTAAAGATCCTTGGCTGAGTGCTTCTAGTTTCTGATTAGGCTACTGAATTGCTTCTGTGTATAAGGGCAACCCACTGCAGTATACTTGCTGGAGAAATCCCACAGTAAAAGGGGCCTGGAGGGCTACAGTCCATGGGGTTGCCAAGAGTCAGACACAACTGAGTGATTGAGCACATAGTTTGAGATAGGAATTAATCACATCAAAGTTCAGAAGAAGGCTTTAAGGCAAGGGAATTGCTGAACTGCAGGACCAGAAGAGCCCAAGATAGACCAACAAGCATTATTTCCTGTCAAATCCTACTCTAAACCCAACCTGGTTCTAAGAGCATAGAACATATTTTTTTTAAGTACTAACATGAAAAGATTCAGGGACCACTTTTAGTAGCAGATTTTCAGGAAATTCTTAACCCAAATCCTCAATGCTGCAATTTAAACTCAAATGCTTTTGGTCAGTCTCCGCAGAGATAAAGACGTATTGTGCTCCCTTGAACGATTCTATTTGAAAATCATCCTGTGGTCGCTCTGGAGTCTCCTCTTCTCCAGGTTACGTTGCTCTGCACTGTTTGGATCACTTCAGTAAAACAGGCCACATCTCTGTAACTGCCAATGGCCAGAGAATACCTCCTCTCTGTCTAATTAACGCACAGTCTGAAGTAGAACATACAAAACTACTATTCCTGATATTTTAAGTTCAGTCGTACACTAATCAGAACAATTTTTCTTTCAAGTACAGTGCAGTTGATTTTCAATTCTAAAGAAACAATCCCACCAATAATAAGTAATACTCCTCAAATCAACCCTCTGAGTAAAAAACGCATTTACACATTCTTGAAAATGCTGATACTAAAGGTGAAAGATGATTTAAGGTATAATAATTATGGGGAATGAAAGAAAAGTTGGCAAAAGGAAAACTACCCATAAATCAGGAGGAATCGCTACCCATAAATGCGAGCGATGGGCAGTTTTTCCTTAGGCAAAGGAATCAGTAATGCAAGCATTGGAATTCTGCTAGGACAGTATCTTCAGAGATTACCGCCATACGTAAAGTTTAGGCAGATTCTAAGATTCTAACAGTATGAACGACTTAAAGATCCTTGGCTGAGTGCTTCTAGTTTCTGATTAGGCTACTGAATTGCTTCTGTGTATAAGGGCAACCCACTGCAGTATACTTGCTGGAGAAATCCCACAGTAAAAGGGGCCTGGAGGGCTACAGTCCATGGGGTTGCCAAGAGTCAGACACAACTGAGTGATTGAGCACATAGTTTGAGATAGGAATTAATCACATCAAAGTTCAGAAGAAGGCTTTAAGGCAAGGGAATTGCTGAACTGCAGGACCAGAAGAGCCCAAGATAGACCAACAAGCATTATTTCCTGTCAAATCCTACTCTAAACCCAACCTGGTTCTAAGAGCATAGAACAATTTTTTAAGTACTAACGTGAAAAGATTCAGGGACCACTTTTAGTAGCAGATTTTCAGGAAATTCTTAACCCAAATCCTCAATGCTGCAATTTAAACTCAAATGCTTTTGGTCAGTCTCCGCAGAGATAAAGACGTATTGTGCTCCCTTGAACGATTCTATTTGAAAATCATCCTGTGGTCGCTCTGGAGTCTCCTCTTCTCCAGGTTACGTTGCTCTGCACTGTTTGGATCACTTCAGTAAAACAGGCCACATCTCTGTAACTGCCAATGGCCAGAGAATACCTCCTCTCTGTCTAATTAACGCACAGTCTGAAGTAGAACATACAAAACTACTATTCCTGATATTTTAAGTTCAGTCGTACACTAATCAGAACAATTTTTCTTTCAAGTACAGTGCAGTTGATTTTCAATTCTAAAGAAACAATCCCACCAATAATAAGTAATACTCCTCAAATCAACCCTCTGAGTAAAAAACGCATTTACACATTCTTGAAAATGCTGATACTAAAGGTGAAAGATGATTTAAGGTATAATAATTATGGGGAATGAAAGAAAAGTTGGCAAAAGGAAAACTACCCATAAATCAGGAGGAATCGCTCATGGGCAACGCCACAGTTGACACTGTCCACGTGCTGACTGCAGATGGGAGCACAAGTGTGCTCCCCTGAAACAAAACAGCTACTATGCTTCTGCTTTTTTTTTTTTTTAAACATTTACTTATTTATTTATTTTTGGCGGGGTGGGAGGGAGGGGGGTGGGTGGGCCACTTCCACTGGTCTTTCACTTCTCTAGTTTTATCCATCTTTGTTCTTTGGCCCGTGTGGGCCTCCCATCGCGGTGGCCTCTGTTGTCGCAGAGCACCAGCTCTGGGCGCATGCGCTCCAGAGCTCCGACTCGGTAGTTGGACACATTCGTCCAGCCGCTCCGCGGCACGTGGGATCTTCCCAGGCCAGGGATTGAACCGGCGCCCCTTGCACTGCAAGGCAGTATCCTTACCCACTGGACCACCAGGGAAGCCCTATGCTTCTGTTTTCAAGGTGCTTTTTTTCCTGTCAAATATGACTTGGACCACTATTCTCTAAAATTCTGTTAGCAAGAGAATCTCAACAAGTTATCAGGTCACACTACTTGGGAAATGGTTAAAAAAGTTACAAGATCAGCAAATACTAGACATGTAAACACATTATTTGTATTCCTTATTATGTATTTTCCCCCAACTAGGAGTGAAATTCTATTTGCCATAGCTAACTTACGAGATCTTGAAAAGTGCTCGGCAGAGAAAACTGAAATCACTCATAATCTTAATACCCAGAGACGACTGCTCTTACGTTTTGGTTGATTCTGTGTTTAGCAAAGCCCATGCAAATGTGTTCTTTAAACACAGGTACATAAATACACTAACATTCATGATATTTTAAGTTCAGTCGTACACTAATCAGAACAATTTTTCTTTCAAGTACAGTGCAGTTGATTTTCAATTCTAAAGAAACAATCCCACCAATAATAAGTAATACTCCTCAAATCAACCCTCTGAGTAAAAGATTTACACATTCTTGAAAATGCTGATACTAAAGGTGAAAGATGATTTAAGGTATAATAATTATGGGGAATGAAAGAAAAGTTGGCAAAAGGAAAACTACCCATAAATCAGGAGGAATCGCTCATGGGCAACGCCACAGTTGACACTGTCCACGTGCTGACTGCAGATGGGAGCACAAGTGTGCTCCCCTGAAACAAAACAGCTACTATGCTTCTGCTTTTTTTTTTTTTTAAACATTTACTTATTTATTTATTTTTGGCGGGGGTGGGGAGGGAGGTGGGTGGGCCACTTCCACTGGTCTTTCACTTCTCTAGTTTTATCCATCTTTGTTCTTTGGCCCGTGTGGGCCTCCCATCGCGGTGGCCTCTGTTGTCGCAGAGCACCAGCTCTGGGCGCATGCGCTCCAGAGCTCCGACTCGGTAGTTGGACACATTCGTCCAGCCGCTCCGCGGCACGTGGGATCTTCCCAGGCCAGGGATTGAACCGGCGCCCCTTGCACTGCAAGGCAGTATCCTTACCCACTGGACCACCAGGGAAGCCCTATGCTTCTGTTTTCAAGGTGCTTTTTTTCCTGTCAAATATGACTTGGACCACTATTCTCTAAAATTCTGTTAGCAAGAGAATCTCAACAAGTTATCAGGTCACACTACTTGGGAAATGGTTAAAAAAGTTACAAGATCAGCAAATACTAGACATGTAAACACATTATTTGTATTCCTTATTATGTATTTTCCCCCAACTAGGAGTGAAATTCTATTTGCCATAGCTAACTTACGAGATCTTGAAAAGTGCTCGGCAGAGAAAACTGAAATCACTCATAATCTTAATACCCAGAGACGACTGCTCTTACGTTTTGGTTGATTCTGTGTTTAGCAAAGCCCATGCAAATGTGTTCTTTAAACACAGGTACATAAATACACTAACATTCATGTAATCATTCCTTTTGTTGAATATTTAGTTTGCCTAAATTTTTCATTATGATAATCGAGACAGCTACGAATATCCTCCAAGGCACTGATTTTTTTCGGGGGGAGGGGTAACCATCATTGATTTTATCTGAAACAAATTTCTAAACGTGGAATTACTGAGTCAAAGTGAAGGCATTTTCTCTAGAAACTGGGAGTTTCTGATTTAAAAATAAAAATTTGACACAATTATTCCTCGGTAGTTTTAAAACTTTTTATGTGGAAGTAACTGCTAACTTACGCATTAAGTTGCAAATATTAAAACTAGTACCTAATACACCTGTATGCTCTTTATCTACATCCAAATATTGCTAAGGTTTTATTTGTCCTATTTGGTTTATCATGTGTACTTCCTCCTACTTCTCTACATACTAGACAGACAAATGCAGATACATTTCTCCCTGAGTCACTTGAGAGTAAGTACTATATCTCATCATAGTTCTTTATCCCTAAATATGCCAGTACTTATTTCCTAAGAAGAGGGATAGTCTCTTACATAATACTTTTGTAAACCTACCATTTATATTTCAATTTTATCAGTTCATCTAATAATGTCCTTTCTCTTCTAGTACAAAATCCAATTGAGGCAGCATCTGCAGTTAGCTGTTCTGGCTCTGAGGCTCATTTAACCTGAAAGTTTCCTTTCTTTCTCTCTTCTTTTCTTTCTTTGTTATCAGCACGGAATCACAACATGCTTTCCAATGATGTAAACTTTATTACTATACCTATTCTAATGTTCAAATTATCTCAGATTTGGCCACGAGCCACTTTGAGCTAGTTCTGTGTCCCTGTGACATGCTGAGTTCATGATTTTTGGCTCTGAGCTCATTTAACGTCACACTACTTGGGAAATGGTTAAAAAGTTACAAGATCAGCAAATACTAGACATGTAAACACATTATTTGTATTCCTTATTATGTATTTTCCCCCAACTAGGAGTGAAATTCTATTTGCCATAGCTAACTTACGAGATCTTGAAAAGTGCTCGGCAGAGAAAACTGAAATCACTCATAATCTTAATACCCAGAGACGACTGCTCTTACGTTTTGGTTGATTCTGTGTTTAGCAAAGCCCATGCAAATGTGTTCTTTAAACACAGGTACATAAATACACTAACATTCATGTAATCATTCCTTTTGTTGAATATTTAGTTTGCCTAAATTTTTCATTATGATAATCGAGACAGCTACGAATATCCTCCAAGGCACTGATTTTTTCGGGGAGGTAACCATCATTGATTTTATCTGAAACAAATTTCTAAACGTGGAATTACTGAGTCAAAGTGAAGGCATTTTCTCTAGAAACTGGGAGTTTCTGATTTAAAAATAAAAATTTGACACAATTATTCCTCGGTAGTTTTAAAACTTTTTATGTGGAAGTAACTGCTAACTTACGCATTAAGTTGCAAATATTAAAACTAGTACCTAATACACCTGTATGCTCTTTATCTACATCCAAATATTGCTAAGGTTTTATTTGTCCTATTTGGTTTATCATGTGTACTTCCTCCTACTTCTCTACATACTAGACAGACAAATGCAGATACATTTCTCCCTGAGTCACTTGAGAGTAAGTACTATATCTCATCATAGTTCTTTATCCCTAAATATGCCAGTACTTATTTCCTAAGAAGAGGGATAGTCTCTTACATAATACTTTTGTAAACCTACCATTTATATTTCAATTTTATCAGTTCATCTAATAATGTCCTTTCTCTTCTAGTACAAAATCCAATTGAGGGGCAGCATCTGCAGTTAGCTGTTCTGGCTCTGAGGCTCATTTAACCTGAAAGTTTCCTTTCTTTCTCTCTTCTTTTCTTTCTTTGTTATCAGCACGGAATCACAACATGCTTTCCAATGATGTAAACTTTATTACTATACCTATTCTAATGTTCAAATTATCTCAGATTTGGCCACCGGGAGCCACTTTGAGCTAGTTCTGTGTCCCTGTGACATGCTGAGTTCATGATTTTTTGGTGTTACAAGTTCCTATTCTGCCCCAGCCTCGGAGTTAGCTGTTTCTCCAAAGTTCCTTCTAGTGGGGCATGGTATCAGAGACCAAGATCTGGGCTTTAGGAGTCTTCACTGCTATTGTGTTGAGCAGTGCTAAGAAATACCTGCACATCTATACTCATGTAAGTACACATGCATATACATATCTCTTGTTCATATGCCCAGACATACATGTATTCACATGTGAACACACATATGAAACCATTTGTTCATATCAATACCTCCAATTTCAGTCTATCCCTGGAGTCATTCTTACCTTCCCTAGTTCCATATTTATGTCTCTTCTTCACAATGAGAACCCAGTTCCCCAAATCAACACATCAACACATTTACTCATTTGCTCAACCTGAGAATACATCTAAAAGAGTTTCAATGCTTTGATGACAATCAACAGATATATTAAATGAAACCAAGGATTTGCTTGCAATTCTTCCCCCTACTCCACATCCAACCCAGTCCAAGACTGTTGGCATATAAGAAAATACTGTTTTCATAGTTTATGTGTATATAGTTCATTTCTTCTTTCTCCTTTTCTTTTCTACCCATTTGAAATTCAACTAAATTCAGGCAAATTCTTGTTTCTAGATAAATCAATAGGCATTTAACAGTGTTGGGAGAGTTAAGACGTGGATTGAAAATGGTAGAAAGTTTTCCTGCTTGTTGATAATTTTATTTTGGAGCCTCAAGCAGTTGGCAGACTTCAATATACTGCAGCTTTAAGACTCAGAAAACCATCATTCTGTGTAAGAACCATGATGAGCAGAGACAAATTCAACTCATGCGACCTGTCTCTGGCAAGCACATGAGCTGAGTGGCAGCTGCTCTTAAGTTTTCTATGGCCAAGCAGAGGCAGGAGAGGTACAAAGCAGGAATTCAGAACAGTAGGCCACAAGCACAGCACAAGGTGCCTGTCTCTATTTCTCAGTCACCATCTTTTTCATCTTTTTACATAACTTGCCTAACAGGTGCATGATGGGTTCTGTATGTAAAGATGACATCAAATAATTCTAATATCTTCATTTTGAATGGAAGCAACTAATGCTATCAAACCATGTGGCAGACACTACATTAAATGGGTTTCTTTAACTCTTATATGGTCTTTGCATTTTGAATCAACTGCTTATAGTTGCCTGGCTTGCTGATCTGGCGAACGCCGTACCTGCTCCCCCCTGTAGATGACGTACTCGGCGTAGGCCAGCCCGTTCACGCTCGGCCTCCCGATGACCGAATGATGGCCCGGCGGGGCATGAGCCATCTTCATGGTGCTGAACTGCAGGAAGGACTTGCCGAGGGTCACTCGACAGAAAAGCATTTGCCTGAAGAAAAATGGAAAGCAACACTTTGAAGGAAGCTGTATATCTTAGAGTGGTATAACTGGTAGGTGTATTGACATGTTTTAAAAGATAGCTAACGAAAGGTAAGCTAATTTAAATGTCACTTCTGATTTTATGAGTCAGAAAAGGATGAGATTTGAAATACGGATTTACTATAGCAGGTTTAACAGTTCTACTTAAAGTTTAAAGTGGTTTTGGTGTGGTTTAGAAATCACAGAAAATAGCCTTTAACTAGTGGAAAAAGACAAATACCGATGAAACTGCATTCTGGAAGGATGAAAGTGGATGGATAGGAGGAAAAGTGAAAATAAGCACATGGCAGCAGCGTCTGAAATTAAAATCTGGCTTAATCATTATGTAGAAGACTGAGATGAGAGAAATAATGATAAAAGTGGTTTATATGTAAAAATGCTTAGTTTTACATATATGGCTGGAAAGTATACTACCTGAGTGAAACATAAATCGGGACAGTTGTTATAAATATTACAGAGGAGAAGAAAGATTAATTGGGAATAAAGTGTATTATATAAGCTAGGATTGGCAAACTAAGGGCCCAATCTAGGGCACCACCTGTTTTTGTAGATAAAACTTTACTGGAACACAGACACACATTCATGTCATCTGTAGCCGCTTTTGGACAAGGGCAGAGCTGAGTCGTGACAGGGATCATATGGCCCACAAAGCCTGAAATATTTACCACTGTGGTTTTCTGAAATACAACTCTGCAAACCCTTAATAAACACTTGAACATCTTAACAGACATTTAATCCACACCTTAACTAAGCTACAAGATTGTTCGCACTGTTAACTATATGACCAATCAAGTAGCTTTGCCCTCCAGCTCCCTCTCCCATTGGATCTGAGCCTGGGTCTCGGCGGTCGTGGAAGGAGGACCAGCAGTGCTGAAGCTGTGCTCGCTGTGTGTGCTGTAGAGCATGTGGGCTAGTTTTGGACAAGGTAAAAAAAAATCAAGCAGCCTTTTTTTTTTTTTTAAAGTTATGGTGTGGCCTTCCCTGGTGGTCCAGTGGGTAAGGACACCGCCTTGCAGTGCAAGGGTCGCCGGTTCGATCCCTGGCCTGGGAAGATCCCACGTGCTTGCGGAGCGGCTGGACTGATGTGTCCAATCACCGAGCCGGAGCTCTGGAGCGCATGCGCCCAGAGCCCGTGCTCTGCGACAACAGACGCCACCGCGATGGGAGGCCCACGGGAGCCAAAGAACAAAAGATGGATGAAAATAGCGAAATGAAAGACCAATAGAAGTGGCCCACCTGCTCCCCTCCCTCCCCACCCCACCAATAAATAAACAAATAAATCTTTAAAGCTATGGTGTATGATCTGTGGATTATGACTAATCAGACATATTACTGTGAGTCAAAACTGTGCCAGATCCAGTTTCACTGAATCCTGCCTGGCCTGGCTTTTCCGGTGGGACACTACTGGTGATCCTGGCTTGGTATCAACTGCATCCTCTTGCAGGTCCCAGAGGAAAAGGTCTGGGCCTGCCCTAGAAGGAAGCTTCTGAGCTCTGTCTCCACACTGTGGAGGCACTACGCTGTCACAGGACTGCGCCCGCTCAGCCTGTTGGGCTCACTGCCATGGCTACACCCAGTGTCCATATGTCACACAAAGTGTGATCGACAGGCCCTCGCTTCCTGCCTTCTGCCTCCTGCCCCAGGGCGTCCCTGCTGCTGTAGAGACGAGGGAAGATGCAGGCACTGCCTAGCTGGCTCGTGTCTGCTCACCGGCTTGCCCTTGTGTGCAGCCTGCAGGCACAGTGGCCCCACTGTGGGGATACCAATGCCCCCGGGGCAAACGCTGACCAGTGTAAGACAGGAGCAAATGAAAGACTCTTGTTTAGAGAAGCTATGTGCTCTAGTTCAGATGTGACTGGAGTTCTTCAGAAGTAAATTTCAACCTTGTCCTGAATCTGCAACAAGGAGAGGGCAGCCCAGGGAGAAGGGGATGGAGGGAGCTTTGCCATAACCTATGTCTGGCTGACAAATATCCAGCTTCTACGCCACCGCTGTTGGCTCTGCTGCTGTTGCTCGGATCAAGGCAGGGGCTGAGCAGCTCTTCCGAGCCAACCCCTAAGACAATCTGATGTGTCAGGAGTAAGAGGGAGGATGACCTGTGACTTCTGCAGCGCCTGAGAAACTCATCTTGTGTATGACCCGAGGACAGCAACCCTCACACAAAAGGCAAGACGCTCACCTGTGACAGATATAACACGACCGGTCTTTGTGAGTGGGGCAGCCTGTTCCTCCTCCAATCCCATACACATACTGGTTGCTTTTAGAAGAGTTTTCAGCAAAATAAATCCCAGCACCAAACATTCCTCCTATATATGCATGTCGCTCATCAAACCCTTTGTGAATAATGGCATTAATGAAAGGAGAACCTAAAAATACCAACACAGGAAGATCATTTTTGAGCACTTTTCTTGATTCTCCCTTAGCTGCATAAGATTTGCACTTGGCAGATTAACACTAACTAGTGATGAAAAGTTTACTTTGTAGGATCGTCAGCAGGACACATTATTATCATGTATTAGAATCTTATCAGGGACCCATAGTGTTTGCCAAGCAAGAGAATTTTCAGGATGGCATGAGATTTTAGGTACCAAAGTCTAACACAGGTTTGCATTGACAGCCAATAAACTAAAACAATTCTGGGCTCACTGCCATGGCTACACCCAGTGTCCATATGTCACACAAAGTGTGATCGACAGGCCCTCGCTTCCTGCCTTCTGCCTCCTGCCCCAGGCGTCCCTGCTGCTGTAGAGCGAGGGAAGATGCAGGCACTGCCTAGCTGGCTCGTGTCTGCTCACCGGCTTGCCCTTGTGTGCAGCCTGCAGGCACAGTGGCCCCACTGTGGGGATACCAATGCCCCCGGGGCAAACGCTGACCAGTGTAAGACAGGAGCAAATGAAAGACTCTTGTTTAGAGAAGCTATGTGCTCTAGTTCAGATGTGACTGGAGTTCTTCAGAAGTAAATTTCAACCTTGTCCTGAATCTGCAACAAGGAGAGGGCAGCCCAGGGAGAAGGGGATGGAGGGAGCTTTGCCATAACCTATGTCTGGCTGACAAATATCCAGCTTCTACGCCACCGCTGTTGGCTCTGCTGCTGTTGCTCGGATCAAGGCAGGGGCTGAGCAGCTCTTCCGAGCCAACCCCTAAGACAATCTGATGTGTCAGGAGTAAGAGGGAGGATGACCTGTGACTTCTGCAGCGCCTGAGAAACTCATCTTGTGTATGACCCGAGGACAGCAACCCTCACACAAAAGGCAAGACGCTCACCTGTGACAGATATAACACGACCGGTCTTTGTGAGTGGGGCAGCCTGTTCCTCCTCCAATCCCATACACATACTGGTTGCTTTTAGAAGAGTTTTCAGCAAAATAAATCCCAGCACCAAACATTCCTCCTATATATGCATGTCGCTCATCAAACCCTTTGTGAATAATGGCATTAATGAAAGGAGAACCTAAAAATACCAACACAGGAAGATCATTTTTGAGCACTTTTCTTGATTCTCCCTTAGCTGCATAAGATTTGCACTTGGCAGATTAACACTAACTAGTGATGAAAAGTTTACTTTGTAGGATCGTCAGCAGGACACATTATTATCATGTATTAGAATCTTATCAGGGACCCATAGTGTTTGCCAAGCAAGAGAATTTTCAGGATGGCATGAGATTTTAGGTACCAAAGTCTAACACAGGTTTGAAAATATACATTCTTTCATACTCGGTATTACTTTAAGCAAAGACAGATAATCCAATAAACTAAAACAATTAAGCTGAACTACAACAAAAATAGTATTTCATTGTCTAGATGGCTCAGCATCCAATTCAAATTCTGAGACAGTTATAGATAAATGATTTTCACTGTACATGCCTTGAAAGCCCACACTAACATGTAATGCTTTAGAAAGCTGGTACTAATGTGTAGTCAAAACAAAAACAAAAACATCAAAGAAACCATTTTTAACACAACATGAAGAGAATCAGTACTGAGGCTCTCCAGCCTTCCTGGAGTCTGCTGACGCCCAGAGCTGGCGACGGGCGGGAGCTCACCATGGAACAGCATGCGCTCGTTGTGGTGGTTGTGGTTCTCTTCCGACACTTCCTTCTGCCTGTGACAGAACCGCTCTCTCAGCTTCTTGTTAACAACTTTTTGAATCTTTAAGGATGAGGAAGCAGGAGGCCAATTAGCGAAATGTGTGTACTGGTAATTTATAATGTAAAAACAAACGTATGTTTTTCTTTATGGAGGTTCATTTTTGTGTGTTTGCTTTGTGTGCTCAGAACATTATTTTAAAATGACACAGCTGCCAGGTCAGTATAAGTCAGTTAATAGTCTAGATTCTAGTGACACTCTTCAGCTACATATTGTGTTGGTTATTTACACCCAACCTGGCTGTACTTCGGTATCGCCTGAGGTCTTCAGGATGTATGGGTCTATAAATCTGTACTTTCAGAAAGCTCCCCAGGCAATTCTGATGTGCACTGGTGTGACTAAAATTGGCCCATTAACCCAAAGGGTTAAACCATTTACCTACAGATTTTATGCATCTTTATGACACCTCTCTGAAAAAAGCAAATGGCAGTCATTTATTCCATGTCATGAATTAAGACAGTCAGATTAAGAGATACATGCATTCTGACTGAATCAGACTCAATTAGATTAAAAATCCTGGCCTTTAATGCTACTTTGAAATAGTGAAGAACAGAAGCTATGGTCCAAATCTGTAGGTGAGCTGCGAGTCTCACCACATTTTGTCTCATGAATGCCTGCTTATCGCCTATATTTGATATTTAGGTAAGCTGTACAATCCAATTTCACCCTGAAATTCTCAAAACTTACTCGAATGACATTGTATCTGTTGAAGATGCCACCAGCATTACCACCATCCCGGTGTTCTCGAATTGTACTTTGCATCTACAGGACAAAACAAAATACCCTTTTGAAAATATGCCACTGGGTTAATCCTGAAGACATTCCTCCTGCTGTTTTCAACATTTCAAATTCTACTGTATTGCTTCAGAGGAGTCAGCACTAATAATTAGTAAACAGGAGTTCACTATAAACTGATCAGCAAGTTTAGTGAAGAAGCATTTCTGATGAGAAAATAGTCACAGACATAAAGATTAAACATTTGTACTTTCTATTTATTTCTAGGAAAAGCTTTGAAAAGTTTTTCTGCAAACAATGGGGTAAAATACCACAGTAAGTCACCTACACTATTAGTTTATTTTATTAGGGAGACATAACATTGTGATTAAGTCAAACTAAAACTCCTAACACTGAACTAATATCCCATTGGACTAATGCTAAGAATAAACACAAAGAATTTTTGCATGCGTGCTAAGTTGCTTCAGTCATGGCTGACTCTCTGTGACCCTATAGACTGTAGCCTGCCAGGCTCCTCTGTCCATGGGATTCTCCAGACAAGGGATGCCCTTTCCTTCTCCAGGGAATCTTCCAGACTCAGAGACTGAACTCGCATCTCTTACATCTCCTGCACTGGCAGGCAGGCTCATTACCACTAGTGCCACTCAGAATTTTTTAAAAATCAATACATTTTTGTTCCCTATGTGAAAAATTCCATACCATTTCTTTGCTTTGGGATCTCAAGTATATCCACACAGACCTGGGCAAGTTGGGTATAATGTGTGAGTAAGTGGAGTAGCTTTCTTTTGAATACTACTCACCCATCATCCACTCTGCAAATTAAGAATTACGGTGCAAAAGTGAGATGTTTTAAAGACCTAAGTTTCTCAGGGAATTGACTTAAGGAGTTGATTCTCTATCTCACTATTCTCTTTGCAAAGTCAGTCACTATATTTTTGACCTTAGAATTTACTTATTACTAGGAGAATGATTACACAGTAAGATAGGAGAAGACAGAATGCTTTCCTGATGAAGTAAGTATGAGCTGAAGTGCTTCCCTGGGGTAAGGGTCCTGGGGCCCTGGAATGGACTAATGTGAGCACTAATTAAGAGGTGGAAAGCAAACAGAAATGTAGGCATGCCTTCCTCTGTAAACCGTGTAGTTAGTTAGGAAGTTTCTATTTATTACCATAATGCATTCCTCCTGCTGTTTTCACCATTTCAAATTCTACTGTATTGCTTCAGAGGAGTCAGCACTAATAATTAGTAAACAGGAGTTCACTATAAACTGATCAGCAAGTTTAGTGAAGAAGCATTTCTGATGAGAAAATAGTCACAGACATAAAGATTAAACATTTGTACTTTCTATTTATTTCTAGGAAAAGCTTTGAAAAGTTTTTCTGCAAACTATGGGGTAAAATACCACAGTAAGTCACCTACACTATTAGTTTATTTTATTAGGGAGACATAACATTGTGATTAAGTCAAACTAAAACTCCTAACACTGAACTAATATCCCATTGGACTAATGCTAAGAATAAACACAAAGAATTTTTGCATGCGTGCTAAGTTGCTTCAGTCATGGCTGACTCTCTGTGACCCTATAGACTGTAGCCTGCCAGGCTCCTCTGTCCATGGGATTCTCCAGACAAGGGATGCCCTTTCCTTCTCCAGGGAATCTTCCAGACTCAGAGACTGAACTCGCATCTCTTACATCTCCTGCACTGGCAGGCAGGCTCATTACCACTAGTGCCACTCAGAATTTTTTAAAAATCAATACATTTTTGTTCCCTATGTGAAAAATTCCATACCATTTCTTTGCTTTGGGATCTCAAGTATATCCACACAGACCTGGGCAAGTTGGGTATAATGTGTGAGTAAGTGGAGTAGCTTTCTTTTGAATACTACTCACCCATCATCCACTCTGCAAATTAAGAATTACGGTGCAAAAGTGAGATGTTTTAAAGACCTAAGTTTCTCAGGGAATTGACTTAAGGAGTTGATTCTCTATCTCACTATTCTCTTTGCAAAGTCAGTCACTATATTTTTGACCTTAGAATTTACTTATTACTAGGAGAATGATTACACAGTAAGATAGGAGAAGACAGAATGCTTTCCTGATGAAGTAAGTATGAGCTGAAGTGCTTCCCTGGGGTAAGGGTCCTGGGGCCCTGGAATGGACTAATGTGAGCACTAATTAAGAGGTGGAAAGCAAACAGAAATGTAGGCATGCCTTCCTCTGTAAACCGGTGTAGTTAGTTAGGAAGTCTATTTATTACCATAATGCCATTGGGCACTTTTCAAAGTGCAAGATTAAGGGAGGCATAAGCCATCAGGACAGAGGGCATCTCTGTGGCATGAGGTCTACCAGAGGCTCATACAAACAGCCCTACTGTGGTGCATTAAAATAACCGTGACTGTTGAAGTGAAAGGCGACTTCAGTAAAGAGGCAGGCTTCCTAATACACATGAAAATTAAGCATATTACTTTATAGTCATGTTTTATAACTTTGCATGAAAAGAAAGATGAGAAGATATTTGATATTTATGAGACAAGATTCTCATTCCATATTATTTTAGGTAGTTTTAATACAAAAACATAGCTCTGAAGGGGTCCCTGCTTGTACGAGTTTCAGGAAAGTCTCCAGAGTAAACAGACATGGGCCCACTCACCTGAAACCCTAGGGCTCTGATGTGAAAGCAGTGTACTGTAGTGCTATCTCTATGGTCCTTTTTTTTTGGCCACTTCTATTGGTCTTTCATTTATCTATTTCCATCCATCTTTGTTCTTTGGCCCATGTGGGCCTCCCATCGCGGTGGCCTCTATTGTCGCAGAGCACCGGCTCTGGGCACATGTGCGCCAGAGCTCCGGCTCGGTAGTTGGACACATGGGTCCAGCCGCTCCGCGGCACGTGGGATCTTCCCAGGCCAGGGATCAAACTGGCACCCCTTGCACTGCAAGGTGGTGGTGCCCTTACCCACTGGATCACCAGGGAAGCCCTCTATGGTCCTTTTTTTTTTTTAGATTTTATTTATTTATTTATTTTGGGCGGGGGTTGGGTTGGGGAGGGAGGGGAGCAGGCGGGCCACTTCTATTGGTCTTTCATTCCTCTATCTTTATCCGTCTTTGTTCTTTGGCTCCTGTGGGCCTCCCATTGCGGTGGCGTCTGTCGTTGCAGAGCGCCAGCTCTGGGCACATGCGCTCCAGAGCTTGGGCTCGGTGATTGGACACATCGGTCCAGCTACTTCGCGGCATGTGGGATCTTCCCAGACCAGGGCTCGAACCGGCGCCCCTTGCACTGCAAGGCAGTGTCCTTACCTACTGGACCACCAGGGGAAGCCCTCTATGGTCCTTTTTAAATGCTGGCAACATGCCACCACTATGGCTAAGGGAGGCAGGACAATAAATAGGCAAGGGGCCATAAGTCAATGTGAGACAACCTTACCTCTCCTGGAAAGAGAGATAGATCTAAGTAGAGATTTCAGGAAAAGATAATGAAAATTTTTGATGAACTTTACCTCTTCTTCTACTGACTGATATTCTTTATCTTCTGGAGCCAGATCCAGCAAAATAGTTCCCTGATTAACACAGTGAAAAGTCAAATAAGGATTGGTGCCTGCAGGGAAGAAAAATTAATATATTAAACAAACTATCCAGGCTCTATTTTAGGGAAAATTTTGTTATAAATAATTGACATTTTGGAACAAGTCCAACATATTTGCTATTTGAATACAATATAGAAAGTTTTATTAAACAAGTACATCCATCCAAAGACAAGAGAAATAATGGAGATGTGTTTGGGGCCACTCTGCTCTATTCTTACTGAGTTCCCTGTACACACAGCAGGCTCAACGATTACTCTTTGAACTCAATCATGAACACACATGATTCTGATACAAAAAGAACACACTGTGATTACAGCGTAATCAGGTCTAAAATATAAGAATCATCCTCCAAAAGAAGTATTATCTGTGAGATGGTTTGAAAAGGTCACATATAGTAAGTTTAAAAAACATTATTCTTGTTAGTTTTGTTATCCTTGTTGATTTAGTGCAAATAAGCAAATCTCAAGATCAACACCTGCTAACATTTCCTTTGATATCACTCTTGCAATTTTACTACCTCTGCAGACTATTTCCAATTGGTTCTTTTCTCTCTCTTTTTCAATAGTGAAAGAGCTTCCAACACACAGAGAAATGGAGGCATCCGAAAGAGAAAGATAGGCTTGTAACAGCCAAGTACAACGCAAAAAGACTGAACTGAGTATTGTGAGGGATGGAAAAGGACACAAGGTAAGAGAGAAAGGTCAGATTATGGGCAGCTGTGTTATGAACGTCTGATTTTATCCTGAAAGCACTGTACTCTGCTGAGGAGTTCCAGCACTGGGATGATATGATCACACGGGCATCCTGAAGAGCCTTCTGGGTACCGTTTAAGGAACACTGCAGAGCAGGTCACGGTGCCTGTTGGAGATAAGCTGCAAGGTGGTTGGAACAGTCCGTGAGAGGGATGACAGTGACCTGGGTTAGGTGACAGCGGTGGGAAAGGACAGAGAACAGATGCCAGAGATATTCAGGATGCAGTGCCATGAGGGAGCGGGAGCGACTCCGATGTTTAGCTTGAATGACCAGAGGGACAGTGAGGCCCATGATGGAGATGAGAGGCGGGAGACGCCACCCCAGCCGAGCGCGTGTGCTCTGGGGTCAGGCCACCTGGTCAGCTGCCGGCCAGGACACTTTTCTTCTGCCACTCATTTTGGAAACGTCTTTATTTATTAATAGCTTACCTTGCTGTCCACCTAAGAGTCTTTCTACTCCCTTGATTAACTTATGGCGGTGGCCATATGCATTGATGCCTATTTCTTTCAACTCTTCATGACCCATATCAGCCAACACGTCTAGAGTAATCTGAAAAATGAAACAAGATTAACTGCTAAATCTTTAATAGTTTCTCAGATGACAAAAATGCTTTAATTTGTCTTTAATGCTACAGTATCCAGTCAAATTAAGAAAATTCTTCTGTTTCTTCTGAAATGAGTACCTCCTTCATGAACTTAAAATCTTCTTAAAAGTTCTGCCTTACTAAATTTACCAGTTTTTGGCTCACTTGAAATACTCCTTAATTTGCTTCCAGTCCATGGACAACAGGGGAAAAAGTGCTATAGAAATATAAAAACATTATTCTTGTTAGTTTTGTTATCCTTGTTGATTTAGTGCAAATAAGCAAATCTCAAGATCAACACCTGCTAACATTTCCTTTGATATCACTCTTGCAATTTTACTACCTCTGCAGACTATTTCCAATTGGTTCTTTTCTCTCTCTTTTTCAATAGTGAAAGAGCTTCCAACACACAGAGAAATGGAGGCATCCGAAAGAGAAAGATAGGCTTGTAACAGCCAAGTACAACGCAAAAAGACTGAACTGAGTATTGTGAGGGATGGAAAAGGACACAAGGTAAGAGAGAAAGGTCAGATTATGGGCAGCTGTGTTATGAACGTCTGATTTTATCCTGAAAGCACTGTACTCTGCTGAGGAGTTCCAGCACTGGGATGATATGATCACACGGGCATCCTGAAGAGCCTTCTGGGTACCGTTTAAGGAACACTGCAGAGCAGGTCACGGCGCCTGTTGGAGATAAGCTGCAAGGTGGTTGGAACAGTCCGTGAGAGGGATGACAGTGACCTGGGTTAGGTGACAGCGGTGGGAAAGGACAGAGAACAGATGCCAGAGATATTCAGGATGCAGTGCCATGAGGGAGCGGGGAGCGCGACTCTGATGTTTAGCTTGAATGACCAGAGGGACAGTGAGGCCCATGATGGAGATGAGAGGCGGGAGACGCCACCCCAGCCGAGCGCGTGTGCTCTGGGGTCAGGCCACCTGGTCAGCTGCCGGCCAGGACACTTTTCTTCTGCCACTCATTTTGGAAACGTCTTTATTTATTAATAGCTTACCTTGCTGTCCACCTAAGAGTCTTTCTACTCCCTTGATTAACTTATGGCGGTGGCCATATGCATTGATGCCTATTTCTTTCAACTCTTCATGACCCATATCAGCCAACACGTCTAGAGTAATCTGAAAAATGAAACAAGATTAACTGCTAAATCTTTAATAGTTTCTCAGATGACAAAAATGCTTTAATTTGTCTTTAATGCTACAGTATCCAGTCAAATTAAGAAAATTCTTCTGTTTCTTCTGAAATGAGTACCTCCTTCATGAACTTAAAATCTTCTTAAAAGTTCTGCCTTACTAAATTTACCAGTTTTTGGCTCACTTGAAATACTCCTTAATTTGCTTCCAGTCCATGGACAACAGGGGAAACAGTGCTATAGAAATATAAAATGATCATTGCTTTTTTCTCCTTGGATTATTTAATTCTACCACATTTTACTTGCCTCAAGATATGAGGGAACAACCAGTAGCTTGAAAATGGGGAAACAGCAGATGCTGATATCCAGAAGGTAGCGGAGACGAATGGTAGGAGGAAAGAGGTCTCAGCACAATGTCACAGATGTTTTAGGGAAGTAGGATTTACATAAAGATAAGAAAGAACTTCCTAGTGCTAAGAAGTAGTCAAGCTTGGGAAAGGCTGTCTGAGAAAGTGGTAGGATTTATATCACAAGTATTTAGACTACAGGCCATTTTATACAGAAACCATATACAGAACTCCAATTTGGAGAAAAGAGAGTAGACAGATGGTTTTTAAAGCTCTTATGAATTCTCAAAATCCCTGAAGTCTAACATACATTTTATTTTTGTACAAAACAGTGGTCTTCAAGTTGTGGTCATTTATCCCTATAATGGAGATGGTTAGCCTCCACAATTCAAGATCTGATCCCTCTCTTTGTTGACTCGGAGTAACAGTGACTCTACTGCCACTCAGTGGCGGTGTTCTGAAGGCACAGGGTGAAATCTTGGGCAGCTGTGTCTCTTTCAAGAACAATTTTTGGCTCAAAAGAAGTTGGCCCTGCGACAATCAAGTACTGCTTCACAATATTAGCTTTTGATTTATCCCTTTCCTTAGGAAATCACAAAATCCTCTGACAGACATTCTATCTGCAACTCAAACAAGATGTTTTTATCCACGGTTTTCTCTACCTTTATATACTTGCACCTAACATTTAAAAAACCTAAAAAATGAGGTCTGGAGCTCTGATGATTTTTTTTGTCATAATAAAATATTATATAATGAGGCTGATCTTCTCAGAACAAAAAGCACACATCATTCACTCTTTGGAAATAATTGGCTCTACTGCTCCTAAGTGGCCATTTTAGAAATAATGGCTCCAAAATGGGCAATTCACTTCCAATCACCCAAAGGAAGTTTTCAGTGGAGCTTCTAAAAAGCCACAGTTCTGAAATGCACACCTTTGAGACAGCATAGCTTGCAACATAATAGGAGCCTTAATATTTTTAGCTAGGTGTGATTTTAATATAATTTGGAAACCATGCACAAGATTTACTACATTACTGATATTCCATTTTTTTCTTCTGAACTTCAGATAAAGTTGACATAAAAATAGGAACTTGTATCTAGCAGGTTCAATTTAAAGAGTCTTTAGCTCTTCTGAATTGATACGTATACTGCATGTCTCACAGAAGCAGAATCCAGGCCAACGAAACATAGTATTAGGAAGAGAGAAGAAAGGGAGACCATTTGATATATTTGTTCATTAGGTAGTTCCAATCTTGAAATGGGCACCTCATTCAATTCTCATAATGACCCATGATATACTAGTACTGTTCTTATGAAGAAACTCAGGCTCAGTGACATCACAGATCCGGATAGTCTACAGATGAGCTGGACTGCATGTCTGTCCTGCCCCTTGATTGTTTGTCTTAAAAGGGATGACTAGAGGGTTAAAATAGCTAAACATCAAATTTAACTGCTCTGAGTAACATGGTGCCCCATTTGTCCTTCTATTTATCAGAATTAGCAACTGGAAAACCTTATGCAACCAGCTAATGAATTTAGGTTTATGTGCACTTGTTCATTCACTCATACGTAATATGTCTAATGAGTACCTTCTATATGCTAGATATTTCCAAGAAAGCGACTAATTAAACATGACTAATTATGATCCACGACAGCTCAGAAAGGAAACTAACTGGCCCCAGTTGGAAGTGGATGAGTGGGGCCAGGGAACAAGGAGAACACCAACACCACAGGTCACGCCAGCTCTCCTACCAAGGGGACAAAAAGGAAAGACAAATATTTGGTAAAGGTTGGCAAATGTTTTAGAGGAATCCCATGGGAACTCTTGGAAGGTTACTGTGCTGAGGTTCTAAGTAGGGCTGAGAACTAAGAAATGAACAGGAAGGGGCTCAAAATGGGCAATTCACTTTGGAAATAATTGGCTCTACTGCTCCTAAGTGGCCATTTTAGAAATAATGGCTCCAAAATGGGCAATTCACTTCCAATCACCCAAAGGAAGTTTTCAGTGGAGCTTCTAAAAAGCCACAGTTCTGAAATGCACACCTTTGAGACAGCATAGCTTGCAACATAATAGGAGCCTTAATATTTTTAGCTAGGTGTGATTTTAATATAATTTGGAAACCATGCACAAGATTTACTACATTACTGATATTCCATTTTTTTCTTCTGAACTTCAGATAAAGTTGACATAAAAATAGGAACTTGTATCTAGCAGGTTCAATTTAAAGAGTCTTTAGCTCTTCTGAATTGATACGTATACTGCATGTCTCACAGAAGCAGAATCCAGGCCAACGAAACATAGTATTAGGAAGAGAGAAGAAAGGGAGACCATTTGATATATTTGTTCATTAGGTAGTTCCAATCTTGAAATGGGCACCTCATTCAATTCTCATAATGACCCATGATATACTAGTACTGTTCTTATGAAGAAACTCAGGCTCAGTGACATCACAGATCCGGATAGTCTACAGATGAGCTGGACTGCATGTCTGTCCTGCCCCTTGATTGTTTGTCTTAAAAGGGATGACTAGAGGGTTAAAATAGCTAAACATCAAATTTAACTGCTCTGAGTAACATGGTGCCCCATTTGTCCTTCTATTTATCAGAATTAGCAACTGGAAAACCTTATGCAACCAGCTAATGAATTTAGGTTTATGTGCACTTGTTCATTCACTCATACGTAATATGTCTAATGAGTACCTTCTATATGCTAGATATTTCCAAGAAAGCGACTAATTAAACATGACTAATTATGATCCACGACAGCTCAGAAAGGAAACTAACTGGCCCCAGTTGGAAGTGGATGAGTGGGGCCAGGGAACAAGGAGAACACCAACACCACAGGTCACGCCAGCTCTCCTACCAAGGGGACAAAAAGGAAAGACAAATATTTGGTAAAGGTTGGCAAATGTTTTAGAGGAATCCCATGGGAACTCTTAGGAAGGTTACTGTGCTGAGGTTCTAAGTAGGGCTGAGAACTAAGAAATGAACAGGAAGGGGCTCAGGAAAGGTTCTTAGAAGAAGGCAATAATTCAGCTAAGGAGAAGGACTTAGAAGAAGGAAGGAAGGGTGTTTATGGCAAAGGGAACAGTACGCACAGAAAGGAAATCAAGTAGGAGAATATATAAAACGTTTGAGAGACTCTAGTATCGGTAACAGAGTTTGAACTGGTTAGTGGGCAATGTATGTACAGGAATAAAGGAAGTGGTGGACAGAGCAGCAGCCTAAGAGAAGATCTTTGTGGTTCTGCACACATGTTAAGACAGTATCCAGAATGTCCCAGGACAGCTTTTCGGCAGAGCAATACACACTTGTATTTCACAAAAGGCCGATCTGGAAGGGAAAGGGGCTGTGACCACGATTGTGGATGGTGGGGTGGAGAGGATCGGAAGGGGTGAACTGGAGAGCAACTTCAAAGGCAGAGATGACAGGGCCTGGTAACAGAACTGGAGAAGGAAAATGAAAAAGCACAGGAGTGAAGATTATTTCAAAATTCTGAAGCTGAGCGAGTATGAGATTATTGCACTGATAATAAAAGAAATGGAATTATCTGGGAGTTGGATTTTAGACATATTCCTCCAAGATTCAAGACTTTTACATGGGTACAACTATTTTTCTGAAAATTATCTTTAACTTGTGTAAAAAAAAGAACTTCGGGCTTCTCTGGTGGTCCAGTGGGTAAAGAGTCCGCCTTACAGTGCAAGGGGCACCAGTTCCATCCCTGGCCTGGGAAGATCCCACGTGCTGTGGAGTAGCTGGACAGATGTGTCCAATTACAAGCCCGCACTCTGGAGCGCATGCGCCCAGAGCCAGTGCTCTGCAATGAGAGAGGCTACCGCAATGGGAGGCCCATACACGCCAAAGAATAAAGATGGATGAAAATAAGTGAATAAAAAGCCAATAAAAAGAGGCCAAAATTTAAAAAACAACAACAAAAAAAGAACTTAACTTACTTATATCTAGGAAATTGCAAGTTGTTGGGCCAGTTATTTATATTTAGCCCACATTAAAGCCAAATTACAACCCTGAACATAGAGATCATCCATGTATCAGTTAAATCATCTTGCATATGTCACTTCAAGAATGTTTATTTAAGAAGGGCTGCCTCTTATTTCTCAGATTTATTTCCCTTCCTCTGGGGTGAAGGTAGAAATGCTGGGGTTTTAATGAAAAAGGTCTTTCTTTTTACTTGGGCTTAAAAGGCTGCACACTTCAGTAACAGTGACTCTAGTATCGGTAACAGAGTTTGAACTGGTTAGGGCAATGTATGTACAGGAATAAAGGAAGTGGTGGACAGAGCAGCAGCCTAAGAGAAGATCTTTGTGGTTCTGCACACATGTTAAGACAGTATCCAGAATGTCCCAGGACAGCTTTTCGGCAGAGCAATACACACTTGTATTTCACAAAAGGCCGATCTGGAAGGGAAAGGGGCTGTGACCACGATTGTGGATGGTGGGGTGGAGAGGATCGGAAGGGGTGAACTGGAGAGCAACTTCAAAGGCAGAGATGACAGGGCCTGGTAACAGAACTGGAGAAGGAAAATGAAAAAGCACAGGAGTGAAGATTATTTCAAAATTCTGAAGCTGAGCGAGTATGAGATTATTGCACTGATAATAAAAGAAATGGAATTATCTGGGAGTTGGATTTTAGACATATTCCTCCAAGATTCAAGACTTTTACATGGGTACAACTATTTTTCTGAAAATTATCTTTAACTTGTGTAAAAAGAACTTCGGGCTTCTCTGGTGGTCCAGTGGGTAAAGAGTCCGCCTTACAGTGCAAGGGGCACCAGTTCCATCCCTGGCCTGGGAAGATCCCACGTGCTGTGGAGTAGCTGGACAGATGTGTCCAATTACAAGCCCGCACTCTGGAGCGCATGCGCCCAGAGCCAGTGCTCTGCAATGAGAGAGGCTACCGCAATGGGAGGCCCATACACGCCAAAGAATAAAGATGGATGAAAATAAGTGAATAAAAAGCCAATAAAAAGAGGCCAAAATTTAAAAAACAACAACAAAAAAAGAACTTAACTTACTTATATCTAGGAAATTGCAAGTTGTTGGGCCAGTTATTTATATTTAGCCCACATTAAAGCCAAATTACAACCCTGAACATAGAGATCATCCATGTATCAGTTAAATCATCTTGCATATGTCACTTCAAGAATGTTTATTTAAGAAGGGCTGCCTCTTATTTCTCAGATTTATTTCCCTTCCTCTGGGGTGAAGGTAGAAATGCTGGGGTTTTAATGAAAAAGGTCTTTCTTTTTACTTGGGCTTAAAAGGCTGCACACTTCAGTAACAGTTATTAAAATTAACTTTATTATAATCATGCTCATTTATGAATTTCTTGGGTCTATTCCTTTGTCTTTAGATTCTGAAATAAAAATTGACATGGCCACTTTTCACGAAATATACATACACGGACCATAAATACGTTCACAAGGAGTATTCCAAGTCATGACATTCATGTTTTAAGAAGTGCAATGTAAATCAAACCAGACTTTTCCACAGAAAAAGTATTCTAATCAGGAAGCTATATGACAGAGGAAGGGCCCAAGTGACACTGATACTATACTTAACTATAAAGGACACAGGTACAGAACTCAAAGTATTCATGACAAGCTACTTAGCTAAGAGACTTTTGAGAGAATAACTCTGAAGGTAAGAGGTGAGCTGATGATGTTCTAAGGAGCAGAAATAAATGATCTCCCTTTCCCACCCCACTGGGAGAGGAGCACCTATCAGTAGAACAAAGCAATGTGTCAAAGCATCTGAGGAAACAGAATGACTCTGGCTTAAGGTCACTAATAGATAAGAACAAAATGGGTCAATGTATACACTATCAAATACCTCGATCTCATCACATTTTATTGGACTGATACAGAATGTTAAGGGCAGAAAATCCTCTGAGTAAGTTATGGAAAGGGTTACAGAATTTATTATGCTAGAACTAAAGGCTAGTTTGGTAACAATTAGAGTCAAAATAAAACTTTGATTGCTTGAAGACTAGGCCAAAAGACAGTGACACTCTTCAATATAATGAACGGTAACATTATTTGTCTGGAGGAAAGAAACTAGGCTAGGTAATATACATTAAGTGGAAGTATCAACATATTGACCAAAAACACATACTATTCAAAAAAATAATGAGACGGTAACAATTAAAACAAGTTGTTGGGCCAGTTATTTATATTTAGCCCACATTAAAGCCAAATTACAACCCTGAACATAGAGATCATCCATGTATCAGTTAAATCATCTTGCATATGTCACTTCAAGAATGTTTATTTAAGAAGGGCTGCCTCTTATTTCTCAGATTTATTTCCCTTCCTCTGGGGGTAAGGTAGAAATGCTGGGGTTTTAATGAAAAGGTCTTTCTTTTTACTTGGGCTTAAAAGGCTGCACACTTCAGTAACAGTTATTAAAATTAACTTTATTATAATCATGCTCATTTATGAATTTCTTGGGTCTATTCCTTTGTCTTTAGATTCTGAAATAAAAATTGACATGGCCACTTTTCACGAAATATACATACACGGACCATAAATACGTTCACAAGGAGTATTCCAAGTCATGACATTCATGTTTTAAGAAGTGCAATGTAAATCAAACCAGACTTTTCCACAGAAAAAGTATTCTAATCAGGAAGCTATATGACAGAGGAAGGGCCCAAGTGACACTGATACTATACTTAACTATAAAGGACACAGGTACAGAACTCAAAGTATTCATGACAAGCTACTTAGCTAAGAGACTTTTGAGAGAATAACTCTGAAGGTAAGAGGTGAGCTGATGATGTTCTAAGGAGCAGAAATAAATGATCTCCCTTTCCCACCCCACTGGGAGAGGAGCACCTATCAGTAGAACAAAGCAATGTGTCAAAGCATCTGAGGAAACAGAATGACTCTGGCTTAAGGTCACTAATAGATAAGAACAAAATGGGTCAATGTATACACTATCAAATACCTCGATCTCATCACATTTTATTGGACTGATACAGAATGTTAAGGGCAGAAAATCCTCTGAGTAAGTTATGGAAAGGGTTACAGAATTTATTATGCTAGAACTAAAGGCTAGTTTGGTAACAATTAGAGTCAAAATAAAACTTTGATTGCTTGAAGACTAGGCCAAAAGACAGTGACACTCTTCAATATAATGAACGGTAACATTATTTGTCTGGAGGAAAGAAACTAGGCTAGGTAATATACATTAAGTGGAAGTATCAACATATTGACCAAAAAAAACCAAAAAAACAAACCACATACCAAATTATTCTGGTGAAAGGAAAATCAATGGAGCCATTTACTCAGAACAAAAGTACAGTGAAAAAGATAACAATGATACTGATGAAACCAGGAAAGGCTGTCAACAGGACCAACTCTACGACTCAACTATTAGACTATCAAAATCAATAAAAGGAGGTAAGTATGCCACAGGAAATCATTACTGTAAAAGAGAATATATAAAGTAAGAAAAAACCCCATAGAATAATGATGCAAAACTTACTAAGAGTAGAAGCTGAACAGTTTAGAAAAATGGTTAACTAGAATTATTTGAATTAGGGTCTTTGTTTTTAATAAGTGAAACTATGTGAAATTTCAGTTACTGTGGATACAATTTGTGATGAGGGGAAATACCTGGAATGTGGCTTTAGTAGAGGATAAACAGCTTTAATACCTTCAGGGAAAGGATGAGGGAAAGCAACTCTTACTGTTTAGGATATTCCCATAAGAAATCTCCAAACCAGCAGGTGAGCCCAATGGAAGGTGACGTTTAAAGGCAAAGGTAACTATTATAGTATTTATAAAGTCTTTACCACCAGACAGAAAATACAACTGATGCTTCATTAAAGCACATTAAAAAAAAAACAGGCACAGAAGCACAAGGTTAGGAATCTTAATTATCTGGTATTAAGTATTATTATATTTTACAGGTAAAGGTGAGTGATACGTTAAAGGCATTAATCAGAAACAAGGTCCTTTTTATTAGTCCAGCACTGTTTGCATCCAACTGTTTTGATCATTAAGAGCATTAAAAATCAACTGTAATATATACTATAAAAATTTCAGCTTAACATAAGAAAATCTTTCATAACTGACGTGGATAGACTCGAGGGTTTTTAATTAACTCGAAACTAACTATAGGCCTACAAAGAAATCAGAATGGGCCAAAGAGGCCAGTGAAGAATTTGGACACTATGTCCATAAAAGGAGTAACTGAAAAAGGCAAATTTATGCTAAATTAGGAGAAAATTTGTAGGGGTGGGTGGTTGGTTGGAAGGATAAATTCATGATAAGCTGACTAGGTCTTAGAAATAAATAAAAGAAGGGCTATCTATGTTATGTTGTAGCAAGCTGAATGATGGCCCTCAGAGAGATCCATGTTCTAATCCCAAACTTACGAAGAATCTTATTTGGAAAACTATTTTTACATCTTTGCAGATGTAAATTCAGTTAAGGATCTTGAGATGGGAAATCATCTAGGACTAGATGGGAACGTCTTAAACTCAGTGCAAGTGTCCTTGTAAAAGACACACAGAAGAGAAGACAAACCCAGAGAAGGCGAGGTAAAGATGGAAGCAGAGACTGGAAGGACGTGGCCAGAAGCCGAAGGGGCCTAGGACCGGCAGAGGCTTGGGAAAGACTCTCCCCTAGAGCCTCTGTAGGGAGCACAGTCCTGCAGACACCTTGATTTTTAACTCCAGGCCTCCAGAATTGTGAGGGAATATATTTCTGTGGTTTAACACACAGGTTTATGGAAATTTGTCAGGGCAGTTCTATGAAGCTAATGCTAGTCTAATATGCAGAAAGGGGTAAGATTTCTGTGCAAAACAGAAACATAAGAAATATAACAGATTATACATGGGGCAGATTTGGGGATGGGGTAAAGAGAAACGTAAGATTTACATATATGGGGCAGATTTGGGTGTACTTTAAATTACAAGTACGCCTGCCCAAACTGTAACAAGCTGTTGTCCTAGACGGATATGAAAAGGGTAATTCTTACATCTGGGAGAATGACTAAATGATCTCTAGAAATTTTTTTCCCTTCTAAGATTCTATGCATATTGATAATACTCAAGTCAAACTCAGAAATGTATTATTTGATATTGAATGTTAATAAAATCATATACTGGCAGATTAAAAACACAACATCCTATATAAAAATAGACTGACAACCAGAAGGATCTTAATTCATAAACATCCTCACGATGACTCCATATTAAGACCTTCACAGGCCTTTCGGACCTACCTGAATATAGATTAAGTCTATCAGCCTATAGGCAAGCCTTGGTTCAACAGACTTTAGTCTCTTCTTAGATAATGGAAACTTCACAAAAGAGCAATTTTTAAAAGATACTCTTGCCTAGGAATTATTTTGCTTTCCAGTTTAATGGACAACTGCTTCATGAGAGATTTAGTTTTAATGAATAAAAGAAGGGGGCTATCTATGTTATGTTGTAGCAAGCTGAATGATGGCCCTCAGAGAGATCCATGTTCTAATCCCAAACTTACGAAGAATCTTATTTGAAAACTATTTTTACATCTTTGCAGATGTAAATTCAGTTAAGGATCTTGAGATGGGAAATCATCTAGGACTAGATGGGAACGTCTTAAACTCAGTGCAAGTGTCCTTGTAAAAGACACACAGAAGAGAAGACAAACCCAGAGAAGGCGAGGTAAAGATGGAAGCAGAGACTGGAAGGACGTGGCCAGAAGCCGAAGGGGCCTAGGACCGGCAGAGGCTTGGGAAAGACTCTCCCCTAGAGCCTCTGTAGGGAGCACAGTCCTGCAGACACCTTGATTTTTAACTCCAGGCCTCCAGAATTGTGAGGGAATATATTTCTGTGGTTTAACACACAGGTTTATGGAAATTTGTCAGGGCAGTTCTATGAAGCTAATGCTAGTCTAATATGCAGAAAGGGGTAAGATTTCTGTGCAAAACAGAAACATAAGAAATATAACAGATTATACATGGGGCAGATTTGGGGATGGGGTAAAGAGAAACGTAAGATTTACATATATGGGGCAGATTTGGGTGTACTTTAAATTACAAGTACGCCTGCCCAAACTGTAACAAGCTGTTGTCCTAGACGGATATGAAAAGGGTAATTCTTACATCTGGGAGAATGACTAAATGATCTCTAGAAATTTTTTCCATTCTAAGATTCTATGCATATTGATAATACTCAAGTCAAACTCAGAAATGTATTATTTGATATTGAATGTTAATAAAATCATATACTGGCAGATTAAAAACACAACATCCTATATAAAAATAGACTGACAACCAGAAGGATCTTAATTCATAAACATCCTCACGATGACTCCATATTAAGACCTTCACAGGCCTTTCGGACCTACCTGAATATAGATTAAGTCTATCAGCCTATAGGCAAGCCTTGGTTCAACAGACTTTAGTCTCTTCTTAGATAATGGAAACTTCACAAAAGAGCAATTTTTAAAAGATACTCTTGCCTAGGAATTATTTTGCTTTCCAGTTTAATGGACAACTGCTTCATGAAGATTTTGCTTATTTCTCACTAGTTTTAAGTGAATCTAGTCACATTAGTAATAAAATGAGATGAATAAAGGCTAATATTTTTGGAAAAAAGACAATGAAGGAAGATTTTGAAAATATTCTTTTAAGGTGGTTTCATGGCCCAAATTTTGACATGTAATAAAACATATTGAGCCAGACTGCTTATAAAGTTACAACAAAAGACTGTTAAAGACTCTCACCATCTGTTAAGAGAATTTTTGGAAAGAAGAATAAACTGTAGCTTCCCCTAGCTTCTTCAGAAATCTATTTTGAGTTTTAAGAGTAGTTAATAAGCAAAAAAGAAAGAATAAGCGGCAGTTAATAACTCCTAATATTTAATTTAAAAGATTCAGCAATATCTGAGAGCTTACCTGTTCTGTTTCAAAGATATCCCGAAGGTGTTCAAGACCAAGGCTCTTTAGGAACTGGCTAATATTCATGTCAAGACCCGCCACTAGAACAGACACAAGTTGTTCAGAAAGAAGTTTATCAGTCTAAAGGAAGTTTCAGGATTTATTTAAAGCCAAGGCTATCTGACATCCTTGGTTGTGTAGCTGATTCTACAAAGCATAAAATGATCCAAATTACAAAAATGTAATTCAGAATTTTCAAGTTAGTCTGAATTTGATGGGGAAGTAAATGCAGAGTTTATCTTATCAGTAGTATTTATATTAATATTTTAAAGCGTAACAATGCTTTTAATAAAATATTTAACAGTGGAATTTAAAACATTAATCTATCAGTTACTGTTTCAGTTTTCATTCCTTAAATAATCTCTCAGTGTTTTTCTGATATAATTTCAGTAATAAGGCTCACTCAGTAATTCAATAAGATACTATGGCTGGAACAGGATGTACTGGAATATCCATAAGTAAGAACAATGGCGATGTCAAGCAATTTATTCAGTGAAGACATATTTCTTTCTTATTTAAGAAAAATATTTTATATAATCATTAAAATTTCCCCTTTAGGGGAAGCTGGAGGAAGGCATAAGCCACTGGCCCTTAGATCTCCAAATGTTTTACTCATGGCGGGGGAATCTGGGCGATACAAAGAATGGAATATCCCTGTTCAGATTTTTCTGCCATGAGCTGATGAGCACCACAGAACACGGAGGACATTTTTCAGTAGAATCAACAGCTGATGAAATGAAGTGTGTGTTGCAAAGCTTCAGGTATCTGGGCAGCACAGAACGGGGTGAAGAGCATAAGCTCCTTGAGGGAACGGGCTGTGGCTGTCTGGTTTCTGGTGCTGAGAAGAGTGGGAATCTATGAAGACGCATTTCTTATGGACTGCTTTGTACATGAAAACTGACAGATAGGATGGCTTTAAGGGAGGTGTTCAGTAAACACCAATAGAATAAAGGGCACCTGTTCATTTGTTACAACAAAACCAAACAGGCATTCGCTGGCGTACTTGCCTTCTCCTTCCTTCCTTTCTGTGCCTGCTGCGCCATCCCCGGTGTTGGATGCTCCTCCTACAGCCAGTTCTGCTAAGGGGCCGGTGAGGTTGTCGATGCTGCTGGCAGCAGACAGGCAGGAGGGGGTGGACGCTGGTGAGATCCGAGAGGCACTCACGACCGTAGCCTGAGGTTTGAAACAGGTGGGTAAGGCCTCTGGGGGCATGGCGTCAATGAGCAAAGCTCTGATGTCATCAGCCTAGAAAACATAATTAAATAAAATAAAACACACACACAGATTACATCTTCAAACAATAAGTTTCTCATGAAAGACTATATGCTTAGTGAATTTTTTTTCTTTCATGAATGCGCCATTATTCCGTATTAGTTTTCGATCATTCCTTCCTCTTCCCTTCTCTGATCCACAGCTCCAAGAGCTCCAGTAATTTCAGTCGTAGAACTGGAGAAACTATTCAATTTTTTTAAAAAATTGCGTGTTTTGAAGATCTAATGTGCAGCCTAGTGACGATAGTTCACAATACTGTTTATATTCTTGAAATCTGTTGAGTAAATCTTGAGTGCTCTCACCACAACACACACAGAAAAAAGTTAACTATGAGAAGAATTCAAGAATGTGCACAATGTTGATTCCTAGAAACACATTTTTAACACTAAATGAAAACTAACTGGAGGAAGGCATAAGCCACTGGCCCTTAGATCTCCAAGTGGTTTACTCATGGCGGGGGAAGCTGGGCGATACAAAGAATGGAATATCCCTGTTCAGATTTTTCTGCCATGAGCTGATGAGCACCACAGAACACGGAGGACATTTTTCAGTAGAATCAACAGCTGATGAAATGAAGTGTGTGTTGCAAAGCTTCAGGTATCTGGGCAGCACAGAACGGGGTGAAGAGCATAAGCTCCTTGAGGGAACGGGCTGTGGCTGTCTGGTTTCTGGTGCTGAGAAGAGTGGGAATCTATGAAGACGCATTTCTTATGGACTGCTTTGTACATGAAAACTGACAGATAGGATGGCTTTAAGGGAGGTGTTCAGTAAACACCAATAGAATAAAGGGCACCTGTTCATTTGTTACAACAAAACCAAACAGGCATTCGCTGGCGTACTTGCCTTCTCCTTCCTTCCTTTCTGTGCCTGCTGCGCCATCCCCGGTGTTGGATGCTCCTCCTACAGCCAGTTCTGCTAAGGGGCCGGTGAGGTTGTCGATGCTGCTGGCAGCAGACAGGCAGGAGGGGGTGGACGCTGGTGAGATCCGAGAGGCACTCACGACCGTAGCCTGAGGTTTGAAACAGGTGGGTAAGGCCTCTGGGGGCATGGCGTCAATGAGCAAAGCTCTGATGTCATCAGCCTAGAAAACATAATTAAATAAAATAAAACACACACACAGATTACATCTTCAAACAATAAGTTTCTCATGAAAGACTATATGCTTAGTGAATTTTTTTTCTTTCATGAATGCGCCATTATTCCGTATTAGTTTTCGATCATTCCTTCCTCTTCCCTTCTCTGATCCACAGCTCCAAGAGCTCCAGTAATTTCAGTACGTAGAACTGGAGAAACTATTCAATTTTTTTAAAAAATTGCGTGTTTTGAAGATCTAATGTGCAGCCTAGTGACGATAGTTCACAATACTGTTTATATTCTTGAAATCTGTTGAGTAAATCTTGAGTGCTCTCACCACAACACACACAGAAAAAAGTTAACTATGAGAAGAATTCAAGAATGTGCACAATGTTGATTCCTAGAAACACATTTTTTTTAACACTAAATGAAAACTAGGCACACAGTTTTTCATACTGATGATCCATGTATTCAAAGGACATGTAAGCTGATAAAAGATTTGAATAGTTAAAAATTAAAATAACGTCATCTTTCATCTAAAAAAGAGCACTTTTTAGGATATTCTCACTCTCTTCTTTAGAAAGAGTTTCCATACTTACTGTGTTTGTTCATGCTTTATCAAATGCACATTTAATAATTTAATGTATGATAAAATTTTAAAAGGACAGCACTTTAACTTGGCCAGTTTCTTTGTGAGCTCTACTGTCTGTCAGGCACAAGAGCTACTGAGAGTACCGGGGAGAATTCCTCGCTCCTCCTCCTGTCAAGAGCACTTCTATCCCTTCCCTTGAATCCAGGTTGTCTGTGAGCTGCTGTGACTATCAGAATGCAGAGGAAGTGATGTTCTGAGGCTTTTGAGCCAGGCGCTAAAAGACTGGCAGTTTCCACCTTTTTCTCTTAGAAATCATCCTCCTATGCTGTAAGGAAGTTTGGACCAGACCACTGAGCTTGAGAACCTACACACAGAGACAGACTACAGGACTTAAGGCCATCCTAGACGCTGCAGCCTCTGCCGAGCCCAGAACTAAGTCACCATAGTAAGTCGCTTACTTGGTTCTGGTCAAATTAGCAAGTGTTTCATAATTGTTTACTACTCAGTAACAGATATATAAACCAGAATGTGGCTTAGAGAAGTATTTTTGTTCAAAAAATTCTAAATAATGTGACTATACAGTAACTCCCTGATTTCCAGAAAGTTCAGGAAAGATGTTTCTGTACTGTGTTTAATTCTGTAGTTAAATAACACATTTAACCATGAAAATTTAATTTTGAAAAGGTTTCTCCAATAGATCAATTTACTTTTCCATTTTCAGAATGATATACTTCTTAGAAGAAAATTTTTCTATGATTGCCTCATCCCCTCAGGGAAATTACCATGAACATCAGATGCTCTAGGATACTATGCCAAATGTAGAAGGTATCAGGATAGTTTATTACATGTAATTCTTTGAGAATACAATCTATACACAGGCTTTTGTGTGATTCATGTTTTCCCTGTAAGTATGGCCAAAAAATGTAATACACTGCTTAGTTTGCCTGAATAGTTTTAAATTTACATAAAAATGAGAACTTAACAAATTATGAAGGAAGGAAATTTGTTCTTCTCCTAAGAGATATATGGACCACTAAAGGCAGACCTGCTAAGCCCTGGAATTTACTGTCATCTCTGGAAGTATAAAATGCAATTCTAAAGATTCTGAAACGAGGACTTACTGTTGCTAGGTCTAAAGGTGTCTGGCCTTCCTGGTTCTTCATGGTTGGATCTGCACCGTGTGCCAGGAGCAGGGCACAAAGCTGCGTCCGGCCTTTCTGGGCTGCTTCGTGAAGAGGAGTGAATGCCCACTTGTCTGTTGCATTTACACATGTGTTGTATTTTATCAGCAGTGCGGCGATGTCCACGTGCTGAAGAAAAATGAAAGGATGTCAAGAGGTAAGAATGAGACTACCTGGTAAAGATCCTTCAGGTAAGATTGTTTTTACTGAACATTTCACTGCCCCTGCATCTCTATTCCTATCTATCTTTAACAGAAGTTTCTTTTAATTTTATTTATTTATTTTTAGCTATGCTGGGTTTCACTGCTGCTGCAGGCTCTTCTCTAGTCGCAGGGAGTGGGGGCTACTCTAGCTGAGGTGAGCAGGCTTCTTGTTGCAGTGATTTCTCTTGTTGTGGAACTCAGACTCTAGGGCACATGGGCTTCAGTAGTTGCAGCACATGCGCTCAATAGTTGCGGCTCTGAGGCTCTAGAGCACAGGCTCAATAGCTGTGGCTCATGGGCTTAGTTGCTCTGCAGAACTTCCTGGGTCAGGGATCAAACCCATGTCTCCTGCATTGGCAGACATATTCTTTTTTGTTGGCCACTTCTATTGATCTTTCATCTATTTATCTTTGTTCTTTGGCCTGTGTGGGCCTCCCATCGCGGCGGCCCCTGTTGTCGCAGAGCACCAGCTCTGGGTGCATGCGCTCCAGAGCTCCAGCTCGGTAATTGGACACATGGGTCCAGCCGCTCTGCGGTACGTGAGCTCCTCCCAGGCCAGGGATCGAACCAGCGCCCCTTGCACTGCAAGGTGGTGTCCTTACCCACTGGACCACCAGGGAAGCCCTGGCAGACATGAAGTTTCTTTTATAAAAAAAGAACATTCATTGCATCTTCCTGCCTGTATTCTGGACTTCATTATTTCTTGCTTCCTCCAAAATACCAATTCCACAATTATTCTGCTACACTGTAATTCTTCATTAGAGCTCTTAATTTATTTTTATTCAGCCTTATAGAATATTCATACCCATCTTAAATTCTCTAACCCATTACAATCTGATCTGTTTACTGAAACACTCATCTCAAAGATTCTCAATGTTCTTTTTCTTCAGCCTTCGCAAAAGTAATGCAATGTAACAAAATAACAATTTACAGAAATTAGTCTGTCATGCCCCAGATTATCTAGGGGGTGGAGGAAATGTCAGCAGCAGACACATTAATAACCTGGACAGGAGGTGGTAATAGCCTAAACTGTGTGGCTAGAGAAGACACAAAAGAAGAGCTAAACTTGAGAAATTTTGAAGGACAAAAAAATTGGGGTTTTAGACAAATTAACTACAGAGGAAGAAAGAGGAAAAAGAATTCAAAGATGACTCCCTTCCCTCAGTTTTATTTTTAATGTAGTCTAGAAGATGTACAAAGAAGGTGAAGGAACATCAGGAGAAACTGAATAGCAGAAGTTTAAGTAGGAAGGAAACTGTGAGGAAGGTTCACTCAAGGTGTGTGGCTTTTGAGATAAAATATCTAAGTAATGATGTTCTGTAAATGGTTTGACACAAACAATCAGAGCACAGATAAGGAGGGGCATTTAGCTGTTCACTTGTTCTCTCTAATGAACTCACCCACCAATCAAATCTTTGAATAGCTACCCGAAGCCGAGTGACTTTTCACTATGTGAAGCTGACTTTCGCAAGAAGAGGAAGAGCCAGGGAAAGTAAAGACAGGGGAATCCCAAGGTAGGATTTAGAGCATATTTCTTCAAATTTTCCTTGCATGTTTCTTCAAGTTTTCCTTGCATGTGTGCGTGCTAAGTTGCGTCTGATTCCATGCAATTCCTTGGACTGTAGCCCGCCAGGCTCCTCTGTCCATGGGATTCTCCAGGCAAGAATACTGGAGTGGGTTGCCGTTTCCTTTTCCTGGGGATCTTCCTGACCCAGGGGCCGAACTCATATCTCCTGCATTAGCAGGTGGGTTCTTTACTACTAGCACCACCTGGAAAGCCTGAGTTTTCCTTAAAAATTCCTTAAAATATTTTCTTTGCTCTCCAGATATTCACCTTAAAAAGAACAGGGATGGAGCTTCCCTGGTGGTCCAGTGGGCAAAGAGTCCGCCTTGCAGTGCAAGGGGCACCGGTTCGATCCCTGTGCCAGGCAGATACCACATGCCATGGAGCAGCTGGACTGGTGTGTCCAATTACAAGCCAGCACTTTGGAGCGCATGTGCCCAGAGCCGGTGCTTTACAAGAGAGGTCACTGCAATGGGAGGCCTACACAGGCTGAAGAATAAGGATGGATGAAAAAAATATATATATAATACAAATACTTGCTAATTTTAGGAAAAATGATTTCAGAAAACAGAAGAACATTTATTAGGAAAAGACAAATCAGACAGTTTCTAACAGAGCTTCCATATTTGCTCTGACAATATAAAAAGACACTAACAACAACAACCTAAGACCAGAATCAGACCTGGGCTTCTGAGATCTGTTTTGGATCTTTTGGGGATTATGAATTGTATGTCATAATTATAAAATTGATTCTATCACAAAAGATAGAAATAGGTAACATTTGCAGTACTATTAAAGTCACATAAAACAAAAACAACCTCAGTAGTTTATCTCCTTCATTCAAAGGATATACGTTGAAAAGAATAGCTATTTTTGTTCAATTAATCCAAAAGCATAGAGTAATTTCAAACTTCTCCCCAGTAAGGTTATGGGGAGATAATGATTAACTCTATCCTACTGGCTCAGATGATAAAGAATCCACCTGCAATGCAGGAGTCTTGGGTTCAATCCCTGGGCTGGGAAGATCCCCCGGAGAAGGGAATGGCAACCCATTCTAGTATTCTTGCCTGGAAAATTCCATGGACAGAAGAGCCTTGCAGGCTACAGTCCATGGGGTCTCAAAGAGTCAGACACGGGGCTTCCCTGGCGGTCCAGTGGGTAAGGACACTGTCTTGCAGTGCAAGGGGTGCTGGTTCCATTCCTGGCCTGGGAAGATCCCACGTGCCACAGAGTGGCTGGACCCATGTGTCCAACTACCGAGCCGGAGCTCTGGAGCGCATGCGCCCGGAGCCGATGCTCTGTGATGACAGAGGCCACTGCGATGGGAGGTCCACAAAGGCCAAAGAATAAAGATAAACAAATGAAAGATCAATAGAAGTAGCCAAAAAGAAAAAAAAAAGGCAGGGGGGGAAGAAGAGTCAGACATGACTGACCAACTAACACAGACATTTGTATTGAATGAATAATATAATTAGGCAGGCTAATTTGTATAAGCTTCCAAAATTAAGACCGTTTGAAGAAAATGCTGTGTGAATATAAAATGAACTATTAACATACTTTGTTTTTTGTTTTTTATATGTTTGCCTGAAATACACGCTTATACATGGTATGTATTATTAAACTTCCTTTACATAAAGTCTGTAGTTAATGCTTGGAGACACCAATTACATGCTTGTTAAATTTGCTGACAAAGATCTCAAAGCTCAGAAAACAGGAAGTATATTAATATAATAGTGGACTAAAAACACAATTCTTAAGTCTTTTAAATAGCCACACCACTGGGACAAAAATAATAACTGAAATTTAAGGCTGACAAGTGTAACACATAGCTACACAGCACTGAACTGGAAGGTCTAGAAAAGGAAGTGAACTCTGTGGGAATGTTTCCAGGAGTCAATTTAACATGATTTCAAAATTCAGCTGCAAAGCAAAATGCTTTAAATGACAAATGTGACATAAAAACACTGTAGGGCCCTAATTTAATTCTAGAAAGCGTGGAAGTAGGGAGAAGAAAAATGTGCTTGGGCTCCACTTAGAGCAATTTAATTTTACCATAATGTCATGAAATTCCTCTAACATTATATTATATATTTTAGAGAAAGCACTAAAAAATGAAAAAGTTGAGAGAGAAAACAGTAAACTGGTTTACCCTTATGAAAACTATATGCTGGGTGGTAAATAAATGTCAATGCCTTGTATCCACTGAAGAGCAAAAACATTAGTTATCATGTATAATGTATATTAAACATAATATCCAGCTTATAATAGAAAAACACTAAACAGGATAATGCACATTACCATTCATACATATTCTCATGAAATCTGTAACTTTTATTCAAGCTTCTTAAACAGTTTGTGTTTGTTTCTCCATGTGGAAGAACTGAAACAGTAAGTTCTTTCTATATAAAAAGACCCAAAAGACACACAGACAGCTGACTGAGCGCTCAGAAGAAAAAGGTAAAATATGCAACAAAGAATAATGACCAATAAATAGCAGCTAAAGTCACTTCCTGCAATTCCAGCTTTCTCATACAACTATTTTATCCCTAGGCTACCAGTCCTTGTCTATCCCGAAGCCAATGGATCTATGTCTATTTAATACCGGTATGAAGCTAGTCAAACAGACACATAGAAATGATACTTTCTTTCCTATCTGTCCAACTTAAAACTGGATTGCTGCTTTCCTTAAGTGTTCCAACTGAGACATGTCATCTCCCTGAAATACTGGTCACTGAGAGAGGCGTGAGAAGATGTGGATCTTCTCATCATAAAGGGCAAGGGAGAAAGAAGACAGCAAGAGCATATGGAAATCATGGTGGTTAGTTTTGACTTGTAGTCCATCAGGATTTTTCAAAGCTAGAAACTGTTCCCTTTTCAAACCCAAACAGTTTTACCGTCCAGCAGGGATTCAGTGACTCAGCAGACAAGCGTTTTTATGAGATACCCACCCTAAAAAATAGGCTGGGCGATCCTCTTTTCTGGAGTCAATTTAACATGATTTCAAAATTCAGCTGCAAAGCAAAATGCTTTAAATGACAAATGTGACATAAAAACACTGTAGGGCCCTAATTTAATTCTAGAAAGCGTGGAAGTAGGGAGAAGAAAAATGTGCTTGGGCTCCACTTAGAGCAATTTAATTTTACCATAATGTCATGAAATTCCTCTAACATTATATTATATATTTTAGAGAAAGCACTAAAAAATGAAAAAGTTGAGAGAGAAAACAGTAAACTGGTTTACCCTTATGAAAACTATATGCTGGGTGGTAAATAAATGTCAATGCCTTGTATCCACTGAAGAGCAAAAACATTAGTTATCATGTATAATGTATATTAAACATAATATCCAGCTTATAATAGAAAAACACTAAACAGGATAATGCACATTACCATTCATACATATTCTCATGAAATCTGTAACTTTTATTCAAGCTTCTTAAACAGTTTGTGTTTGTTTCTCCATGTGGAAGAACTGAAACAGTAAGTTCTTTCTATATAAAAAGACCCAAAAGACACACAGACAGCTGACTGAGCGCTCAGAAGAAAAAGGTAAAATATGCAACAAAGAATAATGACCAATAAATAGCAGCTAAAGTCACTTACTGCAATTCCAGCTTTCTCATACAACTATTTTATCCCTAGGCTACCAGTCCTTGTCTATCCCGAAGCCAATGGATCTATGTCTATTTAATACCGGTATGAAGCTAGTCAAACAGACACATAGAAATGATACTTTCTTTCCTATCTGTCCAACTTAAAACTGGATTGCTGCTTTCCTTAAGTGTTCCAACTGAGACATGTCATCTCCCTGAAATACTGGTCACTGAGAGAGGGCGTGAGAAGATGTGGATATTCTCATCATAAAGGGCAAGGGAGAAAGAAGACAGCAAGAGCATATGGAAATCATGGTGGTTAGTTTTGACTTGTAGTCCATCAGGATTTTTCAAAGCTAGAAACTGTCTTCACCAACAATGGTTTAGGTCTATGAGAACCCCTAGTAGGCGTCTTTGGGTCTCTGGACAGTTTTACCGTCCAGCAGGGATTCAGTGACTCAGCAGACAAGCGCAAGAACATTCATCCTCCTCCTGTGCGATTCGTCAGACCTGAGGCGGGCCTTAGCGCCTTCCAGGCAGGCAGTCCAACAAACACCATCAAGGCTGGGACAGATCCCTCTTTCTCTTTCAGCAGATGGTTACAGGTACAAGGCTTTGGAATAATCAATTCTGACTTTCACTGTGAGGTTTCAGCTAGTCATCTGAACTATATGAAACCATATATACCCATAACGCAACCATTTACCTGAATATTTCTAAGACGCTGAGGATAAACATAAGCAAGCATAATTTCCATGCCTACAGAGGAACCTGCTGGCTTTTACAGTTTCTAAAATCTACTTACAGTACACTTAAGACTTATGATCAGTATCAATAAATATTGGCTGGGCAGTCATTACATACCTATTATGATGTTACCTAATGTGAAGAGCCCAAAAAGTTGAAAAAAAAATAAAGGTCTGTGGGCAAAAGACAGTTAAGCCTAACTGAGAAGGCAAGAAACACTTTAAACAGTAAGATTAAAATTGCACTAAATTATGCTGCTGGTTATGTATCTAGTTACTTCATGCATGGTATGGTATACATTTAACAAAGCAGTAAACATCAGTAAAATTTTCTAGACTTTAGCATGCTCACCCCATAGGATGCTGCATTGTGAAGAGGTATTAAACCACCTTTATCTTGAGCATTAACATCTGCTCCATGTTCCAGAAGATACTCAGCTACTTCCAAGTTATTGTAGCCTGCTGTTAGAATGAGAAGAGCGCAAACACGTCAGCTTAAAAGAAAAAAAATAAATGATATAAATGATAAGGACTAGAAAATATTGGGTCTTATACTTTTTTCTTTAAAAAATAGTTAAGAATGAGTAAAAATAAGAAATTTACTAGTTTATAAAATTTATAATAAGAACTTATATAAAATTATGTCAATGAAACATTTCACTGAGTAGTACTCTTCTGCTCAGCATTCCTTTCATCTGCTGGTGGGCGGGATCTAAGGAAGGACGGGGTCTTGGAAGTTCCAGTAAAGGTGCTGGTGATGCTCACCTGCCAGGTGCAGAGGGGTGGAGTTTCTGCCCTGGGTGTCTCTGCAGTTGATGTTCTCTGGGGTACAGAGCTTCTGCACTCTCGCCAGGCAGCCCTTCTTGGCAGCATCCAACAAGGCAGCATCTCCTCTCAGCAAGTCCTGGATATCTGTGTCTCCTTCTTTTACCAAATCTAAAGGTGTATTCCCATCCCTGTTCTTTTTAGTTGGATCTGCTCCATGCTACAAAACAACCAAATGGTGTTTGTGTTTTCTGTAGTATTTTGGTATGTCTTGTTTCTTTATTTTTAACTTTACCTTCACTTGTCCAAAGAAAGATACATAGACTGTGAAAAACAGAGGCGATGCTATTTTTTTTGCAAATTCCCTACTAGTAGTATAATGGATCCACTTTCTAACTACTTCCCAAGCAAAGTCCCACGCCACAGGATCAACCGTGCTGGTGAGAGGGAAAGGTGTCAAGGGCTTTTTACTTTCTGTGTCATATACTTCTTCAGACTCCATGCTGTCTCTGGAAACCACTTTTCCCTTTAATTACGGCATGGATATTAATGTTAAACAAATCTTAATTATTAATACAGAAAGATAATCAGTGTTAATGAAATGAGAAGAGGAAGACCCAGGTGGAAAAAGTATTAATACCAAGCGGAATCAGTAAAAAGAATGCTCGCTAATTTCAAAATATTTCCATTGTAAATCTGAGCACCTATCGTGAAATCAGGTAGAAATACATTAACGATTAATTTGATTTTAAAAGTTTAATCATCTATACCTATGAAATAAAGTAAATAAAAGTCAAGAATCTTTATCACAGGCCTGACACATACACTATTGGTCCACTGGAGAAACCTGGAATAACTAACCTAGACAATGAATTCATAGTCACCTAGAAGCTACTTCTTACTAACCAGTGAAAATAAAAATGAGTATCAAATAAATGAGTTTTAAATTCTTAAAACTCATACGAATATATTTGATCCCATAAAAGTGGTGGGAGAAGAATTTTATATTTAGCTAGGACAAGTTTCTTTCTAGTTTAAAAAAAATAAGAGAGGAAATCACATAAATACACGTCCAATCATTTTCCACATCTTTTAATTTCATATCCTTTAATGTTGAAATCATACTTAATAGAAATGAGTTTGTTAACAATGGTAAAAATAGCTAGTAACAAAAAATCAAACTTGGGAAGTATCTACCTCTGAACAGGCAGCATCTCCTCTCAGCAAGTCCTGGATATCTGTGTCTCCTTCTTTACCAAATCTAAAGGTGTATTCCCATCCCTGTTCTTTTTAGTTGGATCTGCTCCATGCTACAAAACAACCAAATGGTGTTTGTGTTTTCTGTAGTATTTTGGTATGTCTTGTTTCTTTATTTTTAACTTTACCTTCACTTGTCCAAAGAAAGATACATAGACTGTGAAAAACAGAGGCGATGCTATTTTTTGCAAATTCCTACTAGTAGTATAATGGATCCACTTTCTAACTACTTCCCAAGCAAAGTCCCACGCCACAGGATCAACCGTGCTGGTGAGAGGGAAAGGTGTCAAGGGCTTTTTACTTTCTGTGTCATATACTTCTTCAGACTCCATGCTGTCTCTGGAAACCACTTTTCCCTTTAATTACGGCATGGATATTAATGTTAAACAAATCTTAATTATTAATACAGAAAGATAATCAGTGTTAATGAAATGAGAAGAGGAAGACCCAGGTGGAAAAAGTATTAATACCAAGCGGAATCAGTAAAAAGAATGCTCGCTAATTTCAAAATATTTCCATTGTAAATCTGAGCACCTATCGTGAAATCAGGTAGAAATACATTAACGATTAATTTGATTTTAAAAGTTTAATCATCTATACCTATGAAATAAAGTAAATAAAAGTCAAGAATCTTTATCACAGGCCTGACACATACACTATTGGTCCACTGGAGAAACCTGGAATAACTAACCTAGACAATGAATTCATAGTCACCTAGAAGCTACTTCTTACTAACCAGTGAAAATAAAAATGAGTATCAAATAAATGAGTTTTAAATTCTTAAAACTCATACGAATATATTTGATCCCATAAAAGTGGTGGGAGAAGAATTTTATATTTAGCTAGGACAAGTTTCTTTCTAGTTTAAAAAAAATAAGAGAGGAAATCACATAAATACACGTCCAATCATTTTCCACATCTTTTAATTTCATATCCTTTAATGTTGAAATCATACTTAATAGAAATGAGTTTGTTAACAATGGTAAAAATAGCTAGTAACAAAAAAATCAAACTTGACAGGGAAGCTCATTTTTTCTTATACAAATGTCTTCTGATATTAATACTGTCAGTATCAGGTAAGTAATGCAAGCTAATTCAACTCTTTCCAAAACCTTGTTGAATTGGGACAAACTCAACAAAATCAAATCAGTTCAGAAAGGCACTTCAGCCACTACTCAAAGCTACGTAAGTGCCAGGATATCACGCTTCAACATTTCTTAGAACAGAAAATGGAAGTACTCTCTACAGCACTTACTGTACTGTATTATAGTACAAATCACTTTGATGTTATTTTACATCCTATCAAATAATAAATATAATCATTTATATTTTATAATTTTTAAAAGTACATACTTTTAAGAGGAGCTTGCAGATTTCGTATTTTCCCTTAGCTGCTGCTTCGTGGAGAGGGGTGAATTTCCACAAGTCGGCCACATTGACAGAAGCCCCATGTCTTACCAAGAGCTCAGCTACTTCATAGTGTCCGTATGAGCAAGCGTTATGAAGGGGCACCAAGCCACTAGACAGAAGAAAATTATTTTAAAGACATAGAATAAACCACTGTGCTAAATAATAGATATAATAATTCTCTATGGCATTTTACTATGACTCAACACTCACTTTGAAAAATAATTCTTGGATCTTGAAGTTAGAGTCCTCTATTTCCAAAGCTGGATTAAAAACTTCAAAAGTGTACCTTTTGATATAAGACTTCGCTTAGTTTCTCAGTGATGAATTTAAATTTCACAGCGATCTTTTTTTTTAATATTCCAACACACTTTTCATTCATTAATTAATCAATCAATTTATTTATTTTTGGTTGTGCCGGGCCTTCATTGCTGTGTGGGCTTTTCTCTAGCTGCAGCAAGTGGGTGGGGGGCTATTCGTTACTGCAGGGTGTGGGCTTCTCCTTGTGGAGGCCTCTCTTGCTACAGAGCATGTGCTCTAGGGGGAGGGCTTCAGTAGCCGTGTCACGTGGGCTCAGTACTTGCAGCTTCGGGGCTCCAGAGCACAGGCTCAATATCTGTGGCGCATGGGGCTTAGCTGCTCCAGGGCGTGTGGGATCTTCCCAGACCAGGGATCAAACCTGGGTTTCCTGAACTGAGTTTCCTTACTGAGCCACCAAGGAAGCCCCATAGCAATCTTTATCTTTAAAACTGTGATAGCTATACTCACTGAAAAAGATTCCATTAATACTTTTAATTCAGGTTTCACACTGGCAAGATAAAGAACAACACTACAAAGTGATTTCAGGAATAACTAATCAATAATCTGGTTTCATCATCTCTCAGATTTTCTTCCATTTGGATTTTCCTAATGAAAACTGTATGCTTACTTATAAAATACACAATGCAAGTTATTAACTTATTTATTTAGGTAAGTTCAAGTTTTTGTTTTTGGCTTTAATTTATTTTTATTCCCAATTATTCAATAGTAGTTTCTGCAAAGATTTAAATATTTACGTGCCAAGCAATGAGAACTCAAAATCCAAGTGATTCAGAAACTTCGGCATTCAGTAAAGAAAATAATGACATCAACCAGAAGCCCTAGTAAGATGTGCAAGCGTTATGAAGGGGCACCAAGCCACTAGACAGAAGAAAATTATTTTAAAGACATAGAATAAACCACTGTGCTAAATAATAGATATAATAATTCTCTATGGCATTTTACTATGACTCAACACTCACTTTGAAAAATAATTCTTGGATCTTGAAGTTAGAGTCCTCTATTTCCAAAGCTGGATTAAAAACTTCAAAAGTGTACCTTTTGATATAAGACTTCGCTTAGTTTCTCAGTGATGAATTTAAATTTCACAGCGATCTTTTTTTTTAAGATTCCAACACACTTTTCATTCATTAATTAATCAATCAATTTATTTATTTTTGGTTGTGCCGGGCCTTCATTGCTGTGTGGGCTTTTCTCTAGCTGCAGCAAGTGGGTGGGGGGCTATTCGTTACTGCAGGGTGTGGGCTTCTCCTTGTGGAGGCCTCTCTTGCTACAGAGCATGTGCTCTAGGGGGAGGGCTTCAGTAGCCGTGTCACGTGGGCTCAGTACTTGCAGCTTCGGGGCTCCAGAGCACAGGCTCAATATCTGTGGCGCATGGGGCTTAGCTGCTCCAGGGCGTGTGGGATCTTCCCAGACCAGGGATCAAACCTGGGTTTCCTGAACTGAGTTTCCTTACTGAGCCACCAAGGAAGCCCCATAGCAATCTTTATCTTTAAAACTGTGATAGCTATACTCACTGAAAAAGATTCCATTAATACTTTTAATTCAGGTTTCACACTGGCAAGATAAAGAACAACACTACAAAGTGATTTCAGGAATAACTAATCAATAATCTGGTTTCATCATCTCTCAGATTTTCTTCCATTTGGATTTTCCTAATGAAAACTGTATGCTTACTTATAAAATACACAATGCAAGTTATTAACTTATTTATTTAGGTAAGTTCAAGTTTTTGTTTTTGGCTTTAATTTATTTTTATTCCCAATTATTCAATAGTAGTTTCTGCAAAGATTTAAATATTTACGTGCCAAGCAATGAGAACTCAAAATCCAAGTGATTCAGAAACTTCGGCATTCAGTAAAGAAAATAATGACATCAACCAGAAGCCCTAGTAAGATGTGCAAGCTAGTCTGTGATGACTCTTAAGTTCTGATTTGAAGCCAGTTGACAAAAGGATGAAAGGATAAAAAGATGTTCCCATAAAAAAGGGTGCACCAAGGGCTCTTCTGGTGGTCCAGTGAGTAAAGAGCCCACTTTGCAGTGCAAGGGGCACTGGTTCGATACTGGCACAAGGTATTGAGTTAGCACATTTTTTTTTTTTTTAATTTTGGCCTCCTTTTATTGTTTTATTTATTTATTTTTCATCCATCTTTGTTCTTTGGTCTGTGTGGGTCTCCCATCACAGTGGCCTCTCGTCACAGAGTACCAGCTCTGGGCGCATGTGCTCCAGAGCGCTGGCTGGTAATTGGACACACCGGTCCAGCTGCTCTGTAGCATGTGGGATCTTCCCCAGCCAGGGATCAAACCCGTGCCCCTTGCACTACAAGGCGGGCTCTTAATCCACTGGACTACCAGGGAAGCCCGAGTTAGCACCGTTTTACTTAGAGAGATCAGGTTTCTTTTCGTTTTTAATGTTTTGAGATCAAAAATACTAAGTGCTAAAATGGGGCAATAGAAACAAACACTATTCCTCTCTAACGCACAGTAATACTTTGAAAGAGCTAGTGATTCGTATTAGATATTCGTGTCTGATGTGTACCTTTTAAAAGAGAAATAAATCTCAAATGGTTAACTGAAGTCTAGTAAAAGTGAAGGTGGTAGTTGCTCAGTTATGCCCAACTCTGTGCGACCCCATAAACTGTAGCCCTCCAGGCTTCTCGGTCCATGGAATTCTCCAGGCAAGAATACTGGAGTGGGTTGCCATTCTCTTCTCCAGGGGATCTTCCGACCCAGGGATGGAACCCAGGTCTCCTGCACTGCAGGCAGATTTTTTATCATCTGAGTCACAAAACTGGATGCTTACTTATAAAATACACAATGCAAGTTATTAACTTATTTATTTAGGTAAGTTCAAGTTTTTGTTTTTGGCTTTAATTTATTTTTATTCCCAATTATTCAATAGTAGTTTCTGCAAAGATTTAAATATTTACGTGCCAAGCAATGAGAACTCAAAATCCAAGTGATTCAGAAACTTCGGCATTCAGTAAAGAAAATAATGACATCAACCAGAAGCCCTAGTAAGATGTGCAAGCTAGTCTGTGATGACTCTTAAGTTCTGATTTGAAGCCAGTTGACAAAAGGATGAAAGGATAAAAAGATGTTCCCATAAAAAAGGGTGCACCAAGGGCTCTTCTGGTGGTCCAGTGAGTAAAGAGCCCACTTTGCAGTGCAAGGGGCACTGGTTCGATACTGGCACAAGGTATTGAGTTAGCACATTTTTTTTTTTTTTAATTTTGGCCTCCTTTTATTGTTTTATTTATTTATTTTTCATCCATCTTTGTTCTTTGGTCTGTGTGGGTCTCCCATCACAGTGGCCTCTCGTCACAGAGTACCAGCTCTGGGCGCATGTGCTCCAGAGCGCTGGCTGGTAATTGGACACACCGGTCCAGCTGCTCTGTAGCATGTGGGATCTTCCCCAGCCAGGGATCAAACCCGTGCCCCTTGCACTACAAGGCGGGCTCTTAATCCACTGGACTACCAGGGAAGCCCGAGTTAGCACCGTTTTACTTAGAAAATCAGGTTTCTTTTCGTTTTTAATGTTTTGAGATCAAAAATACTAAGTGCTAAAATGGGGCAATAGAAACAAACACTATTCCTCTCTAACGCACAGTAATACTTTGAAAGAGCTAGTGATTCGTATTAGATATTCGTGTCTGATGTGTACCTTTTAAAAGAGAAATAAATCTCAAATGGTTAACTGAAGTCTAGTAAAAGTGAAGGTGGTAGTTGCTCAGTTATGCCCAACTCTGTGCGACCCCATAAACTGTAGCCCTCCAGGCTTCTCGGTCCATGGAATTCTCCAGGCAAGAATACTGGAGTGGGTTGCCATTCTCTTCTCCAGGGGATCTTCCGACCCAGGGATGGAACCCAGGTCTCCTGCACTGCAGGCAGATTTTTTATCATCTGAGTCACAAGGGAAGCCCAACTGAAGTCTAAGTTGTGTGCTTTATTGCTAAAGAAATAAAGCAATGTAATTGCACAGTAAGGTGCTTATTTATATTTTGAGATGATATGAAATTAATTCAGGATATGGAAGCTCATTTCAGTTAAAACTTCCTTCTTGCTTTTCTAAATGGTTTCCATGGCTGCTTTAAACCCTGTCTAGATAAATTGAAATAGTTTCATAAGCTAATATAAAAATAGAGGCTATCGAATTAGTAAAAATAAAATTATGTTTCTATTAATATGGATGACTCTGGGATGGACGGCTTCTTTTTGGAAGAGATTACACATTTTTAATAGCAAAAAGAAGGATGAACAATAAACTATATAAACATATTTACATAATGCAATAAAATTCTATACATAGGCATTAAAAGGATGGCATGTACTATTTAGTACTGATATAGAAAGACATTCAAGATATTCTACGGGGTAAAGAAGGCAAATTGTAAAGCAGACTGTGTGGGATAACATCATTTATGTTTAAAAAAAAAAAAACCCACCACAACAGTACACACACTGGTGCATGTACTTCAAAACTCCAGACAATAACAACAAAATTTGGATGTTGCAATCTCTAGGAGGTAGAATGAGAAGGTATTTACATAGAGTTTTAATTTGGGGGGCTTCCCAGGTGGCTCAGTTGTTAAAAAAAAAAAAAAAAGTCTGCCTGCTAATGTAGGAGACATGGGTTTGATCCCTAGGTCGGGAAGATCCCCTGGAGAAGGAAATGGCTACCCACTCCAGTATTCTTGCCTGGGAAATCCCGTGGACAGAGGTGAGCCTGGAGGGCTACAGTCCATGGGGTCACAAAGAGTCAGATATGACTTAGCTGCTGGACAACAAGAAGAGCTTTAGGCTTTTCAACAAAAGGAAAAAAATCTATGAAGAAAAATGAATCGCACACATGAAGGTGGTAGTTGCTCAGTTATGCCCAACTCTGTGCATAAACTGTAGCCCTCCAGGTTGGCCATGAATTCTCCAGGCAAGAATACTGGAGTGGGTTGCCATTCTCTTCTCCAGGGGATCTTCCGACCCAGGGATGGAACCCAGGTCTCCTGCACTGCAGGCAGATTTTTTATCATCTGAGTCACAAGGGAAGCCCAACTGAAGTCTAAGTTGTGTGCTTTATTGCTAAAGAAATAAAGCAATGTAATTGCACAGTAAGGTGCTTATTTATATTTTGAGATGATATGAAATTAATTCAGGATATGGAAGCTCATTTCAGTTAAAACTTCCTTCTTGCTTTTCTAAATGGTTTCCATGGCTGCTTTAAACCCTGTCTAGATAAATTGAAATAGTTTCATAAGCTAATATAAAAATAGAGGCTATCGAATTAGTAAAAATAAAATTATGTTTCTATTAATATGGATGACTCTGGGATGGACGGCTTCTTTTTGGAAGAGATTACACATTTTTAATAGCAAAAAGAAGGATGAACAATAAACTATATAAACATATTTACATAATGCAATAAAATTCTATACATAGGCATTAAAAGGATGGCATGTACTATTTAGTACTGATATAGAAAGACATTCAAGATATTCTACGGGGTAAAGAAGGCAAATTGTAAAGCAGACTGTGTGGGATAACATCATTTATGTTTAAAAAAAAAAACCCACCACAACAGTACACACACTGGTGCATGTACTTCAAAACTCCAGACAATAACAACAAAATTTGGATGTTGCAATCTCTAGGAGGTAGAATGAGAAGGTATTTACATAGAGTTTTAATTTGGGGGGCTTCCCAGGTGGCTCAGTTGTTAAAAAAAAAAAAAAAAAGTCTGCCTGCTAATGTAGGAGACATGGGTTTGATCCCTAGGTCGGGAAGATCCCCTGGAGAAGGAAATGGCTACCCACTCCAGTATTCTTGCCTGGGAAATCCCGTGGACAGAGGTGAGCCTGGAGGGCTACAGTCCATGGGGTCACAAAGAGTCAGATATGACTTAGCTGCTGGACAACAAGAAGAGCTTTAGGCTTTTTAAAAAAGGGAAAAAAATCTATGAAGAAAAATGAATCGCACACAGTGTCTTCCTAACACATACCCTTTGTCTTTGGCATGCACGTCGGCACCGTGGTGGAGGAGGTACTCCACGACAGACACGCGGTTGTAGCCTGCCGCGAAGTGTAAGGGCGTGGAGTGCCGGCCCTCTAGGTCTCTGCAGTTCACATTCTGAGGGCTGCAAAGTTGCTTTTATTGAGACACACACAGACACAAAAAGAACATTAGTATTTACTCAAGAGTCTTGCACCAAAATACTGCAGGCATCTTATGAATATTTCTTTCCAAAGATTAGATAATACAAGTGATGCTTTAAAGTCAGCATGATGCTTTGCTTTACTGGTATCTACAAATATTCTTACTGTTTGCCGAGCAATTTCATCTTTTTCAACATTTTCTGGCCAAAATCCTAATCAAAAAGAAAACCTGTAATAAAGCAAACATTTTCAAGGCAAACGGTGCCTTTCTTTTTCGTTGCTACAAGGTTTTTCCCCGTGACAGCCCGGCTGGTTGCACCAGCATGGTCTTAGCCACTCTTTTCTCAAATAAGATCAACTGTGGTTGACTGTAGAACTACCTAGAATTCTTGACACCTTTGATGTGGCAACAAGAAGGATCTGGAAAAATTACATTCTCTCCCTCTGGGCCATTCATTTGGCCCTTTAATCCATCACAGCAGAGCCGTGCAGTCAGCAATGTTTCACCTGATCTTAGAGGGGATATTTGTCTAGGTCTCCAAGTCAAACTGATTCTGACCATATTCTAGCTTTTGGCCTTTTACCTCCTTTAGCTGTGTCCTCCAAATCTCCTCCCTGTCAACTGTTCCCCTTTTGAACATTATCATCTCAGCATGCTTACAGAGAAGTGGGAGCTAAGTTAGGCTGGAGGCTGCATCTCTGTCAGTGGCAGACGGGTGACGATACAAATATCAGAATAACAATTTATAAAGCATTTCATCTTTTTTCAGTCCTGGAGAAGGAAATGGGTATTCTTGCCTGGGAAATCCCGTGGACAGAGGTGAGCCTGGAGGGCTACAGTCCATGGGGTCACAAAGAGTCAGATATGACTTAGCTGCTGGACAACAAGAAGAGCTTTAGGCTTTTTAAAAAAGGGAAAAAAATCTATGAAGAAAAATGAATCGCACACAGTGTCTTCCTAACACATACCCTTTGTCTTTGGCATGCACGTCGGCACCGTGGTGGAGGAGGTACTCCACGACAGACACGCGGTTGTAGCCTGCCGCGAAGTGTAAGGCGTGGAGTGCCGGCCCTCTAGGTCTCTGCAGTTCACATTCTGAGGGCTGCAAAGTTGCTTTTATTGAGACACACACAGACACAAAAAGAACATTAGTATTTACTCAAGAGTCTTGCACCAAAATACTGCAGGCATCTTATGAATATTTCTTTCCAAAGATTAGATAATACAAGTGATGCTTTAAAGTCAGCATGATGCTTTGCTTTACTGGTATCTACAAATATTCTTACTGTTTGCCGAGCAATTTCATCTTTTTCAACATTTTCTGGCCAAAATCCTAATCAAAAAGAAAACCTGTAATAAAGCAAACATTTTCAAGGCAAACGGTGCCTTTCTTTTTCGTTGCTACAAGGTTTTTCCCCGTGACAGCCCGGCTGGTTGCACCAGCATGGTCTTAGCCACTCTTTTCTCAAATAAGATCAACTGTGGTTGACTGTAGAACTACCTAGAATTCTTGACACCTTTGATGTGGCAACAAGAAGGATCTGGAAAAATTACATTCTCTCCCTCTGGGCCATTCATTTGGCCCTTTAATCCATCACAGCAGAGCCGTGCAGTCAGCAATGTTTCACCTGATCTTAGAGGGGATATTTGTCTAGGTCTCCAAGTCAAACTGATTCTGACCATATTCTAGCTTTTGGCCTTTTACCTCCTTTAGCTGTGTCCTCCAAATCTCCTCCCTGTCAACTGTTCCCCTTTTGAACATTATCATCTCAGCATGCTTACAGAGAAGTGGGAGCTAAGTTAGGCTGGAGAGGCTGCATCTCTGTCAGTGGCAGACGGGTGACGATACAAATATCAGAATAACAATTTATAAAGCATTTCATCTTTTTTTTCAATGAGAGAATTATCTACCTGGGAAGTTAATCATCATCTTCATTTTACAGCTAAATAAACCAACGCTCAGAGAGGTTATGTGCTATCTTGTGTCATAGAGTTGGTATGGGGTAGAATAAAAACTCAAACCCCATTTTCTTGATTTGCTACATCATTGCTTACTTACTTCATTATCCAAATTTAGGGAAGTGATGTGAAGAGAGGTAATGAAACGAAGAAAAGAAAAAAAGGCAACAGAAACAGTGATGTTTTCTGGGATACAAGGCCTGACGACAGGGCTCTCCAGCTGTTTCACCGTCTTGTTGTGCCTGCCGCTGCCTGGAAGATTCCTATGCATATACTGAGGAGGGGCTGGCAGGGCGAGCCCAGTACTTTTCAGGTAGTGCAGTGTTTTACATGACAAGACGTCTGGGTATAAGGCAGAGACTAAAATCCAAAGAGCCACTGTCGTCTGGTCAGACTGTATCTTTTCATGACAAGTGAGTCTATGGCTACGTTAGTGATACATCATAGAACGAAAACATACTTGCCATCTGTAGGATCATGAGGATATTTTCCTAGAGCAAAGGTGAGAATCTCTTGGAAAAGGTCAAGAACACAGTTTCAAACTTTACTGTACTATTACCTGGGCTTGGACTAGCTTGAAAATTTATGTGTGGCCAAAAATAACACTTCAATTTTAAAAGTGGAAAGAAGTGAAAAGAGCGTTCATTTAACCAGCAGTAAAGTGACTAGAAAGTGGTTTAATGTAAGGTACATCCTAGGAAACCCTTCATAAGGTCTCTCTTGTTTACAGGTCCACTCTGCTCATCCCTTGTATTGCTTGGATTTGAGTCATTTCACTTAGAAACTTAAAATGAACTGGCAAGCAGAGGTTCCACAGAGTTTCACCTGATCAACTAGTTCCCTTTTGACCATACTACTTTTTACCTCCTTTAGCTGTGTCCTCCAAATCTCCTCCCTGTCAACTGTTCCCCTTTTGAACATTATCATCTCAGCATGCTTACAGAGAAGTGGGAGCTAAGTTAGGCTGGAGAGGCTGCATCTCTGTCAGTGGCAGACGGGTGACGATACAAATATCAGAATAACAATTTATAAAGCATTTCATCTTTTTTTTCAATGAGAGAATTATCTACCTGGGAAGTTAATCATCATCTTCATTTTACAGCTAAATAAACCAACGCTCAGAGAGGTTATGTGCTATCTTGTGTCATAGAGTTGGTATGGGGTAGAATAAAAACTCAAACCCCATTTTCTTGATTTGCTACATCATTGCTTACTTACTTCATTATCCAAATTTAGGGAAGTGATGTGAAGAGAGGTAATGAAACGAAGAAAAGAAAAAAAGGCAACAGAAACAGTGATGTTTTCTGGGATACAAGGCCTGACGACAGGGCTCTCCAGCTGTTTCACCGTCTTGTTGTGCCTGCCGCTGCCTGGAAGATTCCTATGCATATACTGAGGAGGGGCTGGCAGGGCGAGCCCAGTACTTTTCAGGTAGTGCAGTGTTTTACATGACAAGACGTCTGGGTATAAGGCAGAGACTAAAATCCAAAGAGCCACTGTCGTCTGGTCAGACTGTATCTTTTCATGACAAGTGAGTCTATGGCTACGTTAGTGATACATCATAGAACGAAAACATACTTGCCATCTGTAGGATCATGAGGATATTTTCCTAGAGCAAAGGTGAGAATCTCTTGGAAAAGGTCAAGAACACAGTTTCAAACTTTACTGTACTATTACCTGGGCTTGGACTAGCTTGAAAATTTATGTGTGTGGCCAAAAATAACACTTCAATTTTAAAAAGTGGAAAGAAGTGAAAAGAGCGTTCATTTAACCAGCAGTAAAGTGACTAGAAAGTGGTTTAATGTAAGGTACATCCTAGGAAACCCTTCATAAGGTCTCTCTTGTTTACAGGTCCACTCTGCTCATCCCTTGTATTGCTTGGATTTGAGTCATTTCACTTAGAAACTTAAAATGAACTGGCAAGCAGAGGTTCCACAGAGTAACCCAAGACACTAAACCACTGACTCACCTTCACAGTTTCCAAGTCTCCAGCTTTAGATGCTTCTAAGAGTCGATAGTCAACATCAGAGGTGCGTATGGGTGTGCTTTCTGCATAAAAGACAAGGAAGACTACTGCTGGTTTTTAAGAAATCACAGAGCAGCAAAGGAGGGAAATTTATTTGGTAACTGGAAAGAGAGAGATTAACATAAATACTGCTAGCGGTTTATAGTGAAAACTTTACTCATGTGAGGCAACTTCAGGCTTGGGGGCTGAATGAACGGGTTTCTAAAAGTGGATCTTGGATCTGCTATCAACAAGGGCTTTTAAATAAACCTTTAAAATATTACCCAGAACATAACTCCAGTGACTTACTATACATTCTGTATCACTGATGTATTCTTTCGCAAGTCATTATAGATATAACCTGGAACTGGATTGAAAAGTTCAGCCAGTATATGGTCTGCAGACTACAGACATACAAATTTTTTGCACAAATATTAGTTAAAAAAAATTATACTGGGGTTTCCCTGGTGGTCCAGTGGGTAAGGACACTGCCTTGCAGTGTAAGGGGCGTCAGTTTGATCCCTGGTCTGGGAGGATCCCACGTGCCATGGAGCGGCTGGACTGATGTGTCCAACTACCAAGCCGGAGCTCTGGAGTGCGTGCACCCGGAGCTGGTGCTCTGCAGTGAGAGAGGCCACTGCAATGGGAGGCCCACACAGGCCCGAGAACAAAGATAATGAAAGATCAATAGAAGTGGCCAAAAAAAAAAAAAAAAAAAACTATACTGTCTTCAAAATAAAAAAGCTTTTTAATGTATTTTTTATTATTTTCCAGATCAATAAAAAATATGAAGAATTAAATTAAGAAGTTTTGGCACATGCTAAATTAGCCATTTAATGATCTATATAAAGTTTTATCTTACTAATCAATTTTTAAGAAGAATTATCAAAATAAAAAATTTCATTTGTGATTCAGTATTTAATTTCATCTTTTACTAGCAGCCATACATTCCACTGTATTCATTTAGAAGACATTTTAAAAGTGTTGATGGAGCTAATCTGCTTAATTTATTCAATCCTTTCCTGCCCATTTTGTCAATTACCTCTAAAAACTATGTATAGTATATTATGAGAAATTCTGATGTCATAGCTATATGTTTGCCCGATTTATAGTTCCAACTTACAGAAACTAACCTAAAATTCACTACTAGTACAAATGCAAGAGAAAAATTTGGACTGTTTGAAGTTAAGAATTACAAAAAGGAGAATAAAGAACTACAAAAAGGAGAGGGTGAGAATTGAAGATCATTACCATATGATTTGTAATTTTCTCTATCTGATAGATTTTAGAGTGATCATAATTCCACTGTTTATAGGCTTTTTATGTAACCTTTGATCATAACACTTACAAGTCTGGTTTTCAACATACCACTGAAAAAAGAAAAAAAATCAAAGAAAAGGGTTGCTTCTTCTCAGGACACCTGCAGCTACCCCACCAAAACAGGTTAATGGGCAGGGCCACAGGCTAAACCGCAAGCAAGAAAGGCAGGAAACACATTCAGGCCAGGAAACTACTCCTAAGAGCCACTTAAAACAAGGGGCACGGAGTCTGTGTAGCAGTGGACAGACATGGAAGAGAAGAACAGAATGCAGTGTCTGCCGTGTGAACGTACCGCTCAGAATCTGCTGCACGGCTTCGTTCCCCATCTGGGCCGCAGTGAAGCCTTGTAAGGAGATGATGGAGGGATCAGAGCCGTAGCTCAGCAGCAGGCGGCAGGTCTGGAGGTGACCAGCGAGGGCAGCTCTATGCAAAGCAGTCTGGCCAAGGGTGTCCAGTGCATTCATCTGAAAAAGCATTGGGGGGGGCATATGGGACCAAGCAGCTACTTTGTTCCCTTTTACATTCTAGCAAAGAAATTCTTATGAGAAAAGTCAATTTTCAACTTTTTTGAAAAATACTGCAGAGTATTCTTTAACTACTCATGAACTCCTGCTACTGATTCTAAAGAAATACCATCTTCTTAGCTGCCCTTCTCTGACTGTCTTATTGCAGATCATAATATACCCACCCCTTCCCTGATGGACTGTCTTCCTTACCATCCTCCACTCCCTGCTACTCTCCTCAACTAGACAACTAGAGGCCTCTGTAAGGTCCCCAACGGCTGGGACTCTTGTCTGAGGCTCGCTGCCTGTCACGTCAAAGACACATAGTAAATACCTTTGGATTAATGGGTTCTATGATACTTGTTCCCAGAATGTAAAGACGACAGAATAAACAAAGATAGAGTAGTTAATTACAGTTCTAATTTCAGTAAATCATTATAAGAGAATGACTGACTTGAATTACAAACACATTTAACCAAAATCATGATTTGAAAATTTAAAGGTTCCTTTTTAAAACTTAGGAAAATGATAATGGAAGAACAGTTACTTTTAAGACTATTAAGACAATGTTAAACTTTGGATCATGTTTATAATTTGATCAAAACTAACTAGTCCTAACCTGTTTCCCAGCATGCCCCAGAGAAGACCACTCCAGTCAGCCCAAAGTCGCTGTTCACTGTCCACGAAGCTCCTCTCAGAGAAGCCCGTGTTCTGCCTTTCTGGATGACGAGATCCAGGGCAAGTCTCACCTCGTCTAAGAAGTCTTCCTTGACTACCTGAAGCCTTGATGATTACTTCCTTTCTGAATACCTACATCAATTCAGCACTACTTTATAAATTAGAATGCTGGGATACTGTTTGTTTACCAAATAAAATGAAGGTTACTGAAGTGTGGACTGTATTTTCCATGTACATAGGTTTTCTGCATCTACAAAGCTCCTATTACTGGTACACAGTAAATTCACAAATACAGGCTGGTTGGTTATTCAGAACACCTGTGTACCCTTACCAAACACAAGAGTAAGAGAGGATTTAAGATAATTGGTCTTCTTGTCTCCAGTTTTTCATTGGTTTAAGTAAAGCAAGGGGTCAAACAAATTCTTAATGGTATTTCACAAGATTCACCTGAAAAAGCATTGGGGGGGGCATATGGGACCAAGCAGCTACTTTGTTCCCTTTTACATTCTAGCAAAGAAATTCTTATGAGAAAAGTCAATTTTCAACTTTTTTGAAAAATACTGCAGAGTATTCTTTAACTACTCATGAACTCCTGCTACTGATTCTAAAGAAATACCATCTTCTTAGCTGCCCTTCTCTGACTGTCTTATTGCAGATCATAATATACCCACCCCTTCCCTGATGGACTGTCTTCCTTACCATCCTCCACTCCCTGCTACTCTCCTCAACTAGACAACTAGAGGCCTCTGTAAGGTCCCCAACGGCTGGGACTCTTGTCTGAGGCTCGCTGCCTGTCACGTCAAAGACACATAGTAAATACCTTTGGATTAATGGGTTCTATGATACTTGTTCCCAGAATGTAAAGACGACAGAATAAACAAAGATAGAGTAGTTAATTACAGTTCTAATTTCAGTAAATCATTATAAGAGAATGACTGACTTGAATTACAAACACATTTAACCAAAATCATGATTTGAAAATTTAAAGGTTCCTTTTTAAAACTTAGGAAAATGATAATGGAAGAACAGTTACTTTTAAGACTATTAAGACAATGTTAAACTTTGGATCATGTTTATAATTTGATCAAAACTAACTAGTCCTAACCTGTTTCCCAGCATGCCCCAGAGAAGACCACTCCAGTCAGCCCAAAGTCGCTGTTCACTGTCCACCAAGCTCCTCTCAGAGAAGCCCGTGTTCTGCCTTTCTGGATGACGAGATCCAGGGCAAGTCTCACCTCGTCTAAGAAGTCTTCCTTGACTACCTGAAGCCTTGATGATTACTTCCTTTCTGAATACCTACATCAATTCAGCACTACTTTATAAATTAGAATGCTGGGATACTGTTTGTTTACCAAATAAAATGAAGGTTACTGAAGTGTGGACTGTATTTTCCATGTACATAGGTTTTCTGCATCTACAAAGCTCCTATTACTGGTACACAGTAAATTCACAAATACAGGCTGGTTGGTTATTCAGAACACCTGTGTACCCTTACCAAACACAAGAGTAAGAGAGGATTTAAGATAATTGGTCTTCTTGTCTCCAGTTTTTCATTGGTTTAAGTAAAGCAAGGGGTCAAACAAATTCTTAATGGTATTTCACAAGATTCACCATGAAATACTGACAAATTCATTTATATCACATTTGCTAGCAGAAAAATGACTGTTCACACATAGACATCAGAAAAACACAGTCATTATACTGATAGAAAATATAAGTGGTCAAACTAAACTTCTTGAATTTTTCCATTTCTTCATCAAAGGAGAAAAACTTAAAACTGAGAACATTCTAATCACTAACTTTTTTTTTTTGGAAACTGGATAGGACAGCAATTCAATTATAGTGATGGAAATTCTCAGTCCAGCTCGGCAAATCGTGGGAATGTGGCTTGAGAACTGCCAGTTTAAAAGAAAGCTCTCACTAAGCTATTCCTCAGCTCAAACTCAGGGACTCTGTAGTGTCTTCACACTAAATCTTTTTGCATGTCATTAATGGATCCATCACCTCTCTTTCTGGTATATTTTTTCATCACAGTCTGATAGGCCTGTTATGCTTCCTTTCTGAAAGTGTTGTTTCTAAAGTCATTGCAAAGGCTAAAATTTGCCTTTGGTCAAGATTAGCCTTGAAGAGACTTTAGCAATGCAATGGTAGAGGCAGATGTAGTTTCTCAGTAAATCTAACACTAGCCAGTTTCACTTCCAGTGTCTGAGCAAATCAACTCAACAGCAGATAAAGTACAGACACTATTTTTAAACATTTATAACACACTATGTGTAAGAAGTGGTTACCTCTATAAACGTAGAAAGCCACAGATTCACTGCTCCCATTTTTTAGTCACTCTGGGACACAAACTCACAGAGTGAAAATAATGAGCAAAAATCACCACTCACTAGTATAAGGACAGGATGCAACTCCATTTAAGCAGCACTTACCAACACTAGGCTCTGTGCAGATACAACATGTACTAATATACTGTAAGCTGTTTAAAAGCAGAGACTATGCTTTTAAGATTTTCTTAGAGAGAATGACTGAATACTGCAATGATATGTGGCTGAAACGTGTAAGACATAAAATTATGACTAAGAAGTGCTCAAAACTGCTTTGGAAACCAGTAAGCAGACTCTAAGGAAATGGTAAGGGAACCCTTTCAAAATTATAGTCAGTGTCAACAGCCTAGTCAACAACTAACTGTGAGTTCAAGGGGTGTGAGCTCACCCCTTGCCTAAACTTAAGTTCTTTTGGTCCACATCACTCATTCGGTACTTTACCATGAATTATTCTGTGTCACTTTTGTACTTAGGCATATAAACTCACATACTTTTACTTTAAGTATAAACATGTGCATGTCCCAGACTAAACCTGATTTCAAGTAATCTGAGAGTTGAAAACAGTCTCTATATTGTTTTAGCTAGAGTGGCATTTTCTTTCTGTCCAAATCAGGGCATTTTGAAATTAAAAGCAAACAATAAAATCAACAATAGAGGGACACAGAAATCTGAAACAGGTCTACATCCTGGTAGACAGAGACTACAACAAAGGAGCAAGGTGGCAGGCATATTATATAACTTCTTTAACTCGAAGTTAAGAAACACTGGGCTTCCCTGGTGGCTCACACAGAAAAGAATCCACCTGCAATGCAGGAGACCTGAGTTCGATTCCTAGATTAGGAAGATCCCCTGGAGAAAGGAATGGCTACCCACTCCAATATTTTTGCTTGGAGAATTCCATGAAGAGAGAGTCTGGCGGGCTGCAAGTCCATGAGGTTGCAAAGAGTCATACACAACTGAGAAACTAATGCTTTCACTTTTTTTTTTTTTAAGAAAAATTAACTCTATATGATTCCATTTTGTTGAATATTGCTAAATGATTTCGCCAACTATCATACATATACCTTGAGACTACATTTCCATATTTGGTTTTCTAAGAGAGAGTAACTGTTCCCTAGGAAGTTTATCGACCTGAAGCAGGATTTGTTCATGCCATTTGCCTGTTCAAAAATTTCCAATGGTTCTCCAAGTATTACGAGAATAAAACCCAAACTCCCCAACAGAGACTACTCAGGTCTTGCTCCAGTATGTATTTTCAGACTTTCATCATTCCACTATTAACTACCTACCTGTTACTCCACCTACTGAACTAACTACTCCTAACTTATGACTAACAACTCCTTTGCTTTCCTGACTGAGTCATGATGTAAAATGTATTCTTTGTATTTTGTCTATGTATCTAGTTCCTGGACATCGCTGGTGGAAATTCTATTTTCTCCATGGAATTTCTCCACTCCCTCCCCTAACCTGCCACCACTAAAATAAGCAATTGGTCTCTCCTCTGAATAGCAACCTACCTGTACTTTCCAACTAGACAGCAGATACTCCAGTAGACTGTTAGATGAGGCTATGTTTAGATGTTAGGTCCCTTAAGACAAGAATCTTGATCAAATTCAAACTTCCTATATACCTCATAGTAATAAGTTCAATGCTTTGCACACTGGGTGTTTGAACATCATTGGTAAATGGATGGCTCAAAAGAATAACAAATTAGTAAATTCTGATGATAAAAGTTTTGGATAGGGCTTTTAAAAAAAGCAAACAATAAAATCAACAATAGAGGGACACAGAAATCTGAAACAGGTCTACATCCTGGTAGACAGAGACTACAACAAAGGAGCAAGGTGGCAGGCATATTATATAACTTCTTTAACTCGAAGTTAAGAAACACTGGGCTTCCCTGGTGGCTCACACAGAAAAGAATCCACCTGCAATGCAGGAGACCTGAGTTCGATTCCTAGATTAGGAAGATCCCCTGGAGAAAGGAATGGCTACCCACTCCAATATTTTTGCTTGGAGAATTCCATGAAGAGAGAGTCTGGCGGGCTGCAAGTCCATGAGGTTGCAAAGAGTCATACACAACTGAGAAACTAATGCTTTCACTTTTTTTTTTTTTAAGAAAAATTAACTCTATATGATTCCATTTTGTTGAATATTGCTAAATGATTTCGCCAACTATCATACATATACCTTGAGACTACATTTCCATATTTGGTTTTCTAAGAGAGAGTAACTGTTCCCTAGGAAGTTTATCGACCTGAAGCAGGATTTGTTCATGCCATTTGCCTGTTCAAAAATTTCCAATGGTTCTCCAAGTATTACGAGAATAAAACCCAAACTCCCCAACAGAGACTACTCAGGTCTTGCTCCAGTATGTATTTTCAGACTTTCACCATTCCACTATTAACTACCTACCTGTTACTCCACCTACTGAACTAACTACTCCTAACTTATGACTAACAACTCCTTTGCTTTCCTGACTGAGTCATGATGTAAAATGTATTCTTTGTATTTTGTCTATGTATCTAGTTCCTGGACATCGCTGGTGGAAATTCTATTTTCTCCATGGAATTTCTCCACTCCCTCCCCTAACCTGCCACCACTAAAATAAGCAATTGGTCTCTCCTCTGAATAGCAACCTACCTGTACTTTCCAACTAGACAGCAGATACTCCAGTAGACTGTTAGATGAGGCTATGTTTAGATGTTAGGTCCCTTAAGACAAGAATCTTGATCAAATTCAAACTTCCTATATACCTCATAGTAATAAGTTCAATGCTTTGCACACTGGGTGTTTGAACATCATTGGTAAATGGATGGCTCAAAAGAATAACAAATTAGTAAATTCTGATGATAAAGAATACAGTTTTGATATACCATTCTTTATACTGAACAAACATTAGAGACTATCAAAATACTGTCTAACCAAAATCCATGTATTCTTCTTTCTCCAAAAATCTGGAGGGTAAAAAAAAAAAAGCTAAATGCCTGAGCTGACAGAATTATTTAATATTGAAAATAACTGATTCACTTTATACTTGGTAATAGTATAATTTAAGATGTTACAGATTTTTCCAAGCCATTGTTATCCACAGTCGGATGGACACAGGTAAAAGCATCCCCTTTAAGGAAGCAAATAAACAAAATGACCACCAGTTTAATTCTTAGCTAGAATTCTGCTCCAGTGATCAATATTATATTCTCATAGGTTTCTTTCTTTCTTTCTTTTTTAAAGATTTATTTATTTATTTATTTGGCGGGGGTAGGGAAGGAGGGGGGCAGGCGGGCTACTTCTATTGGTCTTTCATTTGTCTATTTTCATCCATCTTTGTTCTTTGGCCCGTGTGGGCCTCCCATCGTGGTGGCCTCTGTTGTCACAGAGCACTGGCTCTGGGCGCATGTGCTCCAGAGCTCCAGCTCGGTGACTGGACACATCGGTCCAGCCGCTCCGGGGCACGTGGGATCTCCCCAGGCCAGGGATCGAACCGGCGCCCCCTGCACTGCAAGGCGGTGTCCTTACCCACTGAACCACCAGGGGAACCCCTCTCATAGGTTTTAATCCTTGAATATTTTATGAACCCACCACAGAGTATAACATTTGTTTGGGAAGTTAGACTTTAATATACTTTGAGAAACATGAAACTAGATTAATGCTTACTAGCAAAACTTGAGTATTATTATTTGTATACAACTTTCACACGGAATTTAAAAAGAAGCAATCAGATTTTCTGGAAAATATATCATAATGGGACACATTTCTCTGCTTTCTTTAAAAAAGACTCTCCTCTGAATAGCAACCTACCTGTACTTTCCAACTAGACAGCAGATACTCCAGTAGACTGTTAGATGAGGCTATGTTTAGATGTTAGGTCCCTTAAGACAAGAATCTTGATCAAATTCAAACTTCCTATATACCTCATAGTAATAAGTTCAATGCTTTGCACACTGGGTGTTTGAACATCATTGGTAAATGGATGGCTCAAAAGAATAACAAATTAGTAAATTCTGATGATAAAGAATACAGTTTTGATATACCATTCTTTATACTGAACAAACATTAGAGACTATCAAAATACTGTCTAACCAAAATCCATGTATTCTTCTTTCTCCAAAAATCTGGAGGGTAAAAAAAAAAAAGCTAAATGCCTGAGCTGACAGAATTATTTAATATTGAAAATAACTGATTCACTTTATACTTGGTAATAGTATAATTTAAGATGTTACAGATTTTTCCAAGTCATTGTTATCCACAGTCGGATGGACACAGGTAAAAGCATCCCCTTTAAGGAAGCAAACAAACAAAATGACCACCAGTTTAATTCTTAGCTAGAATTCTGCTCCAGTGATCAATATTATATTCTCATAGGTTTCTTTCTTTCTTTCTTTTTTAAAGATTTATTTATTTATTTATTTGGCGGGGGTAGGGAAGGAGGGGGGCAGGCGGGCTACTTCTATTGGTCTTTCATTTGTCTATTTTCATCCATCTTTGTTCTTTGGCCCGTGTGGGCCTCCCATCGTGGTGGCCTCTGTTGTCACAGAGCACTGGCTCTGGGCGCATGTGCTCCAGAGCTCCAGCTCGGTGACTGGACACATCGGTCCAGCCGCTCCGGGGCACGTGGGATCTCCCCAGGCCAGGGATCGAACCGGCGCCCCCTGCACTGCAAGGCGGTGTCCTTACCCACTGAACCACCAGGGAAGCCCTCTCATAGGTTTTTAATCCTTGAATATTTTATGAACCCACCACAGAGTATAACATTTGTTTGGGAAGTTAGACTTTAATATACTTTGAGAAACATGAAACTAGATTAATGCTTACTAGCAAAACTTGAGTATTATTATTTGTATACAACTTTCACACGGAATTTAAAAAGAAGCAATCAGATTTTCTGGAAAATATATCATAATGGGACACATTTTCTCTGCTTTCTTTAAGGGGCACTTACATTGCCCACATGCCCTAAGTATCAGCAAAACAAGCTGGAGAGCATAGCTGATCAGACTCGAGGTGCTGAGCTGATTCATACACTCCCCTTCTCATTCCCAGGACATGGGAGAGATGGTGGCTGCAGGTGGCATATGTTTAAGCCAAAGGCTTATCAAGTAAGGGCTGTAAAGATCATATTTAGGCCGCAGGGAAGTACAACAGTCTACAAAAATATTACAGTCTATAAAAAGAAAAATGAAGCAGATGAACAAAGACTGGCAGAGTAAAGAAACCCATGCCATCTCAGAAGGACAGAGATAAACACAGAGGGGACAGCAGACAAGGTGACTAACAGCTGTTTCCAAATTCACTGTCTTTGTGAATTTCAGCTACAACTCCTACAGATTATTTCTTTGGGATTAACCCTGTGACCATCTCACAGAGGTAATAAGCCAGATTTCTCCTTTTGCCTACTTTAGTAGATCTAACGGAATGGTAACTGTCTTGAAACACTGGCCTCTTTGGACTTTATTTTGATATGATCAATCCTCAGCTATGATTTGAACCATAAAAGCTACTTCTCTATTTTTAAAAGAATTTCAACATCTTTGGGCTAACAGAATCTGCTTATCAAGCCACCTCTACAAGAGAATTAATAAAATCCTTATAAGGAGCTAACACATGTCTCCAAAGTGAGCAAAGATTCTTGATCATTCTCATTGTGAGAAATAAGCCCATTAAACGCCAATTACTATTGACACAATTTCTTCTTACTTACAGTGTAAACAAATCTGTCCAATTAAGACATATGAACATTAAAAATATTTTCTTCATGTTCCGCACACTGAACAGATTCTCACTAATGACCAAACAACAGTGCTTTTATGTATGAAAAAGGCACTTCTGTATCAAACCTATTTTTTTCTTTTTTATTATTTTTATTTTACTTTACTTTTACAGAGTTTCGTTGTTTACAGCTATACACAAACCTGAATCAGTCATAGGTAGACCCTTGAACCCTCCCACCTGCACCCCTGCCACACCCTCCCCCTCCAGTTTGCTGCGTAGCCCCCATGTAATTTCCCTTCGTCTTACAGTGTATTCACAAGGGTTGTCTCTTTTATGTATGGCAGTGTAGGTTTCCATGTTACTCTTTCCATACTTCTCACCCATTCTTCCCTCCCTTCAATGTCCATAAGTCTATTCTCTATGTCTATTTCTCCACTGTTGCTCTGCATGTGCATTTATCAGTGCCATCTTTCTAGATTCCATATATGTGCTAGTATACTATATATGTCCTCTTTTGACTTCACTTTGTATAATAAGCTCTAGATTCACCCATCTCATTAGGATTGATTCAAATGCATTTCTTTCTACGGCTGAGAAATATTCCATTGTATATATGTGCCATAGCTTCTTTATCCATTCATCTGTTGATGGACCTCGAGGTTGCTTCCATGTTCTAGCTATTGTAAAAAGTGCTGCAGTGAACATTGGGGTACATGTGTCTCTTTTCAATTTTGATCTCCTCAGGGTGTATGCCTATTAGTGGGATTGCTGGGTCATACAGTGGATCTCTATTTTTAAAGGAATCTATATACTGTCTTCTATAGTGGTTGTATTAATTTATATTCCCACCAACAGTACAAGAGCGTTCCCTTTTCTCCGCACCTTCTCCAGCATTTATGGTCTGTAAATTTTTTGATGATGGTCACTGAGACTAGTGCAAGGTGGTATCTCATTGTAGTTTCATGATTCAAAACTTTTGTTTCTAGGTAATAATAATACCATATGCAACTAGGGCTTAGGTTCTACTTAATATTGAGGGCAGACAAAGCAGTAGCAATAGAATGCAAAATGTCAGGGTAGATGATTAACAATAATAAATTAAAAAGATAAAATCTTCATGTCTCTTATTTAGGCTTTATAGTACTCTTGCAAAGGAGGAGGTTATATATTTTTTTAAGGTACAGAAGCTTACTCTTATAAAAGTGGATTTCTCAAGTAAGTTAGTTACTAACCCAGTCTTATAACCACCATTTCCTTACTGGTCACTTTCTCTTCTTTTGCTGGATACTGTCTGCTTGCTTCTCTGGACCCACATCCATCCTCCCTGCTGCTTTGAGTCCTGGGAAAATCACTTGTGTAGATGGCAGCAATGGCTTTTTTGTCTTTAACCTTTTGTTGTTACTTGGCCAGTGGAGGTCACAAGGGGGCTGGTGGGAAGAAGAATGAGGAGTAGGAGGAGACTTACCCTTTATCAAAAGCTATAGATGCTGTCAGGTGGTCTTCTCTACCCAGTGCCCCCTTTCGTTGCTCTTTCAGGCCCAGGAATGATGATACCTCCCACCTGCTGCTGGTACTACCTCATCCCTTGATTTCTTAAACCTTGCCCACACTTTTGTGGATAATTCCTTTATTAAATATTCCCTAAATTACCCATTTTGAGTGTGCTCTTCATTGCCAAAACCCCAACTAACACAAATTTCTACCTCTATGCCTTTGGAACACTTCCTTCAAAAGGTGTGTGTGTGTGTGTGTGTGTGTGTGTGTGTGTGTGCGCGCGGGCGCTATGCTCACTCAGTCGTGTCTGAGTCTTTGTGATCCCACCAGGCTCCTCTATCCCTGCAATTTTTCCAGGCAACAATACTAGAGTGGGTTGCTATTTCCTTCTTCAGGGGAACTTCCCAACCCTGAAGTTGATGCAGGATCAAACCTGCATCTCTTGCATCTCCTGCAATGGTAGGCTGATTCTTTACCACTGTGCTGCCTGGGAAACCCTCTTCCCAACACTGTTCCCAAAAGTACAAGAGCGTTCCCTTTTCTCCGCACCTTCTCCAGCATTTATGGTCTGTAAATTTTTTGATGATGGTCACTGAGACTAGTGCAAGGTGGTATCTCATTGTAGTTTCATGATTCAAAACTTTTGTTTCTAGGTAATAATAATACCATATGCAACTAGGGCTTAGGTTCTACTTAATATTGAGGGCAGACAAAGCAGTAGCAATAGAATGCAAAATGTCAGGGTAGATGATTAACAATAATAAATTAAAAAGATAAAATCTTCATGTCTCTTATTTAGGCTTTATAGTACTCTTGCAAAGGAGGAGGTTATATATTTTTTTAAGGTACAGAAGCTTACTCTTATAAAAGTGGATTTCTCAAGTAAGTTAGTTACTAACCCAGTCTTATAACCACCATTTCCTTACTGGTCACTTTCTCTTCTTTTGCTGGATACTGTCTGCTTGCTTCTCTGGACCCACATCCATCCTCCCTGCTGCTTTGAGTCCTGGGAAAATCACTTGTGTAGATGGCAGCAATGGCTTTTTTGTCTTTAACCTTTTGTTGTTACTTGGCCAGTGGAGGTCACAAGGGGGCTGGTGGGAAGAAGAATGAGGAGTAGGAGGAGACTTACCCTTTATCAAAAGCTATAGATGCTGTCAGGTGGTCTTCTCTACCCAGTGCCCCCTTTCGTTGCTCTTTCAGGCCCAGGAATGATGATACCTCCCACCTGCTGCTGGTACTACCTCATCCCTTGATTTCTTAAACCTTGCCCACACTTTTGTGGATAATTCCTTTATTAAATATTCCCTAAATTACCCATTTTGAGTGTGCTCTTCATTGCCAAAACCCCAACTAACACAAATTTCTACCTCTATGCCTTTGGAACACTTCCTTCAAAAGGTGTGTGTGTGTGTGTGTGTGTGTGTGTGTGTGTGTGTGCGCGCGGGCGCTATGCTCACTCAGTCGTGTCTGAGTCTTTGTGATCCCACCAGGCTCCTCTATCCCTGCAATTTTTCCAGGCAACAATACTAGAGTGGGTTGCTATTTCCTTCTTCAGGGGAACTTCCCAACCCCTGAAGTTGATGCAGGATCAAACCTGCATCTCTTGCATCTCCTGCAATGGTAGGCTGATTCTTTACCACTGTGCTGCCTGGGAAACCCCTCTTCCCAACACTGTTCCACAAACACAAGCAATCCTCAAAGGTTTTTCCTTGACTCTCAACTCACCTCTCCACATTCTCTACCCAGAACCTTCCACAGTCTCATGGTGTGTGATCATCATGCCAATGGCTTCCCAATACACGTTTCTAACCCTAAACAGTCTTTCATACTCCAGTGCTGTGTTTCCAAATACTAGCTTTATTTCATGTCCTCCTGTTCTTCTATATTAACTCCTAGTACAAAATCCTAACTAACACATAGGACACCAGTATTTCTCTCTAGCTTTCTTAATCCCCCAATTATATTACCATTTTCTAAGTCTATTCAAGTGCCCAATTCACTTTCAAGTAACACAGTTAGTCTTTCACAAATGGCTTTTGTCTTTCTCTTTTTTCCTCATTCCTGATGACACTGAACTGCTTTAGGATTAGCTTCAAGTTTGGTAATTGCATTAACTTCCAAACTGGTATTTCTTACAGTATCCAGCACACTATCAGTTTACACCTCAATGGTGAACAAGTGGATCAAAATAAATTATAAAGGGATTATATACATATGTCTTATATAAAATCTAGACAATTAGGGGAAATACATAGTACATAAATTTGGAAAGACAAACATGGAAAAATTATAATGCTCATACTTACTTCTAATCAAAGAAAGTATAAAAATTAAATATAAATATTACCAAGTTCGATCTAAGCAAGACAAATTAATTAATGGCATTAGATCTCCCTACCAAATCCTCTGCCTTTTCTGACTTGCTAGTCTTCGCTTGAAAAATGGGTTCACAGTGAGGAGGGGAAGATAGCAGAAGGGTGGAAGCGGTGTAAGAGGGCTGAATTGTAATTCAAGGGCGGGGCTGCATGTTCAGAAGGTGCTTTTAGAATCAAATGGGAAGAATGAGTTGTTAAAAAATCAAACTGAAACCACAATGTCCCCAGAAAGAACACCAGTCAGGCAAACCTTAGGGCCCATCAATAGCAAAATTGGGGTTTTATAGCAAGCTTTTACTAATGCGTTAGTCACCAAATGTATCAACCCCTAGGGAAAACAGTCTTTCTTGGAACTAGGGAATGAGTGAATGGGAGGGTGGAAGCTGGTATCTATTGGTTCATAATCCTAATTTTTTTTTCCATTTAAAGTGCTTATTAATAGGAGCTCTCAATTTCTTTGAACTGCAGTGGAAGGACTAGGGAAGATATACTAGTCTAAAAGTCATTCTGCAACACTGGCAGGGAGTTTAAAATTACACACATGCCTCACTGATGAACTGCAACATTATTGATGAGAATGTACTGTGAACATGAAGGGCAGAAAAAGATTTAGAGCTACAGATCTGGAGTAATGCTGACTAGGATAGGTTATATAAAATAATGTTATTTCTCATTGAATCTTCATGAAATAAAATGACTCACGGGAGACAACAAATAGATACTTTCCCGAAATGAAGGGCATTATTCATGGCTGTTCAAGAACATTATAAATGCCATAAGATATTTTTAAAAATAGGTCAAGAATAAACACATCATGCTCTTAAGAGCAGCAGAAAGTCCACTTGGCTTATTATTTCCTGCTTGATAGAGCAATAAGACATTATTTATGTAACAATGCAGTAGTTGTACCCTTTAATTAGGTAACAAATTTATAGAACTCTGTTCCTTTCATTCCAGTTCACCCTGCCTCTTTAATTAACCATCAACAGCCCTTTTTAAGCAAGGATACACAGATTTTTGGATCATGCACCTCACGAGTAAAAGTGTTTTGAGAACCCTCTCAACATACATTTATATTCATCTGCAAATTATGACCAAGCAGCACTAAACTAATGCATAATAACTAGTATTAAACTTATATAAAAGGAGAAATTACAAAGAATGGAAAGCAGATGAAACAATTAAAAATTTAAAACATTTAAATTATCACTGGTGTGAAATATCATTTGGTTCAATTAAAAAAGCTTTAAAAAAATCTTATAAAATTGTAATGTAGATTTGAGGGTGTGATTCTAAGTTCATTTTCAATAGCTGGCCCTACTGGCTAGATTTCTCATAGATATGTGGTACAACTGGAAAAACGGCATTGTTAGTAAAGTCTTCTAAATCACAGTGCTTATTTTTAATGTAATTTACTAATTATGCTAAGGCTTTAACTGAATTTTGCTAGTAAAATTACATCTTTTTTGCCTCTTGCAAACTTATCATGAGGTGTTGCAGTAAAATGTCTTTAATAGGTTCAAAAACTACCTGAACTGAAATTAACAACAACAACTTTAAAACAGGTTAGAAAATTCTGTTGTCCCGTTTCATAATACATAGATATGACAGTTAGTTGATAGACATACATCAATTGTTGGCAAAAAAATCACAAAACCGTGGATATTTTCTAAAATCAATTTTCAAAATGTCCTCTTCATTTGTTAAAGTTCCTTTTATAAAGCAGTTGAGAATGTACTGTGAACATGAAGGGCAGAAAAAGATTTAGAGCTACAGATCTGGAGTAATGCTGACTAGGATAGGTTATATAAAATAATGTTATTTCTCAGTGAATCTTCATGAAATAAAATGACTCACGGGAGACAACAAATAGATACTTTCCCGAAATGAAGGGCATTATTCATGGCTGTTCAAGAACATTATAAATGCCATAAGATATTTTTAAAAATAGGTCAAGAATAAACACATCATGCTCTTAAGAGCAGCAGAAAGTCCACTTGGCTTATTATTTCCTGCTTGATAGAGCAATAAGACATTATTTATGTAACAATGCAGTAGTTGTACCCTTTAATTAGGTAACAAATTTATAGAACTCTGTTCCTTTCATTCCAGTTCACCCTGCCTCTTTAATTAACCATCAACAGCCCTTTTTAAGCAAGGATACACAGATTTTTGGATCATGCACCTCACGAGTAAAAGTGTTTTGAGAACCCTCTCAACATACATTTATATTCATCTGCAAATTATGACCAAGCAGCACTAAACTAATGCATAATAACTAGTATTAAACTTATATAAAAGGAGAAATTACAAAGAATGGAAAGCAGATGAAACAATTAAAAATTTAAAAAATTTAAATTATCAGTGGTGTGAAATATCATTTGGTTCAATTAAAAAAGCTTTAAAAAAATCTTATAAAATTGTAATGTAGATTTGAGGGTGTGATTCTAAGTTCATTTTCAATAGCTGGCCCTATTGGCTAGATTTCTCATAGATATGTGGTACAACTGGAAAAACGGCATTGTTAGTAAAGTCTTCTAAATCACAGTGCTTATTTTTAATGTAATTTACTAATTATGCTAAGGCTTTAACTGAATTTTGCTAGTAAAATTACATCTTTTTTGCCTCTTGCAAACTTATCATGAGGTGTTGCAGTAAAATGTCTTTAATAGGTTCAAAAACTACCTGAACTGAAATTAACAACAACAACTTTAAAACAGGTTAGAAAATTCTGTTGTCCCGTTTCATAATACATAGATATGACAGTTAGTTGATAGACATACATCAATTGTTGGCAAAAAAATCACAAAACCGTGGATATTTTCTAAAAATCAATTTTCAAAATGTCCTCTTCATTTGTTAAAGTTCCTTTTATAAAGCAGTTACTTTCTCATTCATCCTTTAAAATATGTAACTTTGATCTTTAAGGTTTTGACTACATTTCTTTATCCATAAATAAAGGTAAAGTGCAATGTGCCACACTGTGCGGTAAGTGAGAAGATGAGAGTGTGTCACTGTTAATCCAACACACACACACACACACACACAACCTGCGTTCTTCCTAAGGAGGCACTCTGAGCTCTGATTTGCAGTAAGTGAGAAGATGAGAGTGTGTCACTGTTAATCCAACACACACACACACACACAACCTGCGTTCTTCCTAAGGAGGCACTCTGAGCTCTGATGTGACTCAGAAAGACTGACACATGGACATAATGAGAGTGCCAGCATCAACCTATGCATGAAGTAATAGAGATCTTAATTTCTTTATTCTTAACAAATTACTAGTTATTAATAAATTACTATTTTAATAAACAAACATTCTAGTATTTTTTCTCTATACCCAATGGTTCATCTTGCATTGTTCCACAGAGTGTCTGGACCCTACTTTGTAGATTCCTACTTTAAAATATATACTCGAGGATTTAAAATTTGCACATTCAAGTACCTCTGAGAAACAACCAGTTTGTTTCTTTCAAGCAATTCACGGAGTGGCAGATAATGTCACTCAGACAATGTCAGTAAGAATGGTTATTAAAATTTTATTTCCTTATATTGAGATTATGTGAAAAAATGATTATCATGATCAGTTTGAAGGAACAAATGTGCTTTAAAGCAAGTAGCAATATTCTGCCTGTCATCTGCTATTTTCTGATGAATCATCATTGATGCTGACTATCAAAATATATCAATTACAAAATAAAAAAATTAAGGTAAAACAATGTAAAAGCTCAATTTTGCTTAAATTAACTTTTGCCTGAAACTTACATTGCCTTTGCAGTAAAATGTCTTTAATAGGTTCAAAAACTACCTGAACTGAAATTAACAACAACAACTTTAAAACAGGTTAGAAAATTCTGTTGTCCCGTTTCATAATACATAGATATGACAGTTAGTTGATAGACATACATCAATTGTTGGCAAAAAAATCACAAAACCGTGGATATTTTCTAAAAATCAATTTTCAAAATGTCCTCTTCATTTGTTAAAGTTCCTTTTATAAAGCAGTTACTTTCTCATTCATCCTTTAAAATATGTAACTTTGATCTTTAAGGTTTTGACTACATTTCTTTATCCATAAATAAAGGTAAAGTGCAATGTGCCACACTGTGCGGTAAGTGAGAAGATGAGAGTGTGTCACTGTTAATCCAACACACACACACACACACACACAACCTGCGTTCTTCCTAAGGAGGCACTCTGAGCTCTGATTTGCAGTAAGTGAGAAGATGAGAGTGTGTCACTGTTAATCCAACACACACACACACACACAACCTGCGTTCTTCCTAAGGAGGCACTCTGAGCTCTGATGTGACTCAGAAAGACTGATACATGGACATAATGAGAGTGCCAGCATCAACCTATGCATGAAGTAATAGAGATCTTAATTTCTTTATTCTTAACAAATTACTAGTTATTAATAAATTACTATTTTAATAAACAAACATTCTAGTATTTTTTCTCTATACCCAATGGTTCATCTTGCATTGTTCCACAGAGTGTCTGGACCCTACTTTGTAGATTCCTACTTTAAAATATATACTCTCGAGGATTTAAAAATTTGCACATTCAAGTACCTCTGAGAAACAACCAGTTTGTTTCTTTCAAGCAATTCACGGAGTGGCAGATAATGTCACTCAGACAATGTCAGTAAGAATGGTTATTAAAATTTTATTTCCTTATATTGAGATTATGTGAAAAAATGATTATCATGATCAGTTTGAAGGAACAAATGTGCTTTAAAGCAAGTAGCAATATTCTGCCTGTCATCTGCTATTTTCTGATGAATCATCATTGATGCTGACTATCAAAATATATCAATTACAGTATTAAGGTAAAACAATGTAAAAGCTGAAATGAGTTTCAAAGACCCTAGCCACATTTACTGCTTTAGAGAAAAATGATAGTAAAGTACAATATAAAACACAAGCAATTATCTCTATTAGTAACCAGATTTAAATCAGCTTTCAAGGAGAATCAATGAATTCAAATATATGTTAATAGTTCTTTATAAGATTAGTCTCTTCAGGAGAATCAGAGAGAAGAGGAATAATCTTCTTTTCTGAGTAGCTAGTGCAGCTGACGACTCAATGCCAAGGCCGGCACCTTATTTCAGGTGAGTGGCTTACCTTAGCTCCGTGTTTATGGAGGACTTCCATGACATCATTGTGGGCTCTCTCTGCTGCAACGTGCAGGGGAGTCATGAAACTGGAGGGGAGAAAAGGGAAAGGTCATCTCTCCACGTGTACTGCATTCTCCCTGTAAGTCCTGAGCAACCCCTTCTGTGATTGTACTTACTCTTTATTTTTTTCATTAACGTTTGCTCCTTTGCGAAGTAACAATTCAGTCACTTGTTTGCGTTTGGGATGCAGCGAGGCCACAGCACAGTGCTGGAAAATAAAGAAAACCAAGTGAATCAAATTAACTTCTGTGTAAAAGTCCATCTCTGAATTGAATAGCACCCACTGACTGTTTAAAACACTGTTGTCTCAAAACATACATTATGGAGATGATAGAAATTCCTCCAAAATATACCTTTAAATAGTGGTGAAATTATGCTCTTAGTTGAGCATTAAGAGAGACTTCATTTCTTTCCCTTTTGACCGTAAGCAATTTTCCAATATGTATTTACTTGAGGTATCAGAATACTGCCTCTCTGAAGCTACAAAAATCCATAACTGAATTAGGTGATCCTTCAGTAGGCTGTCAGCCACAGAAGTCAATGTTTCTCAAGCTCTACCCCAGAGGTACTCCCAGTGCTACAGGAGAATAAGTCCATAAACCCAGGGACAGGTAAGGAGGTAATAGACTTGAAGGTGTTCAGAGGGAGAACTATTCTCAGAAATTGTATGTTTTATCTTCATTTACACAACTTTTACTTTCAACTTCACTTCATACTTGCATTAAGATTTAAAAAGTAAAATCACTATGTACTAATGAATAAAATGAACACTCTAAAAAATCAGGTCACCTTTACTCTTTGGCTTTGAGTGAGTCCTGGCATAATGCTGTGTTGCCTGAATGTTTCTAAGCCACAGGGTGAGAGTCATATTCTAAGCGTACACAGAGTTTACCTATTTCGGTTTAGTAACTCTTACAATGCTGTTTTCAGCAGGTACTGCCTACAAGTTTAACCCTTCTGTGCCAGATATAAAGTGAGAATGTTAACTGAAGCATATTTAGAGATTTGTCATATAGGCATTTCTTTATGCTTAAACTCTGAATTCAGGTGCAATTGAACCAGCCCTATATCTGCAACTTAATGTGGTCAATGACAAGGAAAAAATAAATCATCTTTCTGAAAGTACATTAAGAGAAAGAACACGAGTAATTTTAAAAACAATTTGTACAGTATGGAACAAAAATTTCCTAGTCTTACCGTATTTCTATAAGGAATACAGTAATTCTTTGACTACAATTGCTCAAAAGGATGACTCTTTGAAGTATCTTTGAAGATACTTTAATCTTCTGTAGAAAGGAAATAAAGTATTTATCTAGCAACTAGCAACTACAAGAAAAAGAAGATTCTATGAGAAAAGTCACATTTTGTATTTGAGAGTCCTGGCTACAAAAGCAGATTTGTTTTAATATGGGTGGATAAAGGCAACGGTAAAAACAATTTTCAAATTAAGGTTGAACAAACGGCTATTCTCTCACCCATGAAAGCAATCGTCTCCTGAACCAAATTTAAAAATCAGTGTAACCAATATTAAAATTGCAACATAATTCTGGCTACTTTGGGCCCACAATACTTTCCTTTTGACCGTAAGCAATTTTCCAATATGTATTTACTTGAGGTATCAGAATACTGCCTCTCTGAAGCTACAAAAATCCATAACTGAATTAGGTGATCCTTCAGTAGGCTGTCAGCCACAGAAGTCAATGTTTCTCAAGCTCTACCCCAGAGGTACTCCCAGTGCTACAGGAGAATAAGTCCATAAACCCAGGGACAGGTAAGGAGGTAATAGACTTGAAGGTGTTCAGAGGGAGAACTATTCTCAGAAATTGTATGTTTTATCTTCATTTACACAACTTTTACTTTCAACTTCACTTCATACTTGCATTAAGTTTTAAAAAAGTAAAATCACTATGTACTAATGAATAAAATGAACACTCTAAAAAATCAGGTCACCTTTACTCTTTGGCTTTGAGTGAGTCCTGGCATAATGCTGTGTTGCCTGAATGTTTCTAAGCCACAGGGTGAGAGTCATATTCTAAGCGTACACAGAGTTTACCTATTTCGGTTTAGTAACTCTTACAATGCTGTTTTCAGCAGGTACTGCCTACAAGTTTAACCCTTCTGTGCCAGATATAAAGTGAGAATGTTAACTGAAGCATATTTAGAGATTTGTCATATAGGCATTTCTTTATGCTTAAACTCTGAATTCAGGTGCAATTGAACCAGCCCTATATCTGCAACTTAATGTGGTCAATGACAAGGAAAAAATAAATCATCTTTCTGAAAGTACATTAAGAGAAAGAACACGAGTAATTTTAAAAACAATTTGTACAGTATGGAACAAAAATTTCCTAGTCTTACCGTATTTCTATAAGGAATACAGTAATTCTTTGACTACAATTGCTCAAAAGGATGACTCTTTGAAGTATCTTTGAAGATACTTTAATCTTCTGTAGAAAGGAAATAAAGTATTTATCTAGCAACTAGCAACTACAAGAAAAAGAAGATTCTATGAGAAAAGTCACATTTTGTATTTGAGAGTCCTGGCTACAAAAGCAGATTTGTTTTAATATGGGTGGATAAAGGCAACGGTAAAAACAATTTTCAAATTAAGGTTGAACAAACGGCTATTCTCTCACCCATGAAAGCAATCGTCTCCTGAACCAAATTTAAAAATCAGTGTAACCAATATTAAAATGCAAATTCCTGGCACTTCACATACTCAAGTCATCTTAAGGTTTCTGAAATGAAAATTGTGGTTTGCGTTTACACTACTATCATGGGCCCAAGGAATGGATTAACAATAAGATCTTACCAGTGCAGTTTCATGAGACTGTGGTTGTTTGAAATTAATGATTTCCAAAGCAAGCGTTTTTTTAACTTTGGCTAGGTCTGCTTCTCTGGCTGCTTGTAGCAATGAATGACCTTTAAATTCATCTGTTAATGCAATAATGGTTGACATATAAATATTTAAAATCTATAAAAATCATCAGCATGATTATAAAGTAGGAAAATTATTAATTTTACATATTCCTCTATTTTAGAAACAGTCACAATGATGATAAAAATGCAAAGGAGGAGGGCATAGGTTAATGAAAATTTTTGAAATAAGACTATTTTCTACTGAGAGTTCAAAAGAATACACATATAAAGATATCTGACTCCAACACAGCAATTTAAATACCTACCAAATAGAAACCAGTTAAATAATTTGGGAACACTTACACACTGGAATACTTTCTAGCTCTTAAACAAAAAGACAGCTCTAAATGAACAGTGGGTGGGAGGCATAAAGGAAGTAGCATGAAAATCTATACTGTGAAAAAAATAGCTATTGTCATTGTGCTATGAGAAAAGGGGATCCTGCAGGGGCGCTGTGTGACGACCTGGAGGGGTGGGATGGGAGGTGGGGGGGCTATACATATGACTAATCTGGAACCATACGTATTTGTAAAGAATAAAATTCTGTAAAAGTAAAAAGTAAAATAAATATTTTTTAAAAAACATGGAAAAAACAAAAAAAATTTTAATAAAAAAATAATTAAAACTATGGTTAAAAAAAAAAAAAAGACAGCTCTATATATACTGACATGACACTACTGTCAAGTAGCAAATGAGAAAGGAAAGGCTAATCCATTTTTTGGGGATTGCTACTACTACTTCACTGCCAGCACAACTAAATATAACTAATGACATAAAACAAATATTAATAGTGATTATGTTTTGCCACAGAAGAGGGAAGAACTGAATTATGGGAGAAGCGTCAGAGTCTGAACATTTTTCAAAGAACAGTTAATGTTTATTATTTGTATGAGCAAGCAGGAGATTATTTAAAAGGTGTTTCTAAATTAACTACATGAATAAGAACCCATTACTCTTATTTACTAAAAGCAAAGTCTTCTATTTCACAAGGCTGGACTGTATTTTGATATGACTACTTAGTAACCAAAAGCTAAAAATTGTTCTGAAAAAATGTAAATGATATGTGATCTAATACGCTACAGAATTCTGGGCCTGCTCATATTCAGGCCTTTGCATCTGCCTACACTCAACTCTTTTGCTTTGTCTTTCTCTCTTTCCTTAAAGGACCCCACATCGCTCAAGGTCTCAGTTCAGATACCATGGGTAAGTTTTCCTAACGTTCTCTGTTGGGATTCTTTCTTCTGAAGTCCTGTGCACCTGCCTTTAGCCTTATAAACACAGGGCTTATCACACTGTCTTATCTGCTAGAGTGGTCCTATCACCTAACCCAGTGCCAAGAAGTATTTGTTTGCATGAATGATGAGTATTTATAAGTCAGTCATGGCAGGTTTTGGGAAAACATTTTTATATAACCTCTCGTTTAGTGGTACTTTATCATTGCTAAATCCCTTAAAGTACAAGACTCTGAAGCTTTAGGAAACTTCAGAAACCCCAACTACTCTGAAAACTTAGTATTTATAAAACTTTTAAGACGTTTCTCTTTCTAATACCTTTTGATACAAGAATGAAAGCAACTTTTAGGATTTTCAGCTTCAGTGTGTGCAGAACGCACACTATTGTGCTAGTTTGGCTTCATGAAAATAACAAATAAGAGTAAACAAGAAAGAGTGGTAGAAATGTGTAGCGAAAACGTAACCACGGGTGTGATTAAAATATTTCTTTTTGTTTCCTGCATACTTTTCTTAAAAACAATTCTGTTACTGTGTTTGCCTAGTATAAAGCAGTGAGGCATGAGGGTGGGAGCTGGTTAGAAAAGTTCCAACTTTGTTAAATGCTTTCCTTCCTTGGTAGAATATTATTTAATAAAATGAAGGAGATATTGAGGAGGTTGCAAAGTATTCTACTAATTGAAAATAAAACAAAAAAAATTAATAGTGATTATGTTTTGCCACAGAAGAGGGAAGAACTGAATTATGGGAGAAGCGTCAGAGTCTGAACATTTTTCAAAGAACAGTTAATGTTTATTATTTGTATGAGCAAGCAGGAGATTATTTAAAAGGTGTTTCTAAATTAACTACATGAATAAGAACCCATTACTCTTATTTACTAAAAGCAAAGTCTTCTATTTCACAAGGCTGGACTGTATTTTGATATGACTACTTAGTAACCAAAAGCTAAAAATTGTTCTGAAAAAATGTAAATGATATGTGATCTAATACGCTACAGAATTCTGGGCCTGCTCATATTCAGGCCTTTGCATCTGCCTACACTCAACTCTTTTGCTTTGTCTTTCTCTCTTTCCTTAAAGGACCCCACATCGCTCAAGGTCTCAGTTCAGATACCATGGGTAAGTTTTCCTAACGTTCTCTGTTGGGATTCTTTCTTCTGAAGTCCTGTGCACCTGCCTTTAGCCTTATAAACACAGGGCTTATCACACTGTCTTATCTGCTAGAGTGGTCCTATCACCTAACCCAGTGCCAAGAAGTATTTGTTTGCATGAATGATGAGTATTTATAAGTCAGTCATGGCAGGTTTTGGGAAAACATTTTTATATAACCTCTCGTTTAGTGGTACTTTATCATTGCTAAATCCCTTAAAGTACAAGACTCTGAAGCTTTAGGAAACTTCAGAAACCCCAACTACTCTGAAAACTTAGTATTTATAAAACTTTTAAGACGTTTCTCTTTCTAATACCTTTTGATACAAGAATGAAAGCAACTTTTAGGATTTTCAGCTTCAGTGTGTGCAGAACGCACACTATTGTGCTAGTTTGGCTTCATGAAAATAACAAATAAGAGTAAACAAGAAAGAGTGGTAGAAATGTGTAGCGAAAACGTAACCACGGGTGTGATTAAAATATTTCTTTTTGTTTCCTGCATACTTTTCTTAAAAATAATTCTGTTACTGTGTTTGCCTAGTATAAAGCAGTGAGGCATGAGGGTGGGAGCTGGTTAGAAAAGTTCCAACTTTGTTAAATGCTTTCCTTCCTTGGTAGAATATTATTTAATAAAATGAAGGAGATATTGAGGAGGTTGCAAAGTATTCTACTATTTCCTTTACAAAACTATAGAAATTTTGTTTAAATTTTACTGTTTATACTGGAATCAGATAGACCAGTGAAATAAAATGCGAAAACGCCTAACAATACTTCTATTTACGAAACGACTGGAAGGAAAAAAAGCCAATTGATGATATAGGAATAAAGCTGAGTCTGGGGTATAAAACTAAAAGAAAGAAATTAGAAAAAGAAATAAAAAAACAAATCCACTTTGAGTTAGGTTAAATTCAATTCAATAAACCTGCTGGGCACACAGCATGCAGGCTGCACTGTGCTAGGTTGGGGGAAGGTAGATACAAGCCCAAACACGAATACCATCCGCACATTTTTATTAGGTAATAAGGCCCTGGGTAGGTGCTAAGAAGACAGAAGAATAAAACCAAAGACCTAAGAATTTAAAACTTCACTGAGAAGACAGAATATCACACAGAAAAATCAACTATATAAAGCAAGATAACATATGACAAGAGTCCTGAGTGGGAGAGAGAAACATGCCTTCCACAAGGCTTCACTGCTGAGACACCTGCCAGCTACAGTCTGGTTTGTGCTGGCCTGCAATGTCATCTGTGCCGTTACCAAAATAAGTTTGGATTTTCACTTAAACAAGATCACAATTACAAGGAAGTCCTCCTGCTTTAACATAAGCAAATTTACAATCTGTTTAAACTTCAATGATGCTTTTATTATGACTAGACTTGTTCTTAAATGATCATTTGAAGGTTTTCTTACGTGTTCAAATCCTAGACGTAAGAGAGTGTTGACCGTGTGACAAATTTAAAATCAGGTAGGTGACATCTACTTTAATTTAAACCTGAAATGCCCACATGCAGAATTCAATATACCTTAGTATTTGATATGACAAGTAAATATAATGTAGTATCCTGAATGGGATCCTGGAGCAGAAGGACTTAAGATAAAAACTAAGGACATCTGAGCAGAGTACAGCCTTTAGCTAATAATGTTTCAGTACTAGTTCATTACTATGACAAATGTACCATGTGGCTATGTTTATTGGGGGAAACTGGGCACGAGGCATATGAGAACTTTCAATATTATTTCTGTAAGTTTCCTAAATCTAAAACTATTCTAAAACAGAAGTTTATCTGAAAACATGCATGTGTAAATATAGGTAATATATTATCAATCAGTACTGAGAAAATTACTTAAACCAAATCATAAAAATAATCTAATTTAAATCTGGGCAAGTGATTCTGCTTGGGCTGTGATGCACAAAAACAAAAAAAATTTCCGTACAAACTTGCAGGGGGTGGGAAACAGGGAGTACTCCCTAACCAATAGCAGAAGAATATAAGCTCTGTATTTTTTTCTGGTTTTCACACATCTACATTTCCGGTTTCTGGCACATAGCAAGCAGTCAATAAATGGTTATTGATGAACTTATCCTCTCTAGTCGTTAAGAAAAAAAAAAGAGGGAGAGAAGCCTGAACACATAAACTAGAATTAGGCTTGAATAGACAGAAAATAAATATAGTGCATGTATATGAGACTCCTGCAGAATCCATAAAGAAAAAAATTAATCAGAAAAGAGGATAACTAGTTACTGTACATGTAAGAAGGGAAAGCTATTATTTAAGTTAGACAAAACATCATCCCTAATAACAAACACAGGATATTCCCATTTACGACAAGCCTTGTTGAGTCCAGGATGTGAATACATACAAGTCAGTCTCTCCCGGAGCTCAGGAGTTGGAGCCATGTCCACAGCACTCTTGCCATGGCAGTTGACTAAAGTGGGATCGGCCCCATGGCTAAGCAGCAAAGAGCAGACCTCACGCGGTTCTTGGAGGCAGCCTCATGGAGTGGGGTAAACTGCCAGAGATCCATAGCATTAACGCACGCTCCATGCTGCATCACGAAAAGAAAGGTTAGAGGTCAGGAATGATTTCACTGAATCTAATACAACATTCATTTCACTGTAATTTTCAGTTACAACTCTTGAAATATCAACAACTGTTTTCTTTAATTTCAGCATTTAAAAGACAGTCTAAGGGCTTCTCGGATAGTTCAGTTGTAGAGTTTGCCTGCCGGGTTTCCCGGTGGTCAAGTGGTGTAAAGAGCTCGCCGGGGTTTCCCGGTGGTCAAGTGGTTGGGCACAAAATGTACCATGTGGCTATGTTTATTGGGGGAAACTGGGCACGAGGCATATGAGAACTTTCAATATTATTTCTGTAAGTTTCCTAAATCTAAAACTATTCTAAAACAGAAGTTTATCTGAAAACATGCATGTGTAAATATAGGTAATATATTATCAATCAGTACTGAGAAAATTACTTAAACCAAATCATAAAAATAATCTAATTTAAATCTGGGCAAGTGATTCTGCTTGGGCTGTGATGCACAAAAACAAAAAAAATTTCCGTACAAACTTGCAGGGGGTGGGAAACAGGGAGTACTCCCTAACCAATAGCAGAAGAATATAAGCTCTGTATTTTTTTCTGGTTTTCACACATCTACATTTCCGGTTTCTGGCACATAGCAAGCAGTCAATAAATGGTTATTGATGAACTTATCCTCTCTAGTCGTTAAGAAAAAAAAAAAAGAGAGAGAAGCCTGAACACATAAACTAGAATTAGGCTTGAATAGACAGAAAATAAATATAGTGCATGTATATGAGACTCCTGCAGAATCCATAAAGAAAAAAATTAATCAGAAAAGAGGATAACTAGTTACTGTACATGTAAGAAGGGAAAGCTATTATTTAAGTTAGACAAAACATCATCCCTAATAACAAACACAGGATATTCCCATTTACGACAAGCCTTGTTGAGTCCAGGATGTGAATACATACAAGTCAGTCTCTCCCGGAGCTCAGGAGTTGGAGCCATGTCCACAGCACTCTTGCCATGGCAGTTGACTAAAGTGGGATCGGCCCCATGGCTAAGCAGCAAAGAGCAGACCTCTACGCGGTTCTTGGAGGCAGCCTCATGGAGTGGGGTAAACTGCCAGAGATCCATAGCATTAACGCACGCTCCATGCTGTATCACGAAAAGAAAGGTTAGAGGTCAGGAATGATTTCACTGAATCTAATACAACATTCATTTCACTGTAATTTTCAGTTACAACTCTTGAAATATCAACAACTGTTTTCTTTAATTTCAGCATTTAAAAGACAGTTTAAGGGCTTCTCTGATAGTTCAGTTGTAAAGAGTTTGCCTGCCGGGGTTTCCCCGGTGGTCAAGTGGTGTAAAGAGCTCGCCTTGCAGTGTAAGGGACACCGGTTCGATCCCTGGCCTTGGAAGATCCCATGTTCCATGGAGCGGCTGGACCGGTGTATCCAATTACAAGCCAGTGCTCTGGAGAGCATGCGCCCAGAGCCGGTGCTCTGAAAGGACAGAGGCCACTGCAATGGGAGGCCCACATAGGCGGAAGAATAAAGATGGATGAAAATCAATAAATAAATAAATAAATAGACAATCAATAAAAGAGCCCCCTCACCCAAGAAAAGAATTCGCCTGCCAATGCAGAAGACACAGGTTCGATCCCTGATCCAGGAAGATCCCACATGCTGCGGAGCAACTAAGCCCGTGAGCCACAACTATTGAGCCCACATGCCACAGCTACTGAAGTTCGTGTGCCCTGGAGCCCGAGTTCCACAACAAGAGAAGTCACGGCAACAAGAAGTCTGCTCCCCTCAACTAGAGAGTAGTCCCCACTTCTTGCAACTAGAGAAGAGTCTGCAGCAGCAGTTAAAACCCAAAATAGCCAAAAATGAATAAATAAATAAATAAGAATATTTTTTTAAAAAATAAAAAGATAAAAATATTTTAAAAAAAGGACAGTTAAAATAAGCTGAATATTTTAAACATTTCAAGGCAATGGTGAATACTTTAAAAAAAGAAGTTTTATTCTGTAAAAATCTTGGCAAAAAATCTCCATGAAAACTCATGACAAATTAAAGGCAAATAATATTCTGTATGTTTAATTTCTCTCACCTTTAGTAGCAGTTCTGTGACTTCATAATGTCCATATGAACATGCATTATGAAGAGGCACAAGTCCACTAAACGGAAAAAGGCAAATTAAGATACTGTAATTTGCAACAACTTAGAGACATTCATCCAAGAAGTGCTAAGAAACAAAAATCTAACAAATTCTAGCACAACTATATTCAAAATATTTTAAAGTACACAAAGCATAACTAATATCTAGCCTTTTGTATTTATTTTATTACATGTACATCAATAAAGAACCAAGTATAAAAGTGGTTAGGTAAAGGCAGAAGTGCATGTACTAATTACAGATTTCATGCTTTATATATAAACAAGTATTAATTGGTAGTGAACTGAAATATTTCTACCGTGTTATTTCACTTTCATGGTAATTTCTAACATAAAACTCCATATCCAAATTTTTATAACTTGCATATCCAAATATCACTGCACGAGCCAAGGGTCCTCTTTGGGGGGCGCACTTCTCTTGAGGACTCACCTACTGTACCCCGATTTGTTTTCGGACATGCTCAAGGATTACAGAGAAGTGCAAGAGCACTGGGCACATGTGCCCCTACACTATGGGAACATCATGTGCACCTGGCACAGAGAGTGGGAGGCAAGAGAGAAGCAGAACACCAGAAAGAAAGAGTGCTGCGATGATGGGACTTCCTTCTGAGACTCTAGTGCTCCGCGAGCAACTAAGCCCGTGAGCCACAACTATTGAGCCCACATGCCACAGCTACTGAAGTTCGTGTGCCCTGGAGCCCGAGTTCCACAACAAGAGAAGTCACGGCAACAAGAAGTCTGCTCCCCTCAACTAGAGAGTAGTCCCCACTTCTTGCAACTAGAGAAGAGTCTGCAGCAGCAGTTAAAACCCAAAATAGCCAAAAATGAATAAATAAATAAATAAGAATATTTTTTTAAAAAATAAAAAGATAAAAATATTTTAAAAAAAGGACAGTTAAAATAAGCTGAATATTTTAAACATTTCAAGGCAATGGTGAATACTTTAAAAAAAGAAGTTTTATTCTGTAAAAATCTTGGCAAAAAATCTCCATGAAAACTCATGACAAATTAAAGGCAAATAATATTCTGTATGTTTAATTTCTCTCACCTTTAGTAGCAGTTCTGTGACTTCATAATGTCCATATGAACATGCATTATGAAGAGGCACAAGTCCACTAAACGGAAAAAGGCAAATTAAGATACTGTAATTTGCAACAACTTAGAGACATTCATCCAAGAAGTGCTAAGAAACAAAAATCTAACAAATTCTAGCACAACTATATTCAAAATATTTTAAAGTACACAAAGCATAACTAATATCTAGCCTTTTGTATTTATTTTATTACATGTACATCAATAAAGAACCAAGTATAAAAGTGGTTAGGTAAAGGCAGAAGTGCATGTACTAATTACAGATTTCATGCTTTATATATAAACAAGTATTAATTGGTAGTGAACTGAAATATTTCTACCGTGTTATTTCACTTTCATGGTAATTTCTAACATAAAACTCCATATCCAAATTTTTATAACTTGCATATCCAAATATCACTGCACGAGCCAAGGGTCCTCTTTGGGGGGCGCACTTCTCTTGAGGACTCACCTACTGTACCCCGATTTGTTTTCGGACATGCTCAAGGATTACAGAGAAGTGCAAGAGCACTGGGCACATGTGCCCCTACACTATGGGAACATCATGTGCACCTGGCACAGAGAGTGGGAGGCAAGAGAGAAGCAGAACACCAGAAAGAAAGAGTGCTGCGATGATGGGACTTCCCTTCTGAGATCTGCCTCAAGGAATGAGCCCTTTCTTCTTGTCTGATTCCTGATGTGGAGATGGGCAAAGTGAAGGACGGTCTTCTCTAGGGTTTTCTTCCTTTACACCGCCGATCACAAGGGCCGTATGAATCTACCTCACATGGGCCGTCGGGTCAATTATGTTTTAGATCTTAAAGTGGCATAAGGAGGAATGTCAGCCCATCACTTAGCTGACCAACCCACTTCTCATGTTTCCAAATTCACCTGTTTGTAAAACGAATAACATACTACTTTCTTGGTTCCCAGACACCTCTCTGCCATATCAATCTTTGTAAAACGAATAACATACTACTTTCTTGGTTCCCAGACACCTCTCTGCCATATCAATCTTCATAAGGACCACTAAGGTTTTCTCAAGTTTAGATGGTCAAGATTTCATCAGGGAAAAAATCAGAATATTATATACTTATGATTTTAGTTTATTAGTTAAAAGATGGTCCTTTCATATCTGATAAATGGAATAGTTATGTTACTGCATTATCAGAATTTTTTATTTATCTGTCTTTCTGAAGTACAATTTAAGAGCTGAAAAATAGTGATCGCAATTAAGAGAATCACATTTTTACTTCAAATAACGGAATACAGTAAGATCATACTAATTGAGGAAAATTGTTATGAGACAAATCCTTAATTCATAGGAACATGAAAATAAAGTCAAATCACTGTGAACATTCTTAAAATGCTACACAAGCTGTAAAACAATGGGATATAAGACTTTGCCTAGTCTCCAAAAACTTTATAGTGTATCGGATGCTGAATACAAGTGTAACAAACAACCCATGAGTGAAACCGCTAAAGGAAATAAGCAGATATGTATACCCTTTGTCTTTCGCATGCACATCAGCACCATGCTGGAGAAGAAGCTGAACGATTCGAACTCGGTTGTAACCAGCTGCTATATGTAAAGGAGCTGACTAAAAAAAAGAAAAATGCGAGCCGTCTTTTGGGGCGCACTTCTCTTGAGGACTCACCTACTGGACCCCGAGGTGTTGTCGGACATGCTCAAGGATTACAGAGAAGTGCAAGAGCACTGGGCACATGTGCCCCTACACTATGGGAACATCATGTGCACCTGGCACAGAGAGTGGGAGGCAAGAGAGAAGCAGAACACCAGAAAGAAAGAGTGCTGCGATGATGGGACTTCCCTTCTGAGATCTGCCTCAAGGAATGAGCCCTTTCTTCTTGTCTGATTCCTGATGTGGAGATGGGCAAAGTGAAGGACGGTCTTCTCTAGGGTTTTCTTCCTTTACACCGCCGATCACAAGGGCCGTATGAATCTACCTCACATGGGCCGTCGGGTCAATTATGTTTTAGATCTTAAAGTGGCATAAGGAGGAATGTCAGCCCATCACTTAGCTGACCAACCCACTTCTCATGTTTCCAAATTCACCTGTTTGTAAAACGAATAACATACTACTTTCTTGGTTCCCAGACACCTCTCTGCCATATCAATCTTTGTAAAACGAATAACATACTACTTTCTTGGTTCCCAGACACCTCTCTGCCATATCAATCTTCATAAGGACCACTAAGGTTTTCTCAAGTTTAGATGGTCAAGATTTCATCAGGGAAAAAAAAATCAGAATATTATATACTTATGATTTTAGTTTATTAGTTAAAAGATGGTCCTTTCATATCTGATAAATGGAATAGTTATGTTACTGCATTATCAGAATTTTTTATTTATCTGTCTTTCTGAAGTACAATTTAAGAGCTGAAAAATAGTGATCGCAATTAAGAGAATCACATTTTTACTTCAAATAACGGAATACAGTAAGATCATACTAATTGAGGAAAATTGTTATGAGACAAATCCTTAATTCATAGGAACATGAAAATAAAGTCAAATCACTGTGAACATTCTTAAAATGCTACACAAGCTGTAAAACAATGGGATATAAGACTTTGCCTAGTCTCCAAAAACTTTATAGTGTATCGGATGCTGAATACAAGTGTAACAAACAACCCATGAGTGAAACCGCTAAAGGAAATAAGCAGATATGTATACCCTTTGTCTTTCGCATGCACATCAGCACCATGCTGGAGAAGAAGCTGAACGATTCGAACTCGGTTGTAACCAGCTGCTAGATGTAAAGGAGTTGACTAGAAAAGAAAAAGAAACAAAGGTAAGAGAATTAGGTAAAAATAAAGGTAAATAATTCTTGTTTTGGCATTTAATCTGTGTTTATTTATTTTAAGAGAGTGAGTATTAACATACACAGAAAACACAGAGGTGAAGTGCCCCATTCACTCATCTCAGACGTAAATCCTAACTTCTGTTGTTGTTTACACTCACTAAGTCGTGTCTGATTCCTTTGTTACCCCATGGACTGTAACCCGCCAGGCTCCTCCGTCCATGGGATTTCCTAGGCAAGAATACTGGAGGTGGGTTGCCTTTTCCTCCTCCAGGGAATCTTCCTGACGCAAGGATTCAATCTGCGTCTCCTGCATTGGCAGGAGGCTCTTTTAGCACTGAGTCACTGGGGAAGCCCCCTAACTTCATTCAGCGTCACTGACCTGTTTCTCCTTTTGGTTTTTCAAGGCCTTCAGTTACCATGCCCCGCCCTACCAGCTCTGCATCATTTCTTAGTTTCTTTCCACCAAGGACCACCACTACCGTCCTTGGAAGGTATGTCAGAGTTCATATTCCTCATAACTGGAAACATTCTTCTTTATCCTACTTATGTCCTATCCACCTTCCAAATTCTAACTTTTAAATCCCAATTATATTATAAAGAGCGAGCTCTCAAAATTTTTCTTTAATAGGAAAAGCTGTAAAACATCTCTAAAGAATATCTGAAGAAATCCTAGTGGAAGCGAGAAGAACAATGGACTGCACTCATTCCACAAGGCTGGGGCTAGCAAAGGGTCAAGACTTATTTCCTACCTTAGATACAATGAGATATGCCAAGATAATATTTAATTTATATGCAGTATAAATACAAGAGGAAAATAAAGTGTCTTCCCAATTAATTTCTGTCACATTTTAATTGGAATCGCGTTATCAAATGGTTCTCTGCTCACATACAATATAATTAAAAATAATCAAACGTCTCACCTTTTAAAAAATCAGAAATAACATTATTTTAATTAAAAGTTTCTCTGCAATCACAGAGACTGCCCCACCTCTACTTACTCACTTCAAGTTTAAATACTGCAATGGCCTCTCAAACATGCCTTGGGAATTTAAAAGATTTTTTAAATTTTTTCACATATTTTGTCAAGATACAAAAGAATTATTCAATTACTGCTTTTAAGGCACTCCATACATTTTAAATATTCTGACAGTCTCTAACTTTAGGAACTATTTTTGAGCAATACAAAGCTACTAGTGAGATCAGGCAGATGGAAGAAGATCCTGAGTACGAAGGCAGGAAATCTGATCACAGCCCTAGATCTTACAGAACTGTAAGATCTGTAAGGTGATATGAACCTACCTAGCTCAGTTTCCTCACATGTAAAATGGAGCTAAAATCACCCATCTTGGCTATTTCAAAAGGGTGTGAAAAGTTTTCTCCCACATTTAAACACCTTTAAAATGTAAAATGCAGGATGAACATGTATGATTAAAGTTTCTGAATCATCAAACAACAAGCCTGTCTAAGTTTCTGCCTTTAGACACAGTGAAATGTTACTGCAAATAAAACCTCCAGGGTCTATCAAGTATTTTCTTTCCACCAAGGACCACCACTACCGTCCTTGGAAGGTATGTCAGAGTTCATATTCCTCATAACTGGAAACATTCTTCTTTATCCTACTTATGTCCTATCCACCTTCCAAATTCTAACTTTTAAATCCCAATTATATTATAAAGAGCGAGCTCTCAAAATTTTTCTTTAATAGGAAAAGCTGTAAAACATCTCTAAAGAATATCTGAAGAAATCCTAGTGGAAGCGAGAAGAACAATGGACTGCACTCATTCCACAAGGCTGGGGCTAGCAAAGGGTCAAGACTTATTTCCTACCTTAGATACAATGAGATATGCCAAGATAATATTTAATTTATATGCAGTATAAATACAAGAGGAAAATAAAGTGTCTTCCCAATTAATTTCTGTCACATTTTAATTGGAATCGCGTTATCAAATGGTTCTCTGCTCACATACAATATAATTAAAAATAATCAAACGTCTCACCTTTTAAAAAATCAGAAATAACATTATTTTAATTAAAAGTTTCTCTGCAATCACAGAGACTGCCCCACCTCTACTTACTCACTTCAAGTTTAAATACTGCAATGGCCTTTCAAACATGCCTTGGGAATTTAAAAGATTTTTAATTTCTTCACATATTTTGTCAAGATACAAAAGAATTATTCAATTACTGCTTTTAAGGCACTCCATACATTTTAAATATTCTGACAGTCTCTAACTTTAGGAACTATTTTTGAGCAATACAAAGCTACTAGTGAGATCAGGCAGATGGAAGAAGATCCTGAGTACGAAGGCAGGAAATCTGATCACAGCCCTAGATCTTACAGAACTGTAAGATCTGTAAGGTGATATGAACCTACCTAGCTCAGTTTCCTCACATGTAAAATGGAGCTAAAATCACCCATCTTGGCTATTTCAAAAGGGTGTGAAAAGTTTTCTCCCACATTTAAACACCTTTAAAATGTAAAATGCAGGATGAACATGTATGATTAAAGTTTCTGAATCATCAAACAACAAGCCTGTCTAAGTTTCTGCCTTTAGACACAGTGAAATGTTACTGCAAATAAAACCTCCAGGGTCTATCAAGTTATTTTCAGGATTTACTCCCTCACCCCTTTAACAGTTCAAAGATACTGCATCACTGGTTTGCACTGTTTATGACTAGAAATCTGCCTACATTCTATCTCTGTTCTTGTGTACGTGCGATTTTTCTTCTGGGTACATTCATGATTTCTCTTTATCACGGGCTTTAAGTAATTTGATTTGTGATATACCTTGGTACAGTTTTCTTCTTCTGTGTGTGTGTTTTTTTTTTTTTTTTTTTTGTATGTGTATGTGCCTGGGGCTGGCTGAGCTTCTTAGATCTATTATGTATTCAGTTCAGTTCAGCTCAGTCATGTCCGACTCATTGTGGCCCCATGGACTGCTGTGTGCCAGGCTTCCCAAAATTTGGAGAAGTTTCAGCTGTTATTTCTTCAAATATTTTTCTGCCCTCTCTTTCTCACTTTTCTCTCCTTACACAGATGTTAGGTTGCTTTTAAAGCTTGGTTTTAAGAAGGAAAGAAAGCAGGGAGAGAAGGAAGAAGGGATGGGAACTCAAAAGGAGAGAATGTGAAGTTTGGGTTTATGGAGTTTGAAGTGTCCAAGTGATACCCTAGTGGCAATGGGGGCTGAGAATGGAGTTTCAGAAAGATCACTTCAGTCACAACAGAGAACAGACAGGACAGGGAGGGCAAATCTGATGGCAGCAAGACCTGAATAGAAGCCTGCTGGACTAACCTAGGAGAGAGAGAATGACAAGAGTCAGTTGGTAAAACGATAGCAGCATCTAGGCAGAGATGAGCTAGGGGAGCGGATGAATTCACAGCCAATGAGCACCAAACATGCTGGATGAAACTTTCCAAACAGTCATTCTACCGTGGATGCTAATTATGCAAACTAAATAGTATCATTGGAAGGCACATAAAAGTCTGTGAAATGCATGCAGGAAATCTGAGGAAATGGTATAAAGCCAAAAAGAAGTACAAATTGAGAACAAAGGATGATTTGAACAAGTTTCTACTACTAAGAGCTCAGGGTTTTTTTGCCCCTCTAGAAAAAAATTTACAACTAAACATTATATACTAAATGCTATATCTTCTGATGCAAAGCAATTAAAATCACATGGTACAGGACTAAATTTAGTGAATGGTTATCACATAGTGTCAACTTAATACTTCAACTACCAAATAACAAAATGATAAGAGTAGTTTTCTAAATGCTAGGATAATTAGCAGAGTGTAATACTGGTTCTGGAAAAAAAAAAAGCTGACCCATTTACTCACACAAGGTCCTTGATAATTTTGTGGGGTTGCAAACTAGCAAACCCAAGAATCCAATATTTAAGGTACTACTGTGGACAGAACAGCAATCTGTCAGTTGGCATACCTCATACCTTTTATTCTTAAAACAGATTTTTGTGTTGTGAATACTTCAGAAGTCAAACATGTAGAGTGATACAGTATGAAACAACTGCAAATATAAAACTCTATCAAAAACCCTATCTTAAAGAAGAACCTATCTAATATTATTTTGCTCTTAGAGACATGTTATTACTATTATTTTTATATTATAAAATGCATACAGAAAAAACAATCCTTATTTAAATTCTATTATTCAAAGTTTTCCCCTTGGAATCAGGCCATAAGATGGATAAAAACAGGTATTATATACACACACACACATTTATCTTTGCTTCTTATGATATATAATATGCAGTTACCGTAATGTATTAACATTCCTACACATATATGGATAGCTAAAACAGGGACAATTGACAGTAGTGTTATAAAACTGAGTACAGTAATTATGGCTGATTTTCACAGGTGCACCACAGAAACCAACAGAACATTGTAAAAATTTTTAAAAATTGAATTAAAAAGTATAATAAGAAAACTGTGGACACCAGTTTATCACAGAAGTGCAGGCAGCACAATATAAGGAGAGGAAGAGTAGAGGGCTTTAAGTTTTGAGTTTGCATCCCTCTTTTGCAAAATTTACAAGGTAAGTGACTTTGGACTACTAATTTCTTCATGTCACTGAGCCTTGGCTTCTAACATCTATACAATGAGAATTGTAATTTCTACCATGTAAGACTATTTCATGGATTAAAGATAACTATATAAAGCACCTACTACGGGATCACATAGAAAAAGCTCAACTTATTATCACCTTACAAAGTACCTTACACACTTAGAAGTTATTATTTTTTAAAAAAAATTTTGGCCTCTTTTTGATTTTTTATTTATTTATTTTATTTATTTTCATACATCTTCAGCCCGTGTGCGCCTCCCACTGCAGTGGCCTCTCTTGTTGCAGAGCACCAGCTCTGGCTGCATGTGCTCCAGAGTGCTGGCTCGTAATTGGACACACTTGGTACACATGGGACTCCATTTTACTCACACAAGGTCCTTGATAATTTTGTGGGGTTGCAAACTAGCAAACCCAAGAATCCAATATTTAAGGTACTACTGTGGACAGAACAGCAATCTGTCAGTTGGCATACCTCATACCTTTTATTCTTAAAACAGATTTTTGTGTTGTGAATACTTCAGAAGTCAAACATGTAGAGTGATACAGTATGAAACAACTGCAAATATAAAACTCTATCAAAAACCCTATCTTAAAGAAGAACCTATCTAATATTATTTTGCTCTTAGAGACATGTTATTACTATTATTTTTATATTATAAAATGCATACAGAAAAAACAATCCTTATTTAAATTCTATTATTCAAAGTTTTCCCCTTGGAATCAGGCCATAAGATGGATAAAAACAGGTATTATATACACACACACACATTTATCTTTGCTTCTTATGATATATAATATGCAGTTACCGTAATGTATTAACATTCCTACACATATATGGATAGCTAAAACAGGGACAATTGACAGTAGTGTTATAAAACTGAGTACAGTAATTATGGCTGATTTTCACAGGTGCACCACAGAAACCAACAGAACATTGTAAAAATTTTTAAAAATTGAATTAAAAAGTATAATAAGAAAACTGTGGACACCAGTTTATCACAGAAGTGCAGGCAGCACAATATAAGGAGAGGAAGAGTAGAGGGCTTTAAGTTTTGAGTTTGCATCCCTCTTTTGCAAAATTTACAAGGTAAGTGACTTTGGACTACTAATTTCTTCATGTCACTGAGCCTTGGCTTCTAACATCTATACAATGAGAATTGTAATTTCTACCATGTAAGACTATTTCATGGATTAAAGATAACTATATAAAGCACCTACTACGGGATCACATAGAAAAAGCTCAACTTATTATCACCTTACAAAGTACCTTACACACTTAGAAGTTATTATTTTTTAAAAAAAATTTTGGCCTCTTTTTGATTTTTTATTTATTTATTTTATTTATTTTCATACATCTTCAGCCCGTGTGCGCCTCCCACTGCAGTGGCCTCTCTTGTTGCAGAGCACCAGCTCTGGCTGCATGTGCTCCAGAGTGCTGGCTCGTAATTGGACACACTGGTCCAGCTGTTCCACAGTACATGGGATCTTCCCGGGCCAGGGATCGAACCGGTGCCCCTTGCAGTGCAAGGCGGACTCTTTACCCACTGGACCATGAGGGAGCCCCTTAGAAGTTATTTTTAAAGGTCATTTCTCAGTCCTCATCTTACTTTACCTATCCCCATCACCTGGCATAGCTGGTCACTTCTTCCTTCTTGAAATGTTTTTCTCCTTGATATCTAGGACACCTAGGCAACTCATACTTCTTTTCTAGTTGCAGAATCTCCCATTGCTGACAAGAATAATTCACTAAAAAGACTGCCAAAGACTGGTCCTAAAACTGTTTGCTACTATCTTTTACTGTAAAATAATATAGTTAAACATTGATATTTATGTGTCTGTCTCCTCTGGTCCACTGTGAACTCACTGACAGTGCAGAAATAATGTCAATTTCATGTTCGAAGGCTTCAAACAGTGAAGGCTTCTAAACTAGTAATGAAATGAAAGTTATGGGTAGCTTTTGATTTATATTAACGAGAGAGAACAGTGGGTATGAACAATCCAGCTTGGTGAATCTGACTCTGAATTTGTGTACAAGATTTACACCACATTTCAACATAGGCCTGTGGGATGTATGAGGCATTCCCTAGGAAAGAACAAAACTGCAACTGAGAAACCATGATGGCAGTCAACAGAGAGCTGCTTAACCTCATGGTATGCAGTAGTCTGGTTTTCTTTAAATTCCATTTTGACCTAGATCAAGTCCTCTGAGATTTTTCAGGCTAGGGTAACCAACTCATCCTGGTTTGCCCAGGCTATTCTTAGTCTCAGGAAACCTGCTCATTTCAGGCAAAATACCCTACTCTGAATGCTGAATGAGTTTCTCGGTTTCTGGTGCTGTCTCAAGCCAGAAAATAGCATGTGTGCTTGAGTGTGCACATCAAGGGCACACATGCATTTGGGATAAGGCAAGACTTACTACTTTACACAACAAACCTCTTTCCCAAAGATGGGAACTGGTTATGGCTGCACAAGTATCATTTGAGATATTTTTCTATGTTGTATAAATGTATGTTTGCTTTTCTCTGAGTTCTTTCTGTTGTTGTCTTTGTCTCAAAAATTCTTCTGCAATTGTTTTTTTCCCCCCCTTAAAAATCAGCACATATTTTATTCTTTGTACAGTACTTCCATTGTGTAGCTGTACTATACTTTAATAACCATCACCTTACAAATGGATATTTATAAATGCTCCATCTCTTCTTTGGTTAACTTAACAGAACACATCTCATTCAAATTTACCATTTGGTTAAAATAGATCAGTGTTCCCCTTCTACAAATAAAATACTCCATCAGCCATTAATATAAAACTCTCAGGAAGATATAATAACTGCATAATCAGGGCTTATTAAATTTCTTTCAGACACAAAGACATGATTAATCTGCTTGTGAGGTACAGCTAAGAAGTTCTTTGAGACAGGGATACTTAAATCAGAATCAAACCAAATTAAAAGCTAGAGAATCAATATGGGCATGAGTCCATGGAAATACATACATCTCATCACTGATGCCTGTCTTTCGAAGGGATATTTTAAGTAGTACCGTAATGAAGATTAGACAGTTTCCTTGAAGCTTCTCAACTCTGAAGCTATTATAAACATAATTTAAAGGAGGAAAACCATCGGGGGAATGAAAATGGATGAATCAAAGTAGAAATAAAACTTTTAAAAGATACTTTCTTCACATCTTTCCCACGTATCTCCTTCAACTTGTCTCTCGTACAGATGACACATTATTAGATCTTCTGATAAAAAAGGTTTTCTTTCCCATTAGGAGTCTTCGGCTCTGGTTCTGGGGCTCTCGGTCAGCAGCTCTCTAAATCCCAGGGTTTGGAGCTAAACACACCCAATAAGAGCCACAGTCCCGTCACAGGGGACCGTATCAAGGCCATTACGTTTCATGATTAAGACATACTACTCCTGCAATCTAGGAGTGTTTAACCAACATATTAATGCTTTTAAGTCACAACCTCTGTAATAAAAGGGACTTGAGTAACCATAGCACTCTCTTCTTTACAGTGCTATTTTCTGGCTAAAATAAGACAGAAGATATAAAAACATTTTGAAAATACAAAGTATTTTATTGAAATAATAGCTAAAATCTACTGGGTACTCTACGTACTTTTAATATTTCCTATGTTTTAAAGTGCATTATATGTACTAACTTGTTTATACACACACAACTACTACCAGAGCTAGAGAGTATTATCGTCCCCATATAACAAATGAGGAAACTGAGAAACAGGTGGATTAACACGGCAAGTTAATAGAGTCAGAGACCAAATGCAGGGAAGTCTGACTTCAGAAACCTCACTCTGCCTTCTCCTTCCTTTCCTCTGGCTGGGTTCTGGCATTCAGATTCTGAAGATGTTCAGAAATGGACTGGTATGCCTGAGAGGCAGGGAGGATTACTCTTGGTGGGCAGCGATCACTTTGGTAGTTCTGACTCAAATCAGCACTCAGATCAAACCCTATCAGTACAGAGAGCACAACATACTATTGGATGAGTGCCCAGAAATGCAGAACTTCTTTTTTCCCCATTTTTTTAAAAAAATGGAGGTACAGTTGATTTATACTGTTGTTTTATTTTCAGGCATATGGCAAAGTGATTCATATATACAGCTTTTCAGATTCTTTTCCATTATAGGTTATTACAAGATATTGAATGTAATTCGCTGTGCTATACAGTAGGTCCTTGTTTACTTTTTTCATGTATAGTAGTGTGTATCTGTTAGTCCCAAATTCCTAATTTATACCTCCCCCTGGTTTTCCCCTTTGGTAACCATGAGCTTGTTTTCTATGTCCATTAGACTATTCATTTTGTAAATAACTTCATTTTAGATATCACATGATATTTGTCTTTCTCTGTCTTCCTTTTTTAGTATGACAATCTCTAGGTCCACGCATGTTGCTGCAAATGGCATTATTTCATTCTTTTCTATGGCTGAGTAATATTCCATTGTATATGTATTATCATATCTTCTTTATCCATTCATCTGTTGATAGGACACTTACTTGCTTTCATGTTCTGGCTATTGTAAATACTGCTCCTGCGAACACCGGATCTAGGTATCTTTTCAACTTAAGCATTTTCATCTTCTCTGGACATATGCTGAGGAGTGACATTACTAATAATATAGTAACTTTATTTTTAGTTTTTTAAACAGACCTCCATACTGTCTTCCATAATGGCTGCATCAATTTACATTCCCACCAAGGGTTCAGGAGGGTTCCCTATAAACGTAGAGTTTCTTAACAAAAGAAGCGATTTAGAATTAGGAGAATAACAGAATACTGAAATTAAAGAAAATAACTTCTCTGCTTTTTTCCTAGTGCTGGATTTTTCTGTGGAGCGCTTCATTTGGTCTCTTCCTGAACTAAATCCCTCCAGTTGATTCAGTTGCTTCTTAAAGCATAATTTCTTGATTACCTTCCTGGTCACCTCCTGACTTAGTTAATATCTCTCCTGAAAGTGTGAAACCCTAAGTTTGGTGTTAAGTCCAGAGATGATCCTTTTTTTGGCTGGGTTCTGGCATTCAGATTCTGAAGATGTTCAGAAATGGACTGGTATGCCTGAGAGGCAGGGAGGATTACTCTTGGTGGGCAGCGATCACTTTGGTAGTTCTGACTCAAATCAGCACTCAGATCAAACCCTATCAGTACAGAGAGCACAACATACTATTGGATGAGTGCCCAGAAATGCAGAACTTCTTTTTTCCCCATTTTTTTAAAAAAATGGAGGTACAGTTGATTTATACTGTTGTTTTATTTTCAGGCATATGGCAAAGTGATTCATATATACAGCTTTTCAGATTCTTTTCCATTATAGGTTATTACAAGATATTGAATGTAATTCGCTGTGCTATACAGTAGGTCCTTGTTTACTTTTTTCATGTATAGTAGTGTGTATCTGTTAGTCCCAAATTCCTAATTTATACCTCCCCCTGGTTTTCCCCTTTGGTAACCATGAGCTTGTTTTCTATGTCCATTAGACTATTCATTTTGTAAATAACTTCATTTTAGATATCACATGATATTTGTCTTTCTCTGTCTTCCTTTTTTAGTATGACAATCTCTAGGTCCACGCATGTTGCTGCAAATGGCATTATTTCATTCTTTTCTATGGCTGAGTAATATTCCATTGTATATGTATTATCATATCTTCTTTATCCATTCATCTGTTGATAGGACACTTACTTGCTTTCATGTTCTGGCTATTGTAAATACTGCTCCTGCGAACACCGGATCTAGGTATCTTTTCAACTTAAGCATTTTCATCTTCTCTGGACATATGCTGAGGAGTGACATTACTAATAATATAGTAACTTTATTTTTAGTTTTTTAAACAGACCTCCATACTGTCTTCCATAATGGCTGCATCAATTTACATTCCCACCAAGGGTTCAGGAGGGTTCCCTATAAACGTAGAGTTTCTTAACAAAAGAAGCGATTTAGAATTAGGAGAATAACAGAATACTGAAATTAAAGAAAATAACTTCTCTGCTTTTTTCCTAGTGCTGGATTTTTCTGTGGAGCGCTTCATTTGGTCTCTTCCTGAACTAAATCCCTCCAGTTGATTCAGTTGCTTCTTAAAGCATAATTTCTTGATTACCTTCCTGGTCACCTCCTGACTTAGTTAATATCTCTCCTGAAAGTGTGAAACCCTAAGTTTGGTGTTAAGTCCAGAGATGATCTGCAGAGCTAGATCAAGCACAGCCAGATGACAACCTGTCAGAGTTATCAGAGGGGAGCTTCAACTCTGCATTGGAAGCCTGGACTAGCTGTCTCTTAGGTCCTCTTCCAAATAAAATTCTATGAAGTAGAATAATGGTTAATATTTTACAGTCTCAAAGAGAACTTTCCAAAGTAACATATGTCATGACTTCCTAAGTCATCTTTAGGAAGGAACTTAAGGAATTTGAAAACTTGTAGAATTTACAAAATATCTCATAAAACAAACCTCCTATACTTCAATCACTTTATATAGTAAAGGTTTATTTTTTAAAGTGAGACAGAAAGGGCTATCTCGAAGCGTTATGTATAGGAAAGAGAAGGACAGGTGAAAGGAAATGAACAGGTGAGAAAGAGGAGGTAATCCGTGGGGTAATCTGTGTGAGAGTAAAGCTCTGAATGCCAACTTAATTAAATTTTAACTTAACATTACCATTGTAGAAACTCTAAGGGGATTTTTCAACAGTCAGAAACCTGTGTTTCTCGTTTCCAGTCTCAGGGTCAGCAGAAGAACTGAAATGTATGCATGAAAATGAGTTTCTAGCATCCTCTCACAGGGTTTGTATGGGAAAGAAGAAAGAATGCTTAGCACTTTCAGGAGGTACAAAATTAATTTTGCATTGTTTAATGAGAAACAGCTGGCAGACTTGATGGAAATCAGGTTTCCTGATCTGACAGTCACCTGATGCTTTATACTTTCCAAAAGAAAAGTTTTCACACTATTCAAACCTTGTATGAATTCCTTTTTCTAATTAATATTTACAATCTCAGGTTTTAAAATCCAAACATCAAAGATTCTAACTAACATTCAACACATAGATGACTTATTCCGGAAGTGCAAGGAAATGAGTTCATTGATTTTCATTTAAAGATTATTTATGGGGAAATATTCCACCTTAGATCCTTGGGTAGTCATGTTAATTATATAAATTTCTAAAATGAGAAACTCCTTTAGCTGATTTTAGTGTGCTTCAGAGCTCTAAGACTTGGGAGACACGCTGTCACCTCAAAACGCCTTAAGTGATCAAGTTTCTGAGTTTGTTGTTGCTTCTGAGTTTCTGTTGTTGTTTCCTGTTGTTTCTGAGTTTGCACATGTGAATTCAGCTGCCAGAGGCAGCCAAGGTGTGAAGATCTTTAGCTCAATTTCCTGCCCAAACCCCTTTACCCAATTCTGACAAGTACTGTGCCCTCTCAGAAACCAGATTACTTTTATGGGCGTTTTTTAAGGTATTCAGAGGAGGGCAGTATCATGTCACTATTGAAAAATTTTGGAAAGCATCTTTACAAAAGGAAAATATCAACATTGGAAGTATTTTATATTTAGCTTATTTCCAAATTTACTAATTTGATTACTCTCATATATATTTCAAATAATTATGCATGGTATTTATAGTGGTTTTAATGGATTTTTTTTGGGGGGTCACTTATATTGATCTTTCATTCATTTATCTTTGTTCTTTGGCCTGTGTGGGCCTCCCATCACAGTGGCCTCTCTCGCTGCAGAGCACCAGCTCTGGGCGCATGTGCTCCAGAGCTCTGGCTCAGTGGTTAGACACACAGTCCCAGCTGCTCTGCGGCACATGGGATCTTCCCAGGCCAGAGATCGAACTGGCACCCCCTGCACTGCAAGGTGGTGTCCTTATCCACTGGACCACCAGGGAAACCCAATACATTGTTTTTAAGCTTTACTCTTGATGCCATTTTCATCAAAGACATCTTATTAGTCACTGCAAATAGTCTTCTTTTAAAAAGAGTATTATTTAGATTCTTGATACTTTTAGAAATTTCCTTTTACAATTCAGAATTAATTGAGCAAGTGTGAGAATGGATGAATATGTTTAGGGGGAGATTTTGTGAGGAATTATTACACTTCTTATTGAAAAAAAAGGTAGCATACAAAAATAACCAGGTGAATGTTTGTGTCCACTGTTCTGGTTTATACTTGAAGTCTTAGCCCTCACTGTGTGGGGTCTAGAGACAAGACTTGCAGGAGGTAATCAGGGTTAGATGAGGTCAAGAGGGTACAAGCCCTCTAAAGATGGGATTGGTGCCCTTATAAAGAGCAGCCAAGAATTCTCTTTCTCTCTCAGCAAGAAGGCAGCCCTCCACAAGTCAGGAAGACATCCCCTCCTCAGAAACTGACCAGGCTAGCACCTTGATCTTGGATTTCCCAGTCTACAGAACTGGAAGAAATACATTTTTATTGTTTAAGCCAGTCAGTTTATGGTATGGCAGCCTGAATTAACTGAGGCACCAGATACTGGCACACAATGAATGAATGGTTTATATTGCTTTCACATGATGGCCAAACAACAGTTTCTCACAATACCAATTCAAAGCTACAAATGATAGCAAAGTTCTTCGATCCACAGTGAACTCTTCACTTTTTGCTGCCTCTCTTTAGGCCAGAAGAGTTTCTGAAACCAGACTTCTCTTCATAACTGGGCAAGTCTTTTCACAGACTAAGGTGAACCCTTCACTTAAATGGATTTAAGAGCTTTCTAAGGAGAACACTGCTGTCGATTAATATTAACAGTTAAAGCCAGAGATCATAATTAAATTGTAATCATCAGAGGACCATTTTAAAGTATCTTTAACATGTAATAATTGACAAAACACTCCATGGAAATGACAGCACTCACAAGTCCACTGCTGAGGAACTGGGCACCAGCAATAGCACGACAGTGACCTTCTGTGCTTCTTCCTACTCTCCTGCTGCTATGCCACTCTGCCAGACAGATGTTTGTCAAGCTCTGGTTTACTTGGAGAGACAGAGGAAGCACTTTAAACGTGCATTCTTACAATGTTAAAAGGCTATACTGAAGTGTCACTTTCGTAATTTGGCTTCTAAATCGAATTCTGATAATGAATCATACTCCTAGCAAAATGATTTAGTACTCACTCCTTTTTTTTTAATCCATCAACTAGTCTAATACTGAAAACTGCAGGAAACTTGTGCCTTTTGGATATGGGTGTAGGAAAAATCAGGGGTTTCCCTGGTAGCTCACTGGTAAAGAATCCACCTGTTCACGCAAAATCAGGTGAAAAATGTTTGTGTCCACTTTGATACTTGAAGTCTTAGCCCTCACTGTGTGGGGTCTAGAGACAAGACTTGCAGGGTTGGGATGAGGTCAAGAGGGTACAAGCCCTCTAAAGATGGGATTGGTGCCCTTATAAAGAGCAGCCAAGAATTCTCTTTCTCTCTCAGCAAGAAGGCAGCCCTCCACAAGTCAGGAAGATATCCCCTCCTCAGAAACTGACCAGGCTAGCACCTTGATCTTGGATTTCCCAGTCTACAGAACTGGAAGAAATACATTTTTATTGTTTAAGCCAGTCAGTTTATGGTATGGCAGCCTGAATTAACTGAGGCACCAGATACTGGCACACAATGAATGAATGGTTTATATTGCTTTCACATGATGGCCAAACAACAGTTTCTCACAATACCAATTCAAAGCTACAAATGATAGCAAAGTTCTTCGATCCACAGTGAACTCTTCACTTTTTGCTGCCTCTCTTTAGGCCAGAAGAGTTTCTGAAACCAGACTTCTCTTCATAACTGGGCAAGTCTTTTCACAGACTAAGGTGAACCCTTCACTTAAATGGATTTAAGAGCTTTCTAAGGAGAACACTGCTGTCGATTAATATTAACAGTTAAAGCCAGAGATCATAATTAAATTGTAATCATCAGAGGACCATTTTAAAGTATCTTTAACATGTAATAATTGACAAAACACTCCATGGAAATGACAGCACTCACAAGTCCACTGCTGAGGAACTGGGCACCAGCAATAGCACGACAGTGACCTTCTGTGCTTCTTCCTACTCTCCTGCTGCTATGCCACTCTGCCAGACAGATGTTTGTCAAGCTCTGGTTTATTTGGGAGAGACAGAGGAAGCACTTTAAACGTGCATTCTTACAATGTTAAAAGGCTATACTGAAGTGTCACTTTCGTAATTTGGCTTCTAAATCGAATTCTGATAATGAATCATACTCCTAGCAAAATGATTTAGTACTCACTCCTTTTTTTTTAATCCATCAACTAGTCTAATACTGAAAACTGCAGGAAACTTGTGCCTTTTGGATATGGGTGTAGGAAAAATCAGGGGTTTCCCTGGTAGCTCACTGGTAAAGAATCCACCTGTTCACGCGGGAGACCCAGGTTTGATCCCTGGGTCAGAAAGACTCCCTGGAGAAGGCAATGGCAACCCCCTCCAGTCTTCTTCCCTGGAGAATCCCATGGATAGAGGAGCCTGGTGGGCCACAGTCCATGGGGTCTCAAAGAGTTGGATATGACTTAGCAACTGAGCATGAAGAAGAAAACAAAGTTCAGAAGAGGGTGGCTAAGCTAAGCTAAACTGAATTCTAAGTCTTACTGCCTGCTTTTTTACACATATCCCTTTTCACTAAAATTTTTTTTTGTCTAAGAGAACATAGTTGGCATGGGTACTAATTACTCTCACCAGTAGGATGTCACGCTCGACAAAATAGAGACTATTTTAGCAGAAGTGATTCCCTAATGAAAAATAAAAAAGGCATTTTCAAAACCTTATTGTTATAAAAGGAATCTACACAGACATAATGATTTTCTGACAATATATCCCAACATCAGCAGGCAAGAAAACTTGCTCTCAGGGATTTCCGTCTTATGGTACGATGCATGCAACTCAGTAAGATGTACTTAAAAGAAATGACTTGACTAGTATATAATAAGGACTTGAAGAGTTCCCTCATGCAGATGTACTGCACTTCAACCTTCTTATAATTCTATGTAACATCTAAACTAAGAGTCAGAAAAGTTGGAAATTAAAAAAAAATGCTCTGACCTTTACTCAACCAAGATTTGGCAGGAACAGAGGAGGATGATAAAGGCCACAGTAGCCACAGGGAACTACACATGTGCCCTCAGATAACACTAAGACTTTCTTAAAGGGGAAGAAGGCCAACTGTAAACTTTATTCCAGGTATCAGGTGTTTTATCTCAGGTGACCCTACTGACTCTTACATAATCCAATTCTATATTACTAACTGATGAAAACTAACAAAACACCTAACAATCTTAAAATGTTAGAGCTAAAAGGTAAACTGGAGTTCATGTGGCCCAAACCCTTCATTTTTTTTAAGCTAAAAGACTGAGATATAATAAAACTTGCCAAGATCACATAATAAGTCATAATTTTAACGTAAAGCTTGATCTTTTACGTTCTACTTTTTCCTACAACATGACCCCAAAAGATGTGCAGACAGATTTTCTTTTGCATTCTGAGAGAAAAATATCTTCAACTGTAAGATATAAATACAAAATAGGTAAACATGTCAAAAGAAATAAATACATTTGGTGATTTATTTACAGATCTTCACTTGTTCTTCCAAGTAGCTATGAAAGAACCACTTTCAGTAATCCACCTGAGAAAAGACGCAAACTTTTGTGCCCAATAGATAACATGCACTGAATTTTCATAGTCAGGGTATTTTGGCTAGTTACTAGCATATAACACACTGCCCCCAAAATGGTAGGTTACTTGGGCAGTTTTTCTGCTCTGTGTGGTAGGAGCTAGGTGTTACGGTTGGTGTCAGAGGCTGGACTGGACGCTCAGCTGAAGCTAAAAGTCTGAGACTTATGGAGAGGGAGAGTCCTTTAGAGACTTAAAGAGACCTCAGAGCCTCTTTACGTGACCCTCTCCATACCACTGCTTGTGCTTCCTCATGGCATGGCACCTGGGTTCCAAGAAAGAGTATTCCACAGGCAAGAAACTGTAGCTACCAGGCTAGTTCCAAGGGCTGGCCCATACCTGGTATGACATCACTTCATTTTATTCGTCAAAGCAATCCCAGGCGTTGTTCATACGCTGTGTGGGAAGGGACTGGTCAAGATCATAAATAATAAGAGCCTGGTTCATTGAGGGGTCTTCAAAGGAACAATATGAGGATTGTTAAAATCTATTTCAACATGATATTTAGAGAAGATATATACTGAAGGAGAAAGTTGTTCACCAAGAACACTGTATTAGAAAATGACAAATTCACATAATCCTAAAATTTAAGCCTGAATACAAAAAACACTGTACTAATCCTATTTATTCTTTGAACCTCGCTGGAGGTACTTTGTGGAATTCAAATGAATGCCGTGGCATTATTTTTCAGCCAGATGTTAATTTTTGACAAACATATTCTTAAAATGGGTATATGTAACATATGAGCACATTCCCCAATGTATATGCTGCAAAAATAAATTTATTTAATAAATGTGATACAGGGAGTACATGGGATAAAGACCAAGTTCCAGGACAATTAATTCAACTGAATGCATTATAGATTACCTGGTAACCTACATTTTATCCAAATGCCACCTGGGGCTGAATGTGGATAACAATTTAAGTGGAGAACTGGAGATTTAATGTTAAAGTACTCAAAAGTGCATGTGCACGCTCAATCGCTCAGTCATCTCTGACTTTTTGTGACCCGTGGACTGTATACAGCCTGCCAGGCTCCTCTGTCCATGGGATTTCCCAGGCAAGAATACTGGAGAGGGTGGTCATTTCCTTCTCCAGGGGATCTTCCCAACCTAGGGATCAAACCTGTATCACCTCCCATCTCTTGCAATGGCAGGTGGCTTCTTCATCACTGTGCCAGCTGGGAAGCCCCCAAAGTATGTGTGTGTCCATTCTAAATATCTTCAAAAGCTTCAAAAAATGTATCAAAGGAGTAGGGATCTAATTTACTGAGGTTCTATTATGGGTTACATCAATCACATTATTTCATTTAGTCCTCTCAAATGTCTTGTGGAATAGGTGCTATTATCCCCACTGGGTAAAGAATACACTGAGAACTGCAGTACCATGGCCACACACTTAGAAAGCAGAAGAGCAGAGAACAGAATCCATTTGTTTGGCTTCAAAGCCTGTTTGCTCTTTCAACTCTATACACTGTTTATTTTTTTAATTGTATCTTTATGGGATGGTACTAAATTCTACTTTATTTCTGATTGATTTCCATTAAAAAATAGTTTTTAAACACTTTACTTTTCTCCATTTCCAGAGTCTTATTCATTATTAACTCTTTTATGGGAGCAAACATTTACACAGTAGAAATCTGACATTTAAAGAAACCCTTTGGTTAATCTTTCTGAATTTAAATCATGTTTCTCCAGCTGCCTTTCATCTAAATTTGTGGTTTCTTACAGAAGAGCAGACATGTCTAAATACTAATGTCTTAAAAAATAAAAGAACTGGAAAAAAAAAAAAAACCTCACTGTTTTCAATGTCTAGGATAATATCTTAATCATTCTATCAATTTTGCACTCCTAGTGAACCAATTCCATTAACCATACAGTTAACTCCCATGACTCCTAGCATAGTGACCTCTACATGGTACATACTGAGTGTTGACTGAATGAACAAAAGCAGCTGAAAGAACCATCAGAAATTTACACTGAATATTATATCATAAAAATAAAATTTCAACCAAACATTACTTACTTTCAATATTTAGTGATGCACAGTTATAGCAATGATAGGCATAGTAAATGCATGGATACATATTTAGGAATATGTACAGTAATGTCAAACTCCAATGCAAAGGAGGGGATAAGTTTAGGACATTTATTTTGGAAGGGGATAAAGAAAATCGGGAAAGGGACATAGAGGGAACTAAAAGAACTCTGCAGAGGGTTGAGTGTTGGAATAATCTGAGATGTATTCAAATATTTATTTTCCTGCATGGTAAATACTTACAAAAATTAATATTGAAAAACGAGAGGGCTTCCCCTGGTGGTCCAGTGGGTAAAGACACCGCCTTGCAGTGCAAGGGGCGCCGGTTCGAGCCCTGGCCTGGGAAGATCCCACGTGCCGCGGAGCGGCTGGACCGATGTGTCCAATTACCGAGCCGGAGCTCTGGAGCGCATGCGCCCAGAGCCGGAGCTCTGCAGCGAGAGAGGCCACTGCGATGGGAGGCCCACACGAGCCAAAGAACAAAGACGGATGAAAATAGACAAATGAAAAGACCAATAGAAGTGGCCCGCCCGCTCCCCTCCCTCCCTAACCTGACCCCTGCCCAAAATAAATAAATAAATAAATCTTAAAAAAAAAAAAAAAGAAAAACAAGAGATGACCACCATCTTAAATTTATATATCAAACAAGACTAGAATATTTAGATAATTGCTGATAAAATACTTCCTCTTGACAGAAAATTCTATAAAGCAAGATTAAAGGACAAGAAATCCAAGTTCGAAACTACAGGAATTATACAAGGGAAGCAATCTGTTTTAAGGACCTGGTCACTACAATTCAAAACAGGAAACTGTAGAATGCTAACCATATGTATATTCCTATGTTTCTAAAATGGCCAGCATTAGAATATACGTGTAATTATATGAAAGTAGCATTTTAAAACAAAACATTACTACGTATTTTTTTGCCTTTGCTTTTTAGGGAAAACTACTACAACAACTGGAAATTTCTAGAGAAGCCAAGTTCTCCTTTGATTTACATATAAAATAAGAGAAAATATAACAATATAAATTAGGTAAAACCTTATTCACAATTTTCAGATTCCACAGATTAGAAAAACAAGTATCTGTTGGAAATAAAAATTTTAACCACTCAGATATTACCTAAAATATACAAGTGATGCAATATGATAGGCATAGTAAATGCATGGATACATATTTAGGAATATGTACAGTAATGTCAAACTCCAATGCAAAGGAGGGGATAAGTTTAGGACATTTATTTTGGAAGGGGATAAAGAAAATCGGGAAAGGGACATAGAGGGAACTAAAAGAACTCTGCAGAGGGTTGAGTGTTGGAATAATCTGAGATGTATTCAAATATTTATTTTCCTGCATGGTAAATACTTACAAAAATTAATATTGAAAAACGAGAGGGCTTCCCCTGGTGGTCCAGTGGGTAAAGACACCGCCTTGCAGTGCAAGGGGCGCCGGTTCGAGCCCTGGCCTGGGAAGATCCCACGTGCCGCGGAGCGGCTGGACCGATGTGTCCAATTACCGAGCCGGAGCTCTGGAGCGCATGCGCCCAGAGCCGGAGCTCTGCAGCGAGAGAGGCCACTGCGATGGGAGGCCCACACGAGCCAAAGAACAAAGACGGATGAAAATAGACAAATGAAAAGACCAATAGAAGTGGCCCGCCCGCTCCCCTCCCTCCCTAACCTGACCCCTGCCCAAAATAAATAAATAAATAAATCTTAAAAAAAAAAAAAAAGAAAAACAAGAGATGACCACCATCTTAAATTTATATATCAAACAAGACTAGAATATTTAGATAATTGCTGATAAAATACTTCCTCTTGACAGAAAATTCTATAAAGCAAGATTAAAGGACAAGAAATCCAAGTTCGAAACTACAGGAATTATACAAGGGAAGCAATCTGTTTTAAGGACCTGGTCACTACAATTCAAAACAGGAAACTGTAGAATGCTAACCATATGTATATTCCTATGTTTCTAAAATGGCCAGCATTAGAATATACGTGTAATTATATGAAAGTAGCATTTTAAAACAAAACATTACTACGTATTTTTTTGCCTTTGCTTTTTAGGGAAAACTACTACAACAACTGGAAATTTCTAGAGAAGCCAAGTTCTCCTTTGATTTACATATAAAATAAGAGAAAATATAACAATATAAATTAGGTAAAACCTTATTCACAATTTTCAGATTCCACAGATTAGAAAAACAAGTATCTGTTGGAAATAAAAATTTTAACCACTCAGATATTACCTAATTAGATAATCATCAAGTCACAGTATAGAATTAAGTGACTATTTAAAATTTACACTGTCATTGTATAAGCCCACATACTCCTTTAAAAAGGAATTCTGAAGTCTAACCCCCCCACGTATATTTAGGCAATTTCTCCACCTACTAGTTAGCGTATAAGGAACATTTCTTTTCTAAAAACATTACAAAACTGACATTTCCATGGGCTTTTAAAATTTACAAACCAGGAACCATAGTAAAAACAGAGCCAGCCAAAGATTCAGTTAGGCATTAAGACAGTCATTTAAAAACCTGCTGGAAATGAACCTGAGTTTGCACTGGGTTCTAAGATGCAGAGCTAAGAAATAAAACTTCATATACCTAACTAACTTACTACACAGGTAAAGCACCTGTATCCTCCTGCTGGTATACAATCTGACTTCCTTAGTTCTCAATAAACACATGCAAATGGCCTCGGAAAATACTGAATATATCAGAGAGTCTTGTAATTTAGCAGGTAGATTTGCTTACACATCAACAGCAAGACAACAAAAGAGACCATCATAACTAAAGGATCTTTTCCCAACCTCCATCAGCACCCAGAATATCTACCAGTTCACAGCTTTATTGCAAGTGATACATCTAATAAGAATTGCTCTGTGCCATAAACAAGGGTAACATCTAAATATGAACATTATTTAATTTTAATCATGAAACTTTATTTGCATTTTGGGCACTGATGAACAATAACAAATGATTTTTTAACACTATACTCATAGCACTAAAACCTAATAAATGTTAAAGTTTCATTTTCCTTTTCTATCTAATTTGAAAAAACTGACAATCTGAAAAAATATCGGGGTACATTTTGGAAAATTACTACATTATATTTATATGCTATGACACTTTCAGTATAATAATGAGACGTTTTTAAAAATGTTCTACACATTAAGATACATAATCCTCCCTTATGGTATAATTACTCAAAAATAAATTAATAAAATCATTCTAATAACAACAGACAATACACAATTTCCCATTCATGTACTTCTGAGTTCATTTTCTACATGCCAAAGAGGACAGATGATTTTTTTCACTTGAAGGATAAAATTATTTTAATCAGGGAGCAGATTCATAGTCTCAGCTTCTGGTACATTGAAATGCCAGGCATGGTCTAGTAGAAAGAAGAGTTAATATTGACAAGTAGAAGAAAAAGATGTATGAATAACTACAGTTCAAGAATTCTGCAGTAATGACACAGAGTAATAAAGAAAAAGAACCCTAGGAATCTGAATGAGGAATATGGTAGTTTCAGCTACAGGAATAAGGGAAGTATATCCTCCTTTGGGGAGAAGGAAAAATAAAGAAATTCAATATATTTGTATAGGGTCCGAGGCAGGGAGAAGTGGTAATTTGTTAATTATGAGTGTTCGCCTCAATGATTTTGATTTACTGAGCAAGAAATGGGGCTGTCAAGGTATAAGTGTAAGGAAGGGAAAATGAAGCTGGGATGGAAACTGACTCCTGCTGGAGCAATCTCACATAAATTCTGTACTATTAAAATGCCCGTGAGAAACAAGGAGGCTGGGCTCTCAAAGAATTCTGTCTAAATATATAGCTGCACTTAAGATAAGAAGGCCTGCTTGTGCAGAGTGATAAAAGTAACCTTATTTACGAGGAAGACCCAAACAAAATCTGGAACTCAAAGTAACTCAAGAAAGTTAAAATTCCCAAAGCAATTTTAAAACTGGAGGGAAAATGAGCAGTTACCATTTAAAAATATCTCCCAAAAGTCATTAATAGTACTGAATAAATCTTTGCTAATTTACAGCTTAGTTTTATACATAATCGAACATTTCAGGAAAGTAGAAGTTTACGTCCCAGAGATAAATGGGGCTGTTAGATGGATAAAGTTGTAGAAAAAATTTTCCTTTTCTATCTAATTTGAAAAAACTGACAATCTGAAAAAATATCGGGGTACATTTTGGAAAATTACTACATTATATTTATATGCTATGACACTTTCAGTATAATAATGAGACGTTTTTAAAAATGTTCTACACATTAAGATACATAATCCTCCCTTATGGTATAATTACTCAAAAATAAATTAATAAAATCATTCTAATAACAACAGACAATACACAATTTCCCATTCATGTACTTCTGAGTTCATTTTCTACATGCCAAAGAGGACAGATGATTTTTTTCACTTGAAGGATAAAATTATTTTAATCAGGGAGCAGATTCATAGTCTCAGCTTCTGGTACATTGAAATGCCAGGCATGGTCTAGTAGAAAGAAGAGTTAATATTGACAAGTAGAAGAAAAAGATGTATGAATAACTACAGTTCAAGAATTCTGCAGTAATGACACAGAGTAATAAAGAAAAAGAACCCTAGGAATCTGAATGAGGAATATGGTAGTTTCAGCTACAGGAATAAGGGAAGTATATCCTCCTTTGGGGAGAAGGAAAAATAAAGAAATTCAATATATTTGTATAGGGTCCGAGGCAGGGAGAAGTGGTAATTTGTTAATTATGAGTGTTCGCCTCAATGATTTTGATTTACTGAGCAAGAAATGGGGCTGTCAAGGTATAAGTGTAAGGAAGGGAAAATGAAGCTGGGATGGAAACTGACTCCTGCTGGAGCAATCTCACATAAATTCTGTACTATTAAAATGCCCGTGAGAAACAAGGAGGCTGGGCTCTCAAAGAATTCTGTCTAAATATATAGCTGCACTTAAGATAAGAAGGCCTGCTTGTGCAGAGTGATAAAAGTAACCTTATTTACGAGGAAGACCCAAACAAAATCTGGAACTCAAAGTAACTCAAGAAAGTTAAAATTCCCAAAGCAATTTTAAAACTGGAGGGAAAATGAGCAGTTACCATTTAAAAATATCTCCCAAAAGTCATTAATAGTACTGAATAAATCTTTGCTAATTTACAGCTTAGTTTTATACATAATCGAACATTTCAGGAAAGTAGAAGTCGCTCTCCACGTACCCAGAGATAAATGGAGAGCTGTTAGATGGATAAATGTTAGGCTACGTAAAATAATATCCATGCCATCTTCAGTAACAAGCAACATATACAGAAGAGTTCAATTCAATGCCATTATTTTGTGGTTTTCATTTGAACTGAGGAAAAAGTATAGAGGTAGCCAAGGAAAGCTGAATAATTCTAATTTATAAAATTATCACTCACAGAAAAATCATTTTTAAAATACAAAACAGTTCACTATTTCTAAGGGGTGCCATCCATTCTGACAGCTTCCATAGCATATTTTCGATACATATAATTCCAAAGCAGTTAATTATTTCAGTATTAGGTACAAGATAATTTTCTTCAATATCTGCAGTGTAACTTTAAAAACGTTTTACATTTTAAAAAAGTAAAAGCCATCTTTTAGCATTAAAAAATTAACCATCATTTTTAAAAAGCCTTTATAGTACAAAGTATTTTTAGGTAAACCACTGCAAAGCTTTGCAGTTGAATACCAAAGGCTTTAAAGGGTTACGTTTTCAGCCTAAATTCAGCAAGAATACAAAGCAGATAATGAAGGTATCAATTGCATATTTTATATATTACCTTATATTTATGACAACTGTATATTAGTACAGAATATTTTCCTCTGCTTTAAACTACCTACTTTCAATACATACTGATGAAAACTTAGCCAATTTTAAAAAAAAGCAGGGCTGTTACAAAATACCTGAAAAAAATCATTTATCAGCTTTAAACAGAAAAAGTGTTGGTTATCTAGCAAACAAATTTCTCTCTGCCAAAAAGAAGTCAAAAATACACATAACTCTTGTGTTAGGTTCTGTCACAGGAACTCGAGAAATTATTTCAATTTATACTACTTGTAATTATTGCATTTTTTGTAAATAAACTTATTTTTTGTTTGTGAAAAAAAAAATACACATAACCCTAACAAAGATGGGTAATTAGGATGTAAACAAATATTTCTAATTTCCCCTTTTCACACAAAGAAAACAATATCTGTTATAATTGCAATGACTGAAAAGGCTGGAGTTCTATTTAACAAATAACTTTCAGTGCCTGACATTTAAAAGATGAGGCTTAAAATCCATGCTTTACTAGCACTATGCATATGTCACAACTGCCAATAACAGACACAACAGCATTTCACTTACAGGGAAAAGATGCCAGTGAAATACAGCCATATATATGTGTCTGTGTATGATATACACATATATATGCCAATTTCAAAAATGTTAACCACAAAGCAAAAAGAAATCATTGAAAGGGAATATCACATCTTAGATGACTTACCTTTCGCCCATCACTTGCGTGGCAATTCACATTTAGAGGAGTCAGTAAAGCCATTAGTTTTTCTTCATTACCACTCCTACAAAAAGGCAGTAAGTCAATTCCTATAAAATTATAGTGCTTCTTATGAATATTTATGGATATTTTTTCACAACAGAATGGAAAATGATACGGCTTCTTTGATTTCTTTTATATGGTTCTGAATGAATCTCTTTTGCTATATTCAATCAATATATTCCTAATTAGTTCTTGTTTCTCCTCATATAGGGGTATATCTTAGATAAGATAGCTTTCTACATTGTTACTTGCTTTATTTACCTGCATAAAGTCACATTCTTAATTACAGACAAACTTTAGTCTGATAAGTGATCTAAAACACTGAAGTTAAAATACATACAAAATGTTATAAAAAGGTAATCAATTAAATTATAAATGACCAAGAACAAAAGAAAACAGGTGAAAATTTTAACATTTACTTTATGCCTCTCATTTGAGCACGGCTAGAAAAATTTCCAGAAAAAAATAAAGAGGTATTTAAACACTCCAAGAATATCAACCGAAAAGCTGGGCAACTCAGGTTTGCAGGTAGCTTAAGAAATGTTCCAAATAAAATTAACCTTACGATCATCACCATATTGAAAGACAGTCTCATCACTAATTGTGCAAAACAAAGTACACAAAGATTTAGTATAAGGTGTTTTTCAAATTATAGCACAGAATCCTAGCAAGACAATAACATGCTTTAATTTTTAGTCTTCTACCTGCCCTCACCCTTTTCTCCCTTAAATGCCTTATACTCACTTAAAATGAATGAAATCACTTACCTAGCAGCTTCTAGGAGTTCGTCTTTCTTGTATTCACCTAGATGATTGCAAAATATCATGCTGTTAGCATTTGGCAGAAGACAGATTAAGAAATGCAGCAGGCAGCAAATAGAGAATTAAATAGAGAAGAACAGAAAAAGTCCACACCCCGCTGGGTGGTGGAGCCGTGACGTTAGCCAGCTTGTGAAGGCAGCATCACCAGTGCCTTGGAGACGGGCAGCAAATTGACGCAGCTTCTTGTCCAATCCTCAGATGAAATAGCTTTCTTCAGACGACCAATGAATGCTAAATCTCGTGTCCAGAAACACATTCCCTCTGATAACAGCATGCCAGTTGAAGACAATGTCCCCTCCCCCCTTTTCTATTCAGACTGTCACAGTATACTTGGGAAGCGTAATGTATTCTGAGACAAAAGCAAAATAATGTGGCTGTTTAAGGTACAAATTACTAGTCTTCCAAAAAACTCAGTTTTATTTGTAACGACATGGAAAGTTTTTTCAAAAAAAAAAAAAAAAAAAAAACCATTAATTATCCTTGCTGAGCTTTATATAAGCAGTAGAAAAAATACCAGGATCATGAAGCCTTTGCCTCGATAGGGTAGGTCTGTAGACTCTAAATACGTGAACTACGTACCAAATGCTATGAAACCCTCGGAGGCAGTGCTCTAAAAGCCAATGAATACATTCTTAAATGACAAATAATATTTGAGCATACAGCAATGTACACTTTAGGCACATTCAATACCAAATTTTAAAACCAGTAAATCTTAAAAATACTTTTTTAAAAAAAGGAAACTAGTATTTTAGAGAATGAGCAGACATTCATCTATTAAGATGTGGATAATTTTCTTTCATCCTTTTTATTTTAACATGTCACAGACTGAAAACAGATATGTATTTCAGAATTTTCAACGCAAATTTCTTAGGGCATTCAAGAACTAACAAGCAAGTCTTTGCCAGCACAATCGAAGGACAAGGAATTTTAATAATATAGAGTTTGCTCACTGAATAAATAAAAAGAACAGGCAGGACCATGATTCAGCTATAATATGCTGACTCAGTTTGCTGTATCATTAAAGAAATAATTATACCAAATGTCTAAGCAAATAATTAGGTGAAGGCAAATATTAAGTGTATATCTATATATATATAAGAAATATGCATATGAATGATCTGGGAACATACATGTTGGTGAACAACAAAACTCTGTAAAATCTTTAAAATAAAGGAAAAAAAAAGAAATAAAATTCTAGGTTCAGATGTTATAATTCTATTCAGAAATAAGCTTAAATTACTTTTAAAAATCTTTCACTTATCAACATGGATTTCTTTGCATCTTGTTTACTCTGCTACAGAATGTGGAATACTAATGAAAGTATTTTAAGGACATCTCAGGACTATCACACACATTCAAATTCTATAACCCTTTATTAGAAAACTTTTTAGTTTAAACTTTTGCCTTGATTCTTCAGGTTAAGATTTTATTAAAATCTAGAAACAGTAAGCAGTTATTTACAAATCAGGAAAAACTAATGTAGGGAATTTTATATATCAATGAAATCATGGGTTCAACAATTTATGTGGGTAAGCCAAAATGCATGCTTCATGATTGAGTGTGCCTTTCCAAGTTCCATATCTGTATTCCAGATTCTTCAACTGATTGACAGTAGGAAATTATTATAATCCCCTAGCAAATAAAGTTCTTATCTTTCCAAAGGCAAAGATCTATCCTTATTAAATATTTTATATGGCAATATGAAAGTAAGTCAATTTAAGATGCTCCTTCTTAAATTGGTATGACCAATTAACATATCAGAGATTGAAAATGGAATGACCCATACCCTCAAAATGCCTCAAGAGCAAAGTAAGTGAAATTATGGAATTATCTATAGAATCACTCATTAAGTCAGCAAACACTTACTTGAAAGGTCTAAAGGCCAAATTCAACACCAAAAAGTACGGAAACAAGACAAACAAGTAAACCAATGATGAGACTAGGAAATGAGTCTTAAGTGCTTATAAAGAGTTTAAAGACTAGTATAAATAGGATTAACAGGAAGCAGGATATCTGTAGTCCAAGGAAGGTTTCCTAGAAGAGGGAAAATTTGTGCAGAGTTTTTAAAGGAAGAAGAGGTGATCCTCAGATGAAGAAGGGTAGGGGAGAAGGAAGCAACCAAAGGAAAAGAAATGAGACAGGAAATGGCCACTCTGTGAGCCTGGGACAAAGGACATTTTACAGGGGACTGGGTAAGAAATAGGCAGAGAGGAAACAGAAAGATCACAGGAATGGTACTCTTAAGAAGTCTGAACCTTATGAAAACAATGAGGAAATACTGAAATATTCTAACAAGGAGAATGAAGGTATATTTAAAGATCTGTAAGTCCTGTGCTTATTTGAAGTATTTCCATATCCCCTGCCAATGAACTTCTTGTTGGGGAGGAGGGTGGCCTATGGTGGGGTAAAGAGAGGCGAAGACAGTCAGTCCTGACAGAACTTACATTTGGGAGTAAGTATACATTTCCTGAGATACAGTAATCTGAAACTAAGAACTGAGCAGCTGCTATTAAAAATGAAATCACAGTGAAGCCTGACTTCAATAAGCTAGGAAATAAAACTACATAGTATTTGGGCTCTTCAAAGTTCCAATCAATCTTCTTACATAAACGTCTCATCAAGTACAGCTTATTGATGTTTTCTCCGAAAGGTACTTTTTGGAAAATAAAAAAAAGTTATTCCTTCATGGTTAAACTGGTAATATACCAAAGGTTTCAGAAGGAAACATATAAGTACACCCAAAGGTGTCAGGTATTACAAATGACTTTCAACTCTTACTGTTAGAGATCCTAGTACTTTAATCAGCTTTTCTGCCCCCAATTACATTAACATCCACTATCTTTAATTTATGAAAGTAAGTCAATTTAAGATGCTCCTTCTTAAATTGGTATGACCAATTAACATATCAGAGATTGAAAATGGAATGACCCATACCCTCAAAATGCCTCAAGAGCAAAGTAAGTGAAATTATGGAATTATCTATAGAATCACTCATTAAGTCAGCAAACACTTACTTGAAAGGTCTAAAGGCCAAATTCAACACCAAAAAGTACGGAAACAAGACAAACAAGTAAACCAATGATGAGACTAGGAAATGAGTCTTAAGTGCTTATAAAGAGTTTAAAGACTAGTATAAATAGGATTAACAGGAAGCAGGATATCTGTAGTCCAAGGAAGGTTTCCTAGAAGAGGGAAAATTTGTGCAGAGTTTTTAAAGGAAGAAGAGGTGATCCTCAGATGAAGAAGGGTAGGGGAGAAGGAAGCAACCAAAGGAAAAGAAATGAGACAGGAAATGGCCACTCTGTGAGCCTGGGACAAAGGACATTTTACAGGGGACTGGGTAAGAAATAGGCAGAGAGGAAACAGAAAGATCACAGGAATGGTACTCTTAAGAAGTCTGAACCTTATGAAAACAATGAGGAAATACTGAAATATTCTAACAAGGAGAATGAAGGTATATTTAAAGATCTGTAAGTCCTGTGCTTATTTGAAGTATTTCCATATCCCCTGCCAATGAACTTCTTGTTGGGGAGGAGGGTGGCCTATGGTGGGGTAAAGAGAGGCGAAGACAGTCAGTCCTGACAGAACTTACATTTGGGAGTAAGTATACATTTCCTGAGATACAGTAATCTGAAACTAAGAACTGAGCAGCTGCTATTAAAAATGAAATCACAGTGAAGCCTGACTTCAATAAGCTAGGAAATAAAACTACATAGTATTTGGGCTCTTCAAAGTTCAAATCAATCTTCTTACATAAACGTCTCATCAAGTACAGCTTATTGATGTTTTCTCCGAAAGGTACTTTTTGGAAAATAAAAAAAAGTTATTCCTTCATGGTTAAACTGGTAATATACCAAAGGTTTCAGAAGGAAACATATAAGTACACCCAAAGGTGTCAGGTATTACAAATGACTTTCAACTCTTACTGTTAGAGATCCTAGTACTTTAATCAGCTTTTCTGCAATACATTCCAACATCCACTATCTGGTGCCCGAGGACCACAATCCATAAACACTCGAAGCTATTTTTCAAATGCCACACTGCAGGAGCAACTAGCATAATGAATTTAGAGTCCCTCACATATTCTGACAACAAATCTGAGATACTTACTCAACAGCTAAACCCCTCGTTCTATTTCATTTTAGTTGCGAACCTGAAAATATTCTGGCTGAGACTCTGGTGCTCTATAGAGCATTTCTATTCTTTAATAACATCCAGATAAAGGCTAGCAATAGATTAGTCAGAAAGGAAAGCAGGCAATTATAGTAAAGATAATAGCATCCGACAAAGAACAAAATAGATGGCTTAATGTATTTTTCTTTGATTAGAATAAAATAAGTGGGATTAAAAAAATAAACAAACCACAACGCTTACTTTGCAAAGTCTGAACTGTTTTTTAAAAAAATAAACAAGTCACAACGTTTACTTTGCAAAGTCTGAATTGTTCTTTATTAGTAAACTAAGTACTGATAGGATGCACAGAAAACATACACACACGGTGGGAGACAGGTATATGAGTTAATGTGTTAAAAAGTATGTTATCAGGGCTTCCCTGGTGGTCCAGCGGGTAAGGACACCGTCTTGCAGTGCAAGGGGCGCCGGTTCGAGCCCTGGCCTGGGAAGATCCCACCTGCCGCGGAGCGGCTGGACTGATGTGTCCAATTACCGAGCCAGAGCTCTGGAGCGCGTGCACCCAGAGCCGGTGCTCTGCGACAACAGAGGCCACCACGATGGGAGGCCCACACGGGCCAAAGAATAAAGATGGACGAAAACGGATAAATAAAAAACGAATAAAAGAGGCCAAAATTTTAAAAAACAATTAAACAAAAAAAGATAATTCCAAAAAAAAAAAGGTAAAAGTTAAAAACTAAAGGTTAAAAGTAAAACTCCCCCTTGTATTTATCTGAAGTTGTTACAATTTCTTTCACTTACTGTGAAGGCAAAATTACTTTGTGAATAAAAATGAAGAAAACTTGAATCAATAAACAGAAGTCATAATTATTGACTTATTTCAATTTCAACATCTCAAAGTGTCTTTGATCCTTTCTTCAGCAAATGTCAGGATCAAAGCAGACTAAGTTTTCTTAAAGTGAGTCATTTGGTTTGTTCAGATAGAACAACATGGAAAGATTTTGAACACAGAATCATAAACTCTTTTTTTTTTTTGACCATTTCTGTTGGTCTTTTTCATCCATCTTTGTTCTTTGGTCTGTGTGGGCCTCCCATCGCAGTGGCCTCACTCACTGCAGAGCACCGACTCTGGATGCATGCGCTCCAGAGCTCCGGCTTGGTAGTTGAACACATCAGTCCAGCCGCTCCGCGGCATGTGGGATCTTCCCGGGCCAGGGATTGAACCGGCGCCCCCCACACTGCAAGGCAGTGCCCTTACCCACTGGACCACCAGGGAAGCCCAGAATCATAAATTCTTGAAGCAATAAAGGACTAAAAAAGAATTTTAACCTTTCTTTTCTCTACTTTGGCACCATGCATAATACATGCCTATCAGTAACGTCTCCTGTAATATGCAATGAGGGGGATGTAATTTGAAAGTCACCTTTCTCCTGTCATCTCATCCCCAATTTCAGAATCACTCTCCTAAGGGATCATCAACATATTCATTTATAGCTGATGAAACTGATGCCAAGGCAATGAAATGAATTGTCTAATGTTTCACTGAGTATTATTGTCAAGCCCTGAAAAAGGCTAATATGTGAGCAGAAACTAATCAAATCTGAGTTTTGGAAGAAATGATGTAAACAAAAGATTAACAAAACAATAACAGCAATAAAATAGTCTTAAAAACAATGACAACAACTAGTTTTAAACAGGTTTATAAACATATTTATATAACATAAGCCAAATATTTCCATGAAAACTAGAGCAGTGAACTTTCACATGACCTTGTACATGGGCCCCCAACCAAAAGCAAGTTTTATCCTCTAGCTTGTTTTAATGTTTTGGACCAAGGGAATAGGAATGATGAAAATGTATTTCAGGTCTATTAAAATGATCAATACTGTCTGCATTTTCCATAGCATGCGTTAATTTCTCATGCTTTAGGTATCTCAAGAGAAAAGCTGTGTAAAGACCTCAATCAAGATCTTAATTATCCTGTTGAGGGACTCATGTTGCTCAGTGCCAATATCATGAATTGATCATTCTCATATAGACACTTTCTCATTAAAGTGCCAATGAAATTGATCTCTTCGCTGAATGAACTGTTTTGCATGTAGGACCTGTGATCTCAGAGCTATGAGAATACATGAACAAAGCACATTTTGATTTACAGGAACCAAATTGTTATCTGTGAGAAGAGAATTACCTTCTTTCAGTCTCAGGATGACTGGTTCCTCAATGCAGCATTAGCCTGGAGGGCCTGGACTTTGAGAGATACCTATTTGGGACTGTCAGACCACTGCCTTTTTACATCAGGCACAAAAAATGAAGGAAACTAAGGTTAAGCCAGAAGTACAAGTGACTACTATTTGAATGATCCAAGAACTAACTTGTCTTCACTGTAATTATTGTGTATGATTGCCAAAACCCAATAAATTGAAGAATTTTAACCTTTCTTTTCTCTACTTTGACACCATGCATAATACATGCCTATCAGTAACGCTCCTGTAATATGCAATGAGGGGATGTAATTTGAAAGTCACCTTTCTCCTGTCATCTCATCCCCAATTTCAGAATCACTCTCCTAAGGGATCATCAACATATTCATTTATAGCTGATGAAACTGATGCCAAGGCAATGAAATGAATTGTCTAATGTTTCACTGAGTATTATTGTCAAGCCCTGAAAAAGGCTAATATGTGAGCAGAAACTAATCAAATCTGAGTTTTGGAAGAAATGATGTAAACAAAAGATTAACAAAACAATAACAGCAATAAAATAGTCTTAAAAACAATGACAACAACTAGTTTTAAACAGGTTTATAAACATATTTATATAACATAAGCCAAATATTTCCATGAAAACTAGAGCAGTGAACTTTCACATGACCTTGTACATGGGCCCCCAACCAAAAGCAAGTTTTATCCTCTAGCTTGTTTTAATGTTTTGGACCAAGGGAATAGGAATGATGAAAATGTATTTCAGGTCTATTAAAATGATCAATACTGTCTGCATTTTCCATAGCATGCGTTAATTTCTCATGCTTTAGGTATCTCAAGAGAAAAGCTGTGTAAAGACCTCAATCAAGATCTTAATTATCCTGTTGAGGGACTCATGTTGCTCAGTGCCAATATCATGAATTGATCATTCTCATATAGACACTTTCTCATTAAAGTGCCAATGAAATTGATCTCTTCGCTGAATGAACTGTTTTGCATGTAGGACCTGTGATCTCAGAGCTATGAGAATACATGAACAAAGCACATTTTGATTTACAGGAACCAAATTGTTATCTGTGAGAAGAGAATTACCTTCTTTCAGTCTCAGGATGACTGGTTCCTCAATGCAGCATTAGCCTGGAGGGCCTGGACTTTGAGAGATACCTATTTGGGACTGTCAGACCACTGCCTTTTTACATCAGGCACAAAAAATGAAGGAAACTAAGGTTAAGCCAGAAGTACAAGTGACTACTATTTGAATGATCCAAGAACTAACTTGTCTTCACTGTAATTATTGTGTATGATTGCATTTTATCCTTTATATCTTTTGTCCTACTTACAAAGTCTCCTAAAGACACAGTAACTGCAATTTTGCTCTTTTCAGGAAGCAGCAATTACAACTGATTTCTTTAAGCTGCAACTGCTTACTTTTTTTTCCTTATATTTCCCCCAAAGTATCTTATTCAGGGCTACAGTTAATTAACCTTAGTGAAGTCTGAGTAATGGTATTTTATCCTGGGCATAATCTTTCGTTTTTTCTCCTTTAAAAAATGCCATGCATTTATTAGTTTTCCTTTGAATAAAATCATTTATTTATTCATTTAACAAATAAATATTTACTGTCTATAATATGTCAAGTATACTACAGCTACTACTACTACTGAATCACATACTAAAATTTGAATCAGAAGGACAAAAAGAATGGAATTAGAGCTAGTACACAAGAAATGGTACCAAATCCACAGGATATCTTACTTATTCATTATCTTGCAAGTGCACAATTGTTGTTGATAGAAGTATATCACATGTGTAAAAACTATCTGTCAGGCATATTACAGAAAAGGAGTTGAGGATCACTTATAGGAGATAACAGACTTAAGCACTATGTTCTTAAAGTCTTTAGACATTTATCTGAGAATGAGAGATGGATAGAGGCTGTGAGTTTGTCTGTGTTAAAAAAAAGGTTTAGATCAGGGAAATGATAGACCCTAACCTTTTGGGGATCATAAAACCACTTAAAGAGCTAATGGAAGTAGCTTTAGACCCTCTCCCTAGGGAGAAAAATCTCTGCATATCTGAAATTTTTATCTTCCATTTAGACTTTTTACAGAGTTTATGAAGTCTATGAAATTACTACAGGTTAAGAACTACTGTTTGAAAAAAGTATCTGACTTACACTCATTGATTCCAAATATAACCTTCAGGCAAGCTTGGCAAGATAAACTAGTCTGATATCCTTATTTTATAGATGACTCAGTTAAGATCCAGAATAAGCAAATAACTTGCCTAAGATTTTAAAACTATGTAGTGGCAAAACTTGGTCTGGTTCCTATGCCCTCTGATAACATTTTTAATTGGAGTAATACAAAGTGATTTCACAAAGACACACATAAACTTGGCCATACATTTTTTTTAAAACATTTATTTATTTTTTGGGGGGGTAGGGTGGGGAAGGAAGGGAGCGGGCGGGACACTTCTATTGGTCTTTCATTTATCTATTTTCATCTATCTTTGTTCTTTGGCCTGTGTGGGCCTCCCATTGCAGTAGGCTCTGTTGTCGCAGAGCACTGGTTCTGGGTGCAAGTGCTCCAGAGCTCCGGCTCGGTAACTGGACACATGGGTGCAGCCGCTCCGCGGCACGTGGGATCTTCCCAGGCCAGGGATCGAACCGGTGCCCCTTGTATGGCAAGGCGGTGTCCTTACCCACTGGACCACCAGGGAAGCCCTTGGCCATACATTTTTGAGCAGGATTTTAACATGTGGAGATGACTGGAGTTTGGATAATCATCGGTATGAGCAAAGAAGTAGAGGAAAGTGGAATGCGTACTTCAGGAAAGGTGACTGATGTCTAATTTAGAGTGAGATGAAGTGGAATAGGGGTCAATGAATAAAACTTTAAACAGTAAATTTACTCTATATTTTAAAGGATCTTGAATGTTAGGTTGTAGAGCTGAACATGATTTTATAATGAATAGGAAGAGAGAGTCACTTTTTTTGTTTTTTGTTCTTTAAGCAGGGGAGTAAACTAATTATAAAGTTGAACTTCACCTGGCAGTTGGATGAAGCGGATCAGGATACACTGGGGATTACTTGGAATGCTACTGCAGGAGGACAGTGAGAGGAAAAGTACATACATGGGGGCAGTAAGGATGGAAAGAGTCAAGTAGAAAGAAAGTATTGAATGGATCCCAATGCACCAGAGCTTATATTTGATGTGCTAGTTTTATGTGCAACTAGGGATATCATGTTGTAAAATTGCTCAGTTGTGTCTGACTCTTTGCGACCTTCATAAATCTCCTTGATGGGGCTAGGTTTTACTGTGCAACTAGATATCCTTATTTTATAGATGACTCAGTTAAGATCCAGAATAAGCAAATAACTTGCCTAAGATTTTAAAACTATGTAGTGGCAAAACTTGGTCTGGTTCCTATGCCCTCTGATAACATTTTTAATTGGAGTAATACAGAGTGATTTCACAAAGACACACATAAACTTGGCCATACATTTTTTTTAAAACATTTATTTATTTTTTGGGGGGGTAGGGTGGGGAAGGAAGGGAGCGGGCGGGACACTTCTATTGGTCTTTCATTTATCTATTTTCATCTATCTTTGTTCTTTGGCCTGTGTGGGCCTCCCATTGCAGTAGGCTCTGTTGTCGCAGAGCACTGGTTCTGGGTGCAAGTGCTCCAGAGCTCCGGCTCGGTAACTGGACACATGGGTGCAGCCGCTCCGCGGCACGTGGGATCTTCCCAGGCCAGGGATCGAACCGGTGCCCCTTGTATGGCAAGGCGGTGTCCTTACCCACTGGACCACCAGGGAAGCCCTTGGCCATACATTTTTGAGCAGGATTTTAACATGTGGAGATGACTGGAGTTTGGATAATCATCGGTATGAGCAAAGAAGTAGAGGAAAGTGGAATGCGTACTTCAGGAAAGGTGACTGATGTCTAATTTAGAGTGAGATGAAGTGGAATAGGGGTCAATGAATAAAACTTTAAACAGTAAATTTACTCTATATTTTAAAGGATCTTGAATGTTAGGTTGTAGAGCTGAACATGATTTTATAATGAATAGGAAGAGAGAGTCACTTTTTTTGTTTTTTGTTCTTTAAGCAAGGGAGTAAACTAATTATAAAGTTGAACTTCACCTGGCAGTTGGATGAAGCGGATCAGGATACACTGGGGATTACTTGGAATGCTACTGCAGGAGGACAGTGAGAGGAAAAGTACATACATGGGGGCAGTAAGGATGGAAAGAGTCAAGTAGAAAGAAAGTATTGAATGGATCCCAATGCACCAGAGCTTATATTTGATGTGCTAGTTTTATGTGCAACTAGGGATATCATGTTGTAAAAATTGCTCAGTTGTGTCTGACTCTTTGCGACCTATGAATGAGCCATGGAATTCTCCAGGCAAGAATACTGGAGTGGGTAGCCTTTCCCTTCTCCAGGGAATCTTCCCAACCCTGGGATCAAACCCTGGTCTCCTGCATTGCAGGTGGATTCTTTATCGTCTGAGTCACCAGGGAAGTCCATAGATATCATGTTACATAGTTATAAATTAGGGGTAAAATTTAAACCATTTCCATCTCAATCTTAGATTAATACTTAATCCAGTAATCTTTCTGAATCACAGCAGCAACACTCAGTTCCTACTTAATGGCTACATAATCAAAGACTCAGACTTCATATATTGAGAAATGTCCATTAAATTAGAATAATATATTTAAATAATACGGCCATTAACAGTTTACTTAATTATTAACTTAGTTGTTGAAACTACAGTCTTTGATTCTTGCATAGTCAATTTCAAAACAGACAGAGGGTTCGTAATTCAGTTAGGAGGTGTTTCAGGCAGAATAAGAATGTTCTCTATGATAGAGAACAGACTTATGGACACTGGGGAGAGGGAAAAGTGGGTGAGAGATACGGAAAGAGCAACACGGAACCCTATCCTATCTTATGTAAAAGATAACTATTGTCAATGTGCTGTGGGACTAAGGGATCATACATGGGGGCTATGTGACAGCCTAGAGGGGTGGGACGGGGAGGGGAATGGGATATACATAAGACTAAGCTGGAATTATACATATCTGTAAACAACAAAACCCTGTAAAATCAAAACAGCAAAATAAAAAAAACCTTGTGATTGTGAAAAAAAATGTTCTCTATGATAAATAGTTTTAGAAAAAAGAGAAGACTACTGAGAGCTACTGAGTTATAATGTCTGGAAGGCCAGTTTTCTCCCTTCCTGAGCACAGTATTAGCTTTAAAAAATTCAATACAATTGTGCATTCACTTAATTTACTTAATCATTTTCTTATTATAAGGTTATTACAATGGGCTGGTGAACTATCATAACTACTGATTTGGACTTTCCCCTTATACTTTTATCTACTTTTTCTTACTTTGTTCTACTGAGAAGGAGATCTATGAAGATGCTTACTATTTCAGGAATACATGGAGCAAAGATGTTAAAGTTGAGGAAATGAAGAGAACATTCTTGCAATGGAGGGGGGGAAATTATTTCATAGTATTTTGCTTTGCGAAATTGCTTCGTCTTTCAAAATGTAAATCAGAAAAAAAACACCTTTATTTGAGGTAGCAAACTTGAGAAACAGAAGGAGATGTTCAATTTCAGATGATCTTAGAATCACGTATCTTACTGGATGCATTCTCCTATGTAGAGAGGGCAGGAAGCCACATGACAACTGTACATGTTAATGTTCTTATCTGGAATATATTTAACTCTATCCCTCAGTGTCAGTTTTGGTTTGTTTGTTTGTTTTTAATTTTGTCCTCTTTTAATTGGTTTTGTATTCATTTTCATCCAGCTTTGTTCTTTGGCCTTTGTGGGCCTCCCATGGCAATGGCAGTGTCAAGTTTTATTGTTAGTTTCCTTTTATTTGAAACACCCAACAAAAGAGGGCAGCAACATTTTAAAAACATACATAAGGCAATTTTATATCAATAATAATGAGATCTGTATCAACCTTCCATGTCTTCTCTGTGTGCTATTATGAATTTCTTAGCAGAAACTAGATTTCTGTAATTTTCAGTGTTTGATACTATTTTTTCAGTAGATGCTTACTCAGAACTTCCTTATTTAGAATGATCCTTACATTAACCTGTGATATATATCGCTTCATGCAAACAACCGTGCCATGATGTTCAAAACATTCATTTGTTTTCCCATGGTTAGGTTTTAGTTTTGTATTACCCATAACTTTCTTGTAGAATCTGCCTTTGAGAAACATTTTCTACCATTTCTAAACATAGATGACCAAAGACAGAGATTGTAGGTGCTACATACAAAATTTTCTTCAATGAAGAGATAAAATTTGTATACTAATTTTAGAAAATAAAAATAAATTCTTTTCAAATAATTTTAATATAACACTGTATCAAATATCAAGAAACATCTCTGGGAAAAAAAGTGGTTTTGATATTTTGGTACTTCTACTCTTTGAAGGGCTTATTTTGCTCCCATAAATTTACCAACTACCCTCATATAAAAATTATCACTTAGCCTTATTAAAGAGCTGAAACCATAAAAATTAATTCTCTTGGAAAACTCAAGGACTAAATTACTCTAGATAGCCAAGTTTTCAATATAACTGCTAATTTAGCATTTTAATTCCTCTGCTCTTGAGGGAATTTCTTTCTGAAATATATTAAACACTTCTATGCATTCAGAAATGGATTATTCCAAACATAATTTAACCTTTCTTGACAAATCAGGGCCAATTATGTTGAACCTCTACCAGACTGCGCAATAATATAACAAAGCTCTCTGGGCCTACTGAAAAGTGTCGATCCAAAATGGCTCCAGAATGCTATTATTTTTCGTTCATGTATAATTTCATTTGCTCTTTTCCTTTGTGTTAGTGAATCTCCTTATGTGTTTCCTTTTAATTTAGAGTGTCTAAAAATTGCTATCTAGTAGAAATATAATTCAAAGCACATGTATAATTTGAAAATTTCCAGTAGTCATGTTAAAAAAAGGTAACCAAAGGACACTAATTTTAATATTTTATTTCATCCAATCTACCTAAAATATTTTCATTTCAACATATGGCACTAGGCCCCATTTACATGTTCAAAAGCCATCTACGGCCAGTAGCTACAGTCCTGGCCAATGTGCATCTAAAAACTATCCTGATCTGGAGGATTACGAAACTCAGTAAACACCCCCTATAAAGGAGCACCTCCACCCTGAGTGATCTAAGAAGGACTCTCCCAGGTCTAAGGAACTTCCCCTTCAGAGCATGACTTGTTGACATTTACTTGGTCGGGGTGGAGTGATGGGTAAGAGAAGAACAGGGAAAGAGAAGTGGAAGAAGGAGACATAGAGAGGAGGAGGGTAGCAAAAAGAGAGGCAGGAATGAGGTTGGGAGGAGAAAAGAATGCAGACCAGAAAAGAATCTTAACGAGAAGGTTAGAAACTCAAGAGGTAATACATAAGTACTGAGCATTAATGAGCAGAATAATGCAAAAATGAGGCTTATCTTAGCAGACAATCTAGAGCTTTTAATGATGTATGGGTTAACTGATGACAATTCACAGGTATTGTGGACTGTAGAGACCTTGTAACATGCTACAGCATTTAGAGAAAGGGACCAGTAGAGCTAATGATGACTCATGAGGACAGCACAAGCTTTTTAGAAGGTTACCTCATCAAATGTACACACCAAGTGCTTAGAAAGTGCATCATGTACTCCACTAACCACTGAGTCTTGAAAAGATAAACAACTTTACCAAAAGAAATACAGATGATTTCTAGTGACTCTGAAAGTCCTGAGCAAAAGACCAAAGGATGTGATAAATTCATCATTTCTTCCTGCTGATTAACTTAAGAGAAATGAAAATTGGAAAAAAAAAAAAAAAAGTTGGTTATTTAGACAACATGGAAGAATAAAATCTGGTCTTGAAGAACCTGAACTTAGGATAATGGCAAATGATGGCAAACATTACAGAAAGAACATAAAGAATGAGGATAAATGTAGTGTCTTGCTATTAGAGTTAACAGAAAACAGAGGCAACTTTTAAACATGTAAGTGAATGAAGACTAAAAGCTGGCTTAAGTGTAGCCCAGATTCAACTACTCTAAAGCTGGTTTGACAGGAAGCTCAATGAATCAATGAGACACAGTTATAGAAAGGCACATGGAAACTCATGTTCTATCAGCAGAATTAAAAAGAAAAAGGAAGGAAGGTGGCTACGTGGCTTATAGGGTAAAAGACAAAGTGGTAGAAGTGATGGTCACAGTTACATGAACGGTCCTGTCTGCTCGCTTTGATATTTCAGAGGAGGTTCTCAAAAAGAAAAATGCTTAGCCATATAGAACTTAGTTCGAAAAAAGAAGTTACTGTATTTGGCCTAATAAATGGGAGAAATATTCTATCTAAGTTATTCAACAATGGACTAATTATGGCAGAACGTTCACAGGGAAATAGTGTATTAACAGCATGATGGGATTAAAAAAAGGGCTGAACAGACTTCAAAGAAGGTCCTGAGTCAGGATGGTATTTTACTGCTGTCTTTAATCTTTTTTATTCCTCCAACTTTATGATTTTCATCACAAAGACCAGGGTAGCCTGTGCATATATCTATGGGAGCAGGTGACCTGGGCCTGGTTTGGGAACCACTGGTAAGTCGTATCAAGGAACATTACTTTTTGTGCCAGATATTTTGAGTAAATCCTTGGTCGGCTATTATCTAGCCACGGGAGTTTAACCAAATCATTTAACCTTCCTGAGCTTCATGTTTCTCGTTGTAAAATAAGGAAGATAAAGCTTATCTTATGGGTTGTTTTGAGGGTCAGGGGTAATACAAATAAAACACCCTACAATGCTTCCCAGTCTCCGATACAAGATAATGATGGTGACAATGCTTTTCAGAATTTAAAGCAATTGCTTTACTAACAACAGTTTATTATTTCTCCCATAAATCATCAGGGAGAGAGGCCCTCTCTTTAATTAACATCAGTGAGAGAATTCTGATTAAAAATAACTAAAATTTAAGAGACCTAAGGGACTGCTCCATAACCCACTAACTTTCTCTATCATAACATGGTTTTTATGAAGTGAAAAGAGGGGGAGGTATTTCATCTGTCCTAAACATTTCATTGGGACCTTAGAAAGCTGCAAACACAATTTAAGAAGAAAGCCATAAAACTGATGCAACTTTTAAACATGTAAGTGAATGAAGACTAAAAGCTGGCTTAAGGTAGCCCAGATTCAACTACTCTAAAGCTGGTTTGACAGGAAGCTCAATGAATCAATGAGACACAGTTATAGAAAGGCACATGGAAACTCATGTTCTATCAGCAGAATTAAAAAGAAAAAGGAAGGAAGGTGGCTACGTGGCTTATAGGGTAAAAGACAAAGTGGTAGAAGTGATGGTCACAGTTACATGAACGGTCCTGTCTGCTCGCTTTGATATTTCAGAGGAGGTTCTCAAAAAGAAAAATGCTTAGCCATATAGAACTTAGTTCGAAAAAAGAAGTTACTGTATTTGGCCTAATAAATGGGAGAAATATTCTATCTAAGTTATTCAACAATGGACTAATTATGGCAGAACGTTCACAGGGAAATAGTGTATTAACAGCATGATGGGATTAAAAAAAGGGCTGAACAGACTTCAAAGAAGGTCCTGAGTCAGGATGGTATTTTACTGCTGTCTTTAATCTTTTTTATTCCTCCAACTTTATGATTTTCATCACAAAGACCAGGGTAGCCTGTGCATATATCTATGGGAGCAGGTGACCTGGGCCTGGTTTGGGAACCACTGGTAAGTCGTATCAAGGAACATTACTTTTTGTGCCAGATATTTTGAGTAAATCCTTGGTCGGCTATTATCTAGCCACGGGAGTTTAACCAAATCATTTAACCTTCCTGAGCTTCATGTTTCTCGTTGTAAAATAAGGAAGATAAAGCTTATCTTATGGGTTGTTTTGAGGGTCAGGGGTAATACAAATAAAACACCCTACAATGCTTCCCAGTCTCCGATACAAGATAATGATGGTGACAATGCTTTTCAGAATTTAAAGCAATTGCTTTACTAACAACAGTTTATTATTTCTGCCCATAAATCATCAGGGAGAGAGGCCCTCTCTTTAATTAACATCAGTGAGAGAATTCTGATTAAAAATAACTAAAATTTAAGAGACCTAAGAGATTTCTCCATACCCCACTAACTTTCTCTATCATAAAATGGTTTTTATGTAGTGAAAAGTGGGGGAGGTATTTCATCTGTCCTAAACATTTCATTGGGACCTTAGAAAGCTGCAATCACAATTTAAGAAGAAAGCCATAAAAACTGATGTACAACATTAATCAAGTAGTGGAAAAAACATAAAATTAAAAAAAAATTATATGATTTTCAAGAAAAAGTCCAAGATATTCAACAGAAGACAATTTTAAAAACTATGCAGATGAAAGCTCCCTTCTCCTACACATCCTGAAGAGGTAGAACCTTACTGAGATGGATAGAACCTTACAAAGAGTAAATTTCATTTCCTCATTAGAGAGAAAACAACATTCCAAAAGATATATACATATGTATATGTGTAGTAAGTTCCTGTCATACAGCTATTTGATATTTCTTAAATAAACTAGTTGGTAACCTATTGTCTTCTAATAGCTAGTTTCATGAGTCAATAATGATGTCATAATGAAAACTATGAATTTGTTACTATATATCATACATATTTGGCTTTTGTTAATTTTTAACTTTAGATTTACTATATATTACAAATAATGATTTCATGAAACGCATTATCAGTTCGGGCAAATTTTATCTATCTACCACAGTAACATTCTAACCCTGCAAAGTAGCAATCCTTACACCATGTAATTGAAGGTTAATATGCACACAGTATTTTAAAGCATGAAATTTGAGATAAATCAAAAATAAAATTAATCTAGCATTAGTACTATGTTGATGTGCAAGTCAGCCCTGCTGATACCATGTCCAACAGGACATGGACAAGGCCACATAAAACAATGTTTCTTCAGAACGCCATTCCATAGTTATGAAAAGAGACTGACACTCCTTTCTTCTGAGTTACTGCTGCTTTCTTTTATGGGTTGTTTTGAGGGTCAGGGGTAATACAAATAAAACACCCTACAATGCTTCCCAGTCTCCGATACAAGATAATGATGGTGACAATGCTTTTCAGAATTTAAAGCAATTGCTTTACTAACAACAGTTTATTATTTCTGCCCATAAATCATCAGGGAGAGAGGCCCTCTCTTTAATTAACATCAGTGAGAGAATTCTGATTAAAAATAACTAAAATTTAAGAGACCTAAGAGATTTCTCCATACCCCACTAACTTTCTCTATCATAAAATGGTTTTTATGTAGTGAAAAGTGGGGGAGGTATTTCATCTGTCCTAAACATTTCATTGGGACCTTAGAAAGCTGCAATCACAATTTAAGAAGAAAGCCATAAAAACTGATGTACAACATTAATCAAGTAGTGGAAAAAACATAAAATTAAAAAAAAATTATATGATTTTCAAGAAAAAGTCCAAGATATTCAACAGAAGACAATTTTAAAAACTATGCAGATGAAAGCTCCCTTCTCCTACACATCCTGAAGAGGTAGAACCTTACTGAGATGGATAGAACCTTACAAAGAGTAAATTTCATTTCCTCATTAGAGAGAAAACAACATTCCAAAAGATATATACATATGTATATGTGTAGTAAGTTCCTGTCATACAGCTATTTGATATTTCTTAAATAAACTAGTTGGTAACCTATTGTCTTCTAATAGCTAGTTTCATGAGTCAATAATGATGTCATAATGAAAACTATGAATTTGTTACTATATATCATACATATTTGGCTTTTGTTAATTTTTAACTTTAGATTTACTATATATTACAAATAATGATTTCATGAAACGCATTATCAGTTCGGGCAAATTTTATCTATCTACCACAGTAACATTCTAACCCTGCAAAGTAGCAATCCTTACACCATGTAATTGAAGGTTAATATGCACACAGTATTTTAAAGCATGAAATTTGAGATAAATCAAAAATAAAATTAATCTAGCATTAGTACTATGTTGATGTGCAAGTCAGCCCTGCTGATACCATGTCCAACAGGACATGGACAAGGCCACATAAAACAATGTTTCTTCAGAACGCCATTCCATAGTTATGAAAAGAGACTGACACTCCTTTCTTCTGAGTTACTGCTGCTTTCTTAATAATGACATCACCAACCTGAACTCAGGATCAGTGCTACTAATCACTGATTACCCATGCCCGTGTGTGTGTGTATGTGTGTGTGAGTGTGTGTGTGTGTGTGTGCAGACACAGGCGTATATACCCACAGTGTACCAGCTAAACACTAAATAAATTAGCACAGAAATCTATGATTTGTGGATTGGGGATATCTAGTTTCTTTAGTAGTAAGGTATGAAAATTAAAGAAAAGGCACTCAAGCAAGTAACTATCAAAATTACCATCTTCAAGAGTGTACAAGTATCTCTCAGTTTCTGCTTTCAATTCTTTTGAACCTGAATTTCTAAATTATAGTATTTCTATTTTTATTTTTGAGGAACCTCTATACTGTTCTCCACATTTTACATGAACCTTTGAGCACTGTATCACTTCCATCGCCGCCAACAGTGCACAAGGGTTCCAGTTTCTCTACATTCTTGCTAACATTTGTTTTCTCTCTATTTTTAAAAAATAGTAGCCATCCTAGTGAGTGTGAAGTGGTATTACTTTAAATTTCTTTTACATTTCTTCTCAAGACTATGTCTAATGGATACATTTCTAGTAAAAGCTAACTTCCCATGAATCTATACATGACTTCAAAATGTGGGTAAAAAGCAAACCTATCTGAATAATTTCTTATGTTTAATAAGGCAGATTTTGGTTTTTACTTGATCTGTTTTCCGCTCACTGACTTAATTTGAGAAAGTATTTCTTTTTTCTTAGTATTATGGGAATATAGCATAATCAGCTACTTCCCAACAATGCGGTTGGGAAGCTCCCTGGAGGAGGGCATGGCAACCCACTCCAGTATTTCTGCCTGGGAAATCCCATGGACAGAGGAGCCTGGTGGTGGGCTACAATCCATGGGGTCACAAAGAATCAGAATGACTTAGCAGCTAAACAACATAAAGAAGTATAGTCATTATATACTTTCAGCAGGCTTTTTTATTGGAAAAAATTTTTTTTGTTTTTCCTAAAAGCACTGACACCTAAAACAATGTTTCTTCAGAACGCCATTCCATAGTTATGAAAAGAGACTGACACTCCTTTCTTCTGAGTTACTGCTGCTTTCTTAATAATGACATCACCAACCTGAACTCAGGATCAGTGCTACTAATCACTGATTACCCATGCCCGTGTGTGTGTGTATGTGTGTGTGAGTGTGTGTGTGAGAGTGTGTGTGTGTGTGTGTGCAGACACAGGCGTATATACCCACAGTGTACCAGCTAAACACTAAATAAATTAGCACAGAAATCTATGATTTGTGGATTGGGGATATCTAGTTTCTTTAGTAGTAAGGTATGAAAATTAAAGAAAAGGCACTCAAGCAAGTAACTATCAAAATTACCATCTTCAAGAGTGTACAAGTATCTCTCAGTTTCTGCTTTCAATTCTTTTGAACCTGAATTTCTAAATTATAGTATTTCTATTTTTATTTTTGAGGAACCTCTATACTGTTCTCCACATTTTACATGAACCTTTGAGCACTGTATCACTTCCATCGCCGCCAACAGTGCACAAGGGTTCCAGTTTCTCTACATTCTTGCTAACATTTGTTTTCTCTCTATTTTTAAAAAATAGTAGCCATCCTAGTGAGTGTGAAGTGGTATTACTTTAAATTTCTTTTACATTTCTTCTCAAGACTATGTCTAATGGATACATTTCTAGTAAAAGCTAACTTCCCATGAATCTATACATGACTTCAAAATGTGGGTAAAAAGCAAACCTATCTGAATAATTTCTTATGTTTAATAAGGCAGATTTTGGTTTTTACTTGATCTGTTTTCCGCTCACTGACTTAATTTGAGAAAGTATTTCTTTTTTCTTAGTATTATGGGAATATAGCATAATCAGCTACTTCCCAACAATGCGGTTGGGAAGCTCCCCTGGAGGAGGGCATGGCAACCCACTCCAGTATTTCTGCCTGGGAAATCCCATGGACAGAGGAGCCTGGTGGTGGGCTACAATCCATGGGGTCACAAAGAATCAGAATGACTTAGCAGCTAAACAACATAAAGAAGTATAGTCATTATATACTTTCAGCAGGCTGTTATTGATAATAGTCCTCCAAAAGAGGTAAAATAAATTTTCTATTTTTTGATTTCACTTTACAGACATTTTTATAAGGCACAAAAGTAGGTACATTTATTTAGTCATATTTTCCTTGTAGTTATAAACCAAAGTTTATATGCTAGGAAGAGAGAACACCTTTTAACTCGAGGTACCATTATGCATTTAAACAGACAGTATCTCCAGAAAAGACCTGATGAGTAATCGATGCTTAATAAAAAAGAAAAAAGAAAAAAATGGTATGCAACATTCTAAACTAAATCTGAGTCTTACTTCAAGAACAACATTAACAAATTTATTTTATACATAAAAGGAAGAGTCTGACAAACGACAGCTATGACAGCTCAAGGCTGCTGGTGCTTATGAAAGACAACATGACTCTTACCCGCCTGTCACCATCTCAAGTTATCATCTGTCTCTAGCCGAACAGCACACAGACACACACAAAATTAAATAATGTCTGTAGAACTTTAAGTGTGACAAAGTAGATAACTATTTCAAATAATTTAACACTTCTAATTTTTGATTATGTAATAACAGCCATATCATTCAGAGAAAGCTATAGTTAAGGGTAACTAGCGCTGTTCAAATACTGAACGTGTTTCTTCCCATACACCATCTCTCACTTTGTGCTAGCAAAAGCACTACGTATTCGATTTGAGTAAATGTGGCTTAACTGATCCCACATACACCATCTCTCACTTATGTGCTAGCAAAAGCACTACGATTCGATTTGAGTAAATGTGGACACCTTTAATGTTTAATAAGGCAGATTTTGGTTTTACTTGATCTGTTTTCCGCTCACTGACTTAATTTGAGAAAGTATTTCTTTTTCTTAGTATTATGGGAATATAGCATAATCAGCTACTTCCCAACAATGCGGTTGGGAAGCTCCCTGGAGGAGGGCATGGCAACCCACTCCAGTATTTCTGCCTGGGAAATCCCATGGACAGAGGAGCCTGGTGGTGGGCTACAATCCATGGGGTCACAAAGAATCAGAATGACTTAGCAGCTAAACAACATAAAGAAGTATAGTCATTATATACTTTCAGCAGGCTGTTATTGATAATAGTCCTCCAAAAGAGGTAAAATAAATTTTCTATTTTTTGATTTCACTTTACAGACATTTTTATAAGGCACAAAAGTAGGTACATTTATTTAGTCATATTTTCCTTGTAGTTATAAACCAAAGTTTATATGCTAGGAAGAGAGAACACCTTTTAACTCGAGGTACCATTATGCATTTAAACAGACAGTATCTCCAGAAAAGACCTGATGAGTAATCGATGCTTAATAAAAAAGAAAAAAGAAAAAAATGGTATGCAACATTCTAAACTAAATCTGAGTCTTACTTCAAGAACAACATTAACAAATTTATTTTATACATAAAAGGAAGAGTCTGACAAACGACAGCTATGACAGCTCAAGGCTGCTGGTGCTTATGAAAGACAACATGACTCTTACCCGCCTGTCACCATCTCAAGTTATCATCTGTCTCTAGCCCGAACAGCACACAGACACACACAAAATTAAATAATGTCTGTAGAACTTTAAGTGTGACAAAGTAGATAACTATTTCAAATAATTTAACACTTCTAATTTTTGATTATGTAATAACAGCCATATCATTCAGAGAAAGCTATAGTTAAGGGTAACTAGCGCTGTTCAAATACTGAACGTGTTTCTTCCCATACACCATCTCTCACTTTGTGCTAGCAAAAAGCACTACGTATTCGATTTGAGTAAATGTGGCTTAACTGATAAAACCACCCATATGCATAAAGGCTTCCACAAATAATTACCCAGGAAATTCTGACAAGGACTACCCGAGAGTCATTCAGTCGTGTCTGACTCCTTGTGAACCCATGGACGGTGGCTCACCAGTTGCCTCTGTCCATGGGATTCTCCAAGCAAGACTATTGGAGTGGGTTGCCAATTCCTTCTCCACAGCTAAGAGTGAGTTAGTAGAAAAGGAAGCTATTTTCAGATTCTTGACATCCTAATGTTTTCTCATCTTGATAATCTTAGAAGATTTAAGGCAAACATTTCTAATCCAGTTTGGAAAGAAACACCTGTAGCTTGTCTGGAAGTGTAAAAATGTTAACTCTCAGGGCGCCCTGGTTTGCCTTGGAATATAAGAAGACTTGGCAAGGTTATTTGCTGTAAGAGAAAAACTAAGAAACATTTTAAGATTCATTCCCTTTGGGTGAGAAGATGTTTAGTTTTCGTGACATAGACGGAACTGAGAAACTTTCACATCTTATTGAAAATGACTTGTGGAAATAGATAGACCCCGCGGCAGACGTTGGAACTAACAGTGACTCCAGAAGTTTTCTGAGGAAAGGGACCCACTGTATCATCATAACTGCCATCAGGTGGTTCTGGGTACATCCTTACGACTCCCTCTCCCCGCCGTCCTCCTTCCCCCCCCCCCCCCCCTACACACACAAATGCATTCTCTGTAAGAATTTATTTTATAAACTGTGGTACTGGAGCTTTTGTGAATAAATTTCAAAAATTTAGCCTTTATCAGGGTATTAGGCAAAAGGAATCAGAATTCCATACTTCGGGCTTCCCCTGGTGGTCCAGTGGATAAGGACACAGCCTTGCAGTGCAAGGGGCGCCGGTTCATTCCCTGGCCTGGGAAGATCCCACCTGCCGCGGAGCGGCTGGACTGATGTGTCCAATCACCGAGCCGGAGCTCTGGAGCGCATGCGTCCAGAGCCGGCGCTCTGCAACGACAGACGCCACCGCGATGGGAGGCCCTCAGGAGCCAAAGAACAAATACGGATGAAAAACAGAGAAATGGAAGACCAACAGAAGTGGCCCGCCCGCTCCCCTCCCTCCCCAACCCGACCCCCGCCCAAAATAAATAAATAAATAAATCTTAAAAAAAAAAAAAGAATTCCATACTTCTATCTTACACAAAGCTAACGAATTTTCAAGCATTTTCTTTTGCCTTCTAGTTGAAACATGGTAAAAGTGATTATAATCTATGAAGAAAAGAGATTTATAAATTAACCAGACTCACTGTTACTATCACATAAAAATACACTAATCATTCAGTTTGAAATTTCCTAGAGGGCAGAGATAGTACCTTATTTATCTTTATATACTTAAGAACTATCAAAATGAACATGTAAGTACTACTAAACATGCTGAACACACACACACACACGCGCGTGTGTGTGTGTGCGCGCACAAAGCATTCACCTTTTAAGTGTATGGGGAGTAATTTGTACCTAAGAAATGTCTTTAATGAAAATGTTAAGGCCTTGCAGCCAAACCACTGAACCAGCTGGGACTATTACTTGCTACACTGAGGGAGAACGCATGCCCTGGGGGACAGGGGGCACCTCAGTAAGAAACTTTTGAGCTGAGCTGAGAGATTTGGGAGAGGGTTTAAGGAAGCAAAGGTTTGCTCCAGACTGTATGTTATTAGAAGATGGGGGGCAATTATTCCATGGCTGGGCAAAGAGGAAGCTGTCATTCACATTTGCCAGCTGAGGAAAACGTTTGCTTTGCTGTGAGCTCACCATGATCTTGCTCTTATCTGTGGCCCAGTTACTGTATGACAACAGTTCCCACTTATACGGTAGTATTTTCTTTCTCAAAAGGAACATTTAACTGATACTGAAAAAATTATTCTAGTATTTCTGTTGACTACCTGAGCACAAATTTACAAGTTAAAAAATGCTAAGTAAGCCGGTCTTTGGAAACTCTTCCAAGGCCCAATTTACTTCTCCATCATTGCCATCCATATAACTGAAAGATTCTTCAGTGTAATGGAGGCAGACAGTGATTTATTTACTTTCCAATATTACAATATAACTAAAAACGTTCAGGGAGTGCACAATTCTCCAATAAATAATTCAAACAGGATAGCATATGTTTAAGGATATGTATGTCTAACTTTGACATGATCAAGATCAAAAAATATCAAAATTACTGGAGACACCTTTTGAAACATTTCTGGTAAAAGTACTTTTCAGCTAAGGAATTCATACAGTGGGAAAGATTTACAGAGGCTCATGATGGTTTTCTACAATCATCCTTTGTTGAGTACATAAAAACCACATCTCCCACTGCCCTCATCATTCTTGTGTTGGGATATCAAGTTTTATACAGTTTACTAGAAGACATATGTGGGAGTGTCTTAAGGGGAAAATGAATGAAAGATTCCAAGCACAGGGACTTGTAAGTACTCAAAGAAGTCCTTCTGCTTCTACACCCTGTTCCATTCACCCCTTACCGTAACAGACTCACAACACAAAGCAAAATTCCCTAATTATGACACTAAGAACTCACCATAGTTTCTGAGGAATAGCCTCAGTGGTTACTTATGCCCATTTAATTAAATCAGATGAATACAAAAGCTGCTGAACTTCATTAAATACATAAAATATAGTAAACACATATTACACTATCCTATATCATAAAAAGATAGTCTTCCACTGTTATCTTATGCCATAATTAACGCCTCAGTAAGAAACTTTTGAGCTGAGCTGAGAGATTTGGGAGAGGGTTTAAGGAAGCAAAGGTTTGCTCCAGACTGTATGTTATTAGAAGATGGGGGGCAATTATTCCATGGCTGGGCAAAGAGGAAGCTGTCATTCACATTTGCCAGCTGAGGAAAACGTTTGCTTTGCTGTGAGCTCACCATGATCTTGCTCTTATCTGTGGCCCAGTTACTGTATGACAACAGTTCCCACTTATACGGTAGTATTTTCTTTCTCAAAAGGAACATTTAACTGATACTGAAAAAATTATTCTAGTATTTCTGTTGACTACCTGAGCACAAATTTACAAGTTAAAAAATGCTAAGTAAGCCGGTCTTTGGAAACTCTTCCAAGGCCCAATTTACTTCTCCATCATTGCCATCCATATAACTGAAAGATTCTTCAGTGTAATGGAGGCAGACAGTGATTTATTTACTTTCCAATATTACAATATAACTAAAAACGTTCAGGGAGTGCACAATTCTCCAATAAATAATTCAAACAGGATAGCATATGTTTAAGGATATGTATGTCTAACTTTGACATGATCAAGATCAAAAAATATCAAAATTACTGGAGACACCTTTTGAAACATTTCTGGTAAAAGTACTTTTCAGCTAAGGAATTCATACAGTGGGAAAGATTTACAGAGGCTCATGATGGTTTTCTACAATCATCCTTTGTTGAGTACATAAAAACCACATCTCCCACTGCCCTCATCATTCTTGTGTTGGGATATCAAGTTTTATACAGTTTACTAGAAGACATATGTGGGAGTGTCTTAAGGGGAAAATGAATGAAAGATTCCAAGCACAGGGACTTGTAAGTACTCAAAGAAGTCCTTCTGCTTCTACACCCTGTTCCATTCACCCCTTACCGTAACAGACTCACAACACAAAGCAAAATTCCCTAATTATGACACTAAGAACTCACCATAGTTTCTGAGGAATAGCCTCAGTGGTTACTTATGCCCATTTAATTAAATCAGATGAATACAAAAGCTGCTGAACTTCATTAAATACATAAAATATAGTAAACACATATTACACTATCCTATATCATAAAAAGATAGTCTTCCACTGAAAAATATTTGGGAAAATCCAGATAGCAAACAAATAAGGAATCAGATCAACAAGATTATACAGAATTACCTATAACATTTAAACCTGGTATGTGGCCCAAAGTGTACTTTAAATAATGGAAAGAGTAAGTAACATTGACATTGAGTCATAATTAAGGGAAATACATGGAAATATAAAAGATTCACTCCTTCAAGGGTCAAGCGTTCCTTCATTAAGAATTAAAGGGGGCTTCCCCTGGTGGTCCAGTGGGTAAGGACACCGCCTTGCAGTGCAAGGGGCGCCGGTGCGATCCCTGGCCTGGGAAGATCCCACGTGCCGTGGAGCGACTGGACCGATGTGTCCAATTACCGAGCCGGAGCTCTGGAGCGCATGCGCCCAGAGCCGGCACTCTGCAACAGACGCCACTGCGATGGGAGGCCCACACGGGCCAAAGAACAAAGACGGATGAAAATGGAGAAATGAAAGACCAATAGAAGGGGCCCACCCGCTCCCCTCCCTCCCCAACCCGACCCCCGCCCAAAATTTAAAAAAAAAAAATATTAAAGGGGCTTCCCTGGTGGTCCAGTGGGTAAAGAGTCCGCCTTGCAATGCAAGGGACGCCAGTTCGATCCCTGGCCCGGAAAGATCCCACATACTGCTGAGCGGCTCAACCGGTGTGTCCAATTATGAGCCAGCTCTCTGGAATGCATGCGCCCAGAGCCAGTGCTCTACAATGAGAGGCCACTGCAGTGGGAGGCCCATGCAGGCCAAAGAATAAAAATGGATGAAAATGAAATAAAATAAAATAAAACCAATAAAAGAGGCCAAAAAAAAAAGAAAAAAAGAATTAAATACAGGCTTCCCTGGTGGTCCAGTGGGTGAAGAGTCCGCCTTGCAGTGGAGGGGGCACTGGTTCGATCCCTGACCTGGGAAGATCCCATATGCCATGGAGAGGCTGGACCAGTATGTCCAATTACAAGCCAGAGCTCTGGGGCACACGCGGCCAGAGCCAGTGCTCTGCAACGACAGAGGCCACAGCAATGGGAGGCCCACAGAGGCCAAAGAATAAAGATGGATGAAAATAAATACATTAAAAAAAAAAGGCCAAAAATTAAAAAAAAAAAAAAAAAGAATTAAATATGAAGAAGGGATATAAAAAACCATATCCTTAAGAAAAAGGAATAAGTAAAAATCACAAACTTCTGGTATATATATTGCTTCTATTCTTAAAAAAAAAAAAAAAAAAACCTATTTATTTATTTGGTTGTGTTGTCTTAGTCGCAATAAGTGAAATCTTCATTGTGGTTCTGGGACTTGGTTGCCCCACAGCACGCGGAGTCTTAGTTCCTTGACAATGGCTACAGCCTGCATCTCTTGTATTGGAAGGTGGATTCTAAACTGCTGGACAACCAGGGAAGTCCCTACTGCTTTTATTCTTTTTCTTTCTTTATTGGGATATAATTGTTTTACAATGTTGCATTAGCTTTAGGTATACAGCGAAGTTATTGTTATACATTTTTACAGAGTTTTCTTGTTTACAGGTATACATAATCTCCAAACAGTCCTATTGCTTCTATTCTTAACTGGAATTTCTTTTCCGCCTACATTATGGTTAGTCTTTTCTTCTGTAAACCATCATTTACATTACTACTTGTGTTTTACAGAGTACAGGCAAGCAGTTATTTTACTCTCACTCAGTAGGTTTTTTTTAAAAAAGAAGACTTATTTTGCAAACAAGTTCTCAACACCAGTTGCTCTTCTGAAGAAAAGGATCCTCTCCCACGTCTATCTGTTACTGCCACTGGCTTCCTGACAACTTCTTAAAAACAAGAGTCATTTTCATGTCCTCTCATAAGCAATATACCATTCATCTTCAGTACAAGGAGGATAATAGAATAATAGAAAAACAACGCATTGAACGATTAGAACATCAATAAAGAACGATTCTTCTTCATTCACCTGGGGCCTGTTTCCAAACACTGACGCCAAATACATATAACTAGAATCATAAAGAGCAATGAATTTTTCCCCACGTAGAAAAACTGTGAAGAACATAAATAAAATCTGATACATAGATTATTACTCTGCCTCTGAAAGAAAAGAGTCATGATATAAACTGGAGATGATGAAATTCTGATAATCCACAAATCAAAAGGATAGTCAAGCACTCTTTATCTAGTACTGATTTCCTGTCTAGTTAATTTCCTAATAACTATTTCTTTTACAAGAAATCCCCACATATACAAAACAATCCTCATTGTTATTTCAGATTATATTTTCCACTTTCATTTAGAAAGATTAGAGTATATGATTCACTGTATTTCTCTCCATGCCCTGTCAGGCTATCAATTCAGATGACTTTCAAAGCCCACAAGCCAAAAAGTCTAGCAATTCTACAACTGTCAGAGGCTGATGATTAAACACACACCTTTTGTGTGTGTGTGTGGCTACACTGGGTCTTAGTTGGAGCATGTGAACTCTTAGTTGCGGCATCTGGGATCTAGTTCCCTGACCAGGGATTGAACCCGGGCTCCCTACATAGGGATCATGGAGTCTTACCCACTACACCACCAGGGAAGTCCCAAATATACACTTTTAAGACTACTCTGAAACTATCGACATTATAACTAAACCTGATTTTTACACTAAGAATAGAAAATAGTCCTCAACTGCCTTTCACAGTCAGAAGCATGAGAAAGCTAATTTGATTAAAAAACTTCTTAGGAAATAGTACCTACCCTCCAGCCCGCTATGGCCATGTATCCTCAAAAAAACCCCAAAGTGTTAATGTTATGTGCCAGCCTGGATGAAAGTTGGGTTTGGGGGAGAATGGATATATGTATATGCATGGCCAAATTCTTTCACTGTTCACCTGAAACTATCAAAAAATTGTTAATTGGCTATAGCCCAATAAAAATGTTTTTGGTGTACCAAATAAATAAATAAAAAGCAAAATGAATATATATATATATACTCTCACCCAAGTAGGAACATCTAGTCTGTTTTGTTCTTGAGGGGACAAAAAAAGGGTAGATATAATAAATTTGTCTCAAAACAATCTCAACAATCTTAATGCCCAAGAGTTTTCTTCAGAACAAGACAGAAAACAAGAAAAGTTAATAACTGTAACAAGTCCATAAGATGGCGTTCTGATCTAAAACAAAGCAAGGAAACTTTACTCATAGAAAAGAAACAAGCAGTTAATTTTGAGGAAGTAATAAATAGAAAACGACATCAATGCAGTTAGAAGTAAAACGTAAAGGGAAAAAAAAGCTTCAGTTTTTCCTAAACACTAATAATACAAATGAAAACTGAGGATAGTATCTTACCGATTCCTGTTATTTTCCTATCTATTCTTTTACAAAAAAAAAAAAGTTATTTCAGATTATATTTTCCACTTTCATTTAGAAAGATTAGAGTATATGATTCACTGTATTTCTCTCCATGCCCTGTCACGCTATCAATTCAGATGACTTTCAAAGCCCACAAGCCAAAAAGTCTAGCAATTCTACAACTGTCAGAGGCTGATGATTAAACACACACCTTTTGTGTGTGTGTGTGGCTACACTGGGTCTTAGTTGGAGCATGTGAACTCTTAGTTGCGGCATCTGGGATCTAGTTCCCTGACCAGGGATTGAACCCGGGCTCCCTACATAGGGATCATGGAGTCTTACCCACTACACCACCAGGGAAGTCCCAAATATACACTTTTAAGACTACTCTGAAACTATCGACATTATAACTAAACCTGATTTTTACACTAAGAATAGAAAATAGTCCTCAACTGCCTTTCACAGTCAGAAGCATGAGAAAGCTAATTTGATTAAAAAACTTCTTAGGAAATAGTACCTACCCTCCAGCCCGCTATGGCCATGTATCCTCAAAAACCCCAAAGTGTTAATGTTATGTGCCAGCCTGGATGAAAGTTGGGTTTGGGGGAGAATGGATATATGTATATGCAGTGCCAACTTCGTTCACTGTTCACCTGAAACTATCAACAAATTGTTAATTGGCTATAGCCCAATAAAAATTTTTTTGGTGTACCAAATAAATAAATAAAAAGCAAAATGAATATATATATATATACTCTCACCCAAGTAGGAACATCTAGTCTGTTTTGTTCTTGAGGGGACAAAAAAAGGGTAGATATAATAAATTTGTCTCAAAACAATCTCAACAATCTTAATGCCCAAGAGTTTTCTTCAGAACAAGACAGAAAACAAGAAAAGTTAATAACTGTAACAAGTCCATAAGATGGCGTTCTGATCTAAAACAAAGCAAGGAAACTTTACTCATAGAAAAGAAACAAGCAGTTAATTTTGAGGAAGTAATAAATAGAAAACGACATCAATGCAGTTAGAAGTAAAACGTAAAGGGAAAAAAAAAAAGCTTCAGTTTTTCCTAAACACTAATAATACAAAAAATGAAACTATCTGAGGATGAAAGGTAAAAAAAAAAAAGGTTCAGGGTAACCATATAATTTATTAACCAAGCTCTGTTACATTTTTTTTTGACTGATAATTTTTAAGATCTTTTCATTTGAAATAATTTCAAACACAAAGAAAAATTACAAAATAGGCACAGAGAATTCCTATATACCGTTTGTCTAGACTCACCAATTTTAAATATTTCATCCATATTTTTTATCTTCTGTCTCTTCTCCTCTATATCTCTATGTATATAGGCAGAAACAATAAATAATTTTTCTAAACCATTTCAGAAAGTTGCAATATATCGTCTTCTTGCTTTTTATTACTTCACTCTTTATTTCTTAAAAACATGGATATTTTCTTACATAAGCAGCTGTACAATAAAGTTAAGAAATTTAACACTGGTAAACAATATTTTTATCTAATAGACAGTACCTACTCCAATTTTGTTATTGTTCCAATAATATGCTTCATAGCATTTCCCCACTCCAGGATCATGTATTTTGCATTCAGTTGTCAGGTCTCTTTAATCTCTTTTAATTTGAAATAATTTCTCAGCCTTTGTCTTTCATAACACTGACATTTTTGAAAAACACAGGCCAATTATTTTGTAGAATGCACCTAAATTTGTATTCGTCTACTGTCTCCTGGTGAGATTTAGCCAGTATAACATGAGAGACGCTGTGTCCTTCTCAGCCTGCCAGCACTCAAGGCTTTTCTTGACTCTCACTGATTATATTAATTTTGCTTCCCCAACATAGGTACTGTTGGATTTCTCCACAGTATAGTTAGTGTTTTCCCCAAGTAATCATCAGTCTATCGGCAGCTGTGCTCAGAACCACACAAATATCCCGTTCCTCACTGAACCTGGTCCTTGAGATTTAGCATCCACTAAGCATTCCTGTCCCAGCTTGTCTACTACCATGGTTGTAAATGGTGTTTTTCCAGTTCCAACAGTTCAATCCACATTTGCCAATGAGCATTTGCATAGCGAGGAAAAAACTCTACTCACTTATGATCACTATATGAACGTATCTATTCCTATATTATCTAATGGGCTATAATCCATTACTCTCATTATTTATTTTGATGATCAAATCGCCCTAGATTTGTTCAGTGGGAGCCTCTTCAAGATGTCCTTTTGACATGGCCCTGTGTCCTTTAGACCTGCCTGCATTATTTTTGGAGTACTTCTTTACATTCTAGCTTATTAAGATATCCCGGGTTCATCTAATACCTTGCCCGATCTAGTCCTGAAGTAAGTCATTTTTTTCGAACAACTCTTAACTCATTTACTCCCAACACACTGACTCAGTCTTACAGTATACCTAAAAGTGCTTCATAATTACTGTAGCATATTATTGCAAAACAACTTAGTGGAAAGAACTCAGGGTTTGTTTGAAACTGCTCTTTTGACCCCATTCTAGACTGAGGGCACAGTGTAACCCTGCAGTTACAAAAACAATGCTGCAGTCTTACAACATGGCCATGAGCCTGCTGCTAGTGATGCCTTTTTCCCTGTAAAGTGGGGAAAGGGTTAAGAAAAGCACTGTGCCTCCTAGGTCAGCAACGCCCGCCCAGTCCAAAGCCTGGCTACACTGCTCCCTAAGCAACGGGGTGTACACATCGCATTCACCTCTTTCTACCATGAGCACAGGTTCCTTCTTGACATACACTCATACAGCATGTTGGGAGGTGTGAAAGCGTAGGTGTAAGGCAAGCTCTGCTTGAAAAAATACCATGCATAAAAGTGAGTATCTGTTCAAAGGAGGTTTTGTTTTAGGTCAACTCATATTTTTTGCATCATCATATCCTGCTCCAGTTTCCTCAGCCCTGTGAATGAGCAATGTCAGGCAGGCACACTTACAGAGCTGCAGTACAGAAGGAAAGAATGATGTTCCACAAAAATTCTACCAGTAAACTCGCCAACACTAAGTTACTTTAATAATGGAGCCTCATTTAACCAAAATAATTACTGATTACTCTCTTTATTCCACTCAAGAACACCTCATTTCCTAAATAATAAAACCACATGCTATGTGTTCAATGACTTTAAGTTTCAGAAAAATAATTCCCCTACATTAGATGAACTAGGAAAATACTGGCTGCTGGGCTATTCCAACCTTAGGGCTGGGCCAAAGGATACATGGAATTAATGAACAGCACAGAACGAAGACCATGAGAGATGGGCTTATCTATCAGTTACCAACTGAGACAGCAGCAAGCTGTTGATAAATTTTACTTTTGGTCACTAAACTAATAATTTTGCTTTGATTCAGCTAAAAAGCAAATATATTAAACAATTATGTTCTCTGTAGTACTATGTGATTAGGACCAGGAATCCAATCATACCCCTCATAACTCACAGCTGCTTAAATTTAGGTTTCTGGGGACTTTCCCGGTAGCTCTGTGGTAAGGAGTTCGTCTGCCAATGCAGGAGACACGGGTTTGCTTCCTGATCTGGGAGGATCCCACATGCTGCAGAACAACTAAGCCCATGAGCCACAACTATGGAACTGTGCTCTAGAGCCTCAGAGCCACAACTATTGAGCCCATGTGCCGCAACTACTGAAGCCCGTGTGCCCGGAGCCCGAGTTCCACAACAAGAGAAGTCACTGCAACAAGAAGCCTGTTCACCTCAACTAGAGAGTAGCCCCCACTGCATGCAAGCAGTGAAGAGCCTGTGGCAGCAGTGAAAGCCCAAAATAGCCAAAAAAGAAAAAATAAATTAGATTTCTGATTGGCGGGTAGCTTTAGAAAAATAAGTATGTCACCCAAACTGTCCCTAGCTGTTCCTGCAGTTAACACTCAATGCTTAAATCCTCAGAATATGCATATGAAAACAGATTGATTCCAAACAGTAATAACTGATCAAAAACAGTTTCAAGATTTCTACTTCTAGGGCTTCCCTTGGTGGTCCAGTGGGTAAAGAGTCCGTCTTGCAGTGCAAGGGGCACTGGGTTGATCCCTGGCCAGGGAAGATCTCATGTGCCATGAAGCAGCTGGACCAGTGTGTCCAATTAGGAGCCAGTGCTCTGGAACACATGCGTCCAGAGCCGGTGCTCCGCAATGAGAGAGGCCACTGCAATGGGAGGCCCACACAGGCCAAAGAATAAAGATGGATGAAAATACATAAATAAAACCAATAAAGGAGGCCAAAATTAACAACAAAAAAAAAAGATTTCTATTTCTAGGAAAATGGAGTAGATGCATTTTCCATATTCTTCCCACTAAGTACACCGTTGAATACCTGGACCTCATCTATAAAATACAAGTAAGAAGTCTCTGAATGGTGGACAGAAGAAGGCATACTGGTTAGGGACCTTGGCACCAGTGATGACATGACAGTGAGTCCCCAAGCACTTTTGGCCCCATATACACAGTTTAAGAAGCTAGTAACTCAGAAAATGCCAACAGGTGCAGATAAACAAAAGCCTGTTCTCTAAAGCCAAAAGATCAGGAAAGGGACAGTCTAGCAGGACTGTAAATCTGTGGAATGACAAACTTTCACTACAGCCCAACAGTAATGAAGTCTCTGTTCTTCTCTTCCTGTGATGTCTGACAAGGCCGTGTGGAGAAAAATTCAGCAAGGATAGAGAACTCAATATCACCATCAACCAACAGAAAGAACAGACATTTATAGACTACCTAACCCATCACAGCCAAAACACATTCTTTTTGTATGCCCACTGAATATATACCAAAATAGACCACATTCTGCACCATAAAACAAGAATTTTTTAATGAGAAGAACTGAAAACATAACAAGTGTTGTCCAATCACAATAAAACTAAAAGGTGTATTAAAAAAGTAAAAGAAAAACTCCAAATACTTAAATTCTAAGCAACATATAATCTACTAAATACCCATGGGCTATGGAGAGTGTCTCAGAGAATTAAAAATGAATACATTGAACTGAACGAAAATGAAAATGTAACATGTCAAAATTTGTGGGACACAGCCACAGTAGTACTTAGAGGAAAATTTATAGCATGAAATGCATGCATTAGAAAAGATGAAAAACCGCAAAATTAATTTTCTGAACTACTACCTCAAGAACCAAGAAAGAGTGAAATAAGCCTAAAGTAAGCAGAAGGGAATAATAAGCATAAGAACAGAAGTCAATATAATTGAAAAGAGAAAGAAAATCAACGAAACAATGACTTGGTTCTTTGAAAAAAGTCAATAATACTGATGAACTTCTAGACAACATTAGTACCACAGAAAATACAGGGGCTCCCCTGGTGGTCCAGTGATTAAGACTTCGCCTTCTAATGCAGGGGGCAGAGGTTCAATCCACTGCTGGGGGGAGCTAAGAACCCACATGTCTTGTGGTCATACAAACAAACCCCCCATAAAACAGAAACAATGTTGTGACAAATTCAATAAAGATTTAAAAAAACAAAAAGTGAAAGCACAAATTACCAACTATCAGGAATGAAAGGATATCACTATAGATCTTATAAACACCAAAGGCAGTCTAACATAGAAAAAGTATACTCAACTCTATACACAGAAATTCCTTGAAAGACAGAAGTTACTAAACTCACACGAGAAAAACTATGTAACCTAATTAACCTTGTAACAATTAGAGATAAAGAATTAATAATAATCTTCCAAAAGAGAAAGTACCAGGCCCAGACGGTTTCACTGGTGAATTCTACCAAACATTTATTTAAAAAAAAAAAAAAAAATCTCTCTCGGAAAATAACGTCATCCAGAAAATTAAAGCAGATAGAATACTTCCTAATTCCTACGAAGCATTACCCTATTACCAAAACAGATAAAGACATTACAAATAGGGAAAAGTACAGAACAGTATCTCTAGTGATGAAAATGTTTTCTCTCTTGAGTGTATCAATGTTGTGGCTCCATTCTACGGTTTCAGAAAGTGACATTATTGTTTCACTAAGTGAAAACAATGCAGAAGGTCGAAAGGCCCTCCCTATATTATTTCTTACAACTGCATATGAATCTACAAATGTCAAAATAAAAGTTAAATAAAAATTTCAAGGAACCCTTATAATTCTAAAGTATTAATGAACTCTAATGTCTCATGTGCTATTTAAGAAAGCAAATGTTAACAGTAATTATTATAAGGATTTTTAAAAGAACCATTTAAAATAGCAATTTGGTTGTAGTTGAGGCTCTCATTGACACTGAAGTGAAACACAGTAAGGCTGCTACAGGTTACTGGGGGGAAATGAGCGTTGCTGCCAGAGTACACACTCACAAGTTACTATGCTTCAAAAATATGTGACATTTGATGAGCTGAAAGATCATGCTGGTTTTAATGATGCAGGCCTGCTGGCTTAATTACACAAAAGGCTGACAGGAAGAGAATGAAATACTAGAATTCTGGGTTACCAAGAAGAAACCAGCACATTTCTATTCTGTTCCACTCCATGTATTTATGTCTGTTGCTGCTGTTGTTTAGTCACTAAGTCATGTCCATCTCCTTTGCCACCCCATGGACCGTAGTCTGGTAGGCTCCTCTGTCTATGGGATTTAAAAAAACAAAAAGTGAAAGCACAAATTACCAACTATCAGGAATGAAAGGATATCACTATAGATCTTATAAACACCAAAGGCAGTCTAACATAGAAAAAGTATACTCAACTCTATACACAGAAATTCCTTGAAAGACAGAAGTTACTAAACTCACACGAGAAAAACTATGTAACCTAATTAACCTTGTAACAATTAGAGATAAAGAATTAATAATAATCTTCCAAAGAGAAAGTACCAGGCCCAGACGGTTTCACTGGTGAATTCTACCAAACATTTATTTAAAAAAAAAAAAAAAAATCTCTCTCGGAAAATAACGTCATCCAGAAAATTAAAGCAGATAGAATACTTCCTAATTCCTACGAAGCATTACCCTATTACCAAAACAGATAAAGACATTACAAATAGGGAAAAGTACAGAACAGTATCTCTAGTGATGAAAATGTTTTCTCTCTTGAGTGTATCAATGTTGTGGCTCCATTCTACGGTTTCAGAAAGTGACATTATTGTTTCACTAAGTGAAAACAATGCAGAAGGTCGAAAGGCCCTCCCTATATTATTTCTTACAACTGCATATGAATCTACAAATGTCAAAATAAAAGTTAAATAAAAATTTCAAGGAACCCTTATAATTCTAAAGTATTAATGAACTCTAATGTCTCATGTGCTATTTAAGAAAGCAAATGTTAACAGTAATTATTATTAGGATTTTTAAAAGAACCATTTAAAATAGCAATTTGGTTGTAGTTGAGGCTCTCATTGACACTGAAGTGAAACACAGTAAGGCTGCTACAGGTTACTGGGGGGAAATGAGCGTTGCTGCCAGAGTACACACTCACAAGTTACTATGCTTCAAAAATATGTGACATTTGATGAGCTGAAAGATCATGCTGGTTTTAATGATGCAGGCCTGCTGGCTTAATTACACAAAAGGCTGACAGGAAGAGAATGAAATACTAGAATTCTGGGTTACCAAGAAGAAACCAGCACATTTCTATTCTGTTCCACTCCATGTATTTATGTCTGTTGCTGCTGTTGTTTAGTCACTAAGTCATGTCCATCTCCTTTGCCACCCCATGGACCGTAGTCTGGTAGGCTCCTCTGTCTATGGGATTTCCCAGGCAAGAATACTGGAGTATGTTGCCATTTCCTTCTTCAAAGGATATTCCAGACTCAAGGATCGAACTCACACCTTCTAGGTCTTCCACACTGGCAGGCAGGTTCTTTGCTACTGAGCCACCTGGGAGACCCATATTTATGTCTAACTGCCTGTAACTTATATGAGGACTACACACTTATATTACTTACTTGAGTTGCCTCTTATCTATGAATAGTTCAAACACTTTGATTATTAGTTCTTTCCTTATAGATTCTAAATAGTTTTCTTAATATTTCAAATGAATGTTATCCAAGTCTATTGTCTAGAGATCAAAGACTTAAGAAGAGCATTTATCAAGTCGGGCAAACCAACTTATTATCCAATTAATTTACTATTAATCTATTACTTGTAATTAATCATTATCCAAATAACTTATTTTCTTATAATAATACAATGATTAATTCTTACAGGCAATATTAATCAGGTAAAGCTTGTCTTCAATAATGGAGACTTACAGTAATAATGTACTACAGATGAAAGGCAATATGCTACACTATAGTACAAGTGATGTGCAAAACAGTCAATTAACAGAACACTGACCAAACGAAGAGTAAAAATTAGGCCCTGGTTTGACATCTGGAATTCTGGTGTGACAGCTGCAGCAAGTTTTATCTTTCTAGAAATGAAATAGTCTCAATCAAAGAGCTATCCAAGAGATCTGTTGATAAAAGCTTCAGTATAGACCTTACCCATCAGGTATGTTCTGATTAAAAACAGAAAAACTCTAATAGTACAGGCTGCTACAGGTTACTGGGGAAATGAGCGTTGCTGCCAGAGTACACACTCACAAGTTACTATGCTTCAAAAATATGTGACATTTGATGAGCTGAAAGATCATGCTGGTTTTAATGATGCAGGCCTGCTGGCTTAATTACACAAAAGGCTGACAGGAAGAGAATGAAATACTAGAATTCTGGGTTACCAAGAAGAAACCAGCACATTTCTATTCTGTTCCACTCCATGTATTTATGTCTGTTGCTGCTGTTGTTTAGTCACTAAGTCATGTCCATCTCCTTTGCCACCCCATGGACCGTAGTCTGGTAGGCTCCTCTGTCTATGGGATTTCCCAGGCAAGAATACTGGAGTATGTTGCCATTTCCTTCTTCAAAGGATATTCCAGACTCAAGGATCGAACTCACACCTTCTAGGTCTTCCACACTGGCAGGCAGGTTCTTTGCTACTGAGCCACCTGGGAGACCCATATTTATGTCTAACTGCCTGTAACTTATATGAGGACTACACACTTATATTACTTACTTGAGTTGCCTCTTATCTATGAATAGTTCAAACACTTTGATTATTAGTTCTTTCCTTATAGATTCTAAATAGTTTTCTTAATATTTCAAATGAATGTTATCCAAGTCTATTGTCTAGAGATCAAAGACTTAAGAAGAGCATTTATCAAGTCGGGCAAACCAACTTATTATCCAATTAATTTACTATTAATCTATTACTTGTAATTAATCATTATCCAAATAACTTATTTTCTTATAATAATACAATGATTAATTCTTACAGGCAATATTAATCAGGTAAAGCTTGTCTTCAATAATGGAGACTTACAGTAATAATGTACTACAGATGAAAGGCAATATGCTACACTATAGTACAAGTGATGTGCAAAACAGTCAATTAACAGAACACTGACCAAACGAAGAGTAAAAATTAGGCCCTGGTTTGACATCTGGAATTCTGGTGTGACAGCTGCAGCAAGTTTTATCTTTCTAGAAATGAAATAGTCTCAATCAAAGAGCTATCCAAGAGATCTGTTGATAAAAGCTTCAGTATAGACCTTACCCATCAGGTATGTTCTGATTAAAAAAAACAGAAAAACTCTAATACATTATGCTTTAATGCATTAAAGGTGTACATGACTATAAGCAATTCAAAGCAATTTTTAAGAAGGAGAAAATTTAATAAGACTATCACAATATGGCATGAGTGAAATCATGAACAGTTGTGGAGTATCTGTAGGACCTGGAAAATACACTTCCCCTCAGTCACCAGGAATGAGACCCTAGATGTACTTGGTTATTCAGCAGTTTCATGTACTCATCTAGGTCCTGGGCACAATGGAGTGAGCAAAACAGACAAAAGTTCAAATCCTTGTGAAGCTTTTGTTCTATGGGGGGAAAAAAGATTACAAAAACAAACTAATGCAATGTCAAGATACGTGTAGAGAAAATACAACAATAAATCCATAAGCAGAATAAAGTAAACTAATGGGATTGAGAACAAGAAGGGTCCTCTGAGGAGTAAACGAGTGAGTGGCAATTTGACTGATGACCCATGTGATGTTCTGTGGCCGTGTTCCAGCTGCAGTAAAGGGCATCTGTCGGTTCAGACGCAGAAGGGGCTTCCTCTAAGCAAGAGCGAGCATCCAGCTGTAGCTGAAGCAGAGAGCTCAAGGGAGAACACAGAAGACAAGATGAGAGATGTGTCAGGCAGAGGCCAGATCATGGCAGGCTATGGTTAGCATCTAGACTTTTTTCAGCAGTAATGAGAATACATTAATGAATTTTCTAATCACAGCACTGATTTGTGCGTTAGAAAGCCCACTCCAACTAGAGTGGAGGCAGAGAGACCCATTATGAAGCAACTGCTGTCATGAAAGAGCTGATGAAAGGCATGAACTAGGGCTAGAGTAGTGAAGCTGGCAAGAAACGGCCGTCTTAGGGATTTGAAAGGATGGCAGACCTGGATTACCGATAGGCTAGTTTTGAAATGTGAGAAAACGAAAGAAATCCTAAATTTCGGCTTAAATAAAACCCAGCACTCAAACCCACAGGGTCGAGATCATTTAAGTATTCACTGATCATGCTAAGGTTTTCCTTTTAACTGAAAAGTAGTAGGAAGCAGTGGAACAGAATAACAACAAAAAAGAGATAAGATTCCAGATACGTTTTGTTGATTTTGCACACCAGGCTCAGCAAGCAAATCTCAGGCCTCTCAGTTTTCCTCCAGACTGAACCACAGCTGATTTCTTCTAGAAAGGGAGCCAAAAGCCAGCCAGATCAGAATTTCCTTAGAAGTGCAATGAATCCTGTTTAACGTTTATTCTTGGGACATCATCGTGCAAATATATCCCTCTTCCTTATTCCCCTGCCTCTGAATCTACTATAAAACTTCTGGGACAAATTACCTCGGCAACCCTGTGATCTCCTAACCTCACTCGCTATTCCGTCCCTGTCATCCTTGGTTCCGCCAGCCATAACTCTCCTGTGGCCATGAGCCTTCCTGACTCAGCCTCCATCTGCGGTCACTTCTCCTCGTGAACCAACTTCTCTGCTATGCCCCTCAGAAACCCCTTTACATGACAGCAAGCACTGCTCCATCTTCATCCTCTTCAATGAACACTCCCTTTGTCACCCACCTTCAATTTACAGGTAGATCCCTCCCAATAATACCACGTGCAGTGTGGTTCTTTAAAAAGGCAGCTCCTCATTCACCAAATCCTCAGATACTTCATTCAGAAATAGAGTGGTACATGTGTGGGGGTGCTGAAACTGAGTATGGTAGGGAAGAGAATTCCAATGGAACTGATAAAATAACTCTAAACTCACAAGAAAGAATAAAGGATGAAAACAACCTACCTAAATGGTCAACATTAGAGAATTAGTTCAAAAAATGAAAACGTACCCATAGAAGGATACCAGGAAGTCCTTATAAAATTCATGCTGCAGAAGAATACTTAGCACCTTCTGGGGATATTCATATAATACACCTAAATTTTTAAAGAAGATTATTAAGCAATATATAATGTATAAGGCTGATCTGATTAAAGGAAAGAAGAATGTGGGGAGTGTGCGCTAAGAAAAAAGGGTTATAAATAAAATATACCAAAATGGTCTCTCTAGGTGGTAGAATAAGTAATTTTTTCTTTTTTGTACTTTTCCTACTTTCCCCAATTTCTAAATGAATATATTTTTATACCTAGGAAGAAGGATCAAAATAAATAAGATTTTAAAAATTCACAATCTTAATACAGAGAAACTGCTCCTCAGCGAACTTGACACAGGCGTGTTTAGACCTCTCCCAGCCCTATCCCCTGTAAAATAAACAAACAAAACCACCTCCAAGTCCTTCAGTTGACTGTGCAGAATTTCAGAGTTATAAACCAAAAACAAAAAACCCTCCAGATCTCTTCTAAGCATATCAGTCACTTAACAGAATAATTCAACAAAGAGTTTAATGTGTCTTTCCAATTAATTATTGTTGCTTTCTACAGCTCTATAAAAATCCATGCATTCTTGATACAGAAGAGGGTATTAGTCAACTACATAATTTGAAATATTCAATAAAAGAAACTTTCGCTTTGCTAATTTTGTTTAAAGACTGTATACATCTATATATCTATCTATACACAATTTTTGTAAATGTATAAAAGCATTAACATAAGAAACACTGTAAAGTCACCTCTGGCAATAAAATTCTGAAGAGGAAAAGAATCAAAAACAGAAACTTCACCCTCAAGGTAAGTAATGGTACTACAACTACATCTGACATAAAAATAATACACATCATCCAGAATAATCTCTAATAACTCTAAATTAAGGCTTTCCTTTTGAAAGATCCTCTTTTTATCGGTGCTCAATTTTTTAAATCTAACTTTGGATATACTACTTTCACCATAATTCCATCAGGAAGAACTACTTAGAAGAGAGCCTGTATGGGCAGAAACACATTTTGGAACATATTTCATTGCATTATATAACACAAATGTGTAAATATCATTAACTTATATGTTTCTACAAACATTTTCCACTAGAATGTTTTTCTTATAAATCATACCTGAAAAGTTGTACATCATTTCCAAGAGAGCATATTCTTGAAAAAAACAATTAATGAGCTCAGTATTATGAGCAAGAAGAATTGAATATCTTCCTATCTAAGCAAAATATAGTGCTAGATGCTTTTCAAATGAAGTTTAACAGACACGGTATTGGTCCTCCAGGAAATCTTCAGGCTCTATGAATTATTCTGCCAAATTTCTATCCCAAACTAACAACAGGCAATATAATCTCCCACGAAATTCATTTCCAATCAGAAGATAGCATCTTGTTGTTCATCACTTACAGTCAAACTTTGTCTTTTAAAAAAGGGAAAGTATATCTAAAACAGTGCCGCAGTAAATGAACAAATGAACAAACTTAGCACACGGACAAGCCCGGTGTCAATGGGAGAAGAGCAGGAAAGGTCACAGGGAGGACACAGGGACGGAGACAGTCTTGGTCAGCATTTATAACATCCCTCTCTTGCTGTGAATGGTATTTCTCCCTTGGTCTAAGAGCACTTTAAGGCTGCAACGGTTGCCCAGGGCTTTGTTAAATGCAGAGACTGAAAGGCTGTGGAACCCAAACAGCAGACCCCAGGCTAGGGATTTTCATTTCATTATTTAAAACTTTATAATTACATTTAAATTTCTTCTTATCTCCACTGGTTTAAAACAGCTTCATCCCTCTAGTGCATGTTATCTTGATCCAGCAACCGTATCACCTAGCCTTTTATTAATTTAGATAAATCAGATAACTCTGAATTAAGAGAGATTATATTAATTTTAACACTGAAGGAAGCTGTCTTTCTATGTACAGTAATGAAGAAAATTCTACATATTTTTCAAAGCTTTCTGCATATAGATAGTTTTCATACATGTCAGAGTCTGTTAAAAATGGACTCTAAATTTAATAAAGTGAATACAAGATTTATCTTCTTCAAGCCTGGACAAATTTAAAAGGAAGCTCATTTACTTTCATACAATCTAAAACAACACTGTTAGCTCCGCAGTGACAAAGAGCCTCCAAATCACAAAGGTCAGTTAAGTAAAAGGCAAAGGCAGCAGAACTCAGATGCTAAGAATAAAAACAAAAATAGACCCAATGCAGCATTTTGCAAATGAAGATCAATGGAAACGGTTGCTCAATATCACATCACTTACAGCATTATTTCCTAAGCTGGTATTGAGACAGCCTTTCTATTTCAGCACCCTCTCTTTGCTGGTTCTTGGCATGTGCCTTAATAAAACCAATACTTAAGCTCAAATTTTTCATTACTTGAAATAAAAAGGTAATGCATGGCCTCAGTTAAAAAGTACTTAGCTATCATGGCAAAGGGAGAAAATAATGATATAAATATAAACAGAGTAGCAAGGGAGGAGCAGCAGCATATTTTATTTAACTATTGATCTAATAAGCAATAAGGCAGCAGGTTGTCTTTCCAATCAAAACTACTTTTATAAAGTAACACAAATGCCCTTGCTTGCTCCATAGTGAAGGTCTCCACAAGAATCAACTGAGACGATGAAGTACAGGAAATGAGAATCTAAACCATAAACAAGAACATCTAAAACACAGATAATTATGCTTTCATTTAATGCTTTAATTCTCAGAAATTCTAAGCAGAATAAGCAATTCTATTGCTTATGCTGTGACAGTATAGCAATTAAAGTTAACAGTTAATATAACAAATCAATGATAAAGTAGAGATAATGGCATTTATATTTGAGCTTTTATGTGTAGAAAAAAAAAATTCAGAGCATAATGGTTTTACACAAGCAAGCTGAGAGATCTAATAGCTAGTAGATACAAAAATCGGGCAGCTCTGTTTCCTTACCTGTAAGGACGGCTTTGGCTGAAGGATCTGCCAGGTCCAGGGCTGACTTCCCATCGGTGTTCCGAATGTTTGGATCAGCTCCGTGCTGCAGCAGCACTGTGCAGGGAAAGCAGAAACAGTATCTTACCTCGGGGATACAAAGATTATTTACTGGTAAGTGTCGCCTCGGCATGGTGTAGGCATAAACATACATTGCACGATTTTTTTTTCTCTTTCAAGAAATAAAGGAAAAGGAAGAAAAAGCAAGAAAGGAGAAAAAAAGCACTGCAGCAAAAGGCTCCTCTCTAGAGTACAGCGAAGTTGGCAACTTGTGGTACAGTATGATCATGTGACCTAACATCATAAACATGAAACTAGAAAAATCTTGCCACAGACAGTTTGGGTTTGCCCCCTTCTGGCGGCAGGATGGGGAGCTGTGTGCTTGCTGCCTTGCCCTGGGAAATCTGCTCACGGTGAGCCTGCCCTGTCTTTCCTACCACTGTGGCTGCTTGTTGCTGCTGCTGCTTCTCTGCTGAATTTCCCACCGCTTCCTCGCCTCGGAAGAGTTGTAATACGTGCAAGCTTTTTAGTGCTCACCGCTTACATATATGGAAACTCACCAGAACACATTGGCTTGCTTCCAGGAAGTTTACCAGACAGAGCAAGGCATGCAACTCCGGTTCCCTGCAGCCAAGCTGCAGAAAAGAGCTGCCTTCCGCAATAATTCTGGCTGTCAAAAATTTTTAGAATCAGAAATTCAATCGCTATAATACATGCTGAGGAATGAATGTTACACATGCTATTATGGGTAAGAAGTAACTACAGAGAATTTTGAGAAGTGTAGGCTTCCAAAAGAGAGAATCACTGTTTAAGAAAAATTCAGATACAATTTTATTAATTCAAAAGATTTCAAATACAGCTGATATGTGCATGTACAGGAACAGGGACGGGGCAGGGGGGTGGCCACCAGTGTTGCTGTACTACTACCCAACCAATGTTCAATTACTAGTTATTCTAACAGTTCAAATTTAGCACAAGATTTTGGGTACTTCTGGAGAGAACAGGAGCTGTTACCATTTACCAATATTCTATATGATAAACATAAAACAAAGCAGAAATATTTAAATAAATGGTTAAAGATGTTATATAATGACCGTTGATGTGTCTCAGATTTTCATTCATTAACAGTCTCATGCTAAAGTACATACATCCTTTTGGAAAACTGAGAAGGCAACTGTCATATATTACTAAGTAATAAATCCAAATGTTTATAAGGCTTTTCCTCTCCCTTTAATGCAAAAGCCACTCAATCAATGGCTTTATTATAAGGTACAAAGGAACAGCTTTTTCTAGAACTGGGAGGAAGCTGCCAGGACAATGTACATCAGCCTCTCTTGCACTAAATCTTGGGTACTTAACGATTTGGGGTAATAAAAATTAGCCATGGTTTGAAAAGATGCAGCGAGATTTTGTCACAACTTTCTGTAATACTTCATTCTTGATGGTAAGCAATGAACATACTTCATTTCCAGATGTTTATAAAGTGGTAAGAGTTAAGTAGCACAAAACAACAAGTAACAAATCAAACATCATAACATTAAACTGCAGTGATTTTTTCATCATATAATGAACAAGCTTTCATTGCAATTTCATAATTTCTTATTCCAGAAAGAAATCCCAACATGAAGATCTGGCTTGTAAAGGGTCTATATCACAGAGCAAGCTCATGCATGGAGCAGATAAAAAGACGACAGCTATCACTCTGTCTTTCGTTGCTGAGTGATCACATGCAAAGGGCAGGCAAAAAAAGAAAGGACAGCTGCCAAGGAAAGCTGTTTGTTTTTGTTTGTTTTTGCATTCTTTGAGAACTTCAGAGCCTGCTTTAAGCAAGAAGTAAAGGAATATGTTGGTTTAACAAGCCTTGATGATAAATATGATGGAGCTCTTACTCTGCAGCTTAGTGATTGGCAGAGGCAAAACACTGAAAACCTCACTGTTCCTCCAAAAATCAGCAAAAGCCTCAACGTTCACCTGTTATATCTGCCATTTTGCAAAAGAGATCTGCTTTTACAGTTAGCTGCAATTTTGCTTTGTTATAGTTCACTTTTAAAGGAGTAATCTTTTCACTAGAAATATCTGTTTTCTAAACATTTCTGAGTCATATGCATCTCATTCACTGGACGTGAACACAGAGAAACATTGCTGCACAGTTATGTAGCAACAGGGAAGAAGCTGAACTGTCCAAGCCAAATGCTGATAACAATATTCATGTTAGAAAATAGCAAACCATTGAAATTGACCAAAGAAAAGAATTAATAAGCTGCTTTTTTTTTGTAAACATCATATTACTAAGTAATAAATCCAAATGTTTATAAGGCTTTTCCTCTCCTTTAATGCAAAAGCCACTCAATCAATGGCTTTATTATAAGGTACAAAGGAACAGCTTTTTCTAGAACTGGGAGGAAGCTGCCAGGACAATGTACATCAGCCTCTCTTGCACTAAATCTTGGGTACTTAACGATTTGGGGTAATAAAAATTAGCCATGGTTTGAAAAGATGCAGCGAGATTTTGTCACAACTTTCTGTAATACTTCATTCTTGATGGTAAGCAATGAACATACTTCATTTCCAGATGTTTATAAAGTGGTAAGAGTTAAGTAGCACAAAACAACAAGTAACAAATCAAACATCATAACATTAAACTGCAGTGATTTTTTCATCATATAATGAACAAGCTTTCATTGCAATTTCATAATTTCTTATTCCAGAAAGAAATCCCAACATGAAGATCTGGCTTGTAAAGGGTCTATATCACAGAGCAAGCTCATGCATGGAGCAGATAAAAAGACGACAGCTATCACTCTGTCTTTCGTTGCTGAGTGATCACATGCAAAGGGCAGGCAAAAAAAGAAAGGACAGCTGCCAAGGAAAGCTGTTTGTTTTTGTTTGTTTTTGCATTCTTTGAGAACTTCAGAGCCTGCTTTAAGCAAGAAGTAAAGGAATATGTTGGTTTAACAAGCCTTGATGATAAATATGATGGAGCTCTTACTCTGCAGCTTAGTGATTGGCAGAGGCAAAACACTGAAAACCTCACTGTTCCTCCAAAAATCAGCAAAAGCCTCAACGTTCACCTGTTATATCTGCCATTTTGCAAAAGAGATCTGCTTTTACAGTTAGCTGCAATTTTGCTTTGTTATAGTTCACTTTTAAAGGAGTAATCTTTTCACTAGAAATATCTGTTTTCTAAACATTTCTGAGTCATATGCATCTCATTCACTGGACGTGAACACAGAGAAACATTGCTGCACAGTTATGTAGCAACAGGGAAGAAGCTGAACTGTCCAAGCCAAATGCTGATAACAATATTCATGTTAGAAAATAGCAAACCATTGAAATTGACCAGATATAAGTAAAAAACTCATAACACTCAGCAGAGTTAAGAACTTTAGGAGCCATTAAGTTGTCTACAACTAGACCAGATGGGATTTAAACTACCTTCTTATAAAAGGACAGCACTGAAGAGATTAAATGAGAATTTAAAAATGGCATCAAAAATACTAAGCACAGAGACTGATAATACGTATCAGTTAATAATAATATTTAAAGCACAGTTTATAATGTATTTGAACTCTCAACTCTATCACAAACTATAATTCTATGCTTTGTCCCAGAGCCAAACCTTCAGATCTTATTTTTTTCTGTAAAGGACCAGAGAGAAAATATATCAATCAGGCTTTGGAGACCATATAGTCTCTGGCTCAGCCTTGCCTCAGCCCCATCATTAACAGAGGAGAAGGAGCCACATACAATATTTATAGGATATCTGTGGTTCTGTTCCAATAAGAATTTTACTCTTTATTAAAATTTGAATTTTGTATAATTTTCACATATAAGAAAATATTACTATTATTGTGAATTTTAAGAAATCACTTGAAACAAAGAAATAATTCTTATTTTAAAGGACATACCAGGGGCTTCCCTGGTGGTCCAGTGGTAAGGACACCACCTTGCAGTGCGCCAGTTCGATCCCTGGCCTGGGAAGATCCCACGTGCTGCGGAGCGGCTGGGCCGATGTGTCCAATTACCGAGCCGGAGCTCTGGAGCGCATGCGCCCAGAGCCGGTGCTCTGCGACAACAGAGGCCACCGTGATGGGAGGCCCACACAGGCCAAAGAACAAAGATGGATGAAAACAGATAAATGAAAGACCAATAGAAGTGGTCCGCCCGCCCCTCTCCCTCCCCAACCCACCCCTTCCCCCACCCCGCCACCCAAAAAATAAAGGACATACCAAAAACAAGGGGTGAGTTGGATTTGGTCCATGGTCATAGTTTACTCAAGTTTGACCTTAGGCAGTGACAGATAAAATGTGGACAGTAATATATCAAGTATAGTCTATGGACTGTTTTAGTGCTAGAATTCTCTATAATCGACATTGAGATAACCACAGCAAGTAAAAAGAAGCATTTAAAACTGTGTATGTCATGTTAAAATTAGTTTTTCCAGTACCTTGTTTTTAATGCAGTTTACAAAATTATTGGTCTGCCATGCACTGGGCAAGGAAAAAAACCTGGTCCTTGACCACAGTTTGAGAAGCATTGAGCTAATTCCCAGGTCTATAACATGAAGGAGCTGGACTAGACAGATGATTTCTAGGTATCGAGAGTGGTCTCAGGGCTTCCCTCGTGGCTCAAACAGTAAAGAATCCACCTGCAATGCAGGAGACCAGGGTTCAACCCCTGGGGTGGAGAAGATTCCTCAGAGAAGAAAATGGCTACCTACTCTAGTATTCTTGGCCTGGAGAATTCCATGGACAGAGGAACCTGGAAGGCTAGTCCATGGTTGCAAAGAGTCGGACACTACTAAGCAACTAACACTTGCACTTTCTTTTTTCAGAATGGTCTCAAATTCCTGATAATGTTTTTAGCCTTACAGTCTGAGCATTAATATCTAAAATTTTCAAACAGAACTGCCTCAAGTAGATCCTTTCCCTCTCCTACTTTAAGTTAAAGAAAAGATTTATATGTATTAACACTATGCAACAAAAACAAAACTAAAAGTTGAGACCATGATCAATGAAAGTTGTAGGGTACACACAAAATAGTCTACATCTCGAGCGACTGCTCAAGTAGAATTTCTGTTTCACATTATTCTCTGTGAAGATTCGTGTGGTACTGTTTTCTACAGCACATACATAGGGCCATGCTAGCAACCATGCCTTTCAAGAACGTCACTCTGTACTTGAAGTGGTGACATGTAGGACTCTCAAGGCTGAAGGCTTCAAAATTTGCTATGAAAAGGAATAATAAAATATGACTACAGCTACATAATACAATTAGAAATTCATTTTGTAACAGATTCTACTTCAAAACTAGAATAAATGTCTAAAGAAAGTCCCCCAAATATACAATCAATATGCAAAAAGAGGATGGAAAGACAAACAGGAAACTAAGATCTGATGATACTCAGTACGTAAATCTGAGACCACTGTGAATGTTCAAACTCTTTTCACATTACCTTTAACCAATTACGGCATTACCAAACCTAAAACCCAAATGACTAGGCTGTCTATCTCAAATTCATTTATCTCCTTTGGAAGTTGGCAGAGTGGATACAACACAGCAAGTTGGCATACATAACCACAGAGTTAAAACTAAGGTAAGATCATAATCAAAATCACATTCTCAAAAGAGCGATGGCAAGAAGGACATGTGATTTTCCTATTTCTGATGCAAATATTTAGCTACAGTAAGCCAGATTCTGAGAGCATGCCTTCAGCTGGTGACCAATGTAGCAGAGACAGAAATGGATTCATTTAACTCCTCAAAACTACTAAAGTATTCACATCATTTTAATTCTTCCAAGCAAAAAGAAAATATATTTATTTCTATTTTACTTTTTGCTTTTAGAGCTCTGCTGTTTACAGATATGTATAATTCCAGGTTATATGTATATCCCTGATCCCTCCCCACTCTGTCCCTCCCCAGACCCCCATTCCACCCCTCCAGGCTGTCGTATAGCCCCCATGTAGGATCCCTTATTCCCACAGCACATTGACAAGTTACCTCTTTTACATATGATACTATAGGTTTCCATGTTACTCTTTCCATGCCTCTCACCCACTGTTCACTCTCCCCAATGTCCATAAGTTTGTTCTCTGTCTGTTTCTCCATTGCTTCTCTGCATGTGTTATCATTACCATCTTACTAGATTCCATATATAAGTGTTACTATACTGTACTTGTCTTTCTCTTAAAAAGAAAATATTTTTATATGTATGCAAGAAAGCCTCATCAAATTCCTAGGAAAAGTATGAAATGCTATTATGATAAATTATATTTAAGTACAGGAGTTAATAACTGATTTAAGAAGATAGAAGAAATAGAAGCAATGTGAATTTTCCAAGCTAAAATTGCAGCAAGGCTTTTAGGTAAATCATGAAAAAACATTTTGTATAGTTTTCACTTTTAGTGGCAGAAACTCACTTATTAAAATATGGTAAATTCCTTGTTACATGAATGTTAAAGCTACATTAAGGATTTATAACTATTCATCACAATGAACAGACATTTAATTTTAAAAGAAGTTGTGTTTATGTTAAAACATTTTACAAGTATTTCATTATCATCCTACTCTTTCTGAGTACAGGGATACTCATTTGACTGAGTTTCTAAAATTAAATCATACAAACCACCAAGTTCATTAGATTTTTCAGCAAATACGATTTTTAAAATTTTAGAGCGAAATACTAAGGGGCCAAACTTTAACTAGCTATAATCTTCAATACATATAAGGATATACAAACTACTAACATAGGAAAAGATGCTCAATATCATTTTTTTAAGAGAAAAATGTAAATATAAAAGATGTACAAGAATCCATTTTTTTATTAATAGCATTATGTATTAATGAGACTATACTAAACTGGAACTCTTATACACTGTTGGTGGGCATATTAAATAGTATGTAACTATTTGAAAATAAATTTGGCGATTATTTATAAATGTCCTAACATCCTATTTTTAGATATGTATCCAAGAAGAAAGGTAGTATGTCTACACAAAAGACTTGCTCATGAATATTGCATGCTTATTTAGAATAGCAAAAAAATGAAAAAATCTCAATATTCATCAATAAGTGAAAGGATATGCAAACTGTAGCATATCCATACAAAAAAAAACACACAACAACAAACTACTTAGCAATAAAATGAAATAAATTATTGACTCACACTTTGCCAACAAAGGTCTGTATAGTCAAAGCTATGGTTTTTCCAGTAGTCATGTATGGATGTGAGAGCTGGAACATAAAGAAGACCAAACATCAAAGACGCTTTCAAACTGTGGTGCTGGAAAAGAATCTTTAAGAGCCTCTGGGACAGTAGGGAGATCAAATCAGTCAATCCTAAAGGAAATGCTATTATGATAAATTATATTTAAGTACAGGAGTTAATAACTGATTTAAGAAGATAGAAGAAATAGAAGCAATGTGAATTTTCCAAGCTAAAATTGCAGCAAGGCTTTTAGGTAAATCATGAAAAACATTTTGTATAGTTTTCACTTTTAGTGGCAGAAACTCACTTATTAAAATATGGTAAATTCCTTGTTACATGAATGTTAAAGCTACATTAAGGATTTATAACTATTCATCACAATGAACAGACATTTAATTTTAAAAGAAGTTGTGTTTATGTTAAAACATTTTACAAGTATTTCATTATCATCCTACTCTTTCTGAGTACAGGGATACTCATTTGACTGAGTTTCTAAAATTAAATCATACAAACCACCAAGTTCATTAGATTTTTCAGCAAATACGATTTTTAAAATTTTAGAGTGAAATACTAAGGGGCCAAACTTTAACTAGCTATAATCTTCAATACATATAAGGATATACAAACTACTAACATAGGAAAAGATGCTCAATATCATTTTTTTAAGAGAAAAATGTAAATATAAAAGATGTACAAGAATCCATTTTTTTATTAATAGCATTATGTATTAATGAGACTATACTAAACTGGAACTCTTATACACTGTTGGTGGGCATATTAAATAGTATGTAACTATTTGAAAATAAATTTGGCGATTATTTATAAATGTCCTAACATCCTATTTTTAGATATGTATCCAAGAAGAAAGGTAGTATGTCTACACAAAAGACTTGCTCATGAATATTGCATGCTTATTTAGAATAGCAAAAAAATGAAAAAATCTCAATATTCATCAATAAGTGAAAGGATATGCAAACTGTAGCATATCCATACAAAAAAAAACACACAACAACAAACTACTTAGCAATAAAATGAAATAAATTATTGACTCACACTTTGCCAACAAAGGTCTGTATAGTCAAAGCTATGGTTTTTCCAGTAGTCATGTATGGATGTGAGAGCTGGAACATAAAGAAGACCAAACATCAAAGACGCTTTCAAACTGTGGTGCTGGAAAAGAATCTTTAAGAGCCTCTGGGACAGTAGGGAGATCAAATCAGTCAATCCTAAAGGAAATCAACCCTAAATATTCATTGGAAGGACTGATGCTGAAACTAAAACTCCAATACTTTGGCCACCTGATGTGAAAAGCTGACTCACTGGAAAAGACCCTGATGCTAGGAAAGATTGAGGTCAGGAGTAGAAGGTGGCAACAGAGGACGAGATGGTTGGATGGCATCACTGACTCAATGGACATGAATTTGAGCAAACTCCGGAAGATAGTGAAAGACAGGGAGACCTGGCATGCTGCAGTCCATGGGGTCACTAAAAATGTGATAGGACCTAGGAATTGAACAACAACAACAACATACTAGAGGGATGAAACCTCTAAAACAGGCTCAGCAAAGGAAGCCATTCAGCAAACAACCTATTTCTAGAATAGAAAGCTAATCTACTGTGACAGAAAACAGATCAATCGTTCTCTGGGGATGGTAGAAGAGGGAGGAGAAAACTGACTGCGAATGGATATGTGAGAACTTTTAAAAGTGATAAAAAATGTTCTATTAAATTAGGGTAGTGAAAACATGGGCCTATACATTTGTTAAAGCTCATCAATACATATAGTTAAGAAGGGTTTAACCACAGAGACATCTGAAGAGAAATATACTGAACTGGAAATACATCAGTAGATATTTCTAACAATGCTAAAGGAGAAATAATCATGGACAAAGGATGGAAGCTCTAGTAAGCTGTTATCAGTCTTAAAATTAATACATACATATTTGAAGAAATAATGCCTAAGAGTTTACCATAACTAATAAAAGACATCGATGTACAGGTTCACAGAGCTCAAACAAGGTAAAGTCAATGATAGAAAAAAATATTACATATATAAAGTAGGAATAACTACTATAAAAAACAGCTGATAATTCAAGACAAATCAGTAAACTGATGGAGTAACAGTACAATACATCAGAGGTAAATATCAATAATTTGTGAAACTACCCTAACTATAGTATGTGCTCAGTTGCTTAGTCGTGTTTGACTCTTTGTGATCCTATGAACGTAGCCCATCAGGCTCCTCTGTCCAGTAGAACTATACGTCTTTAAGAGCCTCTGGGACAGTAGGGAGATCAAATCAGTCAATCCTAAAGGAAATCAACCCTAAATATTCATTGGAAGGACTGATGCTGAAACTAAAACTCCAATACTTTGGCCACCTGATGTGAAAAGCTGACTCACTGGAAAAGACCCTGATGCTAGGAAAGATTGAGGTCAGGAGTAGAAGGTGGCAACAGAGGACGAGATGGTTGGATGGCATCACTGACTCAATGGACATGAATTTGAGCAAACTCCGGAAGATAGTGAAAGACAGGGAGACCTGGCATGCTGCAGTCCATGGGGTCACTAAAAATGTGATAGGACCTAGGAATTGAACAACAACAACAACATACTAGAGGGATGAAACCTCTAAAACAGGCTCAGCAAAGGAAGCCATTCAGCAAACAACCTATTTCTAGAATAGAAAGCTAATCTACTGTGACAGAAAACAGATCAATCGTTCTCTGGGGATGGTAGAAGAGGGAGGAGAAAACTGACTGCGAATGGATATGTGAGAACTTTTAAAAGTGATAAAAAATGTTCTATTAAATTAGGGTAGTGAAAACATGGGCCTATACATTTGTTAAAGCTCATCAATACATATAGTTAAGAAGGGTTTAACCACAGAGACATCTGAAGAGAAATATACTGAACTGGAAATACATCAGTAGATATTTCTAACAATGCTAAAGGAGAAATAATCATGGACAAAGGATGGAAGCTCTAGTAAGCTGTTATCAGTCTTAAAATTAATACATACATATTTGAAGAAATAATGCCTAAGAGTTTACCATAACTAATAAAAGACATCGATGTACAGGTTCACGGAGCTCAAACAAGGTAAAGTCAATGATAGAAAAAAATATTACATATATAAAGTAGGAATAACTACTATAAAAAACAGCTGATAATTCAAGACAAATCAGTAAACTGATGGAGTAACAGTACAATACATCAGAGGTAAATATCAATAATTTGTGAAACTACCCTAACTATAGTATGTGCTCAGTTGCTTAGTCGTGTTTGACTCTTTGTGATCCTATGAACGTAGCCCATCAGGCTCCTCTGTCCATGGAATTTTCCTGGCAAGAATACTGGAGTGGATTGCCATTACCTCCTCCAGGGATGGAACCTGAGTCTCTTGTGTTTCTTGCCTTGGCAGGAGGATTCTTTACCACTGTGCCACCTGGGAAGCCCAACTATAGTATATGTTCTACTATATAGCAAATGCTACACAATGATCTAATTATAAATCTGTTTCTACATACATTAGCAAAAAATCATATTTTTTTACAAGTTTAAAAACACCACATTCCTATTCTTAGAACAAATTTAATGTAACATCAATTAATAAAAATTATTTTCAAATCAATGTTAATAGCTTTAAGTACATTCGAAGTTTTTCTACAACACTTCTCTGGAACCAGATCTATAAGATCTGATCAGCCAAATCCAAGAGAACTCTTTGATATAAACATTTATTTTCACTTGCAAAATTTTTAATTTTAAAATATATACCTTTTTGATAAAATATGTATCTTTTATAACCTTTTTAGAATTTGATCCAGCTTGCCTCAATATCTGGTTCTGGACTTCAAAAGTTTTCCCAGAGAAGAGGAAGAAGCAATAAAAACAATAGTGATAGAGAAAGAGACAACAGTTCTAGAGTAACTGGGCTGACCTAAAAGGGTATCTACAGCTAATAAGAGGTCTAAATTTATTATATAGAATACATGGTAAGTGAATAAGTTTACAAAAATGTGTCTCTATTTTACATATTTCTACAGTGCTTTAATGTCTATTACAAATATATGTTATTTTTATAATGAGGGAGAAATGAGAGAGGTATTTCTCCTCCCACAAAAATGATCTTTATGCACACTGTGTACATTCACCAAGACAGTATTTCTCTTAAAGCTGTCGTTTAATCAATTTGTAACCAATGCAGAAATAAAAACTGGGAAGCTCTTATCAACTGAATAACATTAAATATGGTGGTAGCATTAAATTAACAAGACCAATGTATTTATAAAATAAATACATTAATTTATAATCTGGTAATGCTGAGACTGGAGAAATAATAAGTCTTAAGTAAAATAGTCAAGAAGTAATTTTCTTTTGTATAAAGTCAGTGTTTTAACCATACCACTTTTTGTCTTTGCCCTTCATATAAAAGTCACCAAAAATTCAGAATTCTGTCAACATAGTTGTGATATATTACCTAGTTCTACCTCAACGAACTATCTGCCTTATGTGCCTCTGAACTTAGGGAAAAAAAAATTCTTATTTTTTTCCTAGTGAGGTACACAGGAATAAATAGATTACAAGCGGGTTTCTATTTAATGAGGCACATAGAGGCAGACAGTTCAGAAAATTAAGTTCAAAAAAATCAAATTCTATCCTAAGGCTGCCTCACTTACTAATGGCAAAACAGCATATAGTTAAGAGCTGGTCCTCTGAAAGAAGACTGAATGGGTTAGAATCCCAGCTCCAGCACCTCCTATTTCTAGGACTGCTGAAAGTGGTATCCCCTCTCTGCTCCTCCATTTCCTCATCTATAAACATTATTTTCCTTTTTTAAAAAATTTTTTGATAAAATATGTATCTTTTATAACCTTTAGAATTTGATCCAGCTTGCCTCAATATCTGGTTCTGGACTTCAAAAGTTTTCCCAGAGAAGAGGAAGAAGCAATAAAAACAATAGTGATAGAGAAAGAGACAACAGTTCTAGAGTAACTGGGCTGACCTAAAAGGGTATCTACAGCTAATAAGAGGTCTAAATTTATTATATAGAATACATGGTAAGTGAATAAGTTTACAAAAATGTGTCTCTATTTTACATATTTCTACAGTGCTTTAATGTCTATTACAAATATATGTTATTTTTATAATGAGGGAGAAATGAGAGAGGTATTTCTCCTCCCACAAAAATGATCTTTATGCACACTGTGTACATTCACCAAGACAGTATTTCTCTTAAAGCTGTCGTTTAATCAATTTGTAACCAATGCAGAAATAAAAACTGGGAAGCTCTTATCAACTGAATAACATTAAATATGGTGGTAGCATTAAATTAACAAGACCAATGTATTTATAAAATAAATACATTAATTTATAATCTGGTAATGCTGAGACTGGAGAAATAATAAGTCTTAAGTAAAATAGTCAAGAAGTAATTTTCTTTTGTATAAAGTCAGTGTTTTAACCATACCACTTTTTGTCTTTGCCCTTCATATAAAAGTCACCAAAAATTCAGAATTCTGTCAACATAGTTGTGATATATTACCTAGTTCTACCTCAACGAACTATCTGCCTTATGTGCCTCTGAACTTAGGGAAAAAAAAATTCTTATTTTTTTCCTAGTGAGGTACACAGGAATAAATAGATTACAAGCGGGTTTCTATTTAATGAGGCACATAGAGGCAGACAGTTCAGAAAATTAAGTTCAAAAAAATCAAATTCTATCCTAAGGCTGCCTCACTTACTAATGGCAAAACAGCATATAGTTAAGAGCTGGTCCTCTGAAAGAAGACTGAATGGGTTAGAATCCCAGCTCCAGCACCTCCTATTTCTAGGACTGCTGAAAGTGGTATCACCTCTCTGCACCTCCATTTCCTCATCTATAAACCAGGAGATAATAACAGTATCCACTTGAAGCTTTGGTTTTCCCAGTAGTCATGTACGAGCATGAGAGCTGGACCATAAAAAAGGCTAAGTGCCGAAACACTGACGCCTTCAAACTGTGGTGTTGGAGAAGGCTCTTGAGAGTCCCTTGTGCTGCAAGGAGATCAAACCAGTCAATCCTAAAGGAAATCAACCCTGAATATTCACTGGAAGGACGGATGCTGAAAGCTGAAGTTCCAATACTTTGGCCATCTGATGCGAAGAGATGACTCATTAGAAAAGATCCTGGTGCTGGGAAAAACAGAAGGCAGAAGGAGAAGGATGATATAACACAAGATGGCTGGATGGCATCACTGAGTCAGTGGACATGAGTTTGAGTAAGCTCTGGGAGACGGTGAAAGAGAGGGAAGCCTGGCATGCTGCAGTCCATGGGGTCACAAAGAGTTGGACACGAGTGAGTGACTGAACTCAACTGAACTCATGGAGTTAGTATGACAACAAAGTAAGTATCTGAGGAGCTCTTAAAACACTGACTAACATATACTGCACACGTGCATATAAGAATTTTTAAAGCTATCAGAAAACTGATCCCAGTAAATAAAATTTTACTGAATTTACATGAGAGTAGTTCTTTATGATAAAAATTTGGCATGAAATGTTATACTAATAAAAGAACCATCCAATTAAATTTCGTTCTTATTACCAAGTCTTCCTATAAATAGCGAAAATGAAGAATTCCTGAAAAGCCTGTTGTATTTGGAAGTAACTTTTAGGTACAATATTTGCAAAATTCTACCTCAACGAACTATCTGCCTTATGTGCCTCTGAACTTAGGGAAAAAAATTTTATTTTTCCTAGTGAGGTACACAGGAATAAATAGATTACAAGCGGTTTCTATTTAATGAGGCACATAGAGGCAGACAGTTCAGAAAATTAAGTTCAAAAAAATCAAATTCTATCCTAAGGCTGCCTCACTTACTAATGGCAAAACAGCATATAGTTAAGAGCTGGTCCTCTGAAAGAAGACTGAATGGGTTAGAATCCCAGCTCCAGCACCTCCTATTTCTAGGACTGCTGAAAGTGGTATCACCTCTCTGCACCTCCATTTCCTCATCTATAAACCAGGAGATAATAACAGTATCCACTTGAAGCTTTGGTTTTCCCAGTAGTCATGTACGAGCATGAGAGCTGGACCATAAAAAAGGCTAAGTGCCGAAACACTGACGCCTTCAAACTGTGGTGTTGGAGAAGGCTCTTGAGAGTCCCTTGTGCTGCAAGGAGATCAAACCAGTCAATCCTAAAGGAAATCAACCCTGAATATTCACTGGAAGGACGGATGCTGAAAGCTGAAGTTCCAATACTTTGGCCATCTGATGCGAAGAGATGACTCATTAGAAAAGATCCTGGTGCTGGGAAAAACAGAAGGCAGAAGGAGAAGGATGATATAACACAAGATGGCTGGATGGCATCACTGAGTCAGTGGACATGAGTTTGAGTAAGCTCTGGGAGACGGTGAAAGAGAGGGAAGCCTGGCATGCTGCAGTCCATGGGGTCACAAAGAGTTGGACACGAGTGAGTGACTGAACTCAACTGAACTCATGGAGTTAGTATGACAACAAAGTAAGTATCTGAGGAGCTCTTAAAACACTGACTAACATATACTGCACACGTGCATATAAGAATTTTTAAAGCTATCAGAAAACTGATCCCAGTAAATAAAATTTTACTGAATTTACATGAGAGTAGTTCTTTATGATAAAAATTTGGCATGAAATGTTATACTAATAAAAGAACCATCCAATTAAATTTCGTTCTTATTACCAAGTCTTCCTATAAATAGCGAAAATGAAGAATTCCTGAAAAAGCTTGTTGTATTTGGAGTAACTTAGGTACATATTCTTCTGTATGTGTATACAGCAGATATTAATATCCAATTCAATTATACCCTTTTTGCAATAAGAAGTTAAGGCAGGCCCCAGTACATGTGGGAAATCAGTCTTATCTGCTTACACAAACCACAATTTATTATAAGATAAAGTAGGTAGTAGAATAAATATAAGAGTGATTATGACAAAGTGTATCTCCCTTCTACCTGGACAGTCGAGAGAATCAGGCTAGAACAAAGTCCTGTCTAGGAGTCAGACAAACCTGGGTTTGAGAATATTGCTCTTTACTTAGCAACTGTCTGGCCTGAGACAAGTGACTTCACCTCTGTCAATTTAAATTTCCTCTTTCATAAAACACTACCTTCCGCCAAGGATTGCTGTCATAATTGAGACAATACATATAAACCTAGCTTGGTTTTTAGCACATAATAGGGACTCAATAAACACCCTGTCATTTCAATCAGCTTTTCATCTGCCTTTTCAAAAACAGAATTATGTAAATGAGAACGCTGAAAAAATACAAGTTGCGTAAAATAAAGGCAAACTGGTAATAGCCTTAGGAACAACTGATTCGTGCCCAAGTATGTTTAATGCTTGCTTACACACAGGGGACAATTACGTTTCATAATACTTGACTAGACTCAGCTAGATAAAAACACTAGTAAGGGATAAAGCAGATATTTCAGTTTGACCAAATAAGCCCATAACATGGGTGCTCAGTCGCTCAGCTGTGTCTGACTCTTTGAGATCCCTGGACTGTAGCCTGCCAGGCTCTTAGGTCCATGGGATTTCCCCCTGGCAAGAATACTGGAGCAAGCTGCCATTTCCTCTTCCAGGGGATCTTCCTGACCCGAGAATGAATTTGTGTCCACTGCATCTCCTGCATTGGCAGGTGGATTCTTTATTACAGAGCTACCTGGGAAGCCCTCAAGTTCCTAAGAGGATGACAGAAGTTTTACAGTTCTGGGGGTAGCAACCAAAGGCAAGAAGTACCTTCCAATCTCTCTGTGAGAAGCTTCATTCACCTGCCTTTCTGAATCCATCCCTGAATTGTCAAGGGCTGAGTAAAGCCTCAAGGACTTACTAGCATTTCCAGGGAAATTCCTCATTAGTATAAAATATTAAGACCAATTCAGCTTTAGTGCTCTAGACATAAGATTTAAAGTCACATTTTCCACAAGAAACAGGACTGAGCCGATAGTGTAATACCCTGATTCTGCTTTGAATTTCAGTTTCTTAATATCACAACTATTACTTAGCTTCAACACTTTGGCTACCTGACGCGAACCATTGACTCACTGGAAAAGACTCTGATGATGGGAAAGAATGAAGGCAGAAGAGGGTGACAGAGGATGAGACAGTTGGATGGCATCACCTATTCAATGGACATGAATTTGAGCAAACTTGGGGAGATGGTGGGGGACAGGGAGGCCTGGCGCGCTGCCGTCCATAGAGTCGCAAAGAGTTGGATGTGACTTGGCAACTGAACAACACCATAATTTTCCTACGTCTCTAAGAATTCAAATGACTGGAACAACTCAATACAGTGTTGTACTTAAAATCTGAAGGAGGCGAAGAATGCAACTGTGATGTGTTCATTCTATGGGAAATACATCAAATGATTTTTCAGTGTAACTTATTTTCTATTGGATGCAATAAATTATCCTATGAGTGATATTCTTAATGACAGTACTCAACTGTACTTCTCCCACCTTGGCCCCTTTCTCCCAGTTGAGAAGGAAAAGAAGGCCTTTTTCTCTTATCAGAATTCCTCTTTTGCTCTTCCCTTTTCCCCTTCACTCATTCCTAGGGATTGCAATTTTCAGACAAAACAATTATCATGTCCTCCAACAGCTTGAAGAACTACTTTCTCATAATTAATTTGCCTTTAAAAAATTATCATTGTTCGCACCTTTCGACAACTGCCAAGCCTTCTTTCACAGACTTTTTACTCAGTCACAGCAAATCACGAGAACTTCACACAACTGCTATTGAAATATTTGTGGGGAAAATGTTTAAGTTACAATAATTTTCCACTATTCTATTTGCAATGTCTCTGCTCAAAGACTGACAATGTAATTTTTAAAAAAAGTTTCACATCTCATCAAATCATAATTCAAGTTTACAAAGTTACAATGAATGTGAAACAAAGGACATAAAGGAATTCACACTGAGGGCAACAAAGAACCAAATGTTTTTTTACTGATGGTCAGAATACAAAAATGATCTCTGGGCATACCTTCCACTGCCACCCAAGGGAAAAGGTAGCAGAATGAAACATGCACCTGCTAAGGCTCTAACTGCTTCATTATTCCAGTTAACTTCTCGTAACAACCTGAAGTAGCTGGTCTGATCAATGCTATTAAATTGCTTGTGGTGAAAAGGAACTCATACTTAATCCTAAAGCTAAACATTTAATTTACACATTATCATGCTACACAGTACAAGTCAAGATCACACCAGAACAATAAGGCAAGCTGTCTTCCCTTTATGCGAATTCTACCAGGGGCATCTACGCACTTGTCCTAAATACCTTCCTCCAGTGACCAGTGTCCTCTCCCATATCCCATCAACATGCAACCATGACTGCAAGAACACCAAGATAGCCAGGTTTGCATTTTGAGAGACCCACTAGAATACTTCTTGCTCTTGCCTCCTCCATCCTCACGTTCAAGTAAGTTCTTTCAAGAGATCAACACTCAAAACTCTGCCCCCAAAGGCAAAATAAAATATATGTCCTCTATCTCTGATATGAAAAAGCATTAGTCTTTCAGTCATGCGTGACTCTTCGCGACCCCATGGATTGTAGCCCACCAGTCTCCTCTGTTCATGGGATTTCCCAGGCAAGAATACTGGAGTGGGTTGCCATTTTCTTCTCTGGGGATCTTCCCAACCCAGGAATCGAACTGAGGTCTCCTGGATTGCAGGCAGATTCTTTACCATCTGACCCACCAGAGAAATCATGGTTTATACTACAGTATATACAGAAATTTTCAGGCTCAACACAAAATAAACACATATTTTGATACACTGTGGCATTTTTTAATGTCTTATTGCCATACCTGAGGAGAGAATATGAAACAACTCACAATAAAGTTACAGTCTTAGTCCTGGATTCTGTTTACAGATGAAAAGTCTAACACCCACCCCATTAAAAATAAAAAAAAGAAACAGTGGATCTAAATAAATGAACAACTAAAACAACAGTACATAACATTTTTTTTAAGGCCCTGAAAATGCAATTATTACACTTAACATGTAATAATGTTTGGTTATTGTAATGTTTCTACCTTGGTTAGTTGAGAAAAATGAGTGAGAAGGACTCCATACATCTTTATCTCCAGTTTGGATCTGCCTCTGAAATCTCAGTTACCAGGGAACTGAACAAAGCAAGGACACAGTTTTGTTTTGTTTTCTTCCTTAATAAGTATGTGCAATCTCATTGCTTCACCAACTGGTTATTCCTCTGTCTCTTATCCTTTTTCTTAGGTCTCCCTATTTTCTGAGACACCACAATTTGAAATTAGGCTAATCAATAATTCTACAATGGCCTCCAAGCGTGCAAGTGAAAAGTCACTTGAAGGACACAGTTTTAATATACATGTGTTTTTGATAACACGACGATCATGTAAAGAGAGAACCAATCCGTTATCTGAGCCATTTGTCTCAAATACTACTTTCACACAACCCTAAGCTTAAGTCATGTGTCTTAATGAAATCCATAGATTGTTTTGGATGACCATGTTTAATCTAAAAGTAAATGCAAGCACATAATTAATCTCTTTAACAGACAGTCTTGAGCATTAAACAAAGCATTACCTCACTTTTAAAAATGTATGAGATCTTTTTTGGTCATTCTTTTATTGTGTTATTTGACCTTTCACCCCCTTATTTAAGCACCTTTGATATATTTGGGAATGAAGGCATTCATTCCGGACATTTTAATAAAATAAAATATACAAATATCAAACTCTGTCTATAAATACATATATTTAACACCATTTACCAGAATGCCTACTAAAATAGCCCTAAATTTATCAGGTAAATGCTTAAACACTCTAACCATCTCGAATGCAGCTGAACATAAGCGGGCAAGTCATCAAGATAATGGTGCTCAGTGTCAGCAGGGATTATTTCAGAAGGGAAAAATTACTCTCATTTTTGGCTCTTCTCCTTTTTAAGGATACAAGTATGGAATTTTGCCAATATTTTTACTTTTATGAAAATGCTATACTGAGACTTGTTTAAAAGATCCCAATTCAGTTTTTATATGAAAAACGGCTGTTAAACATGCCAAAGGGAGATATTCTGGCAGGAAGAGGCAAGAGAGAGGATAATGAAACAAAAGCAAGTGAATCAGATTCTCTAGGCATCACTGAATTTTCAATGAATTTTTGCAAAGAGTAAGAAAGGTGTGGGAAACCACTTTTCTTAATGTAGCTCATTTACCAAAAACATATGTACAGACAACAAGACAAGCTGAGTTCAGAGCCCTAGTCGATTGCTCCAGCAGCTATATTTCTTTGATTCTTAAGAACCTCTAGCTTTCTAGTAGGTTCCTAAAGTAATCAGGGTTTACCTATGTGATTAACGAAAATGATATTCTTTACAGAACTGTGTATAAAAAGTGAAAAATCAGAAAGCTTCTAAATGGCCTAATGCATATGGAAAAATTTTAAAGTGGCTATTTCTATATAATTCTTTACAGCCTTTAAAAATGAGATTGGATAAAAATATTCACTGATAATGAAATATGGCCATAATACAAAGTGGAAAAACAAGAAAACAGCATGTGTGAAATGATTTCATTTTTATGTGGAAATGACTATGTAAACAGGTCTGCTGACTCTAACAGCACTACCTGAAAGAACATTTTACAGTGATGGAGATTTCTATACCCACACACACTGAGGATATCCACACACACTGATACGGTAACTAACAGCCAGATATGGTAATAACTTGAAATGGGGCTAGAGCAACTGAGAAATTAAATTTAATATTTTTTTACATATTAACTGAGTTTCATTTACTGGTTACAATATTGGAAAGCATAAATCTAAATGAGGTGTGGCTGTTATTATATCCACACACACTGATATGGTAACTAACAGCCAGATATGGTAAGCACTAGAAATGTGGCTAGAGCAACTGAGAAATTAAATTTAATATTCTTTTACATATTAACTGAATTTCATTTATTGGCTACAATATTGGAAAGCATAAATCTAAATGAGGTGTGGCTGTTATTATCAGTGCACCTGGTAATAAACCCTGAAAGCTGTCCATCTTCAATACACTATGCTTGAAGTAACAAAAACAAGACTGTATCAGAAGTAGTCCCAGCCTTCCTTCCCCAACTCCCAATCTCATGCCCCTCCCAAGCTCAGGGACTTTTTATCAAAATACCATGGAAGTGATCAGGCAATTTAGGAAAGGGGTGAGATTGATGTGATTTGAAGAGAAACATGAGTACGTATAACGGGTAATTTAAGATTGAGTTGGAACAAGGAAAACAAATACATCTTTCTAGACAGAAGATACATAAAACAGAAAGTATACCTGGAAATTATGAAAGAGATACTACTTTAAGAGTAAGTTATAATAATAAAAACTTAGTTTAAGCTTTAGTAAATAGATTATCTTAAGATTTTTTTAAAGCAAGGTACAGATTACCACTTTAAATTTGTTAAGTATTAGATGAGCTAAAAAACTAAACTAAGAATAAAGTATATTTGTTTGGTATGTTTAAAGAATGAAATTCATTTTTTAGGCCTAAAACACACTCTTAAATAAATCTCACTAAGCAAAGAGCTTTCTGTTCCCAGTCAAGAAAACATTTTTTGTTATAACAACTTTATATCAGCTCTACAGACTGTGGCAAAGTAACAGGTTTCCTTCTTTACTAATAAGATGGTAGGTAATACGAATCACCCACTTCATGCAGAGCATATAAACATAACTGAAGAACTTTGGTGAAGTACTCTGAGCTGCCTCCAAGGAAAAGCACTGTATCACGTATCATCTAACTACAGCAATTTTTGCTAAATCTACCAACATCATCTTTTTCTTTCTTCTCTCTTCCTATCTCAGCTCTTCAGTTCATGACAGAACTCATGGGTTTAGTCTACAAGTAACAACAGAAATTGTTTGATAGTCAATGCATTATAGACAATTCAGAGCCAGAAGTCAATGCATATTCAGGACCAATATTCAACAACCCATCCTTAATGAAGAATTACAATGATTTGACAAATGGCAGATTATCTAAACATAGTTTATATCTGACTATACAATATGTTTTATATTTGTACATAAATACAGAGTATCTGTATTACCCCACAATTGTACTCCAGAACATTTATCTGAGAGAAATGGAAACTTATCTCCAAATAAAAACTTGTACACAAATGTTCACAGGAGCTTTATTTGCAATAGCCAAGAATTGGAAACAACTAAAATGTCCTTCAACTATGAATGGCTAAACTATGGTACATCAAAACGACGGCATAATAATCAGCAACTTTTAAAAAGACCTGGAAGGCCAAGAGAAAAAATAAAAAAGCCTATCTCAAAAAAATTACATACTGTATGATTCTGCTTATACAGCATTCTCAAAATGACAGAATCATAGAGATGAAGAACATATCATTGGTTGCTTGGGATTAAAGAGCTGGGGCGGCAAGTAGATCACTATAAAGTAGGTTGTAAATAAGCTGGATGACCTTCAGTGATAATATGTCCTGTACCTTGATTGCAGTAGTAGTTATATAAACTCAACCGGAGATTAAACAGCATAAACTTCTACACATTGTACCAACGCTAGGTTCCTATTTTTGATACTGTATTATGACGCCACAAGATGCAACCAAGGGTGAAACTAGGTGAAGGATAAATGGATCTTGTACTATTTTTGCAACTTCCTATGAATCTATAATTATTTCAAAATAAAAAGTTAAAAATACGTAATGAATGTTTATTATGTAAACAGTTCTAAAGAGTCAAATATAATAAAGCAATATGATTTTTTAACATCTGTGGTTTACTGGGAAATACAACAAGCTAGCGAAGACAACATAATAGGAGGATTTCTTGAAAGCACTGATAGAAAGAAAAATTCAGAGAGGTACAGGCAGGAAAATAGAAAACTGAAACCTAAAAGGGATAATATATCAAGAAGGCGAAAACTGCATAAAATTCTCTAACTAATGACAGAAATGGATGTGACAAAGTGTAGCAAGAAAGGGTGAGAGTAGGGAAGTGGAAGGTCTAGAAGATTCGGTAAGAATACACGTCAGATTCAGTAACAGTTACCACTTAGTAACAGCACAAATAAGAGGTTTAGTGGTCAGAGAGTATGTGCTAAACTCAAGCTTTTCACATTAATTTTATGAAATGACTTAGTCTAGGACATAGCTTTTTTAGCGATAGACTTAGGAGGAAATAGGAGAATCAAGTGAGAGTGGAAGAGGTCAGAGATCACAAAGGACAGAGTATCCAAGGGTCATGTCGGGCTTCCCTGCTGTAAAGAATCTGCCTATGACGCAGGGGATCCTGGTTAGATTCCTGGGTTGGGAAGATCCCCTGGAGAAGGGATAGGCGACCCACTCCAGTGTTCTTGCCTGGAGAATGCCATGGACAGAGAGCCTGGTGGGCTGCAGCTCATGGGTCACAAAGACTTGGACACGAATGAGTCACTTGTACATTCAGGGTTATGTCAGTGGATGGTGACATGATAAAGGATAATGACAGAGAACAGGATAAAGAAGTTTTGTCAGACAAACTGCAATAATTTTGAGGAAAATTTAAAAATGTATTTGAGGCTGGAACAGATGGCTATGAAGTAGGACAAAATCTTAATAATGCACCACCTCTGTATCTTTAAAAATGACGTATCTATTTGAGTTTTATCATAAAAATAGTCAATTATACTGAAATGGATGTCATTCTAGAGGACAACAATTATGTAAATCAACCTGCCAAAGGCTAAACAAACATCCATCAGCTTGAGTTTCAAGAAAGAGAGGATACACTCCGAAGAGACTATGCTTGTTCTCTAGAAGCCTGGTTTAGATTTTGAAATGAAATATTTCACACAATAAAGCAGAGTCTAAAATAGATACATACTTAGATACACATAAAAGAGAAAGAAGTGCTGACGGAATACAATTTCATACAATGGAAATACTTAAAAATCGTTGAAAAGTTCAATTTTGTTTGAAATTGCTTTTTCTCTAGACTATATTGAAAATATTAAGCCTTGAATGATTGTATTCAGACCACTCAAAGATTTCCAGTGCTAATAAAGTAGCTGGTGTTCAATTTTAGCAACATACAGAAAAGGGTTTGGCCTTAGTACTAGATGACTTTCCATGAATCAACCTGAAACATCCAAATATGTCATCCAATTCCATAACAACCGGTACTTTGTAATGGTTCTCATTAATGCTAGGATGGAAAACTTTCAGACTTTTAAAAGACTGTAAATTAACTAAATTTGATAACAGCAATCCATCACAATTTAGTTGCACACCAGCTGGCATTTGCCTTACATTTGGAGAGTTAATGTTGTGAATCTTGTTCTTAACCAACTTTGGATTTCCATCTCTCTACTTTCCCTTTGATAGAAAAGAACTGCTTCTAAGAAGTAATAAAGGACAGAGTATCCAAGGGTCATGTCGGGCTTCCCTGCTGTAAAGAATCTGCCTATGACGCAGGGGATCCTGGTTAGATTCCTGGGTTGGGAAGATCCCCTGGAGAAGGGATAGGCGACCCACTCCAGTGTTCTTGCCTGGAGAATGCCATGGACAGAGAGCCTGGTGGGCTGCAGCTCATGGGTCACAAAGACTTGGACACGAATGAGTCACTTGTACATTCAGGGTTATGTCAGTGGATGGTGACATGATAAAGGATAATGACAGAGAACAGGATAAAGAAGTTTTGTCAGACAAACTGCAATAATTTTGAGGAAAATTTAAAAATGTATTTGAGGCTGGAACAGATGGCTATGAAGTAGGACAAAATCTTAATAATGCACCACCTCTGTATCTTTAAAAATGACGTATCTATTTGAGTTTTATCATAAAAATAGTCAATTATACTGAAATGGATGTCATTCTAGAGGACAACAATTATGTAAATCAACCTGCCAAAGGCTAAACAAACATCCATCAGCTTGAGTTTCAAGAAAGAGAGGATACACTCCGAAGAGACTATGCTTGTTCTCTAGAAGCCTGGTTTAGATTTTGAAATGAAATATTTCACACAATAAAGCAGAGTCTAAAATAGATACATACTTAGATACACATAAAAGAGAAAGAAGTGCTGACGGAATACAATTTCATACAATGGAAATACTTAAAAATCGTTGAAAAGTTCAATTTTGTTTGAAATTGCTTTTTCTCTAGACTATATTGAAAATATTAAGCCTTGAATGATTGTATTCAGACCACTCAAAGATTTCCAGTGCTAATAAAGTAGCTGGTGTTCAATTTTAGCAACATACAGAAAAGGGTTTGGCCTTAGTACTAGATGACTTTCCATGAATCAACCTGAAACATCCAAATATGTCATCCAATTCCATAACAACCGGTACTTTGTAATGGTTCTCATTAATGCTAGGATGGAAAACTTTCAGACTTTTAAAAGACTGTAAATTAACTAAATTTGATAACAGCAATCCATCACAATTTAGTTGCACACCAGCTGGCATTTGCCTTACATTTGGAGAGTTAATGTTGTGAATCTTGTTCTTAACCAACTTTGGATTTCCATCTCTCTACTTTCCCTTTGATAGAAAAGAACTGCTTCTAAGAAGTAATAAACTCTTGTTTATTCTGAGAGAACATTATTTCTACTACAATAGAAAGCAAGGAAAAAGGGTAAACCTTTATTTAAAATGCACCTGGGGGTTGAGCTTACAACGTAGGGATCATCAAATAATACTTACCAATACATACATCGATCTTTCCTTTAATAGCAGCTTCATGCAGAGGGGTGTAGTTCCAGTTATCCCGGGCATTTGGATCAGCTCCTTGGCACAGTAACAGACTCACCACCTCTGCATGGCCAAAAGAACAGGCGTTATGAAGTGGAATGAGACCACCATCATCACGAGCATGGACATTAGCACCCATCTGTAGTAGGTGTTCTACCACGTCCTTTCTCCCAAAACCTAGAAAGAAACAGAGAAAATATTTCATATGGTAAATCAACTTTGTAAAAAGAACCAACAGAATTCCTAGTATTGTGACTACTATCAACAAATATGAATAACTCTAGCACTGTATTCTACAGAAAAAAGGTAAGAAAAAAAGGCTGCCATTCAAACAGATTCATCTCACAGAACTTAGAACTAAGAAAGCTCTTCCTTTCATTTGGGCAGTTCCTTCAAAATAAAACATTCCCTCAACATTTATTATGTGTTGGGCAACTGTGCTAGAAATGCAGAATGAATAAGGTAAGATTCCCATCCAAGGTATCCACTTTCTTCTCAAAATCAGATGCATAAAACCCATTTCTGTATTTTTAAATCCACAGTGATTTTGGAGCCCAAGAAAGGTTTATCATAACATTATAGAAAATCATGGGGATCAGATGCCCAACAATACTCTGTTTGTTAAGTAAATGATGAAATCATGATTTTTGATAGACTACATCATCTCAACTGTATTAAAAGGATATTAGAACACTGTGAATGTATTTAACATTACTGAAGTCAGATACTTTAAAATGACTAAAATGATATTTTATTCATGCTTAAAATAAAAATGTCAATTTATGTATTTTATAATTAAAAAATTACCATAAAAGGTATAGACCATCCACCCAGCCTTACATACACACACATTATACAAAATTCCAACATAGAAAGATGTTTCTTTTATATCAGTCAGCCATCCTTCCTCTCTCTCTATTGATTGTGCCATACTGTATGTGGGATCTTTGTTCCCTGACCAGGAATCAAACCCACATCCCCTGCAGTGGAAGTGAGAAGTCTTAATCAATGGACCTCCTGGGAAGCCCCTCAATTAGTCTTTTAGATTGAAAATTATAAAACAAAATATAGGAGAAGAAAATATGTATATTTGAAATATAGATGGACAGAAAAAAGAGACTAAAGCACTAAGTGGTAGAATTACGGAATTTTCCCCTTCTTTTTGATTATTTGTTTTATTATATAAAAACCTAGCTTTGTATAAAATACATGTATGTGTACACATATAAGATTACAAAATAAGGTGGAGGTGAAAAGCCAAGATTAGTAATATACTTTATTTGCTGATTATGAAGTCACCTCTTCAATTTGATTTTGTATTAAAATGTATTAAATTGGTGTTATCCACAAAAAGTTAACCCTCTATTTAAATGCCGTAATTTAGAAAAACACACATAAAAAGCTTATGAAAACATGTACTCTATTTGTACTATTAAGTACAAATTATAACAGGTCATTCACCGTTCTATCCATGCTTAATGCATACGCATTATTATTTTTTTTTTTTTTTTTGGCCACTTCTATTGGTCTTTCATTTATTTCCATCTTTGTTCTTTAGGCCTGTGTGGGCCTCCCATCACAGTGGCCTCTCTCACTGCAGAGCACCAGCTCTTGGCGCATGTGCTCCAGAGTTCCAGCTCCATAGGTGGACACATGGGTCCAGCTGCTCCACGGCATGTGGGATCTTCCCAGGAAAGGGATCGAACTGGTGTCCCTTGCACTGTAAGGCACTGTCCTTATCCACTGGACTACCAGGGAAGCCCACGCATTATTTTTATACATAAAGAGAATTCATTATCTTTGATGGTTATATAAGGCCTTTGTTTCATAACCAAGGTTTGTAGTCATAATTATCTCTATAACTGATTTGTTTATTTGGGTCTGAAGAACTAAAATAAAAATAACAATTAGGGTTGGTTCAGAGAACTACACAGAATTTGAAGCAACCTACCTATGATGAACTCTTATGGAAACAATCCCTAAGTGGAAGCATTACAGACACACACAAAATTTTCAGCATCCTATTCCACCAAGCTAGCACATGTCAAAAAAAGTCAAGTCACAAATTTTAAAAGAAATAATGCTGCTACTTATACATATCTTTATGGCTTTGTGTCATGAAGCACAAAAGAAAAACCAAGGAAGCACCTCCTTCTGATCCAAAAGAGGTCATTAAAAATTAAGACAGTGTAATACTTTGACTTTTACTAACAAAATAGTATGTGCTATTAGAAGAGACTTCTAATCTGAGAGCTGTACAAGAGGTATAGTTTAACTTTTACAGAAAAACTTCTTTTGCTTAAAGTACATGCCTTATTCTTGACAACAATAAAAATAGCAATAATAATGGTGAGTAGCTAACATTCAGTAAACTCTTTTTTTGTGTCAAGAAGAATGTAAAAATGCTTGACAAGCATTGGCTCTGGTGAAAACACCCTGTGAGAGATATCATTATCCTTGTTTTGTTGTTGAAGAATTCTTTCCCTCAGTTCTGATATTCGTGAACTATACCTCCAAACACACAACTCAGATCTGCCTACTCCCCAGGGCCACCAGCTTGGTTTCAAGCTCCACAATCTCTTGTCTAGAGGCCGGCACAAAACATTCTGTTGGTCTCTCTGTTGCCTGACAATTCATCCTTAACAGAGCAGATACTGCCCCCAGTCTCTCACTGCAGAGCACCAGCTCTTGGCGCATGTGCTCCAGAGTTCCAGCTCCATAGGTGGACACATGGGTCCAGCTGCTCCACGGCATGTGGGATCTTCCCAGGAAAGGGATCGAACTGGTGTCCCTTGCACTGTAAGGCACTGTCCTTATCCACTGGACTACCAGGGAAGCCCACGCATTATTTTTATACATAAAGAGAATTCATTATCTTTGATGGTTATATAAGGCCTTTGTTTCATAACCAAGGTTTGTAGTCATAATTATCTCTATAACTGATTTGTTTATTTGGGTCTGAAGAACTAAAATAAAAATAACAATTAGGGTTGGTTCAGAGAACTACACAGAATTTGAAGCAACCTACCTATGATGAACTCTTATGGAAACAATCCCTAAGTGGAAGCATTACAGACACACACAAAATTTTCAGCATCCTATTCCACCAAGCTAGCACATGTCAAAAAAAGTCAAGTCACAAATTTTAAAAGAAATAATGCTGCTACTTATACATATCTTTATGGCTTTGTGTCATGAAGCACAAAAGAAAAACCAAGGAAGCACCTCCTTCTGATCCAAAAGAGGTCATTAAAAATTAAGACAGTGTAATACTTTGACTTTTACTAACAAAATAGTATGTGCTATTAGAAGAGACTTCTAATCTGAGAGCTGTACAAGAGGTATAGTTTAACTTTTACAGAAAAACTTCTTTTGCTTAAAGTACATGCCTTATTCTTGACAACAATAAAAATAGCAATAATAATGGTGAGTAGCTAACATTCAGTAAACTCTTTTTTTGTGTCAAGAAGAATGTAAAAATGCTTGACAAGCATTGGCTCTGGTGAAAACACCCTGTGAGAGATATCATTATCCTTGTTTTGTTGTTGAAGAATTCTTTCCCTCAGTTCTGATATTCGTGAACTATACCTCCAAACACACAACTCAGATCTGCCTACTCCCCAGGGCCACCAGCTTGGTTTCAAGCTCCACAATCTCTTGTCTAGAGGCCGGCACAAAACATTCTGTTGGTCTCTCTGTTGCCTGACAATTCATCCTTAACAGAGCAGATAGTGTGCTCTTTTCAAGCCATGTATTAGATTAGGTCACTTCCCTGCTTAAAATCCTGCAATGAGTTCCAATAACACACATAATAAGACCCTAGTACCACCTCATTATGATCTAACATGCAAGCTGGCCACTCTCACCTCACTAAGCTCTACTTCTACTAACAATGACTTCAACTTTCTGTGTTCTGGATATGGAAAACCTGTTTCAACCTAGAGGACCTTCTCCCGGCTATGCGCTCTGACTTAAGACCTTGGACTCAGATTTTCACATGCCTAGCTCCTTCCATCATCCAATTCTCAGCCCAAAGATAACAACTTGGAGAGACTTTGACTATGAAACATCAATTCACCAAGGCACGTACACACATTCTTCCATCGCTCTTTTCAACGTGAGTTCTTTCATGTATTTTGGATATTAACCTTTTACCAGAAATTGCATTAACAAATATTTTCTTCCATTCGGTAGGCTGCCTTTTCATTTGGTTGATGGTTTCCTTTTCAATGCAGAAGCGTTCTAGTTTGATGTAGTCTGACTTGTTTATTTTTGCTTTTGCTTTTGGTGTTATAGTCAAAAAATCATCACCAAGACCTATGTCAAGGAGATTACTACCTATGTTTTCTTCTAGGAGACTCCTGGTTTCAGGTCTTACACTCAGGTCTTTAATCCATTTTGAGTTAATTTTTGTGTATGGTATAAGATAGTGGTCCAGTTTAATTCTTCTGCATGTAGATATCCAATTCTCCCATCACCGTTTATTGAAGACTGTCCTTTCTTCATTGTATATTCTTGGCAACTGTAAATGGGATTGTTTTCTTAATTTCTATTTTGATAGTTCATTATTAGTGTAAAGAAAGGCTACAGAGTTTTTTTATATATTGATTTTATATACTGCAACTTTATTGAATTTTCTTATTATAAAGATTTTTGAAAGAGCCTTCAGATTTTTCCATATATAACATTATACCATCTACAAATAGTGACAGTTTTCTTTCTTTTTTTTAATTTGGACAATTCTCATTTCTTTGCTCTGGCTGGGACTTCTAATGCTATGTTGAATAAAAGTGGCAAGAGTGCACATACTTATATTGTTCCTGATCTGAAAGGAAAAGCTTTTGTTTTTTCACTACTGACTATGATGTTTAGCTATGGACTTGTCATAAATGACTTCTATTTTGCTCCCTTTCTAGAATTAACTCTAGAAAGTTGTAGATTTAAAATACTGAGTCTTCTAATCCATGTGTATGACATACCTTTCCTTCAATTCAGATCTCTTATGTTCTTTTTATTGTGTTTTTCTACATTAACATAAGGTCATTGGTATCTATCTATTCACTAGGTCTGAGTTTCAAGACAGAAAATGGTTTCAATTATGTTCAGCATTTTAAACTACCTAAAGTTAAAGCCCTCAAAAAAACCAACTTTGGACAATATTAAATCTTGTTTACTAAACAACTATGCATTCTAATATGTAACAGAAAGGGAAAAACCTAAGGTGTTCGGAGTATTTAAAAGTGATATTTTTACTTATGGTAGCAAAATCATAGCTTAAAGATATCTTTGACCTAATTGGATTGTCAACAAAGCCACAAGCACTGTACATCATCTGAACTGCTAAATTCATCGACCTGCACTTATAAAACCAGTGAGAAAACTTATATTGCATCTCTCACATTTATTTATACTTTTTTTCCTTAAGTGCTCCAAAAAATTATATCCAAAAGACTCTCAAAGTAACAATAACATAAGTTTGGAACTGTCTAGAAAAGCAACTCATAGCCTTTTATATGGATATATTATATCTATTTTCCTGACACAGAAGAAATAACATAAAGTAAGTTAGGAAAGATAAAAACTATATTAGATTTTATATACCAATTCTCCCATCACCGTTTATTGAAGACTGTCCTTTCTTCATTGTATATTCTTGGCAACTGTAAATGGGATTGTTTTCTTAATTTCTATTTTGATAGTTCATTATTAGTGTAAAGAAAGGCTACAGAGTTTTTTTATATATTGATTTTATATACTGCAACTTTATTGAATTTTCTTATTATAAAGATTTTTGAAAGAGCCTTCAGATTTTTCCATATATAACATTATACCATCTACAAATAGTGACAGTTTTCTTTCTTTTTTTTAATTTGGACAATTCTCATTTCTTTGCTCTGGCTGGGACTTCTAATGCTATGTTGAATAAAAGTGGCAAGAGTGCACATACTTATATTGTTCCTGATCTGAAAGGAAAAGCTTTTGTTTTTTCACTACTGACTATGATGTTTAGCTATGGACTTGTCATAAATGACTTCTATTTTGCTCCCTTTCTAGAATTAACTCTAGAAAGTTGTAGATTTAAAATACTGAGTCTTCTAATCCATGTGTATGACATACCTTTCCTTCAATTCAGATCTCTTATGTTCTTTTTCTTGTGTGTTTTTCTCCATTAACATAAGGTCATTGGTATCTATCTATTCACTAGGTCTGAGTTTCAAGACAGAAAATGGTTTCAATTATGTTCAGCATTTTAAACTACCTAAAGTTAAAGCCCTCAAAAAAACCAACTTTGGACAATATTAAATCTTGTTTACTAAACAACTATGCATTCTAATATGTAACAGAAAGGGAAAAACCTAAGGTGTTCGGAGTATTTAAAAGTGATATTTTTACTTATGGTAGCAAAATCATAGCTTAAAGATATCTTTGACCTAATTGGATTGTCAACAAAGCCACAAGCACTGTACATCATCTGAACTGCTAAATTCATCGACCTGCACTTATAAAACCAGTGAGAAAACTTATATTGCATCTCTCACATTTATTTATACTTTTTTTCCTTAAGTGCTCCAAAAAATTATATCCAAAAGACTCTCAAAGTAACAATAACATAAGTTTGGAACTGTCTAGAAAAGCAACTCATAGCCTTTTATATGGATATATTATATCTATTTTCCTGACACAGAAGAAATAACATTAAGTTAGGAAAGATAAAAATGGAACTTGGTGACAGATTAGATGTGTTCACTGTTCTCTCTAAAACCATTAGGAAAAATCTGAACCTAAAATATCAGAATAACCTGCTTACCTTCTTCAGCATACCAATCCACTTCTACCCCCCAAAACAACGCTCTCACAATGACAATAAAAATTACTTTCAATGAAAAAAAAATTCAGTCGTAACACATTTATGCAATAGTTACAAGGTTTCTAAAGTAATCTTTCTTTCTCAGCTAACAAACTCATCATTCACCAGTTTAATACCAGCAGTTCCAGGTATCAGTGAGCATCTCTAGAGGTCTATTAAGCACAGTAATTTATAATTGTACTGAATTAAAAATTAATAAATAATGTTGGGAAAACGGGATAGACAGTTACATGCAAAGGAATCAAACTGAACTATTTTCTCACGCTGCATACAAAAATAAATTCAAAACGGATTAAAGACTTAAATGTAGGATCCAAAACCAAAAGCTTCTAGAAGATAACATAGGTAGTACATGCTCTGACTTCAGTCTTAGCAATACTTTGAGGGTTATGTCTCCTCAGTCAAAAAAAACAAAGGTGGGCTTCCCTGGTGGTCCTGTGGGTAAGGACACCGCCTTGCAGTGCAAGGGGTGCCAGTTCAATCCCTGACCTGGGAAGATACCATGTGCCGCGGAGCGGCTGGACCAGTGTCCAACTACTGATCTGGAGCTCTGGAGCGCATGCACCCAGAGCTAGTGCTCTGCAGTGAGAGAGGCCACAGCGATGGGAGGCCCACGCAGGCCAAAGAACAAAGATGGATGAAAACTGAAAGACAAATAGAAGTGGCCATTAAAAAAAAAAGAAAAAGAAAAACAAAGGCAAGAATAAACAAATGAAACTACATCAAACTACAAAGTTTTGCACAATGAAGGGAATTATCAACAAAATAAAAAGGCCACCACCCACTGAACAGAATAAGATATTTGCAAATGATGTATATGACAATGGGTTAATATCCAAAATATACAATGAACTGATACAAAAAGACAAACACAATTTTATGGGTAGAGGATCTGAACATTTTTCTAAAGACATACAAATGGCCCAAAACACATGGAAAGATGTTCAAATCTCTATTTACTAGAAAAATACAATAAAAACCACCTCGCACCTCCTGGAACAGCTATTATCAGAAAGGCAACGAACAGTAAGAGCTGGTGAGGATGGGGAAGGGGGGTACTGCTGTTCAGTGTTGCTGGGAATGTACGCTGGTGTAGCCACTATGGAAAACAGTATAGTGGTTCCTCAAAACCTACCAGACAATCCAGCAATTCCACTTCGCAGCAGTATTCTGAAGAACACAAAAACACTAATTCAAAAAGATATATGCACCACTTAGTTTACTTCAACATTATTCGTGGGTCAACTGTTTTCAAAAAGTGAATAAACTTTTTATAAAAGAGATCACATTTATGGTTATCAGAGACGGGATCGGGCTGCAGGAGGGGGAACTGAATGAAGACTGTCTAAAGGTACAAGACCTATCTGTGCCCTTTCTACTCCTCACCACTGTCGCACTGGCCCGTGCTATGGGAGAATACAAGTACAGTGTCGCCAGCGCACCTCTACCCAGAAGAGAACAGGTAACATCCAGGTAAAATACTGGGACTTGGCTAAGGCAGGCAGTGAAGGACTGGTGGACTCCCAATTAGGCAATTACACGATGGTGACAGCACCAAGTCAATGGACATGAGTTTGAGCAAGCTCTGGGAGATGGTGAAGGACAGGGGAGTCTGACATCCTGCAGTCCATGGGGTCGCAGGGAGTCGGACACGACTGAGCGACTGAACTGAACTGATGGGACTCAAAACACAGTCAGAGGAATCCTGAGCACCTAGGATGTCATCACTATCCTGGATCTCTCCACCCTGAGGCATGTCTTTACTTGCCAAGAGGCTGGAGAAAGGGAACACTCCTGCATTGCTGGTGGGAGTGTAAATTGATACAGCCTCTATGGAAGACAGTCTGGAGATTTCTTAAAAACTAAAAATAGAAGCACCCTATGACCCAGCAATCCCACTCTAGGCTTATACCCTGATGAAATCAAATCCCTGTAAGCCTCTATATGGTTTTAAAAATTGAGAAAACAAACACAATTTTATGGGTAGAGGATCTGAACATTTTCTAAAGACATACAAATGGCCCAAAACACATGGAAAGATGTTCAAATCTCTATTTACTAGAAAAATACAATAAAAACCACCTCGCACCTCCTGGAACAGCTATTATCAGAAAGGCAACGAACAGTAAGAGCTGGTGAGGATGGGGAAGGGGGGTACTGCTGTTCAGTGTTGCTGGGAATGTACGCTGGTGTAGCCACTATGGAAAACAGTATAGTGGTTCCTCAAAACCTACCAGACAATCCAGCAATTCCACTTCGCAGCAGTATTCTGAAGAACACAAAAACACTAATTCAAAAAGATATATGCACCACTTAGTTTACTTCAACATTATTCGTGGGTCAACTGTTTTCAAAAAGTGAATAAACTTTTTATAAAAGAGATCACATTTATGGTTATCAGAGACGGGATCGGGCTGCAGGAGGGGGAACTGAATGAAGACTGTCTAAAGGTACAAGACCTATCTGTGCCCTTTCTACTCCTCACCACTGTCGCACTGGCCCGTGCTATGGGAGAATACAAGTACAGTGTCGCCAGCGCACCTCTACCCAGAAGAGAACAGGTAACATCCAGGTAAAATACTGGGACTTGGCTAAGGCAGGCAGTGAAGGACTGGTGGACTCCCAATTAGGCAATTACACGATGGTGACAGCACCAAGTCAATGGACATGAGTTTGAGCAAGCTCTGGGAGATGGTGAAGGACAGGGGAGTCTGACATCCTGCAGTCCATGGGGTCGCAGGGAGTCGGACACGACTGAGCGACTGAACTGAACTGATGGGACTCAAAACACAGTCAGAGGAATCCTGAGCACCTAGGATGTCATCACTATCCTGGATCTCTCCACCCTGAGGCATGTCTTTACTTGCCAAGAGGCTGCGGAGAAAAGGGAACACTCCTGCATTGCTGGTGGGAGTGTAAATTGATACAGCCTCTATGGAAGACAGTCTGGAGATTTCTTAAAAAACTAAAAATAGAAGCACCCTATGACCCAGCAATCCCACTCTTAGGCTTATACCCTGATGAAATCAAATCTGAAAGAAGCACCTGTACCCCAATGTTCATTGCAGCTCTCTATACAATAGCTAGAACATGGAAGGAACCTAGATGCCCATCAACGAATGAATGGATCCAAAAGCTCTGGTACATATATACAATGGAATACTACACAGCTGTAAAGAGAAATGCAGAAGAATCAGCCCTAATGAGGTGGCTGGATCTAGAACGTATCATCAAAAGTGAAGTCAGTCAGAAAGAGAAGGACAAATACAGTATATTAACACATATATATGCAATCTAGCAGAATGGTGATGATGGCACACGCAGTGAAGCAACAGAAAGACAGATATGGACAGTGGACATATGGTCATTGTGGGGAAGGAACAGAAGGTGGGAGGCGTAAAGGAAGTAGCATGAAGGCCTGTACTATCGTAAGTGAAGAAAATAGCTCTAGTCATTGCTCTGTGAGAAAAGGGGATCCTTCAGGGGTGCTGTATGATGGTTGGGAGGGGTGGGAAGGGGGGGATATACATATGACTAATCTGGGAACATACATATCTGTAAACAACAAAACTCTGTAAAAGTTAAAAGCAAAATAAAGGTTTAAAAAAAAAATCAAACACTTAATTCCACAAAAAGAAAAAAAAAAAAAAAAACCATGTGGACGACTGAAACCTAGAACCCAGGTTTTCACCAGTCCTAAATCCAATCCCCATCAAAACTCATCCTCCCAAATGCAATATTGGCCCAAGTATCTCTTCGTTCCAAGGGGCTATAAGCTCCCAGCAGAAAATAATAAGCTGTTGGAGGAGTGCAAGTACCATGACAGAATAAATGAAAGCAGAATTAACAGACCAAAAAAAGATATTTAAAGTTGGCAAATTAACTGTTGCTAGCGAAAAACTGGAGAATACTGAAAACACGAGAACAAAATCTATCATGTAAAACCAACTGGAAATATTATCATGAAAAACATAATAGGAGAAATAAAGAATATAATAGATTCAAGAATCATGGAAACAAAGGAGAAATTCCTGAGGAAAAACTGGCTGAAGAACTCTTCCCAAAAAACATCTCAAAGGGATAAACAGAAGCAGAGAATGAGAGCAAGGATGGGTGACACACAGAACTGAACGAGAGGAAAGATGCAGGCAGAAGTAATGACAGGGTGTCTCCTAACTAAAGGAAAACGCAAAATTCCAGATGAATAAGAGTTCATGAATTACCAAACAGAACGGATGGAGAAATACAAATTCTCAGACTACTCCAGACCAAGTGAATGAGAAACAGTGGGAATGTGGCCTAGCAGCCTGCTTTAACAAAGCCTTCCCGGTGACACTAATGCAAAGTTTGAGAACCACAGCTCTAGTGCTCCTGGAAGTTTACAACCTTCTGAAAGTTACACATAAATTTGATGTTTACATGTATGTTTCTGGGCAAAATGTCCATAACTATTATCAGATTCTCAAAAAAAAAAAAAAAAAGTTAGCAAAATGAAGAACCATTTATTATAGCAGTGTTCAAGGGGGATTTGTGGGCCCCTGATAGCCCCATAAACCCTTTCTAGGGGGTCTGAGAAGTCAAAATCATTTACAAAATAATACTAAGATGGTGCTCGTGATAATGCAAAAGCAACAGTAGGTATAACTGCTGACACCTTGACATGAACCAAAACAGTGGCCACAAGCAGTCATTGTATTCTGTAGCACTGATATACATGGACACATATTAGTCATTACATTCTTCACCATAAGGCCCTCACAGTTTAAAAAGCAAAAAACAAAAACAAAAATAAGCCACCAGCTTCACTTAAGAATGTTCTTCTTAAAATAAAATAAAAAATGCTTTTTTAAAGTCTATCACAGAAGACAAAAAGTTGCAAGTCCCCACAAACAAACCAATAACCACCTGCCACCAACCAAAGGGCAAAGGGGAAGGAAAATTTAAAACACTTTATTTCCCTTTGGTGTACAATTTAAAAAATCACAAGCCTTAATTCAAGAGGGAACTGACACATTCCAAGAAAATTGACTCTAAAAGGTTTAATCTCAGACTGCTTTCATTTTAAACATAGATTCCTGAACCAACAGGCAAAGCAAGTTTTTACTTGACAAAGGACCTAGCAGTTCACTGTAGGGAAAAGCAACCCTGAATATCTGATGAAGCCTTAAAAGGCAAACTCAGTAAGCACACAAAACCAAAACAACTCATAACTTTCCTCAGTACTCAAAATTTAGAACATGAACCTTAAAGTTATCTTGAACACCTAGGCTTTAGTATGAATCCCCCAGAAATCCATGCCACTCAATTCTTACTATGAATCTACACTGACGCTACAGGTATTAGGCCCTCCCAGACAAGGGCTACACCCTACCTTTCTGAGTGTGTTCCTGTCAGAAGAATAAACATAGACCAGAATAACTTCAAGTACCCTGACATAGGGGAAAAATAAGAATTTAAAAGGCTTTCTTCAACTGTATCTTGTACATATTTTATAATCAACTACTCAAAACATTTCTTTGTCCATGAAGCAAAAACAGGCTATTAAATACACTTATGAATAAGCTACTCTAGTGTTCTCACCTGCACTTCACTGCAAGACTCCTGATGAGGTTTATTCCTTTCAAAGACCTACCACTAAAATAAAACACAATTGCTTAGCATGATATACATTCCTTGATCACTTTTCTTCTCCTGGGCTCTAAGCTGAAGATCCTTTTTTTTTTTTTTTAATATATTTATGCTCACAAGTTGGCCCTTGAAGATATGCCTTCTAGCCTCCAAGTATATTTCTTTGGTCTTTTAACTGCCAAAGAATCATGTCTGGTTTGGAAGGAAGGCAGGCCTAACCTGTGACCTATTCAGTTCCTTGCGAAAGAAAGGGATGCCCAAGGCGAGGAAAAAAAGGCAGGTGTCTAGACTACGCTTCCAGTCATTAAAACTTCTATGTAAACAGACTATGAGGAAGGCATCGTAACTATAAAATGCCCTTAGCATGATGTGTCTGGTTAAGGCTCTTAGAAAGTGGCAATGGAGGTTACGTAAGCTAAGATATTAATATAAAATGACGCTTCATAATTTAAATCTTGCCACTGTTTAACAGATGATCCTGAAAACCTTTCTGCTAGATATCATCTATTCTAGGTCAGAGCTCCATGTCCAACATGAGGAGAAAGGACAAGGGGAGCTACCCTCAAGGTCTCAGACTTCTATTTTTATCCTTGAAATTACTTAGTAATTAATTTCTGTAAAAACGAGCAACAGAAAAAACGAGGTCAAATTTCACACTAAGTTCTCATAAGAATTTGAGCAGGATAACATCCCTATCGGTAATATATACTATAAGAAAATGGCCCCCACAAGAAATAAAATTAGGATCTACTACTTCAATATAAGATAAAAGACAATATGCAAATGATGTAAGATATGAAAGACTAGCATATATCTGAGTTCGAATAAGATGACAGAACTCAAAAAATAATTCAAAATAAAAGAATTTCAGAAGTAAAGCCTAAACAAGAAGGAAAACTGAAGTGAAAAAAGATACACACAGTGCCTTATGACAGGGATCAGCAGACTAAAACTCACTGCCAAATCTGGCCAACTATTCTTTTATAAATAAAGTGTTAATCAAACATAACTATACCCATTCATTTCTGCATTGACTATGGATGCTTTCATGGCACAAAAGCAGGGCTGACCAGTTGACACAGCTGAAACAGAGATCACACAGAGCATGAAGCCTAAAATATTTACTGTTTAGCCATACATAGATACAGTTCTCCAACTCCTCCTTTATGAAAAATGAAAGGTAAAAGAAGAATTTTTAAAGATATATTTTTTGTATGTGTGCATAAGTTTATACAACTAAGAATGCCAGTAAAACTATGAAAACATAAATATGAAATGAAAGCTATTACATGGAAAAAAGTAATAATTATTCTTTTTTTCAAAGGGTAGAAAAGATAGCTATATATTGGTCTGTTGAAGTAATGCACAGAAATATTTTTCTTAATTGAAATTTCGTTGATTTACAATGCATGTTAGTTTCAGGTATGTAGCACAGTGATTCAGATATATAACTAAATATCTAAGCCATGCCCATATTCCAGACCTACACCTGTAATCTTAAACTACTAAGTTTGGGGTAGTTTCATACACATTAGTAAACACTACAGCAAACATAGTAACTAATATGGTAATACTTTAATAATTACTAATATAGTACGCTCATAATTTAAATCTTGCCACTGTTTAACAGATGATCCTGAAAACCTTTCTGCTAGATATCATCTATTCTAGGTCAGAGCTCCATGTCCAACATGAGGAGAAAGGACAAGGGGAGCTACCCTCAAGGTCTCAGACTTCTATTTTTATCCTTGAAATTACTTAGTAATTAATTTCTGTAAAAACGAGCAACAGAAAAAACGAGGTCAAATTTCACACTAAGTTCTCATAAGAATTTGAGCAGGATAACATCCCTATCGGTAATATATACTATAAGAAAATGGCCCCCACAAGAAATAAAATTAGGATCTACTACTTCAATATAAGATAAAAGACAATATGCAAATGATGTAAGATATGAAAGACTAGCATATATCTGAGTTCGAATAAGATGACAGAACTCAAAAAATAATTCAAAATAAAAGAATTTCAGAAGTAAAGCCTAAACAAGAAGGAAAACTGAAGTGAAAAAAGATACACACAGTGCCTTATGACAGGGATCAGCAGACTAAAACTCACTGCCAAATCTGGCCAACTATTCTTTTATAAATAAAGTGTTAATCAAACATAACTATACCCATTCATTTCTGCATTGACTATGGATGCTTTCATGGCACAAAAGCAGGGCTGACCAGTTGACACAGCTGAAACAGAGATCACACAGAGCATGAAGCCTAAAATATTTACTGTTTAGCCATACATAGATACAGTTCTCCAACTCCTCCTTTATGAAAAATGAAAGGTAAAAGAAGAATTTTTAAAGATATATTTTTTGTATGTGTGCATAAGTTTATACAACTAAGAATGCCAGTAAAACTATGAAAACATAAATATGAAATGAAAGCTATTACATGGAAAAAAGTAATAATTATTCTTTTTTTCAAAGGGTAGAAAAGATAGCTATATATTGGTCTGTTGAAGTAATGCACAGAAATATTTTTCTTAATTGAAATTTCGTTGATTTACAATGCATGTTAGTTTCAGGTATGTAGCACAGTGATTCAGATATATAACTAAATATCTAAGCCATGCCCATATTCCAGACCTACACCTGTAATCTTAAACTACTAAGTTTGGGGGTAGTTTCATACACATTAGTAAACACTACAGCAAACATAGTAACTAATATGGTAATACTTTAATAATTACTAATATAGTAATACTGATTTACCCATTTTTTAAAATATATTTTATTTATATTTATTTGGCTGCATTGGGTCTCAGTTGCAGCAGGTGGGCTCTAGTTCCCTGACCAGGGATCGAACCTGGGCCCCCTGCATTGGGAGCACAGAGTCTTAGCCACTGGACCACCAGGGAATTCCCCCTGATTTACCCATATTTTTTAAAAAAAGATGAAGTGGACTTCATAAAAAAGTATAAATAGCAAATAAACACATGAAAAAGCCAGGTAAATGCAAAATAAAACCAGAATGAGATACCACACATTCCCACCAGAATTGTTAAAATGAAAGCAACAGAGAACAGTAAATGTTGGCAAAGATATGGAACAACTGGAACTCTTGTATGCTGTTGATGGGAGTATAAAATGGCCCATCCTCTTTGGGAAAAAGTCTGGCAGTTTCTTATAAAACTTAAGCTTACCTACCCTAAGGCCCAGCAATTCCAATATGAGGAATTGAGAAAGAAAATCTATGTTCTCAAAAAGAATTTTACAAGAATGTTCATAACAGATTTATTCGTAATAGTCAAAAACTTAAAACAACCTAAGGGTCTAAAAGTAGGGATAAACCAAATGTGGCATGTTCATATAATGACATACCCACTACTGATACAAATCAATATGCTGATCAAAAACATTATGCTTAGCAAAGAAGTCTTACAGAAAAGCACAAATACTGCCTGATTTCCATTTACAGGAACTTTTAAAACAGTCAACTCAATCTATAGTGGAAAAAAGTCAGAACAGCATGCTTGCAGGGAGGGTTAGGGGAAGGGATAGAGGGAAGAAACATGAAGGAATTTTCTAAAGTTAGAATTTTCTATAAGGATTTGAGTTACACGGACATTTGCATTTATCAGAATTTCATGAATGTAGTATGTAAAATCTGTACGGATTTTACATTAAAAGATAAATCTTCAAACAAATACTGAACTCCAGATAATGATATGTATACTGGTATATTTAGGGGCAAATGCATAAATGTCTACAATTTACATACCATAAGAAAAAGGCTGATGGATAAAGGAAAATAAAAGCAGACAGCTACATAACAGAAATCAGATAGAATTTGGGGAGGGGGGGGCACTTCTATTGGTCTTTCATTTATTTCCATTTTTGTTCTTTTGGCTCCTGTGGGCCTCCCATCACAGTGGCCTCACTTGCTGCAGAGCACCAGCTCTGGGCGTACACTCTCCAGAGCTCTGGCTCGGGAGTTGGGCACATCAGTCCAGGTGCCCCGCGGCACCTGGAATCTTCCCAGGCCAGGGAACGAACCGGCGTCCCTTGCCCTGCAAGGCGGTGTCCTTACCCACTGGACCACCAGGGAAGCCCCCAGACAGTATTTTTAACTGATGTGGGCACTCCTCTACTGTTGCACCGTTTGCTTGTTACCAACTTTTTACTATTGAGATAACTTTTACATACGCCTTCATAGAATTTGTTCTTTAAATCATTTGCTTCCAAAGAGCAGTATCATTAAGGCAAAAGAAAGACACTTTGTACATCTTTCTAACCTTAAGTTCTATGTAAACTTTTTAAAAAGGGGTACCTTAAGCAAAGCATAAGGTGTTAAGAAAACCCTAAGTAAAAGATAATTTAGTTTGTAGTCAACAATTTTAAGTTCGGGAAGATATTTATGAAACTAGTTCCTTTTCTTCTATTACCAAATCAGACCTTTTCCAAACCCTGAGGCAAAACATTTGCTTAAAAGTGTAATCGAGGGCCCTTCCCAGACAGTGTATAATCAAGGGCTCTTCCCAAACAGAAGGATTCCCAATCCAGAGCCAAAGGGTTATGAGTCATTTTTTTTTTTACCTACTGATGGGGCAACAGTCTACAGAGGACACAGTGTTTCATTTTGTTCTTTTTTAAGAGAATTGACATTTGTACAGTGAAGGAGGTGAAGGCAGGGGAACAAGCATGGACATGCTGAAAAAAATCAGGAGAAACAGAAATGAGTCAGGCAATCTCTGTTTGGTTAACATGTGTTAAGGCAGATCCCTCTTGAATCAAAAGAAAGCACACAGCTCCTACATATTTTGCTGGTTTTGATATTGAAGTACCTCATACTACAAGCTCTAATCAACTCATATGTTAATTAATGCTAACCATTAAATTAATGCTAACCAGGAAGCCTACTTTAAAATTTCTTCAATTTAAAGTAAATACCATGAAATTTCAGAATTCAATGGTTCATTAAACTTTGTTGTTGATGTTGTTTTACAAAGATCTCACCTGAACTTCTCCTTAAAAAGAAACCTCAGGGTTTCCCTGGTGGTTCAGTGGGTGAGGACACTGGCTTGCAGTGCAAGGGGAGCCGGTTCGTTCCCTGGCATGGGAAGATCCCACGTGCCGTGGAGCGGCTGGACTGATGTGTCTAATTACCGAGCTGGAGCTCTTGGCGCGCATGCGCCAAGAGCCGGTGCTCTGCGACAACAGAGGCCACCATGATGGGAGGCCCACATGGGCCAAGGAACAAAGATGGATGAAAAATAGATAAATGAAAGGCCAATATAAGTGGTCCGCCCACCCCCTACCCCCCAAAAAGAAACTTCATAGAATACACTGGTCCTTTAATAAAAATATCAATTAAACTAGGAATTAAACTCAGGAGATACATCACTCTAACTTGATGCTGTTTCTAAAGTTATCATTGTCCTTTGAACAACAGAAAACCAAGGTCAAGCACCTTTACCTGTAAAAGAAAAAGTCTTAAGTAAGCTCTACTTAACAATCAAAGACTGGATCATTTTGATATGGTCATCCAAAGAAGGTGTTAGAAGTAGTACTGTAAGAACTTATACCAATAGTGGAAACTAAAAACGATGTTTTTAGTTGTGGACGTTATTAATAGTGTCTCTAAGCCACATTTTAAACTAATAATTATTACAGTCCAAAGTGGGATAGAAAGGACTCTTAATTCTACTGCTGGAAAGAATTATCGTTTAAGAAGAAAAGTATAAGAATTTAAATATGAATATGACTTTATACCACTTCAGAGCCTTAAAAATTATTTTGTTTCATTCTATAGAACTATGCTTATTTTTAAACAGAAATAAAGTCAAATAAATTTATCTTTGCTATTAATGGACATGCTGAAAAATCAGGAGAAACAGAAATGAGTCAGGCAATCTCTGTTTGGTTAACATGTGTTAAGGCAGATCCCTCTTGAATCAAAAGAAAGCACACAGCTCCTACATATTTTGCTGGTTTTGATATTGAAGTACCTCATACTACAAGCTCTAATCAACTCATATGTTAATTAATGCTAACCATTAAATTAATGCTAACCAGGAAGCCTACTTTAAAATTTCTTCAATTTAAAGTAAATACCATGAAATTTCAGAATTCAATGGTTCATTAAACTTTGTTGTTGATGTTGTTTTACAAAGATCTCACCTGAACTTCTCCTTAAAAGAAACCTCAGGGTTTCCCTGGTGGTTCAGTGGGTGAGGACACGGGCCTTGCAGTGCAAGGGAGCAGTTCGTTCCCTGGCATGGGAAGATCCCACGTGCCGTGGAGCGGCTGGACTGATGTGTCTAATTACCGAGCTGGAGCTCTTGGCGCGCATGCGCCAAGAGCCGGTGCTCTGCGACAACAGAGGCCACCATGATGGGAGGCCCACATGGGCCAAGGAACAAAGATGGATGAAAATAGATAAATGAAAGACCAATAAAAGTGGTCCGCCCACCCCCTACCCCCCAAAAAGAAACTTCATAGAATACACTGGTCCTTTAATAAAAATATCAATTAAACTAGGAATTAAACTCAGGAGATACATCACTCTAACTTGATGCTGTTTCTAAAGTTATCATTGTCCTTTGAACAACAGAAAACCAAGGTCAAGCACCTTTACCTGTAAAAGAAAAAGTCTTAAGTAAGCTCTACTTAACAATCAAAGACTGGATCATTTTGATATGGTCATCCAAAGAAGGTGTTAGAAGTAGTACTGTAAGAACTTATACCAATAGTGGAAACTAAAAACGATGTTTTTAGTTGTGGACGTTATTAATAGTGTCTCTAAGCCACATTTTAAACTAATAATTATTACAGTCCAAAGTGGGATAGAAAGGACTCTTAATTCTACTGCTGGAAAGAATTATCGTTTAAGAAGAAAAGTATAAGAATTTAAATATGAATATGACTTTATACCACTTCAGAGCCTTAAAAATTATTTTGTTTCATTCTATAGAACTATGCTTATTTTTAAACAGAAATAAAGTCATTAATTAATATTCTTCCTTCCCATCTTTGCTTAACTAGCTTGGATGCATCCTTTAAATCCCTGCTTTAAAACATCTCTATCTAGAAAGACTTCTTTTAAACGATCTAAAGTCAGGACAAGAGCCCTATTGCCTGCTCCAAAAGAGAGTACAGTGTACTTTTCTATCACTCTAGGATACTCTGTGGGGTTTTTGTTATTGTTGCTATTATTCAGTTTTCGCCACTAGACAGTAGGCTCCATGAGGGTAAGGACACCAGGCGGCTTCAAAATTGTATCAGTATTTAATACCAACCATTGATAAGTAATAAAAGATTTGTGGGACAAAGGAACTACAATTTTTAAATCTTTCCAAGGTATGGTACCAACTTTCTATCTTTAAAACAGCTCTTCCATGACATTCGGTGATTAGCCTTCCAACCAAGTTAGCAGTCAACTGAGAATCACTTTTGATTACCCAGTTGACACATGAAGAAGACTAGACTTAACGAAGCTTTAATACTATGAACACAAATACGAAACATAATAAAGTGACTAGTGTTCTGCTTTTATACCATGGAGAGTTTCACTGTTTTCATTCCACTTGCACACAGAACTAAAACAGATTTTTAAGCCAGTTCAAGATTAGAGAGTCATTAACTACAACATATTTACAGGACTGTTTCACCATTTGTCTTCTAGCTTAACTGTGTACACATAAAACTCTAAAACAAAACAAAGAGTAGCTATTGTTGCAAAGAGAAGATGTGACTTGGGAAATAAGCACTATCTTATGTGTGACTAATCATCAAATATCTAATAAGTACCTTATTACAAATTAATATAACATTTGCAAGTGATTACTTACAATGAGTATAATGAAAAAATGACAAGATTGTGAAACAATGTGTTAAAATAGTCAAATCTGGAAATAAGTCTACAAAAGCACTCTTGCTTCATTCATTATAGGTCTCTCATTTGGCCAAAAAAAGAAACAATTTCATCTAAAATAAACAACACTCCTGAGCATGTATCTACTTAAATGAAAGCCTGTTTTTGATTCAATTCACTACATTCCTAATATTTGTTATTGTTGTTCAGTGGCTAAGTCGTGTCTGAGTCTGGATGCTAGCCTTCCCTGTCCTTCACTATTGCCCAGAGTTTGCTCAAACTCATGTTTATTGTGTTGATAATGCCACCCAACCCTCTCATCCTCTGTTGCTTCCTTCTCCTCCTACCCTCAGTCTCTCCTATTAGTAGTGTCCACATTTCAAGAATGAATCCAGTGATCTAATAATGATTTCCTGTAAGTGTTTCTCTTACTGCTGATCATGACTCATTAATGGGATCACAAACAGTATTTGTAAGAAAGGAAATGGATTAGGATATAAAATATCAGAATACAACACATGTAGCATTGCAGAGAATTGTTTCCCAAACTTTTGATTCAGTTTGTTTGGGCGTGAAAACATAAAATATAAGTATGGACTGCAAAATAAATAAAAAACGTATGAACACTACTCTTGGAGTGTATATGCCTCCAGTGACTACTTCTCAAACACTGCCAAAGTAGAAACTCCATCAAAATTATTCACAAAGATGAAGAGTGACCTTAAACCGAGTGTGACTGTTTAACCTGGACTTCACAGACTCTAAAATCAAACTAAGTTTAAATCCAGATTCCACTACTTCCTATGTCGACTTGGGCTTATTTAAGCAGTACCTGATTCACTTGTTATCTGTAAAATGAGGATAAAACTATTTTCCAAGTTGTGGTAAAAATAAGTAATATATTAAGTTCTTAACACATGCCAGGGCATTAACAGAACAAACTGAAAGAGTGGCATATATCAGAAATACAGCACAAAATTTAACAGAGGTGATCTTCAGGGTATTATCTTTGATGTTTGTGTATGACGCTTTTTCATTTGTGTATTTCTGTACTATATGAATTATGTAGTGTACACACAACATATACATTTCTAATGTATATACCCTTATAACCTTTATTTTTTTAAATGTCAATAGTATGTATCTAGATAGTGTGACTATGATTTTTTTTGTTTTAAGTTTCTCTGTATTTTACAAAAACATCTTAGGTATTTTAAAAAGAAACTAGCCAACTACTTGCTAAAAAAAAAGTGTATAGTGATTCAGGGTTTAGGAATTAAGCATTTGGGGGAGAACCTTGGTGCCAGATACTTCTCACTAAAACCTCACACAATCTTGGCATACTTTTGCCCATGTGATGATGGAAGTAACTAAGATAAGGTAAACTATCTGTTACACAACTAACAGACAACAGTCTCCAGAACTTCAAAGCCTTTTTCTTCTGCCATCACCTAATGCATCCCAATATTCTTCCTCAGCTGTTTGACACAGGCATATTCTGATCTACCCAACTGGACCGCAAACTCCTCGAAAAGAGGGGAAAGAGTTTCACTAACTTCATTTAAGTCTCTCACTGGCTTATTAAATCTAGGATAGCTACTTAAACATGTGTTGAGCTGCATTAAAGTTCCTTAGGTCTAGTTTGTCCTCAGGGGACAGGCTCCTGTAAAAAAGGGAAAGAGCAACAATGTAGAAACCCTTTGCTTGTTTGGGCGTGAAAACATAAAATATAAGTATGGACTGCAAAATAAATAAAAAACGTATGAACACTACTCTTGGAGTGTATATGCCTCCAGTGACTACTTCTCAAACACTGCCAAAGTAGAAACTCCATCAAAATTATTCACAAAGATGAAGAGTGACCTTAAACCGAGTGTGACTGTTTAACCTGGACTTCACAGACTCTAAAATCAAACTAAGTTTAAATCCAGATTCCACTACTTCCTATGTCGACTTGGGCTTATTTAAGCAGTACCTGATTCACTTGTTATCTGTAAAATGAGGATAAAACTATTTTCCAAGTTGTGGTAAAAATAAGTAATATATTAAGTTCTTAACACATGCCAGGGCATTAACAGAACAAACTGAAAGAGTGGCATATATCAGAAATACAGCACAAAATTTAACAGAGGTGATCTTCAGGGTATTATCTTTGATGTTTGTGTATGACGCTTTTTCATTTGTGTATTTCTGTACTATATGAATTATGTAGTGTACACACAACATATACATTTCTAATGTATATACCCTTATAACCTTTATTTTTTTAAATGTCAATAGTATGTATCTAGATAGTGTGACTATGATTTTTTTTGTTTTAAGTTTCTCTGTATTTTACAAAAACATCTTAGGTATTTTAAAAAGAAACTAGCCAACTACTTGCTAAAAAAAAAGTGTATAGTGATTCAGGGTTTAGGAATTAAGCATTTGGGGGAGAACCTTGGTGCCAGATACTTCTCACTAAAACCTCACACAATCTTGGCATACTTTTGCCCATGTGATGATGGAAGTAACTAAGATAAGGTAAACTATCTGTTACACAACTAACAGACAACAGTCTCCAGAACTTCAAAGCCTTTTTCTTCTGCCATCACCTAATGCATCCCAATATTCTTCCTCAGCTGTTTGACACAGGCATATTCTGATCTACCCAACTGGACCGCAAACTCCTCGAAAAGAGGGGAAAGAGTTTCACTAACTTCATTTAAGTCTCTCACTGGCTTATTAAATCTAGGATAGCTACTTAAACATGTGTTGAGCTGCATTAAAGTTCCTTAGGTCTAGTTTGTCCTCAGGGGACAGGCTCCTGTAAAAAAGGGAAAGAGCAAACAAACGACTAAACTACTCTTAACGCTGCTGAGATCTAACTTTATTCCTATACACTCAGAAGTTTAAGTATACCCATATCCTGAGACTACCACGAAGGGAGGTTGGGGATGAGCTCGAGGATCACGGTGCACACTAAAAAGAATGGATTTACTGGTTCCCCTAACACACCCCCGTCACCCTGGCACCACCTAAAGAAAGGAACCTCAAGTCTTCCCGAGCCCGAGAAGCGTTGAAGAATCATAACCACGCCCCCACGGTTCCATCACAATAACTTGCGTTCTTTGCCTACCCGGACTCCTGTCCCCAACTCCAAAACCCTTAATAATCAATTCAAAAGTATCTGACCTGCAGCGAAGTGCAGGGGAGAAGACTTCCGGCCGGCCATGTCCTTAGCATTCACGTTTGCCGCGTCCACCAGCCTCTTTACCCGGGACACGTCCCCATTGCGACAGGCTTCCAACAGTTCCCGGAGGGCCCCGCTCACTGCTGGGACCCTGGCCCCGGTCCTGCTGCCCCAGGTCCCAGTGCTGCTGTGGCGCTAACTCCGGCCGCCTCGGGGCTCTCCGCCAAGCTCGATCCGGGGAGGATGGAGAGGAAGAGGAGGAAGAAGTCGGGGAAGAAGAGGACGACGGGAGTTGTTACTGCCGCCGCCAGCTGGGCTGGGAGCGACCCCGACGGCAGAAGACGCAGAAACCGCCGGGACCACGGGAGCGGCGGCGACGGCACAGACTGTGCTCGTGGTACTGCAACAGCTGGTAGTGTCAACCGGGTCCGGGGATCGGGGCCTATCGGGCGGATCCCGACTGCCATCCCCCTCCGGCAGCGCTAGGCCGTGCCTCGGGGAGGCGAAGGGGGCCAGGCCGCCCACCGTAGGGGAGGCTGGGGTGGTCCCGGGAGCCACACCCGGGCTGAGTGGGGGGGGAGGTGGCGGCGGCGCTGAAGCCCTGGGGCGGGCTCGGGGGGGGGAGCCGCGACCCCCTTCGGACTCCCCAGCACTGTGCGGCACGGCCGCCTTTTATTAAATCTAGGATAGCTACTTAAACACGTGTTGAGCTGCATTAAAGTTCCTTAGGTCTAGTTTGTCCTCAGGGACAGGCTCCTGTAAAAAGGAAAGAGCAAACAAACGACTAAACTACTCTTAACGCTGCTGAGATCTAACTTTATTCCTATACACTCAGAAGTTTAAGTATACCCATATCCTGAGACTACCACGAAGGGAGGTTGGGGATGAGCTCGAGGATCACGGTGCACACTAAAAAGAATGGATTTACTGGTTCCCCTAACACACCCCCGTCACCCTGGCACCACCTAAAGAAAGGAACCTCAAGTCTTCCCGAGCCCGAGAAGCGTTGAAGAATCATAACCACGCCCCCACGGTTCCATCACAATAACTTGCGTTCTTTGCCTACCCGGACTCCTGTCCCCAACTCCAAAACCCTTAATAATCAATTCAAAAGTATCTGACCTGCAGCGAAGTGCAGGGGAGAAGACTTCCGGCCGGCCATGTCCTTAGCATTCACGTTTGCCGCGTCCACCAGCCTCTTTACCCGGGACACGTCCCCATTGCGACAGGCTTCCAACAGTTCCCGGAGGGCCCCGCTCACTGCTGGGACCCCTGGCCCCGGTCCTGCTGCCCCAGGTCCCAGTGCTGCTGTGGCGCTAACTCCGGCCGCCTCGGGGCTCTCCGCCAAGCTCGATCCGGGGGAGGATGGAGAGGAAGAGGAGGAAGAAGTCGGGGAAGAAGAGGACGACGGGGAGTTGTTACTGCCGCCGCCAGCTGGGCTGGGAGCGACCCCGACGGCAGAAGACGCAGAAACCGCCGGGACCACGGGAGCGGCGGCGACGGCACAGACTGTGCTCGTGGTACTGCAACAGCTGGTAGTGTCAACCGGGTCCGGGGATCGGGGCCTATCGGGCGGATCCCGACTGCCATCCCCCTCCGGCAGCGCTAGGCCGTGCCTCGGGGAGGCGAAGGGGGCCAGGCCGCCCACCGTAGGGGAGGCTGGGGTGGTCCCGGGAGCCACACCCGGGCTGAGTGGGGGGGGAGGTGGCGGCGGCGGCGCTGAAGCCCCTGGGGCGGGCTGGAGCTGTTGTTGATGATGGTGGTGATGATGCTGAGAGCGACGCGACGCCGCCATCTTCGGACTCCCCCAGCACTGTCACTGCGGCAACGGCCCCACCGCCCGCCCTCACTTCCGACTGCTGGACCAATTAGCACCCAGCGCACAGGAAATGATGCTGGGCGGAGCAGGCGGGGTCAAAGAGTGGGAGGGGAATATTGGGAGCCCTGAGCGCCGCCGCGGAAGGGGGCGTGGCCTCGTCCCCCGGGGGCGGGCTATGTGACGCCTTGGCGGGCTGGCCGGGGAGTTTTGAAAGCCGAAACCAACCTAGGCTTAAATGGGCAACTTTTCCTGCATTTCTCACTTTAACCCTGCTTACCTTGCCCTCAGTCTTCCTTGTCTTGCTGTAGAACCTGCTATTGGATGGAACTCTTTTCAAGGTATGTGTCCTTCATCAAATATCAAGCGCCCTTATCTAAAAAATGGACTAGTATCCACCTCATTGTTAGTGGGAGTAAATGAACTAACATATACAAAGTGTTCTTTCCGTTAATAAATGCAGCTATAATTCGCCCCCTGGTAAAAAAAAAAAAATTTAATGCAGTCTTCCCTCCTATCCTGTTAATCCCTTGGTTTCTGTATCCCTTCTGTATGAGAGTTCTCACTTTATGTACTTCGTTAAATATCCCCATTTTAAAATAGAAGTTCGGATTGCCAGGATTGAAATTCAGGCTCTGCCATATATATATATAGATTTGGGCAAGCCATATAACCCCCCTGTGTCTCAGGTTCCCTCTGCAAAATGGAATTAATAGTTCAATAAATGTTAACTATTAAAGTTATGGGTCTTTTTCTATTCTGTTATCTCTTTACTTTCATTTCCTACCTTAAACTTGACTCAGGTAATTACAAATATGTTCCTTGGTGTTGAATTCTTTGTAGCTGATCTTCTCTGTTCCTCTCATCCCTCTTCCTTCCCCCTCCCAAACTGAGACACAGACCTGGCTGCGCCACCCATCACTCACCTTCAGCAGCCATTCTTCAGCAGTTACCTTCTCTCTCTTTCCTCTGCCTACCTACTTTTGTGTGTGTGTGTGCCATTGTTCACATATTGACAGATGTGTGGCTGGATAGAAAAACTCCGTCAGGGTAACTAAAATCTGTTCACAACACACATGCTTCTGGTTTTGAGTCTTAATGCACAGTACGGGATGACGTGGAGGAGTGCGGGGAGTCAACATGATGTCCATAACTCCCCTTTATCCCCTTGACTATGACCCTCTCCCTGAATGGGAAGCGTAGGAATTATGTCTCCTGCCACCCTGATGGACAATTACTCATAGTAATGTTCACCCTAATTCAAAATGCATCTAGTGTGTCTGTTTATCGTACAAAATAAATTTAAAGGTTTCTACTGGATCAAGATAAGACACTGAATTGCCTGAAACTATTCTACTGGTAAACTGTGTCTGAAAATGCATTCAACAATTGCAGTCTTCCTTGTCTTGCTGTAGAACCTGCTATTGGATGGAACTCTTTTCAAGGTATGTGTCCTTCATCAAATATCAAGCGCCCTTATCTAAAAAATGGACTAGTATCCACCTCATTGTTAGTGGGAGTAAATGAACTAACATATACAAAGTGTTCTTTCCGTTAATAAATGCAGCTATAATTCGCCCCCTGGTAAAAAAAAAAAAATTTAATGCAGTCTTCCCTCCTATCCTGTTAATCCCTTGGTTTCTGTATCCCTTCTGTATGAGAGTTCTCACTTTATGTACTTCGTTAAATATCCCCATTTTAAAATAGAAGTTCGGATTGCCAGGATTGAAATTCAGGCTCTGCCATATATATATATAGATTTGGGCAAGCCATATAACCCCTCTGTGTCTCAGGTTCCCCTCTGCAAAATGGAATTAATAGTTCAATAAATGTTAACTATTAAAGTTATGGGTCTTTTTCTATTCTGTTATCTCTTTACTTTCATTTCCTACCTTAAACTTGACTCAGGTAATTACAAATATGTTCCTTGGTGTTGAATTCTTTGTAGCTGATCTTCTCTGTTCCTCTCATCCCTCTTCCTTCCCCCTCCCAAACTGAGACACAGACCTGGCTGCGCCACCCATCACTCACCTTCAGCAGCCATTCTTCAGCAGTTACCTTCTCTCTCTTTCCTCTGCCTACCTACTTTTGTGTGTGTGTGTGCCATTGTTCACATATTGACAGATGTGTGGCTGGATAGAAAAACTCCGTCAGGGTAACTAAAATCTGTTCACAACACACATGCTTCTGGTTTTGAGTCTTAATGCACAGTACGGGATGACGTGGAGGAGTGCGGGGAGTCAACATGATGTCCATAACTCCCCTTTATCCCCTTGACTATGACCCTCTCCCTGAATGGGAAGCGTAGGAATTATGTCTCCTGCCACCCTGATGGACAATTACTCATAGTAATGTTCACCCTAATTCAAAATGCATCTAGTGTGTCTGTTTATCAGTACAAAATAAATTTAAAGGTTTCTACTGGATCAAGATAAGACACTGAATTGCCTGAAACTATTCTACTGGTAAACTGTGTCTGAAAATGCATTCAATCAATTGCAGATTCCCTCCCCTCCTTCATTGGAAATTAGTAGAAGTACTTAACATTAACTATTTATAAGGTTTGGGTTGATACAGACTAATGTTGAACTCTAAACGTGGAAGAGCAGATATCATTACCTGATATTTTACAGGTAAGCACAAAAGCTTACGGTAAAACAACCCTGGGCTTGAATCACATTTCTGATGATTACTAGTTGGCTAGTCTTGGTAGATAGGTTTCAGCTCTGTCATTCTAACATTCTGATTTTATTGCAGCATTGTCACGAGGATTAAAAGACCAAGGTGTTTTGTGAGCACATCTTGGTTGATAGTTTCATGCTCTTATGTGTCATACATAAAATGTTAATAAGCACTATTGATAGGTCTTCTCACAATTTCCTTTATGGCAAAGATAGTGACTGGGAGTAAATACCACTATTTCACATGTAACAGGAATCTTAAACAGAGAAAATCAGGTTTAATTGTTTCTTCTGAAAATTCAAGATTCCACTCAGGCCCTGACTATCTCCAGTAACTGTTGTTGAGTATCATAACTGTATAGTGCCGCTGCAGACCAATAGATTGTGAGGCACAGGCGGAGGGCTCAACCTCCCTAATCAGAATAACCGACCAGCCAACCAATGAGCGTGGATTCCTGAGACTGTCTGGAGTTGAGGACTCCAGCATACTGGAGCAAAGACCTCTGGGAGCAGACCTATTAGCTAAGAATAAGTGGCACCTGAGGGAATGAGAGGCCCTCGTGCATCCCAGAACAGGATTCCACCTGCTTCTCCTGCCTGCTTGCATTGCTTGACTGCTTGAAGGAAATAAATAACTGAAAGCTGTTTGAGCTACATGGTGTGTGTATGTGCACTTTCTCTTGCTGTTGCCCATTCCTTCTTATCTTTTCTGTGTTTTGATGTGCTCAGAATAAAACATTGAATAATCCTGAAGAAGTTGTTCAGCCTCTGTAAACCCATCTCCAGGTGGGGATATTAAGAGTTGGGGGAAATAAATGAGTTAATATACGCCAGGTGCTTAGGACAGCTTCTGGCACTTGCTAAATGCTATGTAAATGTCAACTGTTATTATCACAAACTGGAGAAGGCCTTGGTATGGGACATTAAAGGTTACCTGGGGGACAAAACCGGTTTTGCCTGCCCAACGACAAGAAGGTTCCTTTTCACTCAATAATGCTGATCTCCAGCCTCTTATACATCTTTTTCATAGTGTCTTAAAAGAGGGTCTCATAAGGTTGGAAACTGGAAGGGAGGGTACACATATTCCCTTCTGGATGTAGTCATGATTTGGGGGGAGGTGGAGGTTCTGCAAAGGAGGGCTCCTCAACCTGCAAGTTTGCATGTTTCTCCCTCCACAGATTCTGCCCAGCAGTACTGAGAAATCACAGAGCCTGTTGTGTGGGAGTCCACCGTAGCCACCTCAAGGAAAAACGACCCAGCCTTTGATCCTGAGGTCAGTGGGATCCTCCCATAGAAGATGAGTGTGCACTGTAAGTCACCAAATACACGAGGAGGACCTGTAGCCTGAGAGACTAAAGGCCAACCCAATAAAAGGCCCTAAATCAGAAAAAGTATAGAACAGCCCAACATTTATTTTTCTATCTATATTTGAGGCTTGTCATAAGCCAAATAATCGTACCCCAAGGATATCCGTGCCCTAATCCTGGGAGCTGTGAATATGGTTACATGGCAAAGTGGACCAGCCAACCAATGAGCGTGGATTCCTGAGACTGTCTGGAGTTGAGGACTCCAGCATACTGGAGCAAAGACCTCTGGGAGCAGACCTATTAGCTAAGAATAAGTGGCACCTGAGGGAATGAGAGGCCCTCGTGCATCCCAGAACAGGATTCCACCTGCTTCTCCTGCCTGCTTGCATTGCTTGACTGCTTGAAGGAAATAAATAACTGAAAGCTGTTTGAGCTACATGGTGTGTGTATGTGCACTTTCTCTTGCTGTTGCCCATTCCTTCATATCTTTTCTGTGTTTTGATGTGCTCAGAATAAAACATTGAATAATCCTGAAGAAGTTGTTCAGCCTCTGTAAACCCATCTCCAGGTGGGGATATTAAGAGTTGGGGGAAATAAATGAGTTAATATACGCCAGGTGCTTAGGACAGCTTCTGGCACTTGCTAAATGCTATGTAAATGTCAACTGTTATTATCACAAACTGGAGAAGGCCTTGGTATGGGACATTAAAGGTTACCTGGGGGACAAAACCGGTTTTGCCTGCCCAACGACAAGAAGGTTCCTTTTCACTCAATAATGCTGATCTCCAGCCTCTTATACATCTTTTTCATAGTGTCTTAAAAGAGGGTCTCATAAGGTTGGAAACTGGAAGGGAGGGTACACATATTCCCTTCTGGATGTAGTCATGATTTGGGGGGAGGTGGAGGTTCTGCAAAGGAGGGCTCCTCAACCTGCAAGTTTGCATGTTTCTCCCTCCACAGATTCTGCCCAGCAGTACTGAGAAATCACAGAGCCTGTTGTGTGGGAGTCCACCGTAGCCACCTCAAGGAAAAACGACCCAGCCTTTGATCCTGAGGTCAGTGGGATCCTCCCATAGAAGATGAGTGTGCACTGTAAGTCACCAAATACATGAGGAGGACCTGTAGCCTGAGAGACTAAAGGCCAACCCAATAAAAGGCCCTAAATCAGAAAAAGTATAGAACAGCCCAACATTTATTTTTCTATCTATATTTGAGGCTTGTCATAAGCCAAATAATCGTACCCCAAGGATATCCGTGCCCTAATCCTGGGATCTGTGAATATGGTTACATGGCAAAGTGGATTCCAGGTGGCAGGTAAGAATTCAGGTTGCTAACTGTTACAGCAGCAATAGAAAATGAATAGAGGGCTTTGGAAAGTCAGATGATATGAAGCCCCTTGACCTATTTTTCCACATGAGAGTAAGCTGAAATTGCACAGGTGCTGCTATGTGGTATTGCCAAAGGGCAGTTGTTCTCTACCATTCCTTTTGTTGATTGACATCTAGATGACTGCTCAAGAGACCCGGCCCCTATAGGCACGGGAGTGTTGGCTAATGCCAGGTGCCATGCCAGGCAGTGATTACCAAAATGAATAGAACCTGGCCCTAAATGTTGCGGGTTCATGGTCTAGTGGGGGAGACAGATTCATCAGCAGATAATATCAGCATGATGTTGTAAATGCTCCAGCCCTGCATGAACATTCAAGGAGGGGAGGGTGCCATGTCTCAAACAATAAGATCCTAGCTTCAGACAGCAACTGTATCACTGTCGCTATACAGGACTCACCATGTATCATATATACATGACCTATAGGACTTTATGTCTTAAAATTCCTTCATTATTTCATGTAATCTTCCCTGTGTGTGTGTGTGTCTGTTAGTCATTCAGTCGTGTCTGACTCTTTGTGACCCAATGGAATGTAGTCCGCCAGACTCCTCTGTCCATGGAATTCTTCAGGCAAGAAAACTGGAGTGGGTTGCCATTCCCTCTCCAGGGGATCTTCCCAACCCAGGGATCAGCTGCAATGCAGGCAGATTCTTTATCGTCTGAGCCACCAGGGAAGTCCACAATCTTCCCAATAGCTCAACTGTTATAAATGCATTGTAGAGATGATAAAAGTGAAGAAGGCCCTTTTAAATCAGAAAAACGACCCAGCCTTTGATCCTGAGGTAATCCTCCCATAGAGTGAGTGTGCACTGTAAGTCACCAAATACATGAGGAGGACCTGTAGCCTGAGAGACTAAAGGCCAACCCAATAAAAGGCCCTAAATCAGAAAAAGTATAGAACAGCCCAACATTTATTTTTCTATCTATATTTGAGGCTTGTCATAAGCCAAATAATCGTACCCCAAGGATATCCGTGCCCTAATCCTGGGATCTGTGAATATGGTTACATGGCAAAGTGGATTCCAGGTGGCAGGTAAGAATTCAGGTTGCTAACTGTTACAGCAGCAATAGAAAATGAATAGAGGGCTTTGGAAAGTCAGATGATATGAAGCCCCTTGACCTATTTTTCCACATGAGAGTAAGCTGAAATTGCACAGGTGCTGCTATGTGGTATTGCCAAAGGGCAGTTGTTCTCTACCATTCCTTTTGTTGATTGACATCTAGATGACTGCTCAAGAGACCCGGCCCCTATAGGCACGGGAGTGTTGGCTAATGCCAGGTGCCATGCCAGGCAGTGATTACCAAAATGAATAGAACCTGGCCCTAAATGTTGCGGGTTCATGGTCTAGTGGGGGAGACAGATTCATCAGCAGATAATATCAGCATGATGTTGTAAATGCTCCAGCCCTGCATGAACATTCAAGGAGGGGAGGGTGCCATGTCTCAAACAATAAGATCCTAGCTTCAGACAGCAACTGTATCACTGTCGCTATACAGGACTCACCATGTATCATATATACATGACCTATAGGACTTTATGTCTTAAAATTCCTTCATTATTTCATGTAATCTTCCCTGTGTGTGTGTGTGTCTGTTAGTCATTCAGTCGTGTCTGACTCTTTGTGACCCAATGGAATGTAGTCCGCCAGACTCCTCTGTCCATGGAATTCTTCAGGCAAGAAAACTGGAGTGGGTTGCCATTCCCTCTCCAGGGGATCTTCCCAACCCAGGGATCAGCTGCAATGCAGGCAGATTCTTTATCGTCTGAGCCACCAGGGAAGTCCACAATCTTCCCAATAGCTCAACTGTTATAAATGCATTGTAGAGATGATAAAAGTGAAGAACTGAAAATTTAGGTTGCTTGCCCAAGGTCACAGAACACTTAATAGTGTGAAGCCATCATTTGAAGCAACATATTTTGGCTCTGGCATCTGGGCTTTTAGCACCTACCCTCTACTACCTTCTATAATAACTCCAGGACCTTTGCTTGGATGCCAGGAGAGAAATTAATGCCTGTGCACACAGAGAGACCCAGGTGTCTTCTGTCGCTTTATCTGGCCCTGATTTGCAGAGATACCAGTTCTCTTCAAAGGTAAAATAACTCCCTTTAGCCCCAGTGGGCTAAACTGGAACTAGCTTCTAAGAAATGGTTGTGGGGAATTCCCTGGTGGTCCAGTGGTTAGGATTCCATGCTCTCACTGCCAAGGGCCTGGGTTCAACTCCTGGTTGGGGAGCTAGAACCCCACAAGCCATGTGGCACAACCAAAGAAATGGCTGTGCTTTAAGGACGCATAAAAAGTAGCTATGTCTTTCAGACAGGAATAAAGAACAAGGGAATCCTTGCCCTCTTTTTCTGTGTATGTGTACTTCCTGGGTAGTTCCATCCATAAACATGATGTATTAATAACACTCATTAGGCAGTCACTTTTTATTGAAACATTTAAGGTCTGTCAGGTTAGTTTTAGCAGTCATTAAGCTCGACCACAATGAATCAAGCAGATTTTATTAATATCAGGTTAACCATATTTTTCAATGTCATCTATTCATCCATCTGGTCATATATCAAATACTTACTGTGTGCCTACCAAATGCCAGGCACAGTTCTACATTCTGAGAATATAATAGTGAACAAAACAAAAGCTCTTGTTCTCATTAAACTTATATATCTACCCAGAAGACATAGATAATAAGCAAATAGGTAAAAACCTTTGGTCTAACAGATGGTAATAAAAGATAAACAGAAAAAAGAGCTGGGGAAAATGGTGATGAAGATAAGGGTCATGATTTAAAGGAACAAGCCTAGCTGTATTTGGAGGAAGAGAGTTCCAGGGAAAGGGAAAAACAGATACAGAGTTCCTGGGACAGGAGATAGTTAGCTTGTTCAAGAACACTGAGGAAGTTCAGGTAGTTGGAGCAGAGTGAATGAGGATATGAAAAGCAATAGGGTCAAAGAATAACAGAAGATCAGATTGTACTATAATTTTAAGGAGGAATACACTTTATCAAATGAGAGACCTCAATTCCTTTGTGTCCATGCTTTTTGCATATTACTTTGTAAATACTCCCCTTAAAGATAGAGCACATACACTGGCTCTTTGATTTGCTGCTCAAAGGCATGGTAATAACTCCAGGACCTTTGCTTGGATGCCAGGAGAGAAATTAATGCCTGTGCACACAGAGAGACCCAGGTGTCTTCTGTCGCTTTATCTGGCCCTGATTTGCAGAGATACCAGTTCTCTTCAAAGGTAAAATAACTCCCTTTAGCCCCAGTGGCTAAACTGGAACTAGCTTCTAAGAAATGGTTGGGGGGAAATTTCCCCTGGTGGTCCAGTGGTTAGGATTCCATGCTCTCACTGCCAAGGGCCTGGGTTCAACTCCTGGTTGGGGAGCTAGAACCCCACAAGCCATGTGGCACAACCAAAGAAATGGCTGTGCTTTAAGGACGCATAAAAAGTAGCTATGTCTTTCAGACAGGAATAAAGAACAAGGGAATCCTTGCCCTCTTTTTTCTGTGTATGTGTACTTCCTGGGTAGTTCCATCCATACCCATGATGTATTAATAACACTCATTAGGCAGTCACTTTTTATTGAAACATTTAAGGTCTGTCAGGTTAGTTTTAGCAGTCATTAAGCTCGACCACAATGAATCAAGCAGATTTTATTAATATCAGGTTAACCATATTTTTCAATGTCATCTATTCATCCATCTGGTCATATATCAAATACTTACTGTGTGCCTACCAAATGCCAGGCACAGTTCTACATTCTGAGAATATAATAGTGAACAAAACAAAAGCTCTTGTTCTCATTAAACTTATATATCTACCCAGAAGACATAGATAATAAGCAAATAGGTAAAAACCTTTGGTCTAACAGATGGTAATAAAAGATAAACAGAAAAAAGAGCTGGGGAAAATGGTGATGAAGATAAGGGTCATGATTTAAAGGAACAAGCCTAGCTGTATTTGGAGGAAGAGAGTTCCAGGGAAAGGGAAAAACAGATACAGAGTTCCTGGGACAGGAGATAGTTAGCTTGTTCAAGAACACTGAGGAAGTTCAGGTAGTTGGAGCAGAGTGAATGAGGATATGAAAAGCAATAGGGTCAAAGAATAACAGAAGATCAGATTGTACTATAATTTTAAGGAGGAATACACTTTATCAAATGAGAGACCTCAATTCCTTTGTGTCCATGCTTTTTGCATATTACTTTGTAAATACTCCCCTTAAAGATAGAGCACATACACTGGCTCTTTGATTTGCTGCTCAAAGGCATGGTTTTCTTTGCCCAACAGGGTGATGGTAGAAGTGCCCATGCCAGTTCTGAGTCTAGACCTTACAGGCATCTTGTGTTTGCACTTGCCTTCTTCAGTCAAACATCAGCAAGAGAGAAACATAACCTAGTTAGCACACTGGTCCAAGAAAGATTAGAGACTTGTGGAACAGATCTGAACCTATCCTGCTGCTTGGAGCCGAGCCCAGCCGAGCCAAGGCTAGATCAGAAAACTCATGTGATTCACAGATGAATAAGCAAAATTGTTTTAAAACTGCTGAGTTTGGGGGTGGCATGTTACAAGTACTCTTGTAGCCAGAGTTGAGATAAACAAAACAAGGAGATGTTAAACTGGGTCATACACGACTGATAGGACAAGTAAGATCAGGATTGAGAACTGACCATGAAATTTAACTGCATGGAAGTTACTGGCAACCCTGAAGAGCGGTTTGGTTTTGCTGAAGTGTCGAGGTAATAGCTTGAATAGAGTAGGTTCAATAGAGTGTGGGGAGAGGAAGTGTTGAAGGGAACAACCGAATGGACAGCAGGGGGAAAGAGGAGGTGGGATGATTGGGAGATTGGAATTGACCTATATGTGGTATTGATACTATGTATAAAATAGATGACTAATGAGAACCTATTATATAGCACAGGGAACTGTACTCAGTGCTCTGTAGTAACTTAAATGGGAAGGGAATCCGAAAAAGGGGGGATATACGTATACATACAGCTGATTCACATGTTTGCAAATGTTCTCAAGACATTCCATTAAAACAGTTAAAATATCACTGTGACTTGCCTTACCTAGTTACAAACATTTAGAATATCTTATTTGCCAATATCCTCTTTTCAAAGTAATAGCTCTGTTGAGAGACACTTCACATACATTCAGTTCACCCATTTGAAGTGTACACACCAGTGGTTTTTAGTAGATTCAGAGTTGTGTAACCATTGCCACAATCCATTTTAGAACATTTCCAGTACCCCAAAAGAGACTGCATACCCACTACTACTGCATACCTCATTGAAGACAGGCATTTTTAAGATGGGAAAAATAAAAACATTTTTATACTGATAAGGAGACTTTAGTAGAGATGAGGAATTCATGATGCAGTAGATAGAGGGGACAATTTCTGAGGCCATATGTCCATAAGTAGTCAAAGGGGATCACATCAAGAGGGTAGTAACTGATAATTTCATCCTTAGTATCATAGAAAAAGGCAGAGTGTATGGGCACAGATGCAATAAATGGCTATACATGGTGGTAGAGATTGAGATTGCTTCTTGATTGCTTCTTTTTTTTTTTTTCACTTTAACAAAAAGGGTTTATTATCTTCCATAAAGAGAAGCAGGTGGAGGCAGGTGGGGTTAATTGCTTCTTTCTTAGCAAAATAGAAAACAGAAAAGAAAGACTGTCTTTGTTTCCCCCTGCATCTCATTGACCCCAGTTGGGTCACATGCCCATTTCTAGATGAATCTCGGTTGCCAGGAGAACTCTGTGTACTGACTGACTTGGATTTGTGCTCCTAAATCAACCAACTCTAAGAAAGTTGGGCTTGAACTAATCATGACCTCCTCCTGAGACCATGGAATGGATTCCGCAGTCACAAAAAGGTCCTCCACACTTTCACAGTCACAATCCACAGAACAAGCTGACATCAGAGCCGTAAGCATAGTGTATTAGTTTCCTACTGCCACTGGAATAAACTTCCACAAAGGAAACTTACTCTCTTACAGTTCTGGGGTGAGGTGTTTGTAGTCCATGACACTCCTTAAAGTCAAGGAGTTGACAATGCTGGTTACTTCTGGGGGCTCCCACCTCACAAGCTTTATTTGACTTTTTCAGCTCCTAGTAGCTGCTTTGACTTTTAACACCCTCATCTCCAAAGCATATCACTCCAATTACTGCTGTAACCATCACATCACTTTCTGCTGGGTAGGACTTCTTTTGTTTCACTCTTTAAAAGGCCCATTGTGATTACATTGGACCCACCCAGATAATCCAGGAGAATCTTGCCATTTGAAAATCCATAATTTAATCATATCTGCAAAGTCACTTTGTTAACCATGCCAAACAAAAGCCCCAAATCATTTTACCTCATTGAAGACAGGCATTTTTAAGATGGGAAAAATAAAAACATTTTTATACTGATAAGGAGACTTTAGTAGAGATGAGGAATTCATGATGCAGTAGATAGAGGGGACAATTTCTGAGGCCATATGTCCATAAGTAGTCAAAGGGGATCACATCAAGAGGGTAGTAACTGATAATTTCATCCTTAGTATCATAGAAAAAGGCAGAGTGTATGGGCACAGATGCAATAAATGGCTATACATGGTGGTAGAGATTGAGATTGCTTCTTGATTGCTTCTTTTTTTTTTTTTCACTTTAACAAAAAGGGTTTATTATCTTCCATAAAGAGAAGCAGGTGGAGGCAGGTGGGGTTAATTGCTTCTTTCTTAGCAAAATAGAAAACAGAAAAGAAAGACTGTCTTTGTTTCCCCCTGCATCTCATTGACCCCAGTTGGGTCACATGCCCATTTCTAGATGAATCTCGGTTGCCAGGAGAACTCTGTGTACTGACTGACTTGGATTTGTGCTCCTAAATCAACCAACTCTAAGAAAGTTGGGCTTGAACTAATCATGACCTCCTCCTGAGACCATGGAATGGATTCCGCAGTCACAAAAAGGTCCTCCACACTTTCACAGTCACAATCCACAGAACAAGCTGACATCAGAGCCGTAAGCATAGTGTATTAGTTTCCTACTGCCACTGGAATAAACTTCCACAAAGGAAACTTACTCTCTTACAGTTCTGGGGTGAGGTGTTTGTAGTCCATGACACTCCTTAAAGTCAAGGAGTTGACAATGCTGGTTACTTCTGGGGGCTCCCACCTCACAAGCTTTATTTGACTTTTTCAGCTCCTAGTAGCTGCTTTGACTTTTAACACCCTCATCTCCAAAGCATATCACTCCAATTACTGCTGTAACCATCACATCACTTTCTGCTGGGTAGGACTTCTTTTGTTTCACTCTTTAAAAGGCCCATTGTGATTACATTGGACCCACCCAGATAATCCAGGAGAATCTTGCCATTTGAAAATCCATAATTTAATCATATCTGCAAAGTCACTTTGTATAAAGTCACTCTCATGGCCCCTGGATTTAGGATGTGGAAATATTTGGGAGGTCATTATCCAGCCTACTACAATGAGAATGCCAAAAGCCCCTCAACTGAAGAGGAGAGAGGCTACCCTAAGGGGCAGATTTGAGTTAATTTACAACATGGGAGGAGCAGGAGAAGACAAAGCCTTGTATTCAATCAAGAACTGTGATGGGGTTTACACTGTCCTAAACTCAGGAGCATGTCAGCTTCCTAGCCTCTTGTGGTCGTTTAGTCCACAGAAATATAGATTTCCTTTCCATAAGACATCATATTGACCCATCACATTGAAGATAATACTTTTTAAGTTTTTTGACCATGGCATGTGGCTTGTGGGGTCTTAGTTCCCTGACCAGGGATTGAATCTGGGCCCTTGGTAGTGAAAGTGCAGAGGCCTAACCACTAGACCACCAGGGAAGTCCCAAGGATAGACTTCTGATTGGACCTAGTAAGCAGGAGTGTGTAATGAGTAGATTTATTAGTAAGACATTTGTGTGTCTGAGGATGGGCAATAAACCCGATATTCAGGGGTCTTCAGCCTCAGTGAAATTTCTGAAGCACCGCAAGACATCCTACCAAAGGTGAAGGATAAGTGGTTGATCTGGTCCTCCTACAATCAAAAAGAGAGGCATGATGCCTAGTGGGTCTCTGGGTTTCAGAGGAGACGTATTCCTCAGAGCATATGACTGTCGCCTGTTTACTGCGTGACCCACAAAGCTGCTGGTTTGGGATTGGGTTCAGAGCAAGAGGAGGCTCTGCAGTGAGTCCAGGACACTGTGCTCTGCACTGGGGCCATGCATGCCAGCAGACCAGATGGTGCTCAAAGTGGCAGTGAGAATAAGGACTCTGGAGACTTTGGCAACCCCTATATGCAAGTCACCGTGCTTCCCTGGTAGCTCGGTGGTAAAGACTCCACCTGCAGTGCAGGAGATGCAGGTTCCATCCCTGGGTTGGGAAGATCCCTGGAGATGTAAATGGCAACCCACTCCAGCTAATCCAGGAGAATCTTGCCATTTGAAAATCCATAATTTAATCATATCTGCAAAGTCACTTTGTATAAAGTCCCCTCATGGCCCCTGGATTTAGGATGTGGAAATATTTGGGAGGTCATTATCCAGCCTACTACAATGAGAATGCCAAAAGCCCCTCAACTGAAGAGGAGAGAGGCTACCCTAAGGGGCAGATTTGAGTTAATTTACAACATGGGAGGAGCAGGAGAAGACAAAGCCTTGTATTCAATCAAGAACTGTGATGGGGTTTACACTGTCCTAAACTCAGGAGCATGTCAGCTTCCTAGCCTCTTGTGGTCGTTTAGTCCACAGAAATATAGATTTCCTTTCCATAAGACATCATATTGACCCATCACATTGAAGATAATACTTTTTAAGTTTTTTGACCATGGCATGTGGCTTGTGGGGTCTTAGTTCCCTGACCAGGGATTGAATCTGGGCCCTTGGTAGTGAAAGTGCAGAGGCCTAACCACTAGACCACCAGGGAAGTCCCAAGGATAGACTTCTGATTGGACCTAGTAAGCAGGAGTGTGTAATGAGTAGATTTATTAGTAAGACATTTGTGTGTCTGAGGATGGGCAATAAACCCGATATTCAGGGGTCTTCAGCCTCAGTGAAATTTCTGAAGCACCGCAAGACATCCTACCAAAGGTGAAGGATAAGTGGTTGATCTGGTCCTCCTACAATCAAAAGAGAGGCATGATGCCTAGTGGGTCTCTGGGTTTCAGAGGAGACGTATTCCTCAGAGCATATGACTGTCGCCTGTTTACTGCGTGACCCACAAAGCTGCTGGTTTGGGATTGGGTTCAGAGCAAGAGGAGGCTCTGCAGTGAGTCCAGGACACTGTGCTCTGCACTGGGGCCATGCATGCCAGCAGACCAGATGGTGCTCAAAGTGGCAGTGAGAATAAGGACTCTGGAGACTTTGGCAACCCCTATATGCAAGTCACCGTGCTTCCCTGGTAGCTCGGTGGTAAAGACTCCACCTGCAGTGCAGGAGATGCAGGTTCCATCCCTGGGTTGGGAAGATCCCCTGGAGATGTAAATGGCAACCCACTCCAGTATTCTTTCCTGGAGAATCCCATGTACAGAGAAGCCTAATGGTCTTCAGCCCATAGAGTCACACAGAGTTGGACACAATTGAAGTGACTGAGCATGTGTGGATCGCAGCACAAGCCCTTAGGATTTGGCATCAAAGTTCTGCCAGCTTTTATGGGTAATCATTCCCCTTTTGAGAAACTTGCTTGCTACTGGGTCTTAGAGGGACTGGATGCTTACAAATGGCTCACCAAGTTACCGTATGACCTGAGCTGCTATCGTAAACTGAACGTTGGCGGACCCATGGAGCCATAAAGTTGGGTGTACACAGCATGCTCCATCATGAAATGGAGCTAGTGTAGAGATCAGGCTTGAGCAGGCCCTGAGGGCACACGTGAGTTAAAGGAGGAAATGATTGAAGTGTCCATGGCTCCCTCTCTTCCAGTGTTTCCTCCCAGCCTGCGTTTATGGCCTTGTGGGGAGTTCCCTAAAATCCATTGACTAATGAAGACAAAATGTGTGCCTGATTCACAGATGGTTCTGCACAGTGTTCAGGCACCACAACTTGCAAGAGCTCTGCAGCCTTTTTCTCAGTGGTAAAGGGAAATCCTCCTGCTAGGTGCATCTTTGAGGTATGCGCCTGCTTCTTCATTGTGCTTGCAAAGAGAAAGGGTGGGATGTACAATCACACACCAATTTAGGGACTGTGTCCGGTGGTTTAGCTGGATACGTAGGGACTATGAGGCCATATGACTGGAAAATTGGTGATAAAGAAGTTTTGAGAAGCAGTGTGTAGATAAACGTCTCTACTTGGGTAAATAGCATGAAGATACTTACGTCCTGTGTCAGTACTCACTAATGGTGGAGTTTTAATAGCCAAGAGGATGGGATGGCATGTCCTGCGGGTTCCAGTCAGCCTCTCTTGTCATCATCCAATGGACTCGAGCAGAGTGGCCCTCGTGGTAGGGATGGAGGTTTTGCCTGGGTTCAGCGACACAGACTTCCATTCACCAACACTGACTCAACCACAGTCACTGCTGTGTCTCCAGTCTGTCAAAAGCAGACACTAGAACCAAGTCACCAGTATGGCGCCAGTCTGGGGTGATCATCCAAGGTCCCTGGTGGCAAGTTGATTATAGTGGACCACTTCCATCACAAAATGGGCCGTACTTTGCTTCTACTGGACTCCCTATCTAGATACTCTGTAGATACAAATTTGGTTTTTTGGCATCCAAGGCTTCTACCAAAACTACCGTCTGTGGACCTACAGAATGCCTCACCTCACTATCATAGTATAAGCATCATGATAGACATTGCTTCTGATCAAGAAATTCACTTCACACCAAATAAATTGTGGTAATAGGCTCACGATCATGAAATTTGCTGGTCTTACCGTGTTCCCCATCGTCCTGAAACAGATGGCTGGTAAAACAGTAAGATGGTCCATTGAACAGAGTCAGATAGCACAAGTTAGGGGGCTATACCTGCAGGGTTTGGGCAATGTTCTCTGGGATGATGTAGACATTGTGTCTAACTCTTGACAGCCCCATGGACTGCAGCCCTCCAGGCTCCTCTGTCCACTTTCTGTCCAGAATTCTTTCTAGGCAAGAATACTGGAGTAGGAAGCCATTCCCTTCTCCAGGGGATCTTCCTGACCCAGGGATCAAACCCAGGTCTCCTGCATTCCAGGTGACTTTTTTTATATATATATATACCATTTGAGCCACCAGGGAAGCTCCATGGTACTATTTCTCCCAGAGTCAGGATTCGTGAGTCCAGGAATCAAGGGCTGGAATTTGAGGTGTTGCCACTCACTATTATGCCTAGTGATCCACTAGCAAAATGTTTACCTCCTGTCCTGTGACTTCATGCTCTGCTAGTGTAGAAGTCTTCATTCCAAAGCAAGGACTACTTCCCCCAGGAAACAACACTCATTATTTCATTGAGCTGGAAGTTAAGACTACCATCTAAATACTTTGGGCTCCTTTGCCTTTGAATTAATAGGCAGAGAAGGGAGTTGTTATAGCAGCGGGTGACTGATCCTAATTACCAAAGGAAATTGGGCTAGTACTATAAAATGGAGATAAAGAAGTATGTGTCTGGAGTATACCAGATCTATTAGGAAATCTCGATACAGCCACTGCCCTATGGTTAAAGTCAGTAGTGTTCTTTTCTCTAGCGACAGAATTTGATCTCTTCCTTCAAACTGTTCTGCTAAAATATTCACTATGTTAAAGCACATTCTATTTTTTTTAATTTTTAAAAAAATATTTTAAAAACCCTAACAACACTGTAAAGCAATTATCCTCCAATTAAAAAAACAAAAAACCAAAACAGATGTAAGTAAGCAGAAGCGTTTGCTAAATGCACTTCTTTCACAGGTCTACTGCCATTGAATAACAGGAATGATATCACTATCATCCATTGAATTCAGTACATGCTACAATGCTTCTCAAAGTGTCACCAAGAAATGGAGCCTGTGGAGCCCCCATGGAACCCTGGAGAACCCTCCATCCCCACACTGAAGTACGTGAGACCAGAATTGTTGCCTACATTTGAATTGAACCCTGGAGACTCCTCAGGGTTTGGGCAATGTTCTCTGGGATGATGTAGACATTGTGTCTAACTCTTGACAGCCCCATGGACTGCAGCCCTCCAGGCTCCTCTGTCCACTTTCTGTCCAGAATTCTTTCTAGGCAAGAATACTGGAGTAGGAAGCCATTCCCTTCTCCAGGGGATCTTCCTGACCCAGGGATCAAACCCAGGTCTCCTGCATTCCAGGTGACTTTTTATATATATATATACCATTTGAGCCACCAGGGAAGCTCCATGGTACTATTTCTCCCAGAGTCAGGATTCGTGAGTCCAGGAATCAAGGGCTGGAATTTGAGGTGTTGCCACTCACTATTATGCCTAGTGATCCACTAGCAAAATGTTTACCTCCTGTCCTGTGACTTCATGCTCTGCTAGTGTAGAAGTCTTCATTCCAAAGCAAGGACTACTTCCCCCAGGAAACAACACTCATTATTTCATTGAGCTGGAAGTTAAGACTGCCATCTAAATACTTTGGGCTCCTTTGCCTTTGAATTAATAGGCAGAGAAGGGAGTTGTTATAGCAGCGGGTGACTGATCCTAATTACCAAAGGGAAATTGGGCTGGTACTATAAAATGGAGATAAAGAAGTATGTGTCTGGAGTATACCAGATCTATTAGGAAATCTCGATACAGCCACTGCCCTATGGTTAAAGTCAGTAGTGTTCTTTTCTCTAGCGACAGAATTTGATCTCTTCCTTCAAACTGTTCTGCTAAAATATTCACTATGTTAAAGCACATTCTATTTTTTTTAATTTTTAAAAAAATATTTTAAAAACCCTAACAACACTGTAAAGCAATTATCCTCCAATTAAAAAAACAAAAAACCAAAACAGATGTAAGTAAGCAGAAGCGTTTGCTAAATGCACTTCTTTCACAGGTCTACTGCCATTGAATAACAGGAATGATATCACTATCATCCATGAATTCAGTACATGCTACAATGCTTCTCAAAGTGTCACCAAGAAATGGAGCCTGTGGAGCCCCCATGGAACCCTGGAGAACCCTCCATCCCCACATTGAAGTACGTGAGACCAGAATTGCTGTTGCTACAATGAGGCATCTCTCTCAAGAGAATCTGTCCTCTCAAAAAATCAGAGTTCCATTGGGGCCTTAAAAATAGATGTTTACAGTCCTTTCTTCCATCCTTTTTTAAGCTGTTCTGTATCTACCTCCTTTTATGCTTAGGTAGATACAGAAGCTCTTATGAACACTAGTGATCTGTATCTTTATGGAATCTCATCTCAGCACCTAACTTGGAGAGAATATTTGAACAGGAACCAGCAGTTACAGCCCTGTTGTTTGGATTTACAGCCCAAGTGCACATTAATACCACTATCAACCCTGCAAATGGGTCCTCCCATGCAGAGGGTTGCAAACATGTATGACTACTGTGTTGAAAGCTTCATGGAGTCACACCTTCATTGAGAGTAGTTCTGTTATCTTGTATGACAGTAAAAAGCTCACAGATTTCAGTGTTTTTATTGGATTTCTTTTCTAGTTTTTTAGAAAAAAAGCAGAGAAAGAAAACGGATAAATGTGACTAATGTGGATAATTATCTTTACAATTCTTTCCTATACAGTACTCTCGAATTCTTTTTATCGTTTTTCTTTTGGCCCTCCGAGAAACAAATCTCTTTGGCAATTTGAACTTATTGAAAATCTTTAGACTTCAGCCAACCCTTTCTAAGAAGCAAGAGCATCCTTATAGCTTTTCTCAAGGAAAATAAGAGGTGCTCAACTTTAATTATACAAAGGCTGTATTGATTAGGCTGACTTAATGTCTTAAGCCTTGATTGGAAACACATAATCATCACTATTCAGACTTGGAGAAGTAGAGAAGACCCAAAGAGGTCTGCTGCAAGGAGAGGTTATTATTAGAGTCAGGAGAGGTGCTCCAAAGTGACAGGGACAGGGATTCAAAGAGAGTCTCTAGTGGCTGTTGATCCCTAATGAGAATACCCAGGTGCTTACTGGGTCTTGTGAAATCAAAGCAGATGTAAGATGAGATTTCCCCAGTAGACCAGTGGTTAAGACTTTGTCTTTCATTGCAGGGGTTGCAGGTTGGCCCCCTGATCTGGAAGTTAAGATCCCACATGCCTCACAGCCAAAAGACCAAAATATAAAGCAGAAGAAATATTGTAACAAATTCAATAAAGACTTCGGAAAAATGGTTCACATTTTAAAAATCTGTTTCTAAAAAAGCCACAACATTGTAAAGCAATTATCCTCCAATTAAAAATTAAAAAAAAAAAAAAAGCAGATGGAGATAAGCAGAAGATAAGAGTTTACTAAATGCACTTCTTTCACAGGTCTGCTGCCATCATATAACAGGAATGGTATCAATATCATCCACTAATCCAATACATGCTACAATGCTTCTCAAAGTGTCACTAAGAAATGGAGCCTATGGCGCCTCCATGGGACCCTGGAGAACCCACCATCCTCTGTTTGTCTGACTTGAAAGTCTGTGTTCTTCCTATTTTATTTCCTATTTTACTTTCCTTGAATGCCTAGCTTCTCCATTGCCAGCGTGATTCAAATATTACAGAATCGGCTGAAGAAGCTCTTTCCCACTATGATTTATTACAGACAAATAGTGCAGGAAGGAAGTGTGTGAGAAGATAGTTGGAAAAAAAATAAAACATCTTGCTGACAATCACATCTGTTTATTATTTCTCTTTTGTAACACAAGAGTCTTGGCCTTTCCCATCTTCAACAATAAAATATGATCACATATTTATACCCTAATTTATACCCTTTCACTTTCCAGATGATTAAGAAGTCCAGCTCTTCCTAGGTTTCTCCTTGCCAGATATTCTCTGAAACTCCCCGGGTGCTGTATGACTGTTAATGAGTCAGTTCTTCCGCCTACTGCTGCCTGCTGAGAAGGTGAGAACTCAGAAATGTTACGATCAGACTTCACTGTCCTTAGGTGAGAAGCTGTCTGTTTGTCTTAAAGTCTATTATTAGAGTCAAGAGAGGTGCTCCAAAGTGACAGGGACAGGAATTCAAAGAGAGTCTCTAGTGGCTGTTGATCCCTAATGAGAATACTCAGGTGCTTACTGGGTCTTGTGAAATCAAAGCAGATGTAAGATGAGATTTCCCCAGTAGACCAGTGGTTAAGACTTTGTCTTCCACTGCAGGGGTTGCAGGTTGGCCCCCTGATCTGGAAGTTAAGATCCCACGTGCTTCACAGCCAAAAGACCAAAATATAAAGCAGAAGAAATATTGTAACAAATTCAATAAAGACTTCGGAAAAATGGTTCACATTTTAAAAATCTGTTTCTAAAAAAGCCACAACATTGTAAAGCAATTATCCTCCAATTAAAAATTAAAAAAAAAAAAAAAGCAGATGGAGATAAGCAGAAGATAAGAGTTTACTAAATGCACTTCTTTCACAGGTCTGCTGCCATCATATAACAGGAATGGTATCAATATCATCCACTAATCCAATACATGCTACAATGCTTCTCAAAGTGTCACTAAGAAATGGAGCCTATGGCGCCTCCATGGGACCCTGGAGAACCCACCATCCTCTGTTTGTCTGACTTGAAAGTCTGTGTTCTTCCTATTTTATTTCCTATTTTACTTTCCTTGAATGCCTAGCTTCTCCATTGCCAGCGTGATTCAAATATTACAGAATCGGCTGAAGAAGCTCTTTCCCACTATGATTTATTACAGACAAATAGTGCAGGAAGGAAGTGTGTGAGAAGATAGTTGGAAAAAAAATAAAACATCTTGCTGACAATCACATCTGTTTATTATTTCTCTTTTGTAACACAAGAGTCTTGGCCTTTCCCATCTTCAACAATAAAATATGATCACATATTTATACCCTAATTTATACCCTTTCACTTTCCAGATGATTAAGAAGTCCAGCTCTTCCTAGGTTTCTCCTTGCCAGATATTCTCTGAAACTCCCCGGGTGCTGTATGACTGTTAATGAGTCAGTTCTTCCTGCCTACTGCTGCCTGCTGAGAAGGTGAGAACTCAGAAATGTTACGATCAGACTTCACTGTCCTTTGAGGCTGAGAAGGCCTGGTCTGTTTGTCTTAAAAGTCTCCAGCTGTGGCTTTGCCCCTTAGATAAGTGGAATTTAACGGTCTTTGTCCTTTCATGTCTGGCTTAGCACAGTAAGTGCAAAGTTTATACATGTTGCAGCATACATCAGAATTTAATTCCTTTTTAAAATTAAATAATATTCCATCATAGGTATAACCACATTCTGTTCATTCATTCATCTGTTGATGGATATTTAGGTCATTCCCATCTTCTGGCGACTGTAGATAATGCTGCTATGAACATCGATGTACAAACATCTGTTTGAGTCCCTGCCTTCAATTTCTTTGTGTATATACCTACAAGTAGAATTGCTATATCATTTAATAATTCTGTTTAGCTTTTTGAGAAACTGTCATATCATTTTCCAGAGTGGCTGCACCAGTTTGTGTTCCCATTAATAGCACTCAAAGGTTCCAGTTTATCCACATCCTCACCAAATCTTGCTGTTTCTTGTTTTTGTTTTTTAATATTTTCCATTTTCATTCTAATGAAAGTGGTATTTCGCTGTGGCTTTGATTTGCATTTCCTCTGATGACTAATATTCCATGTTCCCAATCCTCCAAGAGGTAGTGCTCTCTGTTGGAATACCTCGGCACTCACTGGACACACGTCACTCCTAGCAATTCCCTGCACACATTTCCCCACTGAGGGTCCCTTGCGACTGGCCCAGTTCTTGTGGTTGTTACAATCTCAGGACAAAAATCATCAGGGAACTTTGAGGAAGGAAGTGTGTGAGAAGATAGTTGGAAAAAATAAAACATCTTGCTGACAATCACATCTGTTTATTATTTCTCTTTTGTAACACAAGAGTCTTGGCCTTTCCCATCTTCAACAATAAAATATGATCACATATTTATACCCTAATTTATACCCTTTCACTTTCCAGATGATTAAGAAGTCCAGCTCTTCCTAGGTTTCTCCTTGCCAGATATTCTCTGAAACTCCCCGGGTGCTGTATGACTGTTAATGAGTCAGTTCTTCCCGCCTACTGCTGCCTGCTGAGAAGGTGAGAACTCAGAAATGTTACGATCAGACTTCACTGTCCTTTGAGGCTGAGAAGGCCTGGTCTGTTTGTCTTAAAAGTCTCCAGCTGTGGCTTTGCCCCTTAGATAAGTGGAATTTAACGGTCTTTGTCCTTTCATGTCTGGCTTAGCACAGTAAGTGCAAAGTTTATACATGTTGCAGCATACATCAGAATTTAATTCCTTTTTAAAATTAAATAATATTCCATCATAGGTATAACCACATTCTGTTCATTCATTCATCTGTTGATGGATATTTAGGTCATTCCCATCTTCTGGCGACTGTAGATAATGCTGCTATGAACATCGATGTACAAACATCTGTTTGAGTCCCTGCCTTCAATTTCTTTGTGTATATACCTACAAGTAGAATTGCTATATCATTTAATAATTCTGTTTAGCTTTTTGAGAAACTGTCATATCATTTTCCAGAGTGGCTGCACCAGTTTGTGTTCCCATTAATAGCACTCAAAGGTTCCAGTTTATCCACATCCTCACCAAATCTTGCTGTTTCTTGTTTTTGTTTTTTAATATTTTCCATTTTCATTCTAATGAAAGTGGTATTTCGCTGTGGCTTTGATTTGCATTTCCTCTGATGACTAATATTCCATGTTCCCAATCCTCCAAGAGGTAGTGCTCTCTGTTGGAATACCTGCGGCACTCACTGGACACACGTCACTCCTAGCAATTCCCTGCACACATTTCCCCACTGAGGGTCCCTTGCGACTGGCCCAGTTCTTGTGGTTGTTACAATCTCAGGACAAAAATCATCAGGGAACTTTGAGGAAGATGCTTTTGACTCACAAGGATATATAGCACACTGAAGGGCCCCATTGAGGTCATGGGGAAAGAGAGAGCTCAGAGCTTGGGCTCTGCCTTTATTGGGGTCTGAAAGTGAGGTGTCTCTAGAGTTTCTTGGATTCACTATTGGCTAACTGAAAGCTTAAGAGCAGGAATCATAGCATAAGTAAGGAGAAGTGGGGCCATTCAAAGGGTTAACTCAATCAGTTATCTAGATAAACTTGGGCTTTCCAAAAGGTAGGGCAGCCTTGTCCCTTACCTGTTTGGTTTGGTCATAGTGATGGCTGTGCTGTAGAGCTGGAAATGTGTTTTTTCAGAATGGATATCTTTTGAAACAAATGTCTCCGGAATTGAGAGGCAAGCACTTACCTACAGCTAGTGATACTGAGTATCTTCTCATGTGCTTATTGACCATTTGCACATATGTACTATATCTCTCCCTCTCTCTCTCTCTCTGTCAGAAATGCCTATTCAAGTCTTTGGGCCATTTTTGAACTGAGTTGTTTGTCTTTGTTGCTGTTGAATAATTTATATTCTTTGCAAATTCCCAGGTGATGATGATCTGAGAATCATACTTTGAGAATCACTGTTTTAGATTACATATGTCAAGTGATGGAATGCCAGCCTTATTTGTGATACACAAGATGGGAAAATGTGCTTGGTGTATGGTTTACTTCTTAGGTTTTAAACTCTCCTTAGGCTTTTGATATTCATTATCTATGGCTTTCCTGGGTTTTTGATATATTACCTTGTTCCCCATGTGGCCACAGTGGAAGTCAAGGCAGACCTGAAATTCTCAGGACCATATCACCCTACATCTTCACACACACACAGCCTCCCACCAGAGGTCTTACCTGGATGTACAATCATATACGATAATGTCCTGTGAATACACATCTTACTAAAGCTGGGCCTGAAAGGATGTTACTAATGACTTGAAGATTTAGGAAACTCTTGCTTATATATCTTCATGAAACCTCAAAACTCCTAATCAGTAAGAGTTGTTTTACACAATTTTTTTCTTTTTTAAAAAAGGATAATGATCTGAAAGAACTCTTGCTTATTAGACTGAGGTAAAGGAATTATCACTGGCCATATGAATATGTAATTACCATGATTTATTTGTCAAGAACTGAACATAAGTAAATTTCCTACACTTTTATTGAATTTGAGAAGTTAATTAGTATGACTGTTAAGCAAAACCCAGAGGTCATTATACATGAAAGAGTTCCTTATAATTCTAATAAATTGATTTCAAAACCTATTAGGTTTGAAATTTCATTCACTTGTCTCTAAACATTTCTGTTAATGGATCTTTTCACTAAAAATATTCTGGGTCTATTTAAAAGATTTGCGGTAGTTCTTACTGGACATACATAATTAAGTTTGTTTTCTGTGAAAATCTGTGGAACTGTCCTTTGGAATTAATGGAAAAGTATCATTTGTCTTATTGTCATTAACTTAGTATTTTTCTAGCAGTTTTTATTCCCCAAATACTCCATAATCACTAGTTCCTCTTGAGCTGTTTTTATGTTATTCATTATAAAGTTTTTTAATGCAGTATGTGATTTACTTGCTTTATGCCTTTTGATATAGTTCATCGGAGAAAGGGAATAAATGGATTCTTGTACTAACCTGGGTTGGATAGGCCTCAAGATCACCCCAGGGTTGGTGATTCCCTGGGAAGATGCACAGAAGTCATTATCTAATTATGCTCACAAGTATGATTTGCATTTGCTGTTAGCCAAAAGACTGAGACGTGATCACAACTTTTTCCAAAAAAGGTTGGTGATTCCCTGGGAAGATGCACAGAAGTCATTATCTAATTATGGCTTCCCTGGGTTTTTGATATATTACCTTGTTCCCCATGTGGCCACAGTGGAAGTCAAGGCAGACCTGAAATTCTCAGGACCATATCACCCTACATCTTCACACACACACAGCCTCCCACCAGAGGTCTTACCTGGATGTACAATCATATACGATAATGTCCTGTGAATACACATCTTACTAAAGCTGGGCCTGAAAGGATGTTACTAATGACTTGAAGATTTAGGAAACTCTTGCTTATATATCTTCATGAAATCTCAAAACTCCTAATCAGTAAGAGTCGTTTTACACAATTTTTTTCTTTTTTAAAAAAGGATAATGATCTGAAAGAACTCTTGCTTATTAGACTGAGGTAAAGGAATTATCACTGGCCATATGAATATGTAATTACCATGATTTATTTGTCAAGAACTGAACATAAGTAAATTTCCTACACTTTTATTGAATTTGAGAAGTTAATTAGTATGACTGTTAAGCAAAACCCAGAGGTCATTATACATGAAAGAGTTCCTTATAATTCTAATAAATTGATTTCAAAACCTATTAGGTTTGAAATTTCATTCACTTGTCTCTAAACATTTCTGTTAATGGATCTTTTCAGTAAAAATATTCTGGGTCTATTTAAAAGATTTGCGGTAGTTCTTACTGGACATACATAATTAAGTTTGTTTTCTGTGAAAATCTGTGGAACTGTCCTTTGGAATTAATGGAAAAGTATCATTTGTCTTATTGTCATTAACTTAGTATTTTTCTAGCAGTTTTTATTCCCCAAATACTCCATAATCACTAGTTCCTCTTGAGCTGTTTTTATGTTATTCATTATAAAGTTTTTTAATGCAGTATGTGATTTACTTGCTTTATGCCTTTTGATATAGTTCATCGGAGAAAGGGAATAAATGGATTCTTGTACTAACCTGGGTTGGATAGGCCTCAAGATCACCCCCAGGGTTGGTGATTCCCTGGGAAGATGCACAGAAGTCATTATCTAATTATGCTCACAAGTATGATTTGCATTTGCTGTTAGCCAAAAGACTGAGACGTGATCACAACTATGATTTATTGCAGCAAAAAGAGCAAAGCGCAATTAGCAAAATGGGATGCAGTCTTCCAAGGGTCCTCTCCCCTCTCCCTCTATATGTGAACTTACATAAATGTGAAAGTGAAAACTCAGTCGTGTCCGACTCTTTGCAATCCCATAGATTGCACCCTGCCAGGACCCTCTGTCCATGGAATTCTCTGGGCAAAAATACTGGGGTGAATAGCCATTCCCTTCTCCAGAGGATCTTCCTGACTCAGGAACTGAACCCGTCTCCTGCACTGCACCAGATTCCTTACAGTTCGAGGCACCAGGGACTTGCTTGGGGTGTGCTTTATTCCCCAGCAACAAGTTGTGATGACACTTGCAAAATTACTGTCCTTCAAAGGAACTGATGGACTCCATGCCTGAGGTTTTTACTGGGAGTTGGTCACAGAAGGCAGTCTCTGCCTGGATTCTACCATAAGTCCAAACTCCCAGAAGGAAAGCATGTGTTCAGATTGAGCTGGTTATCTTCCTGGGTGTCTAACTCACCCTGCAGATTTTGGATGTGCCAAACTCTCCATAATCGTGGGACAAAATTCCTTAAAATCTGTATCTATATACCCATCTATCTATCAGCTATCTATCAGGAAACAGGGAAAACGACTAGGGTATGTTGTAATTGTTTATGATTTTATATGTAACAAGAATTCCTCCAGCTCCGTGAACATCAGACATTTCCCCTTCCATTCATGAGCAAGGTATTTATGCACAAAGATCCATCAAAGTGAATCAGAGAGACCAGAAAACCTTTCCAGTCTACCTTAAACTTCAGACTGCATTACCCAAGGAAAGAAGTTAGTGTCAAAAAATGTCAATCCGCATTTGTAGTCCTCAGATCTGTGCTTCTTGCAGTTTCTGTCCTGTGATTTTTTCAACAGGTAACATGACTTTCTCTTTTTAACTTCCAAAGGAAATACCACGCTTGAGTGTGCCTTGAGATGTGAAGCATGACAAGAAGCAGCACCCAAGAACTCTTCAGATCACCCCAGGGTTGGTGATTCCCTGGGAAGATGCACAGAAGTCATTATCTAATTATGCTCACAAGTATGATTTGCATTTGCTGTTAGCCAAAAGACTGAGACGTGATCACAACTATGATTTATTGCAGCAAAAAGAGCAAAGTGCAATTAGCAAAATGGGACCAGATGCAGTCTTCCAAGGATCCTCTCCCTCTCCTCTATATGTGAACTTACATAAATGTGAAAGTGAAAACTCAGTCATGTCCGACTCTTTGCAATCCCATAGATTGCACCCTGCCAGGACCCTCTGTCCATGGAATTCTCTGGGCAAAAATACTGGGGTGAATAGCCATTCCCTTCTCCAGAGGATCTTCCTGACTCAGGAACTGAACCCGTCTCCTGCACTGCACCAGATTCCTTACAGTTCGAGGCACCAGGGACTTGCTTGGGGTGTGCTTTATTCCCCAGCAACAAGTTGTGATGACACTTGCAAAATTACTGTCCTTCAAAGGAACTGATGGACTCCATGCCTGGGGTTTTTTACTGGGAGTTGGTCACAGAAGGCAGTCTCTGCCTGGATTCTACCATAAGTCCAAACTCCCAGAAGGAAAGCATGTGTTCAGATTGAGCTGGTTATCTTCCTGGGTGTCTAACTCACCCTGCAGATTTTGGATGTGCCAAACTCTCCATAATCGTGGGACAAAATTCCTTAAAATCTGTATCTATATACCCATCTATCTATCAGCTATCTATCAGGAAACAGGGAAAACGACTAGGGTATGTTGTAATTGTTTATGATTTTATATGTAACAAGAATTCCTCCAGCTCCGTGAACATCAGACATTTCCCCTTCCATTCATGAGCAAGGTATTTATGCACAAAGATCCATCAAAGTGAATCAGAGAGACCAGAAAACCTTTCCAGTCTACCTTAAACTTCAGACTGCATTACCCAAGGAAAGAAGTTAGTGTCAAAAAATGTCAATCCGCATTTGTAGTCCTCAGATCTGTGCTTCTTGCAGTTTCTGTCCTGTGATTTTTTCAACAGGTAACATGACTTTCTCTTTTTAACTTCCAAAGGAAATACCACGCTTGAGTGTGCCTTGAGATGTGAAGCATGACAAGAAGCAGCACCCAAGAACTCTTCAGAATGAAAACAATCTGACAGCAGCTGCTCTGGGGGCCGGCCCCTCTCCTGCCAGCCATCAACATGAAGACGCTCCTGGGATGGAGAGACAACGGCTTTCCAGGCCTAAGAGGTATGCTCAGCATCTGTGCTTGTTTACTGGGTAAGTCCAGATCAAGGGCAGACGTGGATAGGCAGGGTGGAAACACACACATTTTACTTCTTTGACATCTCAGGCTTTCATTCCTTTCATTATTTTGACAGTGTCTTACCTAGTCCCTCTGTGTATTCTCTCCCCTCCCCATGTTCCATTTATTTCAGAACTTGGTATAATATGTTTCTCCTATAAACTCAAATCGTATTATCGTTGTATTGCCTCCCTGAGTGCTAACTCACTGTCTGTGGTCCACTGAAAAAATTCTCTAGTGCTTGGAATTTTGTTGAGAGAACATCACAGCGTGGTCCAAATTGATCTTCGCAGTCCTTTCTTGCCACTTCCCTATCAAGGGTGAATCACTCATTCTTCCTTGACCCTTAAATCTAAGTGTTCATCTGATTCTAAAGTTCAGTGGTTTTGTAAGATCTACTCTCAGTGAGATGCATTTTTCAAAGAGAATTGGTGTTAAAATGTACAACCAGGTAAGTGAACAAACCTTAAGTGTACAGCTTGATTAATTTTCGAAACATACCGTCTGTCAGATCAAGCACAGACTATCATCAGCACCCCTGTTAGTCTGTTCAGATCCTCTCCCACTCACTCCCCGCCCTCTGCCTTCTATCATCTGTGATTCATTTATTCCAGTCTTCAACTCCGTATTATAAACTCTACATAAATATATGTTCTCTTTGTATTGGGTTGGCCAAAAAATTTGGTTCAAATTTTTCGGTGATATCTTATGGAAAAATCCAAACAAACATTTTGGCCAACTGTAGCTTCTTTTGTTCAACATAGGTTTATGAGGTTTATCTGTGTTAGTGTGTATAATCATAGTTGGTTTATTCTCATTGCTGTATTGGGTTCCAGTCTATCCATTTTATTTTGATGGACATGAAGTTGTTTTTAGTTCAGCTGTAAAAAATCTGCCTGCAATGCAGAAGACTCTGGTTTGATTCCTGGGTGGGGAAGATCCCCTGGAGACGATAAAGGTTACCCACTCCAGTTTTATGTTAAGTCTTGGTATTCAGTAGGATAAATCCTCTAACTTTTTTCTTTAAGGTTGTCTTGGCTATTCCTTTAGTCCTCTAAACTTTAGAGTCAACTTGTCAATGTTCACATAAATAAACCTTTTGGGATTTTGATTGGTATTTCATTAAATTTGTATATCTGTGTGAGAAGTTCTTTATTCTTTTTCTTTTGGCCACAACGAGAGGCTTTTGGGATCTTAGTTCCTGGACCAGGTATGGAACCCATACCCTCAGCAGTGAAAGCACGAAGTCCTAACCACTAGACCACCAGAGAATTCCCTAGAATTTCTATTTTTATAATATCAGATTTTCTAATTGGTACATGTGGTTTATCCATTTATTCAGGACCACTTTAATTTTTGTAAAAGTGCTTTATGGTTTTCTGTAGAGGTCTTCGCTAGCATGTTGCTTAGGTTTTTAGCATTGACGGTAATGAGAAATATCATCCTGTAGTTTTCCTTTCTTGTAATGTCATTGTTAGATTGTTCTGACCTCAAAAAATGAGCTGAGGAGGGCTTCTGTCCTTCAATGCTATGGAAGATTTTGTTAAGACTGATGTTAGTCCTGAATTTACTAACAGGGCCATATTAACACTGGTGTTTTCCTTGTGAGAGAGTTTTAAATTATAGATTCAATTTATTTAATAGATGCGTGTTTTAAAATTTAAATTTATTTTTCTTTTTTTTTTTTTTTCAGATTTATTTATTTATTTGTTTCGGTAAGGGTGGGGTGGGGAGGGAGGGGAGCAGGCGGGCCACTTCTATTGGTCTTTCATTTCTCCATTTTCATCCATCTTTGTTTTTTGGCCCGTGTGGGCCTCCCATCGTGGTGGCCTCTGTTGTCGCAGAGCATCGGCTCTGGGCGCATGCGCTCCAGAGCTCTGGCTCAGTAGTTGGACACATCGGTCCAGCCGCTACGCAGCACGTGGGATCTTCCCAGGCCAGAGATCGAACCAGCGCCCCTTGCACTGCAAGGCAGTGTCCTTACCCACTGGACCACTGGGGAAGCCCTAAATTTATTTTTCTATCAGTTTATTAAATTGCATTTTTCTTTGAATGTGTGCATTTTGTCTAAATTGTCAATTTACTGGCGTAATGTTATTTACACTATCTGATCAGATTTTAGCATCTATTTAATCTATACTAATGTCCTTGTTCTATTTCTAGTATTCACAATTTGTGTCCTGTCTCTCTTTTTCCTTATCAGTTATGCTCAATATCTGTCACATTTAAACATCTTTTCAAAGAACCAGTTTTTGACTTGTTGAATTTCTTTGTTTTCTATTTTATATTTCATTCATCTTCCCTTTTTGTTATTTCTTTTCTTCAACATTGAATTTGATTTACTGTTTTAAAAAATTGCCTCCAATGGATACTAGGAAGAAGTGCATTTAAAAGACTTCCTCTATAGTAGTTTTAGGTTGCATTACACAATTCATCTTTCTCCCTATTATCTTTTGTGGAACAAAAAGTATGTGTTTTCAAATGAGGGTTCACTAATAGACTAAGTACAAAAGCCTTATATTTTATTACAGGGCAGCTTCTTTGGTGTATAACTGTGACCATAATTATAACTATTAATTTAACAGCTGGAAATGTTGCCCATTGGTCTAGAGGGTGGAGCTCGTCTCTCACATATCCAACTTATTATATAGTAGAAAATGACTTATACAAAGAGAAATTGAATAGGGACTTCCCTGGTGATCCAGTGGCTAAGACTCCATGCTCTTGTTGTAGGGGGCCTGGGTTCAAAACCTGATCAGGAAACTAGATCCTGCAAGCCACAACTAAGACTCAACACAGCCAAATAAATAAATACTAAAAATAGAAAAAGAAGACAGAGAATTGAATAATGGGCTGTTCCTTGGCCAATTTGTCATTTTTCATCTCCTTTTCAGATTAATATATCATTAGAACTGCATTAGTTCTCTAGATCTCTCATGGCAAAGTCACCTGCAAACTGGGTGACTTAAAAAAACAGGAATTTATTGTCTCAGAGTTCTGGGGACTGTTATGTCTGAAATCAACACCTCGGCAGGATTGTGAATCCTATGAAACCTATGGGGGTAGTGCCCTGGTTTTTTGTAGCTTCCAGTGGTTTGATTTCCTGACAACCTTTGGTGCTTCCTGGCTTATAGATGTACCACTTTAATCCTCTGTCTTCACCTGGCCTTCTTCCCTCTTTGCATGTCTGTCTCTGTTTCCAATCTTCCCTTTTTTATAAGGACACCCATCATCTTGGATTGTGGCCTACTCTGATGACCTCATCTAAATGATTATTTCTACAAAGACCCTGTTTCCCAATAAGGTCATAATCTGAGAGACTGGGACTTAGGACTCCAATATAACTTCTTTAAGTGACACAATTCATCCTACAACAAGAACAATTTCAGTGCTTGTTGAGAAGGCTTCACGCATGGACCAATGGAAAGTCAAGCAATGGAAGGAAGGAAAAGCATCCCACAGATGTGTATATAAAACACTCTTCTTGAATCTGGATACACACTGTTCTGGTGGTTGAAGTGCCACTCTACAAATTCACCAGGCTTCTTGGGCAATACTGTTTCCAGCCTTCAATCTTATTTGTTTTAGTTCTTGGTATGAACATCATTTTCTCCCATATGAACAAAAGAATTTGGTCCCCGGACTCAACTATATCATGGATAGGAAACCTGCCTTAGCATTGTGAGGCCAAATTGCATTAACTGCTTTCAAACCTATACATGTTAAATTAAATCCATATTTTCATGGTCACCTTAAAGAGAAAAGAAGGTTTTCAGAAAATGAGGGAAAGCTAGTGCATGCGGTTCTAGACTATATTGAAGCTTCTCTTTGGCACCTCTTACCCTTTCAGAAATGTAGTACCTACTCTGCTCCTGGGCTTTGCTGTGGTTGTCTATAATGCTTCTTTTAAATTACACTTCAGCAGCATCACCCTCTAGGCAGCATCGATAGATTTTTAAGAACAGAAAGCAGAGGGGTAAATGAACTACTAAGAATAACTACCTCCATAGGTCAATTAAATCCAACTTGACAAGCTCAGTGCATCTGTAATGCGATAATAATGATGATCTACCTCGTAGCGATGATATGAGGAATAACAAACTAACGATGGCAAAGCACTCTGAAAATAGAAAGGACCCAATAAAAGCTGGTAATTATCAACGGTAATCATTTGCAAGTGACCTAGAAATTACTAAATTGCTATTGTGTACATCTTGTCATCCATTCTTTTCTTATAAGTTTTGGACTTCTAACCCCAGATTCTGTGTTGAGAGAGATTAGATGTTGTTGGCACTGCAGGCCTCAGGAGTATTCTAAGCAGAAACCTAGAAGCAACACTATCCCTGCACTTTTTTGGATTTTTGGCCCTATTTTCTTGATGACCTCATCTAAATGATTATTTCTACAAAGACCCTGTTTCCCAATAAGGTCATAATCTGAGAGACTGGGACTTAGGACTCCAATATAACTTCTTTAAGTGACACAATTCATCCTACAACAAGAACAATTTCAGTGCTTGTTGAGAAGGCTTCACGCATGGACCAATGGAAAGTCAAGCAATGGAAGGAAGGAAAAGTATCCCACAGATGTGTATATAAAACAGTCTTCTTGAATCTGGATACACACTGTTCTGGTGGTTGAAGTGCCACTCTGCAGATTCACCAGGCTTCTTGGGCAATACTGTTTCCAGCCTTCAATCTTATTTGTTTTAGTTCTTGGTATGAACATCATTTTCTCCCATATGAACAAAAGAATTTGGTCCCCGGACTCAACTATATCATGGATAGGAAACCTGCCTTAGCATTGTGAGGCCAAATTGCATTAACTGCTTTCAAACCTATACATGTTAAATTAAATCCATATTTTCATGGTCACCTTAAAGAGAAAAGAAGGTTTTCAGAAAATGAGGGAAAGCTAGTGCATGCAGTTCTAGACTATATTGAAGCTTCTCTTTGGCACCTCTTACCCTTTCAGAAATGTAGTACCTACTCTGCTCCTGGGCTTTGCTGTGGTTGTCTATAATGCTTCCTTTAAATTACACTTCAGCAGCATTACCCTCTAGGCAGCATCGATAGATTTTTAAGAACAGAAAGCAGAGGGGTAAATGAACTACTAAGAATAGCTACCTCCATAGGTCAATTAAATCCAACTTGACAACCTCAGTGCATCTGTAATGCGATAATAATGATGATCTACCTCATAGCGATGATATGAGGAATAACAAACTAACGATGGCAAAGCACTCTGAAAATAGAAAGGGCCCAATAAAAGCTGGTAATTATCAACGGTAATCATTTGCAAGTGACCTAGAAATTACTGTTAAGCTATTGTGTACATCTTGTCATCCATTCTTTTCTTATAAGTTTTGGACTTCTAACCCCAGTTTCTGTGTTGAGAGAGATTATATGTTGTTGGCACTGCAGGCCTCAGGAGCATTCTAAGCAGAAACCTAGAAGCAACACTATCCCTGCATCCCGCGTCTCTAAAGTTTTCTCTAGGGCTTCCTACCCACCAATGCATGAGACACGGGTTCAATCCCTGATTCGGGAAGATACCCATGCCTCGGAGCAACTAAGCCCGGGAGCCACAACTACTGACCCTGTGCTCTAGAGCCTGGGAGCCGCAACTACTGAGCCCACGTGTTGTAAGTACTGAAGCCCACTCCCCCTACAGCTCATGCTCCGCAACAAGAGAAGCCACCACAATGAAAAGCCCGCACACCATGACAAAGAGTAGCCCCCGCTCACCACAACTAGAGAAAAGCCCATGCAACAACAGAGACCTAGCACAGCCAAAAATAAATAAATATATAAAATTATTATTTTTAAAAGAATTAAAATAAAATTTTCTCTTCTCTGTGATTGAAGTTGGAGATAAATTCTTGATATTTATTCATCCACTCATTCATTCATATATTCGTTCATCCATTCAGGCGTTAGTTATTGAGCATCACAGGCACAGAATTGGGTTCTGGGGCTACAGAGATTTAAAAGAAAGTACACTTGATACCTGTTCCATTGGAGTTTATAGTTTTAGAGATAAAAATAAAATAACCTGGCACTCGTAAAGAATGTACAGCGTGTACTAAGATGGGAATGGCAGCGGATACTCAGAGGGGGCAAAGGACCCCACTCTGGGAGCCAAAACATAGTAAACAACCCAGGATTGATCGGCTATTGTTGAGTTGGAACACCAGGCCTCTCCCTTAAGGGCCATCTTGTTTCCTTCCATCATCACTTTCCGAAAAGAGCTGTGCTTATGGATGAACTTCCCCACCATCTTGTTTCTCCAGGTAACAGTTCATCACTGTCCTTTCTCTCTTCAAAAAAAAAAAAAAAAAAACAACAGGATAGGCAGATGTTTTATCAGATGGAGGAGGACTTAACCCTATTTCCCTAGCTATCCAGGAGGCCAAATGAATAACTCACAGCCAGCCAAAAAGACCTGCAACAACCTGTTAGGTTGCTGTGTCTGCTGCATCTTGAACATTCTCTGTGAAGAGTACAGAGCCTCCGTGGGCAGGCTGCTGTTACTAGTCCTGCTGTTCTCAGTGCCTCCCTACCCTGGCACCCTGGTCTCTCCTCTATCCTGTGTCTTGGTGGTTAAGGTCATGATTAATTTTCCAGTTCCTCAGAGGCAGGGTGCATTGCTGTCCTTCTCTACCCTGGGTTTTCCATCCAGCACCTCAGCCCTTCTTTGTAATTTGCTTCATCATGAAGATTTTTCTTTTTTTTAAATGTGGACCTTTTCAGTGTTTAGTGAATTTGTTACAACATTGCTTCTGTTTTCTGTTTGGTTTTTTGGCTCCAAGGCATGTGGGATCTGAGCTCCCTGACCAGGGATTGAACCCACACTCCCTGCCTTGGAAGGTGACATCTTAACCACTGGGCTGCCAGTACCCCCCAGCCCTTCTTTGTGACTGGAGAGTTTTACTACCCACCTCCCCAGGTCCCAATCTCTTTTCTGTTGGTTGCCTTCTGGGAACCTCAGCAGTGTCTCCTTCTGTCCTTTCTGGACACAGCCTTGGACCCAGGACTTGTTTTGAATGGTTTGTTAGTGGTATGTAAATCTGGCCCGCTCACCTCTTCCTTATCTTCCTGCCTTCCACAAATATTTACTGAGTCCTCCCTCTGATCTCTATGTGGTGCTCAACTTTATGGACACAAAGGTGCAAACTAACATAGAGAGTTCTCTACGTGGCTCTCTTTAGAGTCACCAAATACTGGGAAGACCTATCAGCTTCTTGGCCTACTAGGACGAAAGGCATTCAAGAATAAGGTCAAGTAAGGTCAAGGTTTGAAGCTCTCACTTCAGAATGTGATGCTCCCTGGGAACCCACCGGAGCAGCAGGCTGCTGGCTCTGACCAGCTCGAATCTCTCTGTTCTGACTTTGGGCTCATTCAGCATCCCCTCAGGTTTGCTCACTAATCGCCTTTCTCCGATGAGCACAGTTCGACCCTGTAAATGGCTATGCTTTCTGTTAGACACATCCTCTAATTCCTGTAAATTGTTCCCAGACACTGTAATGGGCTCTAATTGTAACTGTGAAAAACACAGTTTTTCTGGGCTTGATTTTGCCCCCAAGAGAACTACTTTACTCTGTGATTTCTTAAATTTGGCCTGTTGGGCCAAAGTTTTAGGAGCTCAGTTGAGTATGTGGATCCCAGCGCCCACAGATCCTGATCTTCCAGCTTGGACTCCTAGCCTGCTCTGGCAGCTAGACCCATTCTCCAGCCCCCACCGTACTTGGTTTTAGCAGAGAAGAGAGAATGCAATGATTTCTTGATTTAGAGTTGCTTCAGGTAGTGGGGATGTTTGTTTCGAACCTGTCTCTACCATCTGTAAATGTCTGTGTTATCTGGGCGATTAGTTAACAGTATCTATTAACTTCAGTTTTTAAAATGAATTTATTCATTTGGCTGCATCGAGTCTTAGTTGCAGCAGGCAGGGTCTTTGTTGCAGTGCACAGGCTTAGTAGTTGCAGGGCATGGGATTAGTCGCTCCATGGTATTTGAGATCTTTGTTCCTCAGCAAGGTATCAAACCTGCATCCACCAGGCAGATTCTTAACCACTGGACCACTAGGGAAGTATCTTTGAACATTGATTCTACTCTGTAATTGAGGGAGGTAAAATCTATTTCATGAGACTGTTGTGAATGTTACATAAGATAGTCAAGATGAAGTATGAGGGCTTCCCCTGGTGGTCCAGTGGTTAAGGACACCGCCTTGCAGCGCAAGGGGCGCCGGTTCGAGCCCTGGCCTGGGAAGATCTCACGTGCGGCGGAGCGGCTGGACCGATGTGTCCAATCGCCGAGCCGGAGCTCTGGAGCGCATGCGCCCAGAGCCGGCGCTCTGCGATGACAGAGGCCACAGCGATGGGAGGCCCACAGGAGTCAAAGAACAAAGATGGATGAAAATAGAGAAATGAAAGACCAATAGAAGTGGCTCGCCCGCTCCCCTCCCTCCCCAACCCGACCCCCGCCCTAAATAAATAAATAAATAAATCTTTAAAAAAAAAAAAAAAGACCTAGCTCTTGGAAATTATGTATAGCAGAAAAAAATATGTATATATAAAAAAAGATGAAGTATGAGCTCAAAGCCTGGCATAGAGTAAATGCTCAAAAGTGTTGATTTCTTCATAACTCTCAGAGCCGTCAGTTCAAATCTGTGGCATCGGCTGCATCTCTCAAATCTCCATAAGGTACATTTCTTTTTGTTTACTTCAGATTACACCTGGTTATTATTACCATCATTAAATAAATTTATGAAATAGAGGCAAAAAGACACAAAGGGTTCAAATTCACCAAGATTAGCAAACTCTAGGGAAGATTGTGGTTTTATTAATGTGCATTTTCTTTAATCCAGGTTACTCAGAATGATGTAACCTAATCATTCTTTGTAAGTATCTATTTATTATACAGATAAATATTTATAATAAGTATATAATAGATACAAAGAACAGAAAGCTCTGTGCCTTGTTTTGTATAATTTAGGAATCAACCTCTAGGTCTAGGTCAGTTAGATGCTGTCCCTCATTGCCTATTTTCTAAACTCCAGGATTTGGAGAGAATCATAATTTAAAAAAGTGATTGTTAGGGAAGGCTTGTAAGGGTATGGTTTTATACAATGAGGATGTTAGATTGGAGGGCTGCTCACCTGGCCGTCCTGTGACCCTGGAGGATAAATTAACTTAAAGTGAATGAAGAAGAACTACAATTATTTCCTTTTGTAAGGCCAAGGAGTGCTTGTTAAGAATAAAGTGTGAGATCCAGTGCTAACCACGGTTCTGCAGGCTGAGCATTTCTGAATGCGTTAGGTACACAAATTGCTCTTGGTGAATGTAACTCTGTTTCTTGAGAAGCTGGCTCCTTGGGGAAGTATAAAAGAAAAGTATACGTCTTTCTTAGGTCTGTTGTTCAGAGAAAAATGGCACTGCTTTCATATGAGCCGGAGCTCTGGAGCGCATGCGCCCAGAGCCGGCGCTCTGCGATGACAGAGGCCACAGCGATGGGAGGCCCACAGGAGTCAAAGAACAAAGATGGATGAAAATAGAGAAATGAAAGACCAATAGAAGTGGCTCGCCCGCTCCCCTCCCTCCCCAACCCGACCCCCGCCCTAAATAAATAAATAAATAAATCTTTAAAAAAAAAAAAAAAAGACCTAGCTCTTGGAAATTATGTATAGCAGAAAAAAATATGTATATATAAAAAAAGATGAAGTATGAGCTCAAAGCCTGGCATAGAGTAAATGCTCAAAAGTGTTGATTTCTTCATAACTCTCAGAGCCGTCAGTTCAAATCTGTGGCATCGGCTGCATCTCTCAAATCTCCATAAGGTACATTTCTTTTTGTTTACTTCAGATTACACCTGGTTATTATTATCATCATTAAATAAATTTATGAAATAGAGGCAAAAAGACACAAAGGGTTCAAATTCACCAAGATTAGCAAACTCTAGGGAAGACTGTGGTTTTATTAATGTGCATTTTCTTTAATCCAGGTTACTCAGAATGATGTAACCTAATCATTCTTTGTAAGTATCTATTTATTATACAGATAAATATTTATAATAAGTATATAATAGATACAAAGAACAGAAGGCTCTGTGCCTTGTTTTGTATAATTTAGGAATCAACCTCTAGGTCTAGGTCAGTTAGATGCTGTCCCTCATTGCCTATTTTCTAAATTCCAGGATTTGGAGAGAATCATAATTTAAAAAAGTGATTGTTAAGGAAGGCTTGTAAGGGTATGGTTTTATACAATGAGGATGTTAGATTGGAGGGCTGCTCACCTGGCCGTCCTGTGACCCTGGAGGATAAATTAACTTAAAGTGAATGAAGAAGAACTACAATTATTTCCTTTTGTAAGGCCAAGGAATGCTTGTTAAGAATAAAGTGTGAGATCCAGTGCTAACCACAGTTCTGCAGGCTGAGCATTTCTGAATGCGTTAGGTACACAAATTGCTCTTGGTGAATGTAACTCTGTTTCTTGAGAAGCTGGCTCCTTGGGGAAGTATAAAAGAAAAGTATACGTCTTTCTTAGGTCTGTTGTTCAGAGAAAAATGGCACTGCTTTCATATAATGAGGAATATGGTAGGAGAAGGGGAAGGCTGTATTGCAAGTGTTTATCTCTATTTTGTCATTCTGTATTAGAGATAGCATAGAGCAAGTGCATCTGAGTGTTACTAATATTATAGAACATGGTTGCTATGAATTAGGCCTTCCCAGGTGGCAATAGTGGTAAAGAACCCTCCTGCCAATTCCAGAGACTTAAGAGACTCGAGTTTGATCCCTGGGTCAGAAAGATCCCTTGGAGGAGGAAATGGCAACCCACTCCAGTATTCTTGCCTGGAGAATCCCATGGTCAGAGGAACCTGACAGGCTACAGTCTGCACAGTTGCAAAGAAGCGGACATAACTGAAGCAACTTAGCATGCACGCATGCTATTAATTGAGTACATTGCAGTGATTATTTTGGGAATGTAAATCATATGATATAGCAGGAATATGTCCTTCTCAGGTGTCACCAAAGAAAGAAAGAGCCCCAGTTCCTCAACTGTTCTAAACAGTCGGATTCTGTGCCTCTTTCAAATACCCTGAGGTTAAGTAGGATGATGTTTTAGGATGATGTTTCTTGAAAATATAACCTAATCATTCTTTGTAATGGACTGTTGTAATAAAACAATCATTATATTCTGCATTTGTAAAATTTTAAAAACAGCTTTAGATGCTCTCATGTATTTCTTTCAAAAAACTTAGGAATATTTTCCGTTTATGCCTGCGTATGTTCGAATAAAAATTTATGATCCTATATTACGGGATCATTCACCCTAAAGTGCTGCTCTCCAGAGAACAGACCTTTTGAACATTTAACCATGGGCTTGGAATCTGTAATTCACAGGTCTTAAGTCAATTCTTGGCCATTGCCTAGCTGCAGGTGGATGTGGACAAGTACTCTCAGCCTCCTTGGCCTCTTGTCTCGCCAAGAAATGGGGTGAATATAGAAAAAGTCACTGAGTTGCTTGTCTAGCACTATTCCCGGCACATTGTGGCACTCAGTGCCCCCAGAGTCCTACGTGGGCCTTCACACAGGTTGTGAGGGAGGTCGATGGTGAGAGAATGCAGAAGACAGTGGTGGACCCAGAATCTGCCATCCTTGCCTTCTGTACCTGCACATCGGGTCCCCCCGACTGCTTCACAGGATGTCTACTTCTGTCTCTAGCTTGACACAGGAGTAGACCTCTGGGGTTACCCTGGTAGAAATAGCCACCAAAGGACCGCCATAGTTGATTCAGGCATGCATTAAAGTATTGTGCCCTCTGCACGTGCCCAGGCCATTCACTGGAAGAGCAGCTTTGCCCTGTGATTTTTAACACACCAAGGCTGTGTCATCTGTGAGATTGCGTTGCAAAGTCAAGGTGACCTTCAGTCACTCCATGAGATCTTCATGGATCTGTTTTTCCCAACCTCTTTTCCTCATGCTATGGTCTCATTCTTTTTATTCCTTTGAAAGTTAGCCTTCAATAAAATGCTTATTTCAAAAAGAAATGAGGGCTTCCTTGGTGGTCCAGTGGGAAAAGAGTCCACCTTGCTGTGCCAGGGCCACCGCTTTGATCCCTGGCCCGGGAAGATCCCACACGCAGAGGAACGGCTGGACCCATGTGTCCAGTTACAAGCCAGCACTCTGGAGAGCATGCGCTCAGAGCCAGTGCTTTGCAACGAGAAAGGCCACTGCAATGGGAGGCCCGCACATGCAAAAGAATAAAAAAAGATGGATGAAAATAAATATAAATAAAAAGTAAAATAGGCATGATGAGGAAAAGAAAAAAAAATTTAAGAAAAAAAAAAGAAATCAATATAAAGACTTATAAATTCACAATTTCACACCTTAAAGTCTGCACAATTGTGCATGGTTTTGACAGTGGGGTCTTTGTATTTGTAGGCGCTAAAAAATACTCTCTGACATACAGAACAGCATCTCCTGTATTCCCCATTCTTTCTGTATCCCTTTCTCCACTAAAATAACAAACTAAAGGATTTTAGGATAAAAAGAAATAGTCAATGCTGCCAAGAATGGACAACAGCAACTCGCATCTTAAGTACCGTAGATTTTCTTCTCTACTCATATCTATTCTTTGGTTCACACTCACAGTATTTTAAGCTCGAATTTCATCATATCATTCCAGAGCTTTTCAGGTCTGACCCTCAGCACTAAATCAGAGTCCTGAACCAAGTCAACACATTGCAGAGACTCTACAGAGGTGGATTTACCGCTGAATCATTGGCTTTGATCTCTCTAAGGATCTGAAGTCAGCACACTTGCCTCTGGGTGTCTGCCAGTCTTTTATTTGAAAAACCCAAACAAAGATCTCTCCCCTCCACAGTGTATACATTAGGGAGACTTCGAACAGCCTCCCCAAAGACAAAGCTGACAAGAGATAGTAAACAACATTCAGTAAATAGAACCTGTTTTGGTGAATGCCTTCTGGTGTTGTGTGTTTTAATGCAGCACTTGGAAAATTTCCCAGCCAGTTAATAATTTATGGACTATTTTAACATATGGAGACACAAATATATAACTTTAATTGAAAAAGACTCTGACTTGTCCTTATTCTTCAGCCCCCACCCCCCACCCCCCGTTAAGGTATTCTCATGGTGTCCTTCAAAAGTAATTCCAGGGTTTACAAAGGCATTTTTTAAGAGGCATTAAAGGAGAGTTTTTCATATCCTGTTGGCTCCTGCATACTCTCCAGGGAATTCCACAGAGCTGGACAACATTAGGTATTACTCTATTAGAAGAGAGTGGATGGGGACATTTTTAGAAAAAATAATGATTTATAAAGCAGTGTCTCTAACTGGACAGACAAGCGAGAGAATGAGTGACTTGCTGCTGTGTTCTTGGCGGATGGGGGAGGCTTTTTCCAGTGTTCTGAAAAGTTCAGCCCAAATCTCTCCTTATTCTGGGAGGGGACCGGCCACGGCTGTGAAAGCAACAGAGACTCCCTTTGTTCCCGAGGCTGGGCGGTAGCTGTTAGAGCTGACAAACCTCCAGTGTTCCCAGTGGGCGGGCAACCGAAAAGCCTGGTGTGGAGCTCTGGGGCGGTTTTCATTAACCAACAAAGTAATCAGATAGGGTACCAGGTTGTTCTCAACAGCATCTAGCATACAGTAATGCAGAAAATAAGCAAGGAAATCAAGAAGAGCCGTGGATGAAAGACAAATGGACATAAAGGGGAAGATTAAGATGATATTGAGGGAGGGGAGGGGGACTTTAGTACCTAAAACATAGCTTTAAAGCCCAGGATCCATAAAGAGGGTAGAATGATCAGTTATACCCAAGACCCGAGCTCCTGTGGGAGCCAGAGCTCTCCTCCAGCTTCTGAGCTTAAAGAAACTCCCCCAACAGCTTTTATCTGGAACAACTGCAACCTCATTCCTACATCAAACTCAGTGATCAGACTTTCTGTGGTTATTCAGTTTAATTCCGTCAGTGCAGACAGAGGAGAGATCACATTCTCTGAAGTCAAATAGGTGGGACAAAGCCTTCTCTCTCAGGTTCACAACAGTCTACCTCTGTGTTCTCCTTCACTCCTGCCTCTCTCTCTTTTTCCAGGGTAGGCTCTTTTGGGACCCCTACTGCAGTAGGGGGAGCAATTTCCCTTTGCTCACTATGCTGGCTCCCCAAGGTAGGGGGTGGGGGATGGTGAGAGGAGGCTACCGAGGTGGGGTGCGCTTGTTCCTTACATGGGGTTAGGATAGCAGTGTGTCCAGGGGTTGGGCTGGAGGGGTGGCTTAGACGGCTTGCCCACCCCTCTGATGGTGTTGAGTGCAGGGGGCTGGTGAAATACCCTGCTTTTGCTCCCAACACCCATTTTTCACTCCTGGCTCTGAAGAGAGTGGATGGGGACATTTTAGAAAAATAATGATTTATAAAGCAGTGTCTCTAACTGGACAGACAAGCGAGAGAATGAGTGACTTGCTGCTGTGTTCTTGGCGGATGGGGGAGGCTTTTTCCAGTGTTCTGAAAAGTTCAGCCCAAATCTCTCCTTATTCTGGGAGGGGACCGGCCACGGCTGTGAAAGCAACAGAGACTCCCTTTGTTCCCGAGGCTGGGCGGTAGCTGTTAGAGCTGACAAACCTCCAGTGTTCCCAGTGGGCGGGCAACCGAAAAGCCTGGTGTGGAGCTCTGGGGCGGTTTTCATTAACCAACAAAGTAATCAGATAGGGTACCAGGTTGTTCTCAACAGCATCTAGCATACAGTAATGCAGAAAATAAGCAAGGAAATCAAGAAGAGCCGTGGATGAAAGACAAATGGACATAAAGGGGAAGATTAAGATGATATTGAGGGAGGGGAGGGGGACTTTAGTACCTAAAACATAGCTTTAAAGCCCAGGATCCATAAAGAGGGTAGAATGATCAGTTATACCCAAGACCCGAGCTCCTGTGGGAGCCAGAGCTCTCCTCCAGCTTCTGAGCTTAAAGAAACTCCCCCAACAGCTTTTATCTGGAACAACTGCAACCTCATTCCTACATCAAACTCAGTGATCAGACTTTCTGTGGTTATTCAGTTTAATTCCGTCAGTGCAGACAGAGGAGAGATCACATTCTCTGAAGTCAAATAGGTGGGACAAAGCCTTCTCTCTCAGGTTCACAACAGTCTACCTCTGTGTTCTCCTTCACTCCTCCCTCTCTCTCTTTTTCCAGGGTAGGCTCTTTTGGGACCCCTACTGCAGTAGGGGGAGCAATTTCCCTTTGCTCACTATGCTGGCTCCCCAAGGTAGGGGGTGGGGGATGGTGAGAGGAGGCTACCGAGGTGGGGTGCGCTTGTTCCTTACATGGGGTTAGGATAGCAGTGTGTCCAGGGGTTGGGCTGGAGGGGTGGCTTAGACGGCTTGCCCACCCCTCTGATGGTGTTGAGTGCAGGGGGCTGGTGAAATACCCTGCTTTTGCTCCCAACACCCATTTTTCACTCCTGGCTCTTCAGAAGTGGCAGTAGGGATTTTTTTTTTTTTTTGGTTTTTTTGAATCTTTTTTCCATAATTTTCCGCAACTGCACATGCACGCAGTTATTTTTAGACCTATATGGTTTCTTTATATTTTGTTGCTTTAGGAAAGGTGTGTTTTGCCTCTTTCTTTAGCTCTCCACAGAGGATGGAGGACAAAGAAAAGGAAATAAATATTCAATTTTTCTTCCTGTATATGTTAAGTGCTGGGCTAGGAGATATATATATATGTTGTTTCATTTAGTCCCTAGAGTAGAAGTACTATTTCTTCCATTTTATAGATGAGGAAAGAGGTTAAAAAAGAGGTTAGCCACACCAGAGATTGTAAAATCACCTGATGCTGGTATGTGTTAGAGCTACGGTTTGGACCCACAGGTGACTTTGATGATAAATCAAATACAGCTCTAATTTCTGCTCAAATCAATAGATTAGCAAGATCTTTCTAAGCTCTTGCTTATGTCCAGTTCTCAAGATGTTCCATAACTCCTCGAAATTCCTCCGCTTATTTGCTAATTCTCAGCCTGGGGAGAAAGGCAGGGGAAAATGTCTGCAGATTAAAGAGGAGTGAAAGGGATTTGATCTTTTTTATATTCCAGTAATGTTTCATTTTTCTGCTTTATTATTTTCCTCGATCATCCACCCTTAAGCAATCTATTGGTCAGGATATTAAAAATGAGCAGAAACACATTGTTTTTTCAGCTGCCCTTTATCTAAGCAAAGCATAGCTTGCTAGAGGTAATTTCAATCCATTTTGGAGGAAAACTGCCTGCCTTGGCATGTTTTTTATCCCTAATACTGTCGAGCTATAGATGAATCCAGGACAAAGTGTCTTCGTTGTATTATGTGGAGAGAAATAGAGTCAAAGTCATCTTAACTTTGTAATGAATAGCATTTGTCAGAGTGAATATTTGGCTCCTGGGAGGTTAAAGGAGAAACAGGACTAAAACCCTTTTTACATGGGGTTAGGATAGCAGTGTGTCCAGGGGTTGGGCTGGAGGGGTGGCTTAGACGGCTTGCCCACCCCTCTGATGGTGTTGAGTGCAGGGGGCTGGTGAAATACCCTGCTTTTGCTCCCAACACCCATTTTTCACTCCTGGCTCTTGAGAAGTGGCAGTAGGGATTTTTTTTTTTTTTTTGGTTTTTTTGAATCTTTTTTCCATAATTTTCCGCAACTGCACATGCACGCAGTTATTTTTAGACCTATATGGTTTCTTTATATTTTGTTGCTTTAGGAAAGGTGTGTTTTGCCTCTTTCTTTAGCTCTCCACAGAGGATGGAGGACAAAGAAAAGGAAATAAATATTCAATTTTTCTTCCTGTATATGTTAAGTGCTGGGCTAGGAGATATATATATATGTTGTTTCATTTAGTCCCTAGAGTAGAAGTACTATTTCTTCCATTTTATAGATGAGGAAAGAGGTTAAAAAAGAGGTTAGCCACACCAGAGATTGTAAAATCACCTGATGCTGGTATGTGTTAGAGCTACGGTTTGGACCCACAGGTGACTTTGATGATAAATCAAATACAGCTCTAATTTCTGCTCAAATCAATAGATTAGCAAGATCTTTCTAAGCTCTTGCTTATGTCCAGTTCTCAAGATGTTCCATAACTCCTCGAAATTCCTCCGCTTATTTGCTAATTCTCAGCCTGGGGAGAAAGGCAGGGGAAAATGTCTGCAGATTAAAGAGGAGTGAAAGGGATTTGATCTTTTTTATATTCCAGTAATGTTTCATTTTTCTGCTTTATTATTTTCCTCGATCATCCACCCTTAAGCAATCTATTGGTCAGGATATTAAAAATGAGCAGAAACACATTGTTTTTTTCAGCTGCCCTTTATCTAAGCAAAGCATAGCTTGCTAGAGGTAATTTCAATCCATTTTGGAGGAAAAACTGCCTGCCTTGGCATGTTTTTTTTTATCCCTAATACTGTCGAGCTATAGATGAATCCAGGACAAAGTGTCTTCGTTGTATTATGTGGGAGAGAAATAGAGTCAAAGTCATCTTAACTTTGTAATGAATAGCATTTGTCAGAGTGAATATTTGGCTCCTGGGAGGTTAAAGGAGAAACAGGACTAAAATGCTTTAATAGTCCAGAGACTAGCACAGTGAAATGAATTTATTGCTTTTAGTGGAGTCCCCAGTGGACAGCGCATAATGAAACTCACTATCTGATGAGGCCGCCTCGGTTTCAGGAGACGCACCGGCAGACAGAGCAGCATACTGAACACTGGCTGCCAGGAAACCCGGGGTGACCCTCACACCTGCTGCAGAGGTGGCAGATTTCTTCACTCTCTGGACGAGCTGATATGCAGAATAAATGTTGAAAGCTGTTAGCAGGGGTAGGGGGTCGTGCTCAGGGGCCTGTCACAACTGCTGCCGAGATGATCCATTTTCAGGGTTGGCTGTCCAGAGATTAGACAGATTGGACACCAATAGGACACTGATAGCCCAACTGTACTTGAATTTGCTGTAAAATGAATCATACCAATTTGCGTTCAGCAGGGAGTGTTTTTAACAAACCCTGAGACCCAAGTAAGTTCTCTGAATGCTGAATAACAAAGTAAGTGAATTTGGCACCTCTGACCTCCAAGCACAAAGCCACTCATTGGCCAGAAAACAGACAGAGAAGGAAGGAGAAACAGCTACTGGAAGAGGTGGGTATAGGGAGGGGCTTCCATTTTTGCCAAAGAAGAGAAGGTTAAGACCCCTCCACTGCCTCTAAGAGGAAGAAGAACCCAAGAGACTCCCATAGTATGAACAATTTCAGAACAAGAGTGGAAGGAGAGAAGCACACGTATCTATCCAGATGTAACTCCAATGAGTATCAATTGAGTGGGGAGACAAGTGCCACTTCTTCCCCATCACTAAAAGGCTTCTCCTGAAGCTTCTGTTGCATTATTCACACCATCTATGTATGTGTTAGGCCTGGGTTTGATTCGTGGGTTGGGAAGATCCCCTAGAGGAGGGCATGGCAAAAACTCCCAATATTCCTGCCTGGAGTATCCCTGTGGACAGAGGAGCCTGGTGGGCTGCAGTCCATAGGGTCACAAAAAGACACAACTGAGCAACTAAACACAACACAGCATAATTTTAAATCATATCATTATATTTTCCTATATTCCACTGGATTGAATGTTGTCTAAGGTCAGAGACCATATTAATGAAGGGGACTGGGGTATCACAGTGTAAAGCAGTTTGGTATTATCTCCAGAAGTCAAACATTTATACCCTAATACCTAGGAATTCTACTCACAGGCAAATAGCCAAGATACATTCTTGCATATACACAGCAGAGAATATGGATGAGAATGTTCATAACGTTAAAATCTGGGACCAAATGTCTACAACTAAAGGGAACACATAATGAGATATCAAATGAATGGAGCACAACAGTTTTGCAACAGTATGGATAAATATCTGCAAGTTATATTAAGTAGGAAAAAACCAACTGGTCAAAATGAATATATTCCTTTTCCAAAGTTAAAAACAATTTTAAATATGTTTTAAAGAGGTTATGTGGATATACAAAGATCCTGCACACATATGAAAACAGGGAGTGATGTCCATAGAATTCAGAAGGGTGTGGAATGGGTTGGGGAGTCCATGCAGTTGGATGCAGGCATTTAATGTTCTGTCTTTTATTTGGGGGGTAGGATTTAACAGGCGTTTAATGCAAATGACTAAATCATGGATAAGCAGAAATGGGTCAAGGATAGGCCAATAATGAAATTGTGACCGAGCCTTATAGTAAATCTGATTCTGGTCACCTGAGAGCCAAAGGCATGAAACAGGAAAATAAGAATAAATTATGCTGATCCTAGAATTTCATGTAGTGCTTGTTGTTGAACAGAATTTCTTAACCGTGATGATGGAATAAAATGTTTGAATCTCATTAGGCTCCTTAGTAATAGGGTTACTAATAATTATTACTCCAAGCTGAGTGGTTCTCATATTGGTCCAAGTTTTTGAGTCTTGACTCACGGGTTAGCATACTTCATATGAAGAAATTATTTTTTTTCTAAATATTCTAACATTTATTTTATCAACATTCTATTATGAAAATTTCAAATTTATACCAACATGAAAAGGATTTTATGATGAACATTATATACCTATCACAAGGCTTCTACCATTAACATTTTACTCTATATATTTATCACATACTCACCTATCCAATCTACCTATCTCAGTTTTTTTTTTTTAAAGGTTTCTTTTGCGGGGGGAGGGCACTTCCATTGGTCTTTCACTTATTTATCTTTGTTCTTTGGCCCATGTGGGCCTCCCATCACGGTGGCCTCTGTTGTCGCAGAGCACCGGCTCTGGGCGCATGCGCTCCAGAGCTCTGGCTCGGTAGTTGGACACATTGGTCCAGCTGCTCCGCGGCACGTGGGATCTTCCCAGGCCAGGGATCAAACCGGCACCCCTTGCACTGCAAGGTGGTGTCCTAACCCACTGGACCACCAGGGAAGCCCCCATCTCAGTTTTTTGCGGTATTTCAAAGTAATTTGCAGATATTGGCATGCTTATTCAAGTACTTCGGGATTCATGTCTTTAGCTCCAACATTTATTTTCCTTTCTTATTTACAAGAGTCTAGAGATAAAAAATCAAGGCATTCCAAGCAAGAAAGAAAAGTATCAAGTAGATTCAAAACAGAAAGCAATAAAAAGCATGTGGTTTTTTAAAACTCTTCAGTAAGTGAATTCCCGCATCTCAGGAGCAGAATGACCAGGGGAAGAGGGCCGTTGGTTCTGTTGGCAGAGGACAAGTCGATCCTAAACGAGACCCAAGGGAAATGCAGTCCAGAGGCAGGCAGCACAGAGGTAAACACGCCTGCAGAACTGTGGACAGCAGAGGCAAATCCTTACATGCTGAAGACTACCCACATCAGCTCCTGTGGTCTCTCCAGTAGGAGCACCTACCTGGAACATGGGGGATCAAGCTTTTGTTCCCTAAGCTGAACTGCATGAGATTCTTTTATTTTTTTTTAAATTATGGCCTCTTTCTATTGATTTTTTTATCCATTTATTTTCATCCATCTTTATTCTTTGGCCTGTGTGTACCTCCCATTGCAGTGGCCTCTTTCGTTGCAGAGAACTGGCTCTGGGTGCATGCGATCCAGAGCACTGGCTCATAATTGGACATACCGGTCTAGCCGCTCTGCAGCATGTGGGATTTTCCCGGTCCAGGGATCAAACTGGCGCCCCTTGCACTACAAGGCGGGCTATTTACCCACTGGATCACCAGGGAAGCCCTGGATGTCATTCTTTAAGCGGGAGAAGCCCAGACACAAAGACTCATACAAGCAGAGTTTGGAAGGGCATTTTTTAAAAATTTCAATACAATATGTAGATTATGTGACTAAAGGGGCGAGATCACCACAGTTCTCCTTGGCCCAGGTCAGGTCCTTCTAATAGGTTCTTCCAGAAGGTTGTGTGTGTGTGTGTGTTTGTTCTCAGTCATGTCCAAATCTTTGTGACCCCGTTGACTGTAACCCTCCAGGCTTCTCTGTCCATGAAATTTTTCAGGCAAGAATACTGAGGTGGGTTGCCATTTCCTACTCCAGGGGATGTTTCCAACCCAGGGATCAGACCCTCATCTCTTGTGTCTCCTGCACTGGCAGGTGGGTTCTTTACGCCACCTGGGAGGCCCTCCAGAGAGTTGGAGGGACTTCCGTTTCATATTCTTTAAACTCCTATTCTGAAGAGACTACTGACAGAGCTACCATCGTCCCAGTTTAGCCCATGGCACAGACCTGCCACTTCTCACCAAGTAACTATTCCCTTGATTCAGATCTACCAAAGCCATCTAGGAAGTCCACTTCTTGGTATTTGAGGGTGTTATCAGAGGTCTCTAGTGAACACACATGTAACTTAACGAGCATAGATGTAGCTTGGTTGTAAGAAAAACATAAGCATACTTAGTTTTTAAGATTAGCAACCAATCATCTAGAAGGTGGTGATGTTTTAAGACATGAATCAGAAAACTAGGGTTAGCGTGTCAAATCCAGTCTTGCTTTGGTAAATGTTGATTGGAACTCAGCCATGCTCGTTAATATACCTATTGTAAATTGTGGCTGCTTTCATGGTCAATAACAGTGTTGAGTAGTTGCAACAGAGACCGTATGGCTTGCAAAGTTTAAACATATTTATCACTGACCTTTTTCAGAAAAAAGTTTGCAGAGCCATAGGTTGAATACAGTGGTTTTCAGGGAAGGTACATTTTGATGGAGTGCGTAGGTATCCGTGAAGGCTATTAGACAGTCCTAAGGAGTTCCCTACAGATGTGTGTTCCTTTCCACACTTACACTTCATCAGCCAAAGAGACTCTGCTCCAATTTCATTCACACTTTGGGTTTTGGTAAAAGTATTCCCTTGAACAGAGTTCTACAGCTTTCCAAAGCTTAAAAACAAAACAAAATACTGTCTACAGCAGTGACTCTCAACCCTGGATGCACAATAGCATTGTCTGGGGGCTTTTTTAAAAAATACCAGCAGTCTGCCCTGGAATTGAAATAAAAAATTAACTTCCCAGGTGATTCTACTGAACATCCAGGTTGAACAATTACTGGTATAGGGAACAAGATCAATTCCAGGCAAGGTGCCCCTGCAGAAGCCTTGGGCAGTGAAGGGGGGTGGATAAGAACACTCACTAAAAAAAACTGTCAGAGGGGGACCCAGAGGGGTGAGAGAGACACAAAATATAGGAGCTGAATCAGTACTTTCATAGGTCAGAGTCTCTTAAAGTTGATATATAGCTAACCATTGTTTCTTAGTGGACAATGCAAATCAGCTTAATATGTTCCCTCCAGACCACTTAAACCAGGATGGCTGCAGTTAAAAGGTGCAATTCAGGAACACACTTAAAGCTGGCCTGGATGTAAAGGAATAGCCTAACCAGAATTTTTTAAAATGCAGGGTATCTGGGACTGTTGTCAAGATCTTGTGGGAGGTCATGTCAGATATCAGAGCAGATGATAAAACAGCAGGGAGGAAGGAAAATAGGACAAAAGAGAACACCTTGGTTTCCACAGGTAGGAACTTGGGCTTCATTATTGTCCTCATGTTCTCTCGTGATGTTCCGGAACTTTTTCCAGGGTCCTTGGAGATCAGCCAGTCAGGTACACTCAAGGGAGGATAGGAGCGTGGAGCGACTGGGTGAGGGCGTTCTTGCTGGGACAGAGGTGGTGGCTTCTAAAGGCTTCTCTAGTAAGAAGCACCTCCAATTCTACAAACAAGCAATCAGGAACAAGGACTTACAGCTGAGAAGAGAGGTTTTTCTTTTCCTTTTGAAAACTGTGACTTAAGTGAACTGACCCCATACAGAATTCCTGTCCCTTCCTACTGGGACCCAAATATAGGACAGGAAAGACAAACAAGTCTCTGAAATAGTTGTGAAGACATTTCTTTTTTGAAAAAGGTATAATGCACATGTAACATCATATGAGCTCCAGGAATACATCATAATGAATTGATACTTATATTTATTGAGAAAATATCACCATTGTAAGTCTAGTTAACATCCATCACCATGGAGAGAGATTAATTTTTTTCTTGTGATGAGAACTTTAAGATATGTTCTCTTAGCAACTTTCAAATATGCAAGACACCTCTAGTTATTAACAGGAGTCACTGTGCTGTACATTATATCCCTGGACTCATTTATTTTATAACTGGAAGCTTGTACCGTTTGACCCCCTTCACTCATTTCAACAATCCCCCACTGGAAGAGACTTGTTTTGAAAGCCCACAGTGTGTGCTGGAGATGGGAGATGAACAGGGAAGGGAATTAGGTTGGTGTACACACAGGTAAAAAGGACAGAAAAAGCTGACTTAAAGCTCAACATTCAAAACACTAAGATCATGGCATCCAGTTTCATCATTTCATGGCAAATAGAAGAGGGGAAAGGTGGGAACAGTGACAGATTTTATTTTCTAGGCTCCCAAATAACTGGATGGTGACTGCAGCCATAAACTGAAAAGATGCTTGCTCCGTGGAAAGAAAGTTATGACAAACCTAGACAGAGTATTAAAAAGCAGACACCACTTTGCTGACAAAGACTTGAACGGGCAAAGCTATCGCTTTTCCCAGTAGTCATGTGCAGATGGGAGAGTTGGACCATAAAGAAGTTTGAGCGCTGCAGAATTGGTGCTTTCAAATTATGGCACTGGAGAAGACTCTTGAGAGTCCCTTGGACTGCAAGGAGATCAAACCAGTCAATCCTAAAGGAAATCAACCCTGAATATTCACTGGAAGGACTGATGCTGAAGCTGAACCTCCAATACTTTGGCCACCTGATACAAAGAAACGACTCATTGGAGAAAACCTTGATGCTGGGAAAGATTGAGGGAGTGAGAAGTGGGTGACAGAGGAAGAGATGGTTGGATTGCATCAATGACTCAATGGACATGATTTGGAGCGAACTCCAAGAGACAGTTTGAAGGACAGGGAAGCCTGGCATGCTGCAGTCCATGGGGTTGCAAAGAGTCGGACACGACTGAATAACTGAACTGAAGAGGAAAAGGAAGAAAAGAACTACTTCTCTCACTAGTTTGACCAAAAATTGGCAACCTCCATTTTAAGGGATCATAAGGTAGAAAAAAGCTTTTTCCCTGTAAAATTAGTTGGATTTTACACAACCCAGCAGGCAATAACAAGGCTCCCACATCATTTTGTCAGAGAGAGGCCAGTAATTTTCGGGTGGGAACCGATCCATTTACACAATGGGAGAATTTCCCTCACGTACAAAGTGCTCCTGGCAATTTGTGGCCTCACAGAATGCCATTTATAGTTCCTGCAGTGGCAGGAAAATGAGGGGCAGAGCGATTATTACCCTAATCGCAAAGCTGAAGGATGCCGTGGTCATTTATTGACCCCTTCACTCATTTCAACAATCCCCACTGGAAGAGACTTGTTTTGAAAGCCCACAGTGTGTGCTGGAGATGGGAGATGAACAGGGAAGGGAATTAGGTTGGTGTACACACAGGTAAAAGGACAGAAAAAGCTGACTTAAAGCTCAACATTCAAAACACTAAGATCATGGCATCCAGTTTCATCATTTCATGGCAAATAGAAGAGGGGAAAGGTGGGAACAGTGACAGATTTTATTTTCTAGGCTCCCAAATAACTGGATGGTGACTGCAGCCATAAACTGAAAAGATGCTTGCTCCGTGGAAAGAAAGTTATGACAAACCTAGACAGAGTATTAAAAAGCAGACACCACTTTGCTGACAAAGACTTGAACGGGCAAAGCTATCGCTTTTCCCAGTAGTCATGTGCAGATGGGAGAGTTGGACCATAAAGAAGTTTGAGCGCTGCAGAATTGGTGCTTTCAAATTATGGCACTGGAGAAGACTCTTGAGAGTCCCTTGGACTGCAAGGAGATCAAACCAGTCAATCCTAAAGGAAATCAACCCTGAATATTCACTGGAAGGACTGATGCTGAAGCTGAACCTCCAATACTTTGGCCACCTGATACAAAGAAACGACTCATTGGAGAAAACCTTGATGCTGGGAAAGATTGAGGGAGTGAGAAGTGGGTGACAGAGGAAGAGATGGTTGGATTGCATCAATGACTCAATGGACATGATTTGGAGCGAACTCCAAGAGACAGTTTGAAGGACAGGGAAGCCTGGCATGCTGCAGTCCATGGGGTTGCAAAGAGTCGGACACGACTGAATAACTGAACTGAAGAGGAAAAGGAAGAAAAGAACTACTTCTCTCACTAGTTTGACCAAAAATTGGCAACCTCCATTTTAAGGGATCATAAGGTAGAAAAAAGCTTTTTCCCTGTAAAATTAGTTGGATTTTACACAACCCAGCAGGCAATAACAAGGCTCCCACATCATTTTGTCAGAGAGAGGCCAGTAATTTTCGGGTGGGAACCGATCCATTTACACAATGGGAGAATTTCCCTCACGTACAAAGTGCTCCCTGGCAATTTGTGGCCTCACAGAATGCCATTTATAGTTCCTGCAGTGGCAGGAAAATGAGGGGGCAGAGCGATTATTACCCTAATCGCAAAGCTGAAGGATGCCGTGGTCATACTGGTCTATTTTACCTTTCCTGCCAGCAAGGGACTGCTCTGCTTGGCTTTGAGCATCGAAGAAGCAGAGAAAAAAGGGCCGATTAGTTCCCTTCTTAGATATTAGCTTTCAGCTTTAAAGTCTCCTCATCAGCTGCTAACTATAGCCCAGGGTCTGAAGTCATTACCCAAAATAATGCCTCATCTTCATTTAGAAAATATCTTGAATACTTCTTTAGAGAGCCCCCTCCCCGACTCAGGAAGCTGGATTTCAATGAAAATGAGGTCCCCAAAGAAGCCCTGATGCTTATTGCAGAAATCCACCCCACCATCATCTCTAAACAGTCCATTTAAATGTTGTACTTTATTCTCACTAAATACTTCGATGGCTCCCAGTTTGCACTTTGCAAGGCAGAAGTAAACACGATCTCTCAGTCTGGATTGTGTGCAGAGGTATTCGTAGCAGGATCTCCCTTTGTAGTGCTCAGCTAATTGCTAATTATGTAATGATGGATGGAAATCGCACAGTTGGCACTTGGGGCTCACAGGCTCACTGTTTCTGCTGCTTAAAGGAGAAAGACTGAAATAGTAAGAGATTACCAAACACATTGCGATCCATGAAAATACAGTTTAAATGGATGAAATAACCCTGCAGAAAAGCAGAAGAGGTTTGAGGGAAGAGGTAGATAGGTCCCGCCAGACTCTGCGCTGGTTTCATACGGTTTAGGGTTATGAAGCGAGTGTTCCATGTGTCTCAGTTAACATGGAAAGAATAGATGGTCTTGTTTGCAGGAAAGCAATGCCACTTGTCACCAATTTTTTTTTTTTTTTCCAGAGAAGAATAAATAGCACTAACAGTAATACCAGGTCTTTGAAAGGCATGTTGAAATGTTAAGCCTGTCTCACGTATTACACAAGATTGTTGAGTGGGTCATGTTGTTAATTCCATGTGATACATAATGGAATAAAAATCCCAATAAAAGCTGATGATTCACCAAGCCACCTGTTAGTTAACATTTGTCATCTGTGTCATACCGGGGTGGCCAGAGCAAGGTGACGCTCTCTCTTTGCCTTACATTTGTGTGATTTGGAATTTTGGTTTGTGGGCACATTTTGAGTAGGAAGCTTTTGATTGATGGCTTATTTTTTCCTTTATTGTATCCTTGATGTAGAAAAAGTAAAAGCTTGGACTAAGAAAGTGAATGAAGTATCTGCCCTGCTATTGGTAACTGTGGTTAGCAGGGAACAATCAAGCCAGCTTCAAAGTGAAGAGTAACCAATATTCCTCCCAAGGACACTGCCATGATAAAGTTTCACAACAGCCCCACGTTAAAGGGATGTTTCTTTTCCTTATTCACTGTGAAACCTTGTTTTCAAAAATCACAGACCGTCTGCAATTTTGCAGTTTGAAATGATATTAGGAAAATGAGCGTTCCATTTTGCCTGGAAGATCTAAGTCATTTTGCAATGGAGAAGCAGCCTCAGTGGCCGACCCAGGCCCAGGAGCTCAGATGAGGGGTTTCGGAACATACCATTTCACATTAACTTTGCAGTTTCCGAGGAAATTCTGAGACCTTGAGTCCACTTCACAGTCCTAACCTGGTTTGACCCTTTTATTCACAGTCCTGCTTAGCGTTGAGTCCATCAAAACACTGCTTCATTCTGTAATGAGATACCACTTCATACTTACTAGGACGCCTATAATCAAAACCGTGGAAAATAGCAAGTGTTGGGGAGGATGTGAAGAAACTGTAACCATCGTGCAGTGCTGGCGGGAATGTAAAATGGCGTCACTACCGTGGAAGACAATTTGGTGGTTCTTTAAAAAGCTAAATATAGAATTACCAGATGGCCCAGCAATTCCGCCTCTGGATCTATACTCCCAAAGCTTTGAAAACAGGGGTGCAAACAGATTATTTGTACATCCATGTTCATAGCACCATGATTCCTGATAGCCAAAATGTAGAACAACCCAATATTCATCAATTGATGAATGGAAAAACAAAGTAGTCTATATATACAAAATAGCCTAAGGGTTTGATATTACACAAGATTGTTGAGTGGGTCATGTTGTTAATTCCATGTGATACATAATGGAATAAAAATCCCAATAAAAGCTGATGATTCACCAAGCCACCTGTTAGTTAACATTTGTCATCTGTGTCATACCGGGGTGGCCAGAGCAAGGGGACGATCTCTTTGCCTTACATTTGTGTGATTTGGAATTTTGGTTTGTGGGCACATTTTGAGTAGGAAGCTTTTGATTGATGGCTTATTTTTTCCTTTATTGTATCCTTGATGTAGAAAAAGTAAAAGCTTGGACTAAGAAAGTGAATGAAGTATCTGCCCTGCTATTGGTAACTGTGGTTAGCAGGGAACAATCAAGCCAGCTTCAAAGTGAAGAGTAACCAATATTCCTCCCAAGGACACTGCCATGATAAAGTTTCACAACAGCCCCACGTTAAAGGGATGTTTCTTTTCCTTATTCACTGTGAAACCTTGTTTTCAAAAATCACAGACCGTCTGCAATTTTGCAGTTTGAAATGATATTAGGAAAATGAGCGTTCCATTTTGCCTGGAAGATCTAAGTCATTTTGCAATGGAGAAGCAGCCTCAGTGGCCGACCCAGGCCCAGGAGCTCAGATGAGGGGTTTCGGAACATACCATTTCACATTAACTTTGCAGTTTCCGAGGAAATTCTGAGACCTTGAGTCCACTTCACAGTCCTAACCTGGTTTGACCCTTTTATTCACAGTCCTGCTTAGCGTTGAGTCCATCAAAACACTGCTTCATTCTGTAATGAGATACCACTTCATACTTACTAGGACGCCTATAATCAAAACCGTGGAAAATAGCAAGTGTTGGGGAGGATGTGAAGAAACTGTAACCATCGTGCAGTGCTGGCGGGAATGTAAAATGGCGTCACTACCGTGGAAGACAATTTGGTGGTTCTTTAAAAAGCTAAATATAGAATTACCAGATGGCCCAGCAATTCCGCCTCTGGATCTATACTCCCAAAGCTTTGAAAACAGGGGTGCAAACAGATTATTTGTACATCCATGTTCATAGCACCATGATTCCTGATAGCCAAAATGTAGAAACAACCCAATATTCATCAATTGATGAATGGAAAAACAAAGTAGTCTATATATACAATGGAATATTATTCAGCCTCAGAAGGGAAGGGACATTCTGAAACATGATACAATGTGAAGGAACCTTGAGCACGTTATGGTAAGTGAAACAAGACAGTCACAAAAGGAAAGCAGCTGTATGATTCCACTTATGTGAGGTACCTAAGTCATCAAATTCATAGAGACGGAAAGTAGGACTAGCTGCCTGGGGTGGGAGGGGGGTGTGATGAGGAATGAATGGTTAATGGTTGCAGAGTTTTAGTTGTGCAAAATGAAAAGTATTGTATAGATGGATGTGTTCTATAAATGGTAGCGCAAAGATGTGAGTGTACTAAACGCCACTGAACTATATACTTCAAAGGGCTTCCCTGATGGCTCAGACAGTAAAAAGAATTCTCCTGCAATGCTGGAGACTAGGGTTCTATCCCTGGATGGGGAATATTCCCTGGAGAAAAGAATGGCTACCCACTCCAATATTCTTGCCTGGAGAATTCCATGGACGGAGGAGCCTGGTGGGCCACAGACCATGGGGGTTGCCAAGAGTCAGACATGATGGAGTGATGAACACTTTTATACACTTCAAAATGGCTTAAAAGACACCCTGTTCATTTAAGTTTTACCCAAACTGCACTCTTTGTCAAATCCTAAGCACATTTTTCTCTTTTGTTTGATGAGACAGTAGGTTTCTCTGGCGTGCTGTCTGGCTGATAGCAGTCAGCAAAGAAGCCTGATTTTGTTGGACTAAGGTTTGTCCCTGGTGTAGTCTGGTTGATTGGACTGAGAAAGTGTTCATTATTCTCTAACAAACCAGATGCTCTCAAAATGAAATTGGAGGAAGAATGGCACTCGGTGACCTTGGGGGCATTGCCCATCCTTTCACTGAGCCAAGAAGAAAACTTCAGTCTCCAGCTGAAGACTGGTTTGTTCCCCGCTCTCCCAGGGCCCTGAGTTTCCATGAAGGGGCCAAAAAGCTAAATATAGAATTACCAGATGGCCCAGCAATTCCGCCTCTGGATCTATACTCCCAAAGCTTTGAAAACAGGGGTGCAAACAGATTATTTGTACATCCATGTTCATAGCACCATGATTCCTGATAGCCAAAATGTAGAAACAACCCAATATTCATCAATTGATGAATGGAAAAACAAAGTAGTCTATATATACAATGGAATATTATTCAGCCTCAGAAGGGAAGGGACATTCTGAAACATGATACAATGTGAAGGAACCTTGAGCATGTTATGGTAAGTGAAACAAGACAGTCACAAAAGGAAAGCAGCTGTATGATTCCACTTATGTGAGGTACCTAAGTCATCAAATTCATAGGGACGGAAAGTAGGACTAGCTGCCTGGGGTGGGAGGGGGGTGTGATGAGGAATGAATGGTTAATGGTTGCAGAGTTTTAGTTGTGCAAAATGAAAAGTATTGTATAGATGGATGTGTTCTATAAATGGTAGCGCAAAGATGTGAGTGTACTAAACGCCACTGAACTATATACTTCAAAGGGCTTCCCTGATGGCTCAGACAGTAAAAAGAATTCTCCTGCAATGCTGGAGACTAGGGTTCTATCCCTGGATGGGGAATATTCCCTGGAGAAAAGAATGGCTACCCACTCCAATATTCTTGCCTGGAGAATTCCATGGACGGAGGAGCCTGGTGGGCCACAGACCATGGGGGTTGCCAAGAGTCAGACATGATGGAGTGATGAACACTTTTATACACTTCAAAATGGCTTAAAAGACACCCTGTTCATTTAAGTTTTACCCAAACTGCACTCGTTGTCAAATCCTAAGCACATTTTCTCTTTTGTTTGATGAGACAGTAGGTTTCTCTGGCGTGCTGTCTGGCTGATAGCAGTCAGCAAAGAAGCCTGATTTTGTTGGACTAAGGTTTGTCCCTGGTGTAGTCTGGTTGATTGGACTGAGAAAGTGTTCATTATTCTCTAACAAACCAGATGCTCTCAAAATGAAATTGGAGGAAGAATGGCACTCGGTGACCTTGGGGGCATTGCCCATCCTTTCACTGAGCCAAGAAGAAAACTTCAGTCTCCAGCTGAAGACTGGTTTGTTCCCCGCTCTCCCAGGGCCCTGAGTTTCCATGAAGGCATGGCTCCAGGTGGAGGGTGTCAGCATTTGTGTTCAGCATCTTTTCAAGAACTGGGACCCATCCCAGTCCCTGGACTCTTAATATCCCCAGTCCCTGGGCTCTTCATCCATGTGGCTGCAGGTACATCTAGGGAGAACCACTGTTCATCTTTGTCTTTCTAAACTGGTGACTTCTCAGGGGCCGCTTCTGGCTTCCTGACCCCAATTCTGGTGGGCCTGGAGTTTCTGTCTCTTTCACCGTTCTGAGGTCTCATTCTGCTTCTGGTCCACAGAGATATTTATCTTGTTTCCTTACATTGACTATGCCATTTAGTTATCTACCATGGTTGGTTTTGATCTGAGGTTGAGAGAGAGACATCAGGAATATAGCAAATCATGAAGACATTGTGGTCTCCTGAAGCTGACCAGAAGTTCTAGTCTAAAAGCCTTAGTGGCACTGAGCTCTACAAAAAGTTAAGGAACCTTTCAGCCGTAAGAATTTATAATGAAACATCAAGCTATAAAACAGGTATAAAGCCATCTAACAATATTCTTTCTTAAATGAAGTCTACTCTGATTTTTAAAAATATCCACTCTCAAATTATTTCCATTTTCCTTACTGTCTCTGCTTTGTAAGGTTCCCAACCATGTATATAGTGTCTAGCACCTCACTACCATAAGTAAGTACATATCAGCCTGGTATAATAACCCAGTCTTGCAAATAATGAGTCATTAATTTGACCAGGAGTAACTTTGGCCAGGAGAACAATAGTGTTGATTTAGGGATTTTACCCTGTAGGGCCAGACTACTAAGATCCTCTACAAATAATAACATGATTTAACATTGTACACAGTGTCTTTACTTTTCCAGCACCAAGCTTCAATTCCAGTCTACTTTGGTCAGCTTTGAATTTGATGGAAAAAAACAAACAGCTAATTTTAAATGCAGTGTGGTCCATTTTATTTATTTACACACTTAGTGGCCACACCACATTGATTGGACTGAGAAAGTGTTCATTATTCTCTAACAAACCAGATGCTCTCAAAATGAAATTGGAGGAAGAATGGCACTCGGTGACCTTGGGGGCATTGCCCATCCTTTCACTGAGCCAAGAAGAAAACTTCAGTCTCCAGCTGAAGACTGGTTTGTTCCCCGCTCTCCCAGGGCCCTGAGTTTCCATGAAGGCATGGCTCCAGGTGGAGGGTGTCAGCATTTGTGTTCAGCATCTTTTCAAGAACTGGGACCCATCCCAGTCCCTGGACTCTTAATATCCCCAGTCCCTGGGCTCTTCATCCATGTGGCTGCAGGTACATCTAGGGAGAACCACTGTTCATCTTTGTCTTTCTAAACTGGTGACTTCTCAGGGGCCGCTTCTGGCTTCCTGACCCCAATTCTGGTGGGCCTGGAGTTTCTGTCTCTTTCACCGTTCTGAGGTCTCATTCTGCTTCTGGTCCACAGAGATATTTATCTTGTTTCCTTACATTGACTATGCCATTTAGTTATCTACCATGGTTGGTTTTGATCTGAGGTTGAGAGAGAGACATCAGGAATATAGCAAATCATGAAGACATTGTGGTCTCCTGAAGCTGACCAGAAGTTCTAGTCTAAAAGCCTTAGTGGCACTGAGCTCTACAAAAAGTTAAGGAACCTTTCAGCCGTAAGAATTTATAATGAAACATCAAGCTATAAAACAGGTATAAAGCCATCTAACAATATTCTTTCTTAAATGAAGTCTACTCTGATTTTTAAAAATATCCACTCTCAAATTATTTCCATTTTCCTTACTGTCTCTGCTTTGTAAGGTTCCCAACCATGTATATAGTGTCTAGCACCTCACTACCATAAGTAAGTACATATCAGCCTGGTATAATAACCCAGTCTTGCAAATAATGAGTCATTAATTTGACCAGGAGTAACTTTGGCCAGGAGAACAATAGTGTTGATTTAGGGATTTTACCCTGTAGGGCCAGACTACTAAGATCCTCTACAAATAATAACATGATTTAACATTGTACACAGTGTCTTTACTTTTCCAGCACCAAGCTTCAATTCCAGTCTACTTTGGTCAGCTTTGAATTTGATGGAAAAAAACAAACAGCTAATTTTAAATGCAGTGTGGTCCATTTTATTTATTTACACACTTAGTGGCCACACCACACTGCTTACAGGATCTTAGTTCCCCCACCAGGGATAGAACCCATGTCCCTCTAGAGTGGGGCATAGAGTCCTGGCTGCTGGACTGCCAGGGAATTCCCAACCTCAGTGTTTTGGTTTTTTTTGAAACATTTATTTATTTATTTTCATCTGTCTTTATTCTTTGGCCTGTGTGGGCCTCCCATTGCAGTGGCCTCTCCTGTTGCAGAGCAACAGCTCTGGGTGCATGCACTCCACGTGGGATCATTCAGGACTCGGGATCGAACCGGCACGCCTTGCACTGCAAGGTGGACTCTTTACCCACTGGACCATCAGTTATTTTTAATATCTAGGCAAAATTGTGCAGTTAGTGAAGTTAGTTTATGGTGCATTCTCTTTTTCCTTCTGGGGAATGCTCACAATTCCTATTTATTGTTCCAGCTATCTTACTCATGTCTTGTCCTTATAGAGCCTTGGAAGAAAACTGAGGTGCAGAGCAGGGAAAGGCTACTATATCAGGAATTTAAAACATTACATTTTAGTTCCAGTTCAGTCAGCAGTTGATTTCATGACCTTAGACAATATCTTTGGGTCTTAATTTTCCCGTTTATAAATTTCAAGGAAAAAGGAGTAATTCTCCTTATATATGTATGTATATATATGTGTATATATACATATACACTTTACCCCCATCATGGCTCTTTTGTTTTTATATTTATTTTCATCCATCTTTTATTCTTTGGCCTGTGTGAGTCTCCCATTGCAGTGGCCTCTCTCACTGTGGAGCACTGGCTCTGGGCGCATGCACTCCAGAGTGCTGGTTGCTAATTGGACACACTGGTCCAGCGGCTCCAGGCACATGATATCTTCCCTGGCCAGGGATCGAACTGGTGCCCCTTGCACTGAAAGGTGGACTTTCTACCCACTGGACCACCAGGGAAGCCCAGTGATTCTCTCTCTCTTTTTTTTTTAAAGTAGAAGCTACTTCTTCTTTTTTTTTTTTTTAAAGATTTATTTATTTATTTTGGGCGGGGCTCTGGTTGGGCAGGGAGGGGAGTGGGCAGGCCACTTCTATTGGTCTTTCATTTCTCTATTTTCATCCGTCTTTGTTCTTTGGCTCCTGTGGGCCTCCCATCACGGTGGCGTCTGTCATTGCAGAGCGCCGGCTCTGGGCGCATGCGCTCCAGAGGTCTGGCTCGGTAATTGGACATATCGGTCCAGCCGCTCCGCGGCACGTGGGACTTTCCCAGGCCAGGGATCGAACCGGCGCCCCTTGCAGTGCAAGGCGGTGTCCTTACCCACTGGATCACCAGGGGAAGCCCCGGGGAAGTCCCCCAGTGATTCTCTTTTGTCAACTCTCTTTTTGTCTCTTTTTCAACAGTTTTCAGATATACCATTTTTGACGATAGGTTAGCTGGGAAAGAGTCAGTGTTCTCTGAGATTTAATACAGAAGTCTTGGAAACCAAGAATTTTTTAAATCCTTACAGTTTTAACAGGGATGATTTCAGGCACCATGACAAGGTGATGTAGAAATAGTTTTCTGTGGAAATCTTTCACAAGAACTTTCATCGCACAAAAAGTTGATGTATTTATCTGTAAATCTGCAGTAGGGAAAGGAAAGGAATCACCATTTTTGATTGCTTGGCTTCCTCATGTTCACCAGTTGGAAACTGGACTGTGTATGAAGTGCCAGTGTGATAGTCCTGTAATCGTTTCTCTTTTAATGAAACACATTTTCTGTAACTCCTCATGTTTCCTCCATTTTCCTCTGGTGTTTATTATGACTTTCATGATATATATCGTTTGTAGTTAAATTTATGTTGTTAAATAGTACTGCTATAAATTGGGTACCACGATTCCCTGGGCTTGTTTAGATCTCATCAGTGGAGCTCTGTTAACTCGGAGATATTTTCAGGCACAAATAAATTGCTGTCTTCAATTTGCATTTCAGTTAATTTTCTGATTTAGACATGGGGTTAGTAATGGCATAATAATTCAGGAAGGGTAAACGGAGGGGAAGAAACCTCCCAAAAGGCTTGCATCCTTAGCAGGCTCCCCAAACGTCACCATTTTCCACTCTGCAATATCTTCTTGTATCTAAATACATAAAAGTTAATTATCTTTATGAAATAGTGTTGGAAATGAGGTCCGTTGTTTTCCTCTCTTTGTATATCCTGCTGCCCATTTGAGCTCAAATTGGTTCGGTAAGAAGTTTCCCCCAGGGTCCATTTTAATAGCAGCCTTTCTGATTTGTCATAATTTACTGGAGTACATAGACTATTAAAACTGTAATTTCAAAGGCTAGAAGAAAGGCATTGATTGTTGGTTATGCGGTTTGATTTCTGCTGTGGACATATCGGTCCAACGTGGGTTTGGCGTCCCCCTTGCAGTGCAAGGCGGTGTCCTTACCCACTGGATCACCAGGGGAAGCCCCGGGGAAGTCCCCCAGTGATTCTCTTTTGTCAACTCTCTTTTTGTCTCTTTTTCAACAGTTTTCAGATATACCATTTTTGACGATAGGTTAGCTGGGAAAGAGTCAGTGTTCTCTGAGATTTAATACAGAAGTCTTGGAAACCAAGAATTTTTTAAATCCTTACAGTTTTAACAGGGATGATTTCAGGCACCATGACAAGGTGATGTAGAAATAGTTTTCTGTGGAAATCTTTCACAAGAACTTTCATCGCACAAAAAGTTGATGTATTTATCTGTAAATCTGCAGTAGGGAAAGGAAAGGAATCACCATTTTTGATTGCTTGGCTTCCTCATGTTCACCAGTTGGAAACTGGACTGTGTATGAAGTGCCAGTGTGATAGTCCTGTAATCGTTTCTCTTTTAATGAAACACATTTTCTGTAACTCCTCATGTTTCCTCCATTTTCCTCTGGTGTTTATTATGACTTTCATGATATATATCGTTTGTAGTTAAATTTATGTTGTTAAATAGTACTGCTATAAATTGGGTACCACGATTCCCTGGGCTTGTTTAGATCTCATCAGTGGAGCTCTGTTAACTCGGAGATATTTTCAGGCACAAATAAATTGCTGTCTTCAATTTGCATTTCAGTTAATTTTCTGATTTAGACATGGGGTTAGTAATGGCATAATAATTCAGGAAGGGTAAACGGAGGGGAAGAAACCTCCCAAAAGGCTTGCATCCTTAGCAGGCTCCCCAAACGTCACCATTTTCCACTCTGCAATATCTTCTTGTATCTAAATACATAAAAGTTAATTATCTTTATGAAATAGTGTTGGAAATGAGGTCCGTTGTTTTCCTCTCTTTGTATATCCTGCTGCCCATTTGAGCTCAAATTGGTTCGGTAAGAAGTTTCGCCCCAGGGGTCCATTTTAATAGCAGCCTTTCTGATTTGTCATAATTTACTGGAGTACATAGACTATTAAAACTGTAATTTCAAAGGCTAGAAGAAAGGCATTGATTGTTGGTTATGCGGTTTGATTTCTGCTGTGGCCTCTCAAGTCTTCACTCTTCCATTAAGTGTTTCCTGACAATTTCCTTTGTGATTTTTCCCCCACCTTTTCAAAGACCATGAGCATCATGAGGGAGAGACTCAGGTTGTTTATTATAGGTCCTAATCCAGTGTTGGACAACTGTAGGTACATAGCGGATAAAATAGACTTACCCATCTATATCTTGAAATATAATATTTATCTAAGGAATTACACACACACACACAACTGAGAAGTGGTTTATTGATTAGTTGCTTTGTCTTCAAAATGCCAAACAAATGGTCTGAATGATTTTTTTTCTGTTATCAAATTTATGTGTATTTATGGGGGTAGGAGACACTTAATCAACTATCCTGACAGGTTGTTTCTACTCTCTAAAAACAGCTTTTAAACAAAAACTGGATCCATTAACTGATATGAAATTGCTTTCACCCCATGCACTCCACCAAAGGTGATGTGTATATGTGTGTGGGTACGCATGCGAATAGACTCACACACACAATGTTGAAATTATAAAAGAGAAAAGAATTTGACCATTGTCTTTTAAGATGCTTCTCTCTCCTATGACAAAAATGTAGAAAAGAATATAACAGTAACAAAACCTCCCTTTCCTCGACCTCCTGAAACTACTCCCCAGAAACAGTTATTATTAACTACTACTTATATATCTTTCCAGGGATATTTAATGAATACACAGGCACATATATGCACACACACACGTTCTATAGACTGCTTTGGGGCTGTGAGGAAGCACTGCATTCAGGGCCAGCAGGGCAGTAGTTAGAGTAAGAAGCTGACAGGAGGGACCCTGGAGGTCCAGTGGCTGAGACTCCCAAGTTCCCAATGCAGAGGGCATGGGTTTGATCCCTGGTTTGGGAACTAAAATCCCACATGCCTCGAAGCCAACAACAAAAAAAATTGACAGGAATGTTTAGAGAAGACATACAGCATAGAGGAGCCCTGCTTTTAGTGACGTAGTGGAGCAGTTTTAGGAATTAGGGATGAGTGAGGTGTGGTGTCTGAAGAGGAATGTAAGAGCAGACTGGTGGAGGGGTCCAAGTGATGAGGGGAATCTGGGCTTCTTGAGGTGACTGATATGAACAGGGATAAAGGTCGTGATGGAGATCAGTGCTGATGACCTCGCAGAGGGAAATGAGGGTGAGGCTCTGCAGGTGGAGCTGGGGGCACTGAGGACCTGAAGTTGGGAGAAGAGGGAGCCTTGCTACGAGCATTTAGGACTTTAGGGAAGTTTCTAATACTTGCAGATAGACATGTGGAGGCCAGGTGACAGGTGGCCGCATGTGTTGCTCATGCCGATTTTCTCAGATTGTTGTTTAGTAATATATATAATATCAATAATAAATATATGTACTCAATTATTAATGTATATTATTAACATATTAATGAATGTATTATATATTGACTTTATTAATATATGATAATAATATATTAATACATGCTTTCAGAAGTTTTTACTTTTTCTATTTTTTTTTAATGCTATTTATTTATTTTTGGCTGTTCTGGGTTTTCACTGCTGCTACAGGCTCTTCTCTAGTTGCAGGGAGCGGGAGCTACTCTCTATTGAGGTGAGCAGGCTTCCCGATGCATCGACTTCTCTTGTGGAACTTGGGCTCTAGGGCTCACAGACTTCAGTAGTCGCGGCACATGGGCTCAATAGCTGCGGTTCCAAGGCTTTAGAGCACCGGCTCCCTAGTTGTGGCTCACAGGCTTAGTTGCTCCACAGCATGTGGGATCTTCCTGGATCAGGGATTGAACCTGTGTCTCCTGCATTGGCAGGCGAACTCTTCACGACTGAGCTACCAGGGAAGCCCCAAGCTTTTGCTTTTTATATTGCCAAAATTATTATTCTCCTTTGTGACTTTAAGGTATATCTTTTTACTTAGGAATGCCTTCTTTATTCCAAAAATCATAACAGGGGCTTCCCTGGTGGTCCATTGGGTAAAGTGTCTGCCTTGCAGCACAAGAGGCACCGGTTCAATCCCTGACCTGGGAGGTCTTATGTGCCACAGAGTGGCTGGACTGGTGTGTCCAATTACGAGCCAGTGCTCTGGAGCACATGCACCCAGAACTGGTGCTCTGCAACAAGAGAGTCCACTGCAATGGGAGGCCCACACAGGCCAAAGAATAAGGATAGATGAAAATAAATGATGACTTAGAGGCAAAAAAAAAATCATAACAAATTTTTAAAAATAAAAACATTAATTTTTATTTTCTATCTAGAATCTATTTTTCTAGAGTCTATTTTGATTTAATGGGTATGTAGGAATCTGGATTTTGTTTTTCAACGTGGCTAACTTAATGTTCCAATACCATTCATCAAATAGTTCATTTGGCTTTTTTTTTTTTTTTTTTTTTGGCCACTTCTATTGGTCTTTCACTTACCTGTTTTCATCCATCTTTGTTCTTTTGGCCTGTGTGGGCCTCCCATCACAGTGGCCTCTCTCGCTGCAGAGCACCGGCTCTGGGCGTATGCGCGCCAGAGCTCCGGCTCAGTAGTTGGACACGTCGGTCCAGCCGCTCCGCAGCACGTGGGATCTTCCCAGGCCAGGCATCGAACTGGCGCCTCTTGCACTGCAAGGTGCTGTCCTTAGCCACTGGACCACCAGGGAAGCTCGTTTTTTTTTTTTTTTTTTTAATGTTTTGAAATTCCCAAGTTGTCCTTTGAATGTTTACTTATTATGTATTCACATCTTTCCTGGTCAGCTTTTAACCCAGTCTTGGACTAAAATTTTCAGTTCACAGCCTTTAAAAAAATGTTTGCACTCTTGGCATTCTATGTCTTGGCTTACATAAAAATCTGAAAACAATTGTCTTCTACCTTTAAAATCTAGAGGTATCAGTGAATAAGCATCTTGCAGAGTTTGGTTGCACCATACTGAGACATTCATGTTATTCTTACCATTTGTGTTTCAGGGACAAAGTTGGTAAAATGACTCCTGGAGAAACCCCCTCTGGTGGTATTCTCTTTCCTAATGACTTGATTTTGACCAACAGACTTTCACCAGAAGAATGTTAGAACGCAGAACCTGGGAAAATGGTTACTGTGGCAGTCACAGTGCATCCACAGACTGGAAATGCCAGTATCTCTTGATACTTTACAGTCTCATTGGAGGTTTCTGTAGAGTGAGTCACAGGGTCATCCAGATCCAGTGCATCACATTGCTGCAAACCCCAGAAAACTACCCTTACTTTTCTCATAAAGGTCTCTTCATTTCTCAAGTTCTCAAGAACTGCCTTCAACCTGTAAGACTTTTTTATCCTGAAAAAGAAAGAGGAACACTCAACAGCATTACCCTAGAGAAATGAGTAACAGCCCCGCACCATGGACACGTCATCCATGCTGTCAGATGGGAACCCTACTCTCCGTCCTCTTCCCACGCTCTTGCTTGACCCTTATGTTCTGAAGCATCCCCATGGTCTTCCTGCCTCCTGCCCTCTCCTTTCTACTCTATGGTCCAGATGGCCTCCCCAGTTCTTTTTCCAACACACAAGTGAAATTTGGTGGCTCCCTGCCTTGGGAAGTTCTCACGGTTCTCCCCAACCTGCATCATGAACCTGGGGGCCCAACAGGCCAGATTCTTCACATGGACTCAAACCTACAGCTCGAGCTGAGTCGACTGCCACCCCCCAACAGACATCTCATAATGGACCCCTATCTAGCATCCCCAACTTTGTGTTCTCCACACGTACGATACAGCTCCTTGCTCCTCGTCTCCCCCATATCAGGGAAATAAGACAGCCTCAGCTCCAATGTCATCGCCTCTGGGAGCCCTCTCTAGTCCCTCAGGCGGAATCTTTCACTTCCTCCATAGTATTCCTGTGCAATCTGGTTTATAGCACTATTAAACGAGTGCTCACTGTTCTTAGTGGGTTGAAAATGACCCTGGCTCTTCCATGGGCTGGGACTGCTTTGGTGGTAGAGACACATTGAAATGTCTTGTACCAGCACAGTTGCACTGTCTTGAGCAAATGATTGTCTCACTTCATCTCAGACAATCCTTGGGGCAGGCGTTTTTATAATCTTCATTTTCAGATAAGAAAACGGAGCCTGAAAAAGATTAAGTAACAAACGTGCCCACAGATTGCATGTTCGTTCACTCTGCATAATGCTGTGCCTGGAACTCAGCCCCTCTGTGTGGCTCCAAAGCCCCTTGAATGAGTGAAAGATCCGTGTGCAACTTGGTGACTTATCAAGAAATGTGCTAGTGTGGGAGCTGCATGCGGTGCTGAGAGCTTCCTCCCATCTGTGTGACCTTGGGCAAGTTACCAACCCTGAGTTTGTGGGCTTACAACTGTAAAACTAAGATAGTGAACTGCTTAACCACCTCACAGGGCTTTTGAGAGAATTAAATGAATTAATGTATGCAAAATACATAAAGGCTGGCAGAATAAGTTAGTAATGGATACTCTTCTCCTCATTACCTATTCCATAGAGACAACACACCGTCCCCAGATGCCTATCTGGCTACCCTGACCAAAGAGGAATTCAAGCAGGGGCAAGAGAGAAAAAACTAACAGGACAGCAGTTTTAGACAGAATTATCCTCCCCCTACTCTATGGTCCAGATGGCCTCCCCAGTTCTTTTTCCAACACACAAGTGAAATTTGGTGGCTCCCTGCCTTGGGAAGTTCTCACGGTTCTCCCCAACCTGCATCATGAACCTGGGGGCCCAACAGGCCAGATTCTTCACATGGACTCAAACCTACAGCTCGAGCTGAGTCGACTGCCACCCCCCAACAGACATCTCATAATGGACCCCTATCTAGCATCCCCAACTTTGTGTTCTCCACACGTACGATACAGCTCCTTGCTCCTCGTCTCCCCCATATCAGGGAAATAAGACAGCCTCAGCTCCAATGTCATCGCCTCTGGGAGCCCTCTCTAGTCCCTCAGGCGGAATCTTTCACTTCCTCCATAGTATTCCTGTGCAATCTGGTTTATAGCACTATTAAACGAGTGCTCACTGTTCTTAGTGGGTTGAAAATGACCCTGGCTCTTCCATGGGCTGGGACTGCTTTGGTGGTAGAGACACATTGAAATGTCTTGTACCAGCACAGTTGCACTGTCTTGAGCAAATGATTGTCTCACTTCATCTCAGACAATCCTTGGGGCAGGCGTTTTTATAATCTTCATTTTCAGATAAGAAAACGGAGCCTGAAAAAGATTAAGTAACAAACGTGCCCACAGATTGCATGTTCGTTCACTCTGCATAATGCTGTGCCTGGAACTCAGCCCCTCTGTGTGGCTCCAAAGCCCCTTGAATGAGTGAAAGATCCGTGTGCAACTTGGTGACTTATCAAGAAATGTGCTAGTGTGGGAGCTGCATGCGGTGCTGAGAGCTTCCTCCCATCTGTGTGACCTTGGGCAAGTTACCAACCCTGAGTTTGTGGGCTTACAACTGTAAAACTAAGATAGTGAACTGCTTAACCACCTCACAGGGCTTTTGAGAGAATTAAATGAATTAATGTATGCAAAATACATAAAGGCTGGCAGAATAAGTTAGTAATGGATACTCTTCTCCCTCATTACCTATTCCATAGAGACAACACACCGTCCCCAGATGCCTATCTGGCTACCCTGACCAAAGAGGAATTCAAGCAGGGGCAAGAGAGAAAAAAACTAACAGGACAGCAGTTTTAGACAGAATTATCCTTAGCTCATGCCACTTCCATGAGACTCTCAAATGAATAATGATATTAAATATGCCATACAATTGCTTTTATCTCATATATTCATTTGAAGGAAGAAATAGCCTCATAGAATGCTATTGAAATAAGAAAGTAACTCAGTGTTTTCTCTTGCTTGTCCTAAAGGGACTGTCACTTCTTACCACAGGATCTCAGCATTCAGACACTGGCTTTCACATTCAAGAGAAAAACAACCCCTTAGAGAGTCTTTTCATTTGCTTTTCTGCCACCACTAATGCCATTATCAAATGACTTCAAAGTTCTGGCTTTGGTGATAAGATTGCAGCTCTCATGGCTGGTGAAAAGATGGGGGAAGAAAAAGTGTTTTAACACTGTGGAGGTGTGACTTTATAGAACCACAAAGTGTGTCTTTGTTTCTTTCAACTTTTGGAAATCGAGTGTATGTTTGCAGCACCTAGGACATGTGAGGAGCTAGAGTGTAAGGGTGAGAACAGTCCCCGAACCATTCCCAGTGCTTCTAGTCTAGCAGCAGAGGCTCACAGGTCAAGTATGGCAACTTGCTTAGAGCATTTGCTGATTTACTGTCGGTTCACACAGTGTCAGGGATGCCTGGATGCACTCTGGGAATCAGAGTGACCAGGATTGGTAGTGGCCAGGAGCTGCCCAGAGGAGGTCTATTCCAGGATCTTGGGAGACGAGTAGGAGTTAGTCACACTAAGTGGGAGGAAATGGTCCTTCTTAGCCTGCGTCAAGAGGCTAGTGGGAGCTGCATGCGGTGCTGAGAGCTTCCTCCCATCTGTGTGACCTTGGGCAAGTTACCAACCCTGAGTTTGTGGGCTTACAACTGTAAAACTAAGATAGTGAACTGCTTAACCACCTCACAGGGCTTTTGAGAGAATTAAATGAATTAATGTATGCAAAATACATAAAGGCTGGCAGAATAAGTTAGTAATGGATACTCTTCTCCTCATTACCTATTCCATAGAGACAACACACCGTCCCCAGATGCCTATCTGGCTACCCTGACCAAAGAGGAATTCAAGCAGGGCAAGAGAAAAAAACTAACAGGACAGCAGTTTTAGACAGAATTATCCTTAGCTCATGCCACTTCCATGAGACTCTCAAATGAATAATGATATTAAATATGCCATACAATTGCTTTTATCTCATATATTCATTTGAAGGAAGAAATAGCCTCATAGAATGCTATTGAAATAAGAAAGTAACTCAGTGTTTTCTCTTGCTTGTCCTAAAGGGACTGTCACTTCTTACCACAGGATCTCAGCATTCAGACACTGGCTTTCACATTCAAGAGAAAAACAACCCCTTAGAGAGTCTTTTCATTTGCTTTTCTGCCACCACTAATGCCATTATCAAATGACTTCAAAGTTCTGGCTTTGGTGATAAGATTGCAGCTCTCATGGCTGGTGAAAAGATGGGGGAAGAAAAAGTGTTTTAACACTGTGGAGGTGTGACTTTATAGAACCACAAAGTGTGTCTTTGTTTCTTTCAACTTTTGGAAATCGAGTGTATGTTTGCAGCACCTAGGACATGTGAGGAGCTAGAGTGTAAGGGTGAGAACAGTCCCCGAACCATTCCCAGTGCTTCTAGTCTAGCAGCAGAGGCTCACAGGTCAAGTATGGCAACTTGCTTAGAGCATTTGCTGATTTACTGTCGGTTCACACAGTGTCAGGGATGCCTGGATGCACTCTGGGAATCAGAGTGACCAGGATTGGTAGTGGCCAGGAGCTGCCCAGAGGAGGTCTATTCCAGGATCTTGGGAGACGAGTAGGAGTTAGTCACACTAAGTGGGAGGAAATGGTCCTTCTTAGCCTGCGTCAAACCTGCTCTTACATATGGAATCAAATCTTGACTGAGTATTTAATTCTACTTTGAGCTGCCCAGATGGTAATATTTAATCTGTACACTAATCTTTTAGAAGTGAGGATGTAGAGATTTTGAACAAATTATCTAAATTTCCATTGCTCATCAGTGGAGAGGTTGGAATTTGAATCCAGGTCAACCTCTAAAATATCTGGACTTTTGACTGTGCTGAGCTAATTTTACAAAGTCCCCAGTAATATTTGCATTCACCACAGGACAATTATATTGATCACTGTGACATCATAGGGTCTTAAAACAGGACTGAGATATAATATATATATGTATGTTTGGGGGCTTATTATAAAAGAACAGGAGAGAAATCTTTCTATGTGTGATTAAAGGTGGAAGTGATATAGGTAGTATTATGAGACTATTTTAACCCAAATATGTAAGAATTAGCTCTTTGAAATTCATGCAAAGCATATGCCATTATAAGAATTGAATTCATGTTATTCCAATTCCATTCATGCTATAAATCTGAAATAAGTTAAACATATTCTAGGTGCACTTAAAATTTCAACTAAGTATAAAAATTGGATTAAGATCCATGTGAGGGCTTCCCTGGTGGCTCAGTGGTAAAGAATCCACCTGCCAATGCAGGAGGCACAGATTCAATTCCTGATCCGGGAAAATCCCACATGCTGTGGAGCAACTAAGCCCGTGAGCCACAACTATTGACCCTGTGCTCTAAAGCCTTGGAGCCACAACTATTGAGCCCATGTGCTGCAACTATTGAAGTCTGTGAGCCCTAGAGCCCGAGTTCCACAACAAGAGAAGTCACCACAATAAGAAACCTGCTCATCTCAACTAGAGAGTAGCCCCCTCCCTGCAACTAAAGAGCCTGTGGCAGCAGTGAAAACACAGAATAGACAAAAATAAATAAATAGATAAAATTAAAAAATTTTTTTTGATTCTTAGGAGATGCATGTTGAAGTATTAAAAAATAAAGATCCACGTGAACCTCCTTTTTTCTGTCAAAGCACTCAAACCTCACAATATCCTAGTGCATGAACCTCCTTGTTACCTGTTGATAAGGCAGGTAGCACCTTCGCGTGATAGATGAGGAAACCCTGTGGTTTTGCAGCTCACTCAGAGTCTTAGCTCAGGGCAGTGGCAAAATTATAGAATATAAAACATTCTGAATCAAGAAGAACTTTATGTGCCAGGCACTGTACTTAGAATTTTCACATAATTTATATTTAACTCCTATAGTAACCTAGAACATAGGGTTTTGTTGTTGTTTTTTTTTTTTTTTTTTTCACTTTTAGAAAGAAGAAAACTGAGACTGAGAGTTGGAATATGAGCAAGTGAAGGAGCTTTCAAGTGGTCAGGTTGGACTATGAACATAGTTTTCCAAAGCCACACATCTGTTCTAACATTTCTGCAAGCTGTATACTAAAGCTGTATTCCCACACTGAGCGTCACATCTGTCACGCTGTGGGTACTTTGTGCCCACTGTCGTGGAATGACTAAGTGAGAAATAGAGTCTGTCTTTCAGTGGGCAACACAGAGGGCAAATAGAATACTGTAAGTATTTAGTGCAGGAAACTATTTAGTGCTCATTTTCATCATAAGGGTGGACGGCCAGGCCAAGGAAGTGAAATACTAACAAATAAAAGTTTGTTTGACAGAAGGAAGTAGGGGAAGTATTGCTGAAAATATTTCTGAGTCCTTTTCTCAGAGTGCATAAGCATGGTCTTATGCAAAATGCGTCTCTGGACCCTCAGCTGCCTTGTTTATGCAATCACTGACTTCACCTTGGCCCCAAACCTCTGTATACAACCTTTTTCTTGTCCTTTGTCTAACCCTGTAGGCAGTGCAAAGCCTCTGCAGTTAATATTTGGCTGGAGCCCAAATGCAGAATACCTTTCCTTATTTATTTACTAAGGATCTCATTTTTCATATATGACCACCAATAAATGAATAACGTTGCCTTTGACAAAATTGGATTCTCAGTTATTCAGCAAATATTGATTAAATAGCTGTTGGGGCTTCCCTGGTAGTCCAGTGGGTAAGGACACTGACTTGAAGTCCAAGGGGCGCCGGTTCGATCACTGGCTTGTGAGGATCCCACGTGCCGCGGAGCGGCTGGACCCACGTGTCCAGTTACCATGCCGGAGCTCTGGGGCGCATGCGCCCAGAGGCGGCGCTTTGCGACAACAGAGGCCACCGCGATGGGAGGGCCACACGGACCGAAGAACAAAGATGGATGAAAATAGATAAATGAAAGACCAAAAGAAGTGGCCCACCCCCGCCCCGCCAAATAGCTATTATGCACAAGAGAGAATATTATTAACTTTCTATTAATGTCAGAGAAAGCTTGTTGTTGCATGAAGCTCCCCAGACTCAGGGTTCTAATCCTAGATTCTAGTACTGCGTCTACCACCAATCAATATATGATCAGGGCTACTGAGCATCTTACTTTGGACTCTTAGACGCTCCTGCATCTCAGTTTGTGGCTTAACTGTGTTTCCAAAGCCACACATCTGTTCTAACATTTCTGCAAGCTGTATACTAAAGCTGTATTCCCACACTGAGCGTCACATCTGTCACGCTGTGGGTACTTTGTGCCCACTGTCGTGGAATGACTAAGTGAGAAATAGAGTCTGTCTTTCAGTGGGCAACACAGAGGGCAAATAGAATACTGTAAGTATTTAGTGCAGGAAACTATTTAGTGCTCATTTTCATCATAAGGGTGGACGGCCAGGCCAAGGAAGTGAAATACTAACAAATAAAAGTTTGTTTGACAGAAGGAAGTAGGGGAAGTATTGCTGAAAATATTTCTGAGTCCTTTTCTCAGAGTGCATAAGCATGGTCTTATGCAAAATGCGTCTCTGGACCCTCAGCTGCCTTGTTTATGCAATCACTGACTTCACCTTGGCCCCAAACCTCTGTATACAACCTTTTTCTTGTCCTTTGTCTAACCCTGTAGGCAGTGCAAAGCCTCTGCAGTTAATATTTGGCTGGAGCCCAAATGCAGAATACCTTTCCTTATTTATTTACTAAGGATCTCATTTTTCATATATGACCACCAATAAATGAATAACGTTGCCTTTGACAAAATTGGATTCTCAGTTATTCAGCAAATATTGATTAAATAGCTGTTGGGGCTTCCCTGGTAGTCCAGTGGGTAAGGACACTGACTTGAAGTCCAAGGGGCGCCGGTTCGATCACTGGCTTGTGAGGATCCCACGTGCCGCGGAGCGGCTGGACCCACGTGTCCAGTTACCATGCCGGAGCTCTGGGGCGCATGCGCCCAGAGGCGGCGCTTTGCGACAACAGAGGCCACCGCGATGGGAGGGCCACACGGACCGAAGAACAAAGATGGATGAAAATAGATAAATGAAAGACCAAAAGAAGTGGCCCACCCCCCCCGCCAAATAGCTATTATGCACAAGAGAGAATATTATTAACTTTCTATTAATGTCAGAGAAAGCTTGTTGTTGCATGAAGCTCCCCAGACTCAGGGTTCTAATCCTAGATTCTAGTACTGCGTCTACCACCAATCAATATATGATCAGGGCTACTGAGCATCTTACTTTGGACTCTTAGACGCTCCCTGCATCTCAGTTTGTGGCTTAACTGTGTTCTTAGGGGATATTTGGGAATGGGTGGGAGTGCATGGGGTCATCCAGATGACCGAGGGATGCTACTGGCTTTCATGCCCCAAGACTAGGGGTAATAAATTCCATGCAATACGGAGATCAGTCCCACAAGAATGCATATTCTGACCAAGATTGTAATCATTTCTCAATTGAAAAATCCTGGTGGAAATTGTCCCCAGTTTTAGTGTTCTCTAAGACAGTGACTGAGAGGCAAATTACAGTTCTGGTAACTTTTACAAAGTCAACAAGCAATGATGTTAAATATAGACAAGCTCCTGGCAAAATATTTTTCAAGGAGCAGAAACAAACAAAAAAATGAGCATATTAAATAAGCGGTCTTTGTAATGCGTATTGGCAAACTGCAAAGAAGCTGCTAAAATATCATTCATTATTGTAGCACATTTTCTGTTAATTATCTTAAATAACTTGTAAAGCAATAGCTTGAATACTCATGGAACGTTAATCTTGCTAATGAATTTAGTGACTCAGCATTATTCTCACCATAATCTTGGCTCCACACCACTTTGGTTCACATGAAAGAACCCTAGATTCGGTAAATTTGTCTTTGCACCAGTGTCTTTCTTTCATAGCAGTAACTGGCGAGCTCTGTGCTCCAGACTTACTGTTGCTTAATTATTTCATTTTGCCATAAAAGTTAATTGTCAGCAAGGTTAATTAAAGTGACTCCCAGACATTGTCATTTGAATTATCATTAGCCTCTTGGGAGAGCCGGGTTCAGTCTCTGGGTTGGGAAGATCCCCTGAAGAAGGGCAGGAGGACCCACTCCAGTGTTCTTGCCTGGAGAATCCCATGGGCAGAGGAGCCTGGTGGGCTACTGTCTGTGGAGTCACAAAGAGTTGGATACCATGGAAGCAACTTGGCATGCATGCAAGTCTCTTGGTAGCATAATGCTGGCTGGTGCTGCCATAGGCCTGCTCTGTTGCTGCTCAGAGCACATCCCCTCTGGGACATGCCCCATTGCAGCCCTCCGTGCCTTGTCAGATTATAGGGTCCCAAAGCTTTTTGCAGGCAGTCAGATCCATTTTTAAAATATGGGCATGCACAGGGACTTCCCTGGTGATCCAGGGGTGAAGAATCCACCTTGTAATGTAGGGGATGTGGATTCAGTCCCTGGTAGGAGAACTAAGATCCCACATGCCTTAGGGCACAAGAAAGTCCAAGAAGCACACGGAAAAGATCCCACATGATGTACCTAAGACCCAACATAACCAAATAAATAAATGAATTCAAATGTAAAAAAAATATGGGCATACACAAAAATATTCTTATTAATCAAATCAAAGGTTTGAAATCTTTCTCCTATTCCACTAGGTTCAAGAACAGGTAATGCAACCTTCTCCTCCCACATTTGGGAGTGGGGTCACCTACCTTCATTTCCTCATTTTCTCTTGACTTGGTATCTATTACCATCATCGCATAATGTTTGATTTGTGCAGGGCCACCTCCATTACCATAGACAAACCTAGGTTTTGCTTCGAGAAGCCAGCTTCAGGTGATGGATTGTACCTGATCATGATCAGTCAGGACAAACCTGTGTCCCAGTTTCCCCAATTTTGACCTTTCTTGCAGAGAAGAACTGCCATATTTAACTAGCTCTGGCTTATGAAATCTTGAACAATAAAGGGAATTCTAGGGAATATCTAGGAAACATTCTTTTTATCTTAAAAAAAAAAATCCAAATAAAAAGCAAACAAAAGAAGGTGGCTGATAATGCTTTGTGTTTCTGTTTGAGTGTGGACATGACGTCTGGAGATGCAGCAGCCAACTGCAGAATGGAGCAGAATGATGTAACTAGCCTGATTCCTTGATGGTATCTTTCATTGTCTGTCTAGACCTGCCTGTCTTACGAAGGGTGTCTTAGAATGTGAAGGAGAGAAAAAATCAGCCTCTATTTACCTAAGTCATTGCAGTAAAATTTTCTGTTACTCACAGTCAAATACAAACCTGACTGATATATCGTATTGTATGCCCCTTTGCACATGTACGTCTGAGGGTTTTAGAGAATTTGAGCATGAGAATGTTGCTGGCACCTAATATAATGTAGTGAATTTAACATTAATATTTTAAGGCTCCTTTATGTGCGACACTCCTTCCTTCCCCAGCTGGTAGAGACTTGGGTACATTAAGCTTATTTGATAAAGCAGACGTCATTATTGCCCCAATGTGCTTCAGGAAGCCAAACAAAGTGTCAGATAATAAGAATGTAAAACCATCAGGATCGGACATCTCCAAGGTATCACTTCCATAAGAAAATGATGCCACTGGGAGAAGAGAAGAAAGCAAATGTTTGCTGGATTTAGTTGACTCAAACTGAACATATAGGGATACAGTTGTGAGTTGAAGTGTATGTATGATATACTATCCAAGTGACTGAAGAGGGTTGTAATGGTGTTTCCCCAAAAAAATCATTTACATTTTTTACTACTGGGTTTTAAAATATACTGGTAAAAGCAGTGAACCTTTGTCAACACTTCTAAATCCTTTTTGTACTCCACAATTTTACTCAGTCTGTCTGAGTTCTATTTTCTCAGCTATGAAATGGGGATAATAACTCATGTCTTGTCTACACAGAATTGCTGGAGAAATCAAGTGAGATGAAATATATAACATTCCATTTTATACTATATTTGCTATGCAAATGAGAGATGCCATCAACATCATCATAATCATATCATTCCGTGTCTTTTTATAAAACAGATGTGTTCATTATTGTCATTTTATTTGATTTGACTTTAAACACAAATCTGGTTGATTTCTGCTTGGGAGGGTCCAGGGACAATCAGCTGCCTCACTTTACAGCACATATTCTCTGTAGGGCTGCAGGGGAGGCAACCGTGAAATTGAAACATTCTAACAGCAACTGAAAATAAAGAACAAGGAAGGTGGGCAAGGAGCTTCTTATGAGATATAAGATGTGTTACAAAGCCATATTGATTGAAACAGTGTGGCATGGGACTAAAAGATGAGTGATAGCTAATAAAGAACTCAGAAACATCCCTGCACAACATGGAAACCTGATTCCTTGATGGTATCTTTCATTGTCTGTCTAGACCTGCCTGTCTTACGAAGGGTGTCTTAGAATGTGAAGGAGAGAAAAAATCAGCCTCTATTTACCTAAGTCATTGCAGTAAAATTTTCTGTTACTCACAGTCAAATACAAACCTGACTGATATATCGTATTGTATGCCCCTTTGCACATGTACGTCTGAGGGTTTTAGAGAATTTGAGCATGAGAATGTTGCTGGCACCTAATATAGTGTAGTGAATTTAACATTAATATTTTAAGGCTCCTTTATGTGCGACACTCCTTCCTTCCCCAGCTGGTAGAGACTTGGGTACATTAAGCTTATTTGATAAAGCAGACGTCATTATTGCCCCAATGTGCTTCAGGAAGCCAAACAAAGTGTCAGATAATAAGAATGTAAAACCATCAGGATCGGACATCTCCAAGGTATCACTTCCATAAGAAAATGATGCCACTGGGAGAAGAGAAGAAAGCAAATGTTTGCTGGATTTAGTTGACTCAAACTGAACATATAGGGATACAGTTGTGAGTTGAAGTGTATGTATGATATACTATCCAAGTGACTGAAGAGGGTTGTAATGGTGTTTCCCCAAAAAAATCATTTACATTTTTTACTACTGGGTTTTAAAATATACTGGTAAAAGCAGTGAACCTTTGTCAACACTTCTAAATCCTTTTTGTACTCCACAATTTTACTCAGTCTGTCTGAGTTCTATTTTCTCAGCTATGAAATGGGGATAATAACTCATGTCTTGTCTACACAGAATTGCTGGAGAAATCAAGTGAGATGAAATATATAACATTCCATTTTATACTATATTTGCTATGCAAATGAGAGATGCCATCAACATCATCATAATCATATCATTCCGTGTCTTTTTATAAAACAGATGTGTTCATTATTGTCATTTTATTTGATTTGACTTTAAACACAAATCTGGTTGATTTCTGCTTGGGGAGGGTCCAGGGGACAATCAGCTGCCTCACTTTACAGCACATATTCTCTGTAGGGCTGCAGGGGAGGCAACCGTGAAATTGAAACATTCTAACAGCAACTGAAAATAAAGAACAAGGAAGGTGGGCAAGGAGCTTCTTATGAGATATAAGATGTGTTACAAAGCCATATTGATTGAAACAGTGTGGCATGGGACTAAAAGATGAGTGATAGCTAATAAAGAACTCAGAAACATCCCTGCACAACATGGAAACCTGATTTAGGATAGAGATGGCTTTACAATTAATGGAGGAAAGGGTGCATTGTTTAACAAATAATATAGGGACAACTGATTTTCAAAACTACGAAAAAAGAAAAGCTTATGCAAGTCTCACATACATCACACACATACACAATTCCTATTGGAATAAAGTCCAAACAAGAGAAAAATAAATTTAAGACAATTGAAATGAAATAAAGAATATTGTTGTAAAGGTTAGCACAAGGAATAATATGAAAAGCATAAGCCCTAAAGGGATCTTTAAAAATCTGACTATATCAGTCGAAAATTTCACATTGCGTGATGAAAACTCTATACTCATTGAGCCGTAACTCTTCATTTCCCTCTCCTTCCAGCCCCTGGCAACTTCTGTTCTACGTTCTGCTTCTGTGTGTTTCACTACTTTAGATGTCTCATATAAATAGAAGCAAGCAATATTCATCCTTCTGTGACTGACTTATTTCATTTAGCATAATGTTCTCACAATTCATCCATGCTGTAAGATGACAGGAGCTTCCTTTTTTAAAAAAGGCTGAATAATATTTAATTGAGATGCAAACTCTTCGCTTCTGTCTATGAACATTTAGCTTGTTTTTACCTCTCAAATACTGTAAGTGATTCTGCAGTGAGCCCTGGAGTGCACATATCTATCCCTTCAAGATCCTGTTTTCAATTTTTTATGGATAAATATCCAGAGGTGGGATTTCTGGGTCAAATGGAAGTTCTATATTTAATATTTTGAGGAATCTCTGTTTTGTTTTTCCTGGCAGTTATACCAATTTACATTTCCACCAACAGACAGTGCACAAGAGTTCCAATTTCCAAACACTTGTTCTTTTCTGGTTAAGTGTGTGTGTTTGTTGGATTAATGGACATCTTAACTGATGTGTGGTAATATCCCTTATGGTTTTGATTTATATTTCCTTGATCGTTAGTGATATTAAGAATCTTTTCACATAATCGTTGTTCATTTGTATGTCTTCTTTGAAGAAATGTCTGGTCAAGTCTTTTTTGCCCTTTTTTTTCTGTTTTGTTTTTGTTTGTTTGTTTTCAAGTTTATTTTTTACAGTTTCATTGATTACTGCCCCACATCAGCCTGAATCAGCCATAGATATACATATGTCCCCTCCCTCTTGAACTTCCCTCTCATCTCCCTCCCAACCCCATCCCTCTAGGTTGTTACAGAGCCCCTGTTTGAGTTCCCTTATTCTTACAGTATATTTCCCTCCCTCCTCTCAATGTCCACAAGTCTGTTTTCTATGCCTGTTTCTCAATTGCTGCTCTGCATATACATTTTTCAGTACCGTCTTTCTAGAGTCCACATATATATGTTAGTATATAATATTTATGTTTCTCTTTCTGACTTACTGCACTCTATATAATAGGTTCTAGATTCATCCACCTCATTAGAACTGACTCAAATGCATTTCTTTCTATGGCTTAGTAATAGTCCATTGTATATATGTACCACAGCTTCTTTACCCATTCATCTGTCAATGGATATCTAGGTTGTTTCCATGTTCTAGCTATTGTAAACAGTGCTGCAATGAACAATGGGGTACATGTGTCTCTTTTTTTTTTTTTTTAATATTTGGCCTCTTTTATTGGCTTATTTATTTATTTATCTTCAGCCATCTCTATTCTTTGGCCTGTGTGGGCTCCCCATTGCAGTGGCCTCTCTCATTGCAGAGCGCTAGCTCTGGGCACATGTGCTCCAGAGCTCTGACTCCATAATTGGACACACCTGTCCAGCCACTTCACTGCACGTAGGATCCTTCCCAGCCAGGGATCAAACTGGTGCCGCCTGCATTGCAAGGTAATCTACTCACCCACTGAACCACAAGGGAAGTTCCTACGTGTGTCTTTTTCAGTTTTGATTTCCTCAGGGTATATGGCTAATAGCGGGATTGCTGGGTCATATGGTGGTTCTATTTCTAGTTTTTCGAGGAATCTCCATACTGTCTTTCATAGTGGTTGTATCAATTTACATTCCCACCAACAGTGCAGGAGGGTTCCCCTTTCTGCACACCCTTTCCAGCATTTATTGTTTGTAAACTTTTTGATGATGGCCGTTCTGACCAGTGTCAGGTGATATCTCATTGTAGTTTTGATTTGCTTTTCTGTAACAGTGAGTGATGTTGAGCATGTTTTCATGTGCTTTTTGGCCATCTGCTTGTCTTCCTTGGAGAGATGTCAGTTTGGGTCTTTTTCCTATTTTTTGATTGGGTTGTTTGGTTTTTTGGTGTTGAGTTGTATGAGGTGCTTATATATTTTGGAAATTAATTCTTTATTGTCTGTTTCATTTGCTATTATTTCTGCCATTCTGAAGGTTGTCTTTCACCTTGTTTATAGTTTCTTTTGCTGTGCAAAAACTTTTAAGTTCTAGGAATAAACCTACCTAAGGAGACAAAAGAACTGTACACAGAAAATTATAAAAGACTGATGAAAGAAATCAAAGATGACATAAACAGATGGAGAGATATTGTATGTTTCTGGATTGGAAGAATCAGTATCATGAAAATGACTATACTACCAAATGTAATCTACAGATTCAATGTGATCCCTATCAAATTACCAATGGTATTTTTCATAGAACTAGAGCAAAAAATATCACAATTCATATGGAAATACAAAAGACCCTGGATAGACAAACCAGGCTTGAGAAAGAAGACTAAAGCTGGAGGAATCAACCTTCCTGACTTCAGACTATACTACAAAGCAACTGTCCTCAAGATAGTATAGTCCTGACACAGACACAGAAATATAGACCAATGGAACAAGATAGAGAGCCCAGAGATAACCCCACACACTAATGGGTAACTTATTTTTGACTAAAAAGGCAAGAAGATACAATGGGGCAAAGACACCCTTTTCAATAAGTGGTGCTGGGAAAACTGGACAGCTATATGTAAAAGAATGAAGTTGGAACACTTCCTAACACCATATAAAAAGATAAACTCAAAATGGATTAAAGACCTAATTATAAGACCAGAAACCATAAAACTCTTAGAGGAAAACATAGGCAGAACAGTCGATGACATAAATCAAAGCAGGATTGCCTGTGACCCACCTCCTAGAGTAATGGAAATAAGGGCCACAATAAACGAGTGGGACCTAAGTAAAGTCAAAAGCTTTTGCCCGTTTTTAAAATCAGATTATTCAGGGTTTTTTTTTTTATTGCTATTGAGCTAAAGGAATTTTTTCTATAGTTTGACTATTAATGCCTTATTAGTTGCATAATTTGCAAGCATTTTTCCCCATTCTGTAGATTGCCTTGTGTTTTCACTCTTGATTGTTTCCTTTGCTGTGCACAAGTTCTCTCTCTCTGTCTCTCCCGCTCTCTATCCCGCTCTCTCACTCTCTCCCTGCTCTCCCCATTCTCTCTCTCTCTCTTTCTCTTGCTATCTCTGGCTTTATTGCTTCTGCTTTTGATGTCATAGCAAAGAAATCATCCCAAAGAACAATATTAAGAAAATTTATCCCTGTTTTCTTTTAGGAGTTTTATACTTTCAGATCTTAATATTTAAGTCTTTAATCCATTTTGATTTGATTTGTGTGTATGGTATAAGGATCCAATTTCATTCTTCTGCATGTGGATATCAATTTTACCAATACCATTTGTTGAAGAGATTATCCTTTCCTCATCATATAGTCTTGGTATCCTTGTTGAAGATCATTTGGTCATATATGTGTGGGTTTATCTCTGGGCTCTCTATTCTGTTGTATTGTTCTATATATCTATTTTATGTCCGTACCATATGTTCTGGTTACTGTAGCTTTGTAATATATTTCCAAGTCAGGAAGCATTAGGCTTCTAGCTTTGTCCTTTTTGAGGGGGTGGCTATTTGAGGTCTTTTATGATTCCATATGAATTTTAGGATTGCTTTTTCTGTTTATATCTGTTAGGTCTATCAGTATATAGTGTTGTTCTCAGTTTCCTTATTGGCCTTCTGTTTGAATGTTCTATACATTATGGAAAGTAGGGGTGTTGAAATTCCCCACTGTTACTGTGTAGCTGTCTATTTCTCCCTTCAGTTCTGTCAGTGTTTGCTTCCCATATTTGAATGTTCTGATCACATATATATATGTAATTGCCATCTCTTCCTGGTGAACTGACCCTAAAAAACTCGGATTAAAGACCTAATTATAAGACCAGAAACCATAAAACTCTTAGAGGAAAACATAGGCAGAACAGTCGATGACATAAATCAAAGCAGGATTGCCTGTGACCCACCTCCTAGAGTAATGGAAATAAGGGCCACAATAAACGAGTGGGACCTAAGTAAAGTCAAAAGCTTTTGCCCGTTTTTAAAATCAGATTATTCAGGGTTTTTTTTTTTATTGCTATTGAGCTAAAGGAATTTTTCTATAGTTTGACTATTAATGCCTTATTAGTTGCATAATTTGCAAGCATTTTTCCCCATTCTGTAGATTGCCTTGTGTTTTCACTCTTGATTGTTTCCTTTGCTGTGCACAAGTTCTCTCTCTCTGTCTCTCCCGCTCTCTATCCCGCTCTCTCACTCTCTCCCTGCTCTCCCCATTCTCTCTCTCTCTCTTTCTCTTGCTATCTCTGGCTTTATTGCTTCTGCTTTTGATGTCATAGCAAAGAAATCATCCCAAAGAACAATATTAAGAAAATTTATCCCTGTTTTCTTTTAGGAGTTTTATACTTTCAGATCTTAATATTTAAGTCTTTAATCCATTTTGATTTGATTTGTGTGTATGGTATAAGGATCCAATTTCATTCTTCTGCATGTGGATATCAATTTTACCAATACCATTTGTTGAAGAGATTATCCTTTCCTCATCATATAGTCTTGGTATCCTTGTTGAAGATCATTTGGTCATATATGTGTGGGTTTATCTCTGGGCTCTCTATTCTGTTGTATTGTTCTATATATCTATTTTATGTCCGTACCATATGTTCTGGTTACTGTAGCTTTGTAATATATTTCCAAGTCAGGAAGCATTAGGCTTCTAGCTTTGTCCTTTTTGAGGGGGTGGCTATTTGAGGTCTTTTATGATTCCATATGAATTTTAGGATTGCTTTTTCTGTTTATATCTGTTAGGTCTATCAGTATATAGTGTTGTTCTCAGTTTCCTTATTGGCCTTCTGTTTGAATGTTCTATACATTATGGAAAGTAGGGGTGTTGAAATTCCCCACTGTTACTGTGTAGCTGTCTATTTCTCCCTTCAGTTCTGTCAGTGTTTGCTTCCCATATTTGAATGTTCTGATCACATATATATATGTAATTGCCATCTCTTCCTGGTGAACTGACCCTTTTATCATTATGTAATGTCTTTCTTTGTCTCTTGGGACAGTTTACGACGTAGTCTGTTTTGCCCAAGTATGACTACCCCAGCTCTCTTGGTTAACATGTGTATGTAATACCTTTTTCAATCCTTTCAGTTTTAGCTTATGTGTGTGCTTAAATCTAGAGAGAATTTCCTACAGACAGTATATAGTTGAATCCTTTTCTGTGTTTGGATGCTTTTCAGTTCATTCAGATCCAGGTTTTTTTGTACTAGGTTTTTGAAACCCAAGATCTATTTTACGCTTAGAGCAGATCTCAGTTCAGACTAACCACAGATGTTCAGTAGTCACATGTGATTAGTAAGTACTGTCCTGGACAGCATAGACCTACAATACAGGAATTACTCCTATAAACAAGTTTAAAAAGACAACCATAGTAATAATTTAAGACTAAGCACAAAGGAGAAAATCTGAAGGACTATAAACACGTGAAAGTATATCTTTCTGTCATGGATGGAGAAATACATATTAGAACAATAAAGTACTATTTTTCATTTATTAGATTATCAAGGAGTTTATGAGAAAAAAATGTGGAACTCTTGCATGGTTCTCTCTGTGACTGCCTTTTTTCAGACAGAAAGGAGCATTCTTTTCTCCTTCTGCCTGATAATGAGCTAATTTGTATTTACGTCTTCATTTGGAAGTAGTAAGATGGTACACTAGTTTGTTCCTTGTACTTAACAAATGAACCTTCAATTTAATCGTTCAATTAATCAAATTCGATTAGAATCAAGGTTTTAAAAAACAAAAATATGGCTTAAATTTTTTATACAAAATGCTGTTTCTGCATAGGTTTTTCCTTATCATAACCCAAAGGTTTATTTACATTTCTAAGAATTTTATGTTTTTATGGTGCTCACAACTGACTTTAAATTTCTCTCCAAGTTAATTTTTCCCCTGCATTGAGTTTTCCAGCAATCTTTAATGATAGTAAATGATCTGTGAGCAATTACCTACAAGAATCCATCTTGGGAGGATTTTTTTTTGTAAAGAATCTCTTTGAATGTTTTCATAAACTGTTTGAAAGTTCAGGTCTCCCCAGAATGAGTATTTTTAGATGGGAGCTCACCTATAATGGGTGAAATATTTCAGGCCACCGGCTTTAAGATCTGTCCTCACAGCTGCCTGTGGCTAGCCTTCGTTCAGCAGAGCCATTGGTGAGAACAGGAATTCCTTTTGGAGGCTGAAGGAAAAAAAAAGGACTAAGGGAATTGCTCTTAAATAAAGACAAAAAGAAAAGAGAGCCATGTTTTATACCCTGGGTACCATCATTTGAGAAGAGACCAGAACACAATGAGGAAGCTGAAGAATGGATGTCATTGAAATAAGAAATCTGGGCCAGACCCACCTGGGGCACAGGAATTGCAGGTATCCAGTGCTTCTGAATGTCACTTTAAAGGGCTCCACCAGGTGCACACACCTTAAAATGATGTTCCTAATTGTTCTTCCTTTCCTTTCTTTCTTCCTTTTTTTTTTTTTTTCCTTTGGTAAATCACAAAGGAAAATGGAAAAATTGCCCAGCGGGGAGAGCCAGCTGCTGAGCCTGTTAGGGGAAGAAAGAGTAGGGATATGATGCTAATTCAGCTTCATTTTCTCACCCTCTGCCAAGGACATTTTCTCTTCTGCTTTTTTTTGATAAATTTGAGAAAATGTGGAACTCTTGCATGGTTCTCTCTGTGACTCTTTTTCAGACAGAAAGGAGCATTCTTTTCTCCTTCTGCCTGATAATGAGCTAATTTGTATTTACGTCTTCATTTGGAAGTAGTAAGATGGTACACTAGTTTGTTCCTTGTACTTAACAAATGAACCTTCAATTTAATCGTTCAATTAATCAAATTCGATTAGAATCAAGGTTTTAAAAAACAAAAATATGGCTTAAATTTTTTATACAAAATGCTGTTTCTGCATAGGTTTTTCCTTATCATAACCCAAAGGTTTATTTACATTTCTAAGAATTTTATGTTTTTATGGTGCTCACAACTGACTTTAAATTTCTCTCCAAGTTAATTTTTCCCCTGCATTGAGTTTTCCAGCAATCTTTAATGATAGTAAATGATCTGTGAGCAATTACCTACAAGAATCCATCTTGGGAGGATTTTTTTTTGTAAAGAATCTCTTTGAATGTTTTCATAAACTGTTTGAAAGTTCAGGTCTCCCCAGAATGAGTATTTTTAGATGGGAGCTCACCTATAATGGGTGAAATATTTCAGGCCACCGGCTTTAAGATCTGTCCTCACAGCTGCCTGTGGCTAGCCTTCGTTCAGCAGAGCCATTGGTGAGAACAGGAATTCCTTTTGGAGGCTGAAGGAAAAAAAAAGGACTAAGGGAATTGCTCTTAAATAAAGACAAAAAGAAAAGAGAGCCATGTTTTATACCCTGGGTACCATCATTTGAGAAGAGACCAGAACACAATGAGGAAGCTGAAGAATGGATGTCATTGAAATAAGAAATCTGGGCCAGACCCACCTGGGGCACAGGAATTGCAGGTATCCAGTGCTTCTGAATGTCACTTTAAAGGGCTCCACCAGGTGCACACACCTTAAAATGATGTTCCTAATTGTTCTTCCTTTCCTTTCTTTCTTCCTTTTTTTTTTTTTTTCCTTTGGTAAATCACAAAGGAAAATGGAAAAATTGCCCAGCGGGGAGAGCCAGCTGCTGAGCCTGTTAGGGGAAGAAAGAGTAGGGATATGATGCTAATTCAGCTTCATTTTCTCACCCTCTGCCAATGGCTGGCTGGCAGGTGAACACCCTGCCCAGAGAATCCGGGGAGTTTTGATCATGAGCCGCAGTCTGTCTGGCGTGGCCAGATTCTCAAAATCTACATGAGCAAGGGTAGGAGAAAAGAAACAAGCCAATATGATTTTTTATCAATTCTCTAAGGTGGTAGTTTGAGAGTTGACTGGGGGAAAATAACAAGCTCTGCTCTCCTTGACTGGAGATGTTCACCTTCCAGAACACAGGCTCAGTAAGGAGAAGCTGAAATGGCTGCAGCAATGACTGCTGGGAAGAAATCAGGCCTTGAGTTGTACTTACATCAGTATCCACAGCAAAGGAGGCCTCTGCCCAAGCTAATGTACTTCTCTGTCTCTCTCACACACACACACACACACACACACACACACACACACACACACACACACACTACAGCCAAAAGACCAGGATGCATCCCTCTCTGTCACACACACACACACACACACACACACACACACACACTACAGCCAAAAGACCAGGATGCATCCCTAAAACCACAGTGGTCCTGATGTATTCTTCATGAAATGCCAATGCTGATGCATCTTAGTTTAAAGCAAGAAGCAGAGTGTTCTTTTTTCCTGAGACTCTCAGGTCTTTTCAGGAAGACAGAAAGACTGATTCACAGTTTTGTGGGTTCCGCCCCCCTCCCCAGGTAGGACTGTTCAGAGTGCATAATCTGTCCTAACAGCTTGGGCTGGGTTCTGTGTTTGTCTGGAAACCGCGCTAAGTGTGCTGACATTTCTTTCTCAGGTTTCAGAAGCTGAAGAATGGATGTCATTGAAATAAGAAATCTGGGCCAGACCCACCTGGGGCACAGGAATTGCAGGTATCCAGTGCTTCTGAATGTCACTTTAAAGGGCTCCACCAGGTGCACACACCTTAAAATGATGTTCCTAATTGTTCTTCCTTTCCTTTCTTTCTTCCTTTTTTTTTTTTTTTTCCTTTGGTAAATCACAAAGGAAAATGGAAAAATTGCCCAGCGGGGAGAGCCAGCTGCTGAGCCTGTTAGGGGAAGAAAGAGTAGGGATATGATGCTAATTCAGCTTCATTTTCTCACCCTCTGCCAATGGCTGGCTGGCAGGTGAACACCCTGCCCAGAGAATCCGGGGAGTTTTGATCATGAGCCGCAGTCTGTCTGGCGTGGCCAGATTCTCAAAATCTACATGAGCAAGGGTAGGAGAAAAGAAACAAGCCAATATGATTTTTTATCAATTCTCTAAGGTGGTAGTTTGAGAGTTGACTGGGGGAAAATAACAAGCTCTGCTCTCCTTGACTGGAGATGTTCACCTTCCAGAACACAGGCTCAGTAAGGAGAAGCTGAAATGGCTGCAGCAATGACTGCTGGGAAGAAATCAGGCCTTGAGTTGTACTTACATCAGTATCCACAGCAAAGGAGGCCTCTGCCCAAGCTAATGTACTTCTCTGTCTCTCTCACACACACACACACACACACACACACACACACACACACACACACACACACTACAGCCAAAAGACCAGGATGCATCCCTCTCTGTCACACACACACACACACACACACACACACACACTACAGCCAAAAGACCAGGATGCATCCCTAAAACCACAGTGGTCCTGATGTATTCTTCATGAAATGCCAATGCTGATGCATCTTAGTTTAAAGCAAGAAGCAGAGTGTTCTTTTTTCCTGAGACTCTCAGGTCTTTTCAGGAAGACAGAAAGACTGATTCACAGTTTTGTGGGTTCCGCCCCCCTCCCCAGGTAGGACTGTTCAGAGTGCATAATCTGTCCTAACAGCTTGGGCTGGGTTCTGTGTTTGTCTGGAAACCGCGCTAAGTGTGCTGACATTTCTTTCTCAGGTTTCAGACAGTGCATTCCGCCACCACTTTTCAGTTCCATCAGCCATGTCCTCTCCCAGGGCTGGAAGCTGGGGTCTGGGGTCCCAGGCAGTTGGGCAGCTCATACTCAGCGGCGCACCTTAGCACGATGGCCTTGCAGTTTCTTCTCCCCATGCAAAATGAAGATGGCCAGCTGAGTGAAGCTGTGAGCCCTGCCGCTGCCAGTCCTAGATGAGATCATCCACTCTAATGCTGCCCCCATGCACACATCAGACTTGAAGGGGATAAAAAAAATCTACCGTCCGAGTGGGTAGACCAGCTGTGAGGGCCAGAATTGGAACTGCTACTGTGAACCCAGCATGTCTGATATTGAGCCATGGGCTCCTGCATATCTGTTGAGTTGAAGATGTCCTTAGATCCCTGAGATACTACCTCTCCCTGCATCAGAATCATTTAAGCTCATTTTTAAATGCAGATCTCTAGATCCCACCCCAAATTCATTACATTCATTCATTTTCCAGGATGCACCTGGAAATCTGTATGTAAACACAAGGAGAATTGCCCATGAGAAGCAGTCTAATACAGTGAGCTAAGAACACAAGCTTTGGTGGTGACCTGCCCCTTCACTTAATATTTGTGTGATCTTGGGGAAATTTACTTAACCTTCCTCTGTCTCATGTGTCAAATGGTGATTTAATACCCACCTCATAAGGGTAGTGAATGACTAAATCCATTCAAAGTTCCTAGAACAGTGCTAGGTACATAATAAGGCTGCATTTGTTGTTGTTTAGTTGCTAATTCATGTCCGACTCTTTTGTGACCCCATGGACTGTAGCCCCACCAAGCTTCTCTGTCCATGAGATTTCCCAGGCAATAATACTGGAGTGGGTTGCCACTTCCTACTCCAGAGGATCTTCCTGACTCAGGGATTGAACCCACGTGTCCTGCCTTCACTCCTGAGCCACTTGAGAAGTCCAGTCAGGATCCATATATGCTGGTTATTACTATTGTTATGTAATAAGTACCCATGGTAATTCTTTATCATCAAATTTAAGGTTCATAGGTCCAGGTTCGATGGTCACCTTGAATTCTCATTCTGGTTTTTGATCCGCCCTAGTGGACCTTCCTGGGTTTTAGAGCTCTGTGTTGTCCCCTGACCTCAAATATAGATCCTCTTGATTCTCATGTAAGTCTTTCCAGGTCTTCCCTAGGGTGTCAGGAACAGGTGTCTTACCTTGTTACTGCCTGTCCTTCAGTCAGAATGGGCTCCAGTCTCGCCATTTGGCTGGAAGCCGGGTCTGGGGTCCCAGGCGGGGCCTCATACTCAGCGCGCACCTTAGCACGATGGCCTTGCAGTTTCTTCTCCCATGAAAATGAGATCCATCCCCCACTTCTAATGCTGCCCCATGCACACATCAGACTTGAAGGGGATAAAAAATCTACCGTCCGAGTGGGTAGACCAGCTGTGAGGGCCAGAATTGGAACTGCTACTGTGAACCCAGCATGTCTGATATTGAGCCATGGGCTCCTGCATATCTGTTGAGTTGAAGATGTCCTTAGATCCCTGAGATACTACCTCTCCCTGCATCAGAATCATTTAAGCTCATTTTTAAATGCAGATCTCTAGATCCCACCCCAAATTCATTACATTCATTCATTTTCCAGGATGCACCTGGAAATCTGTATGTAAACACAAGGAGAATTGCCCATGAGAAGCAGTCTAATACAGTGAGCTAAGAACACAAGCTTTGGTGGTGACCTGCCCCTTCACTTAATATTTGTGTGATCTTGGGGAAATTTACTTAACCTTCCTCTGTCTCATGTGTCAAATGGTGATTTAATACCCACCTCATAAGGGTAGTGAATGACTAAATCCATTCAAAGTTCCTAGAACAGTGCTAGGTACATAATAAGGCTGCATTTGTTGTTGTTTAGTTGCTAATTCATGTCCGACTCTTTTGTGACCCCATGGACTGTAGCCCCACCAAGCTTCTCTGTCCATGAGATTTCCCAGGCAATAATACTGGAGTGGGTTGCCACTTCCTACTCCAGAGGATCTTCCTGACTCAGGGATTGAACCCACGTGTCCTGCCTTCACTCCTGAGCCACTTGAGAAGTCCAGTCAGGATCCATATATGCTGGTTATTACTATTGTTATGTAATAAGTACCCATGGTAATTCTTTATCATCAAATTTAAGGTTCATAGGTCCAGGTTCGATGGTCACCTTGAATTCTCATTCTGGTTTTTGATCCGCCCTAGTGGACCTTCCTGGGTTTTAGAGCTCTGTGTTGTCCCCTGACCTCAAATATAGATCCTCTTGATTCTCATGTAAGTCTTTCCAGGTCTTCCCTAGGGTGTCAGGAACAGGTGTCTTACCTTGTTACTGCCTGTCCTTCAGTCAGAATGGGCTGGCCACTGAGAATAATAATGATGCTGTTTGCTTGAGGAATATCTATTCTTCATATAGAAAAAAAACAGTTTTTTATAGTTGGAGCCCAGCTATAGGATCAAAGTTCTCAATGGCTTAATATAGTTCAGTATTGATAACCATTCAAATTTACCTGAGGCCACTCGGATGCTTTGAACACCGTCCCTTAGAACAGAGCTACTTTCTTTAGGGACCTGCCCTCGGGGTAACCAACTATGCCTGCTTACCTGGACATGTCCTGGTTCTTGTACTGAATGTCCCGGGTCTTAGGAAACCCCTCAGTCCCAGGTAAACCAGGATGGTTAGTCCTCATACATCCTAGAGTTACTGGAGTGGGTCTCCAGTAGCCTGGGCAGTTCTGATGCAGGGGTTTAACTGGCACCTGGGATCTGCTGTATTAACCTTCAGAGATAGGAAGCTCAGAGCAAGCGAGCTTCTGGACTGTGGCTGGGTTTAGGATACTCAGGTCTGAAATAGAAACTACCACTTCCTGTTCACAAGACTGACATAGAGTACAATTATACCCATGGACACATATTTTCTGTAACTTTAAATAGAGATCTGAGGAATTCCACAATATGGTGCTTCATGTATGCTCTCAGGACGGGTCCCCTCCAGAATGTCGTGTTTTCTGATATACATAAGAGCAAGAGCTATAAATATCAGTTCTCTAGGTCTGGAGATGTGTGTGCTGATTACATTTCAGGTGGAAAATGGCAGAAGGGCTTGCTTTTCTATTCCCCCAGAAGAAGAGGTTTGGGAGGGGAGAATAAGGATCTAGGTTTTATAGAGCTGTAGAAATTACACAGGTTGCCAAGGTAATTGATCAACATCCAAAGACAACATAAAATTTCATCCTGGGCTGGCACATATATGCCCCTAAACCCAGTAGGCATGACTCATAATATCGACATGAAGGAAATCATCTGAAAGAAATTGCCTGACTGGGACTGTTATAAGAGGAGGGTAGGGCTTACTTAATTAAAGCACAGTTTAATTAGTGCTATAACTTAAGGAGATGGAGTGAGGGCCATGCACTCTGTTCCAGGTTTTCCCGGGTCCTGTCACCTTGTTACTGCCTGTCCTTCAGTCAGAATGGGCTGGCCACTGAGAATAATAATGATGCTGTTTGCTTGAGGAATATCTATTCTTCATATAGAAAAAAAACAGTTTTTTATAGTTGGAGCCCAGCTATAGGATCAAAGTTCTCAATGGCTTAATATAGTTCAGTATTGATAACCATTCAAATTTACCTGAGGCCACTCGGATGCTTTGAACACCGTCCCTTAGAACAGAGCTACTTTCTTTAGGGACCTGCCCTCGGGGTAACCAACTATGCCTGCTTACCTGGACATGTCCTGGTTCTTGTACTGAATGTCCCGGGTCTTAGGAAACCCCTCAGTCCCAGGTAAACCAGGATGGTTAGTCCTCATACATCCTAGAGTTACTGGAGTGGGTCTCCAGTAGCCTGGGCAGTTCTGATGCAGGGGTTTAACTGGCACCTGGGATCTGCTGTATTAACCTTCAGAGATAGGAAGCTCAGAGCAAGCGAGCTTCTGGACTGTGGCTGGGTTTAGGATACTCAGGTCTGAAATAGAAACTACCACTTCCTGTTCACAAGACTGACATAGAGTACAATTATACCCATGGACACATATTTTCTGTAACTTTAAATAGAGATCTGAGGAATTCCACAATATGGTGCTTCATGTATGCTCTCAGGACGGGTCCCCTCCAGAATGTCGTGTTTTCTGATATACATAAGAGCAAGAGCTATAAATATCAGTTCTCTAGGTCTGGAGATGTGTGTGCTGATTACATTTCAGGTGGAAAATGGCAGAAGGGCTTGCTTTTCTATTCCCCCAGAAGAAGAGGTTTGGGAGGGGAGAATAAGGATCTAGGTTTTATAGAGCTGTAGAAATTACACAGGTTGCCAAGGTAATTGATCAACATCCAAAGACAACATAAAATTTCATCCTGGGCTGGCACATATATGCCCCTAAACCCAGTAGGCATGACTCATAATATCGACATGAAGGAAATCATCTGAAAGAAATTGCCTGACTGGGACTGTTATAAGAGGAGGGTAGGGCTTACTTAATTAAAGCACAGTTTAATTAGTGCTATAACTTAAGGAGATGGAGTGAGGGCCATGCACTCATTTGGGAGTATGAGAGGTCTGGGTCCCAGTGGGTAACAGTTTGACCTCGTTGGGAGGGGCCATGGAGAACGCATGATTAAACGCAGGAGCAGGCTGATAAGTGGATCATTTGGAAACTGCCTTTTTAACTGAATGGAAATCGTCTAGGAAGAATGGGAAAAATCATTCTAATTATCACTGCAGGGCTTTGTTAGGGAGAAGAGAGACGAGGTCAGAATCCTAGCTGAAAGGCGGAGCTGTGGCATCTGCCTCCTTAACTGATGATCCAGGGTAACGGCCCAGATGTGGGAAACCCTTAATGACAGCAGGCTGCTTGTGAAGACTCGGGGTCTCCCCTGGTCTTGGGCTCACTCCAAGCCACCACTGCTGTCTAGAGTCTCCAGGAAGCCACCACTGTCCTAGTGCCACATCCCCGCCAGGCCGCCTTCTTCCCTGCCTCATGCCAGGCAAGGGTGTTCTCTTCCTAGCATTTCTAGTTTTCTCTTTTTCTTCCCCACTTGTCAACTGGGAAGAAAAATTGTCGTTTCATACCATTCTCCAAATAAAACTGTACAATAAAAGAACATATAAAGTTGTTTACGGGGGAAGAGATTTATCTGATCAAAGATGAAGCTGAGAATAAGAATATAAAGCATTGTGTTTCACTTCAGAGAACTGTCCAAAGTGAATAAGAATGAGAAAAAAGAGGGGAAAGCCCTTAACCCATTCAGGAATGTGTGTGTGTGTGTGTGTGTGTGTGTGTGTGTGTGTGTGTGTACTCTTTATTTTTTTAATAAAATTTTATATATTTACATATATTTAAATGAGCTATATATAATTTAACTTATTATTTTTGAAATAATTTCAAGTCTACCCAAGAATAATTCAAAGACTTCTCATAACCTCTTTACCCCCATATTCACCAATTTTTAAACTTTTTCCCTCATTAGTTCTGTCTCTCCACACAAGCACATACACACACTACACACATATTGTTCAGAGCAGGTTGACTGTATTGCTGTACTTAAAACTTCTGTGTGTGTTTCCTGAGAAAAAAGTTATTCTTTTATGTAACCACAGTGCAGTTATAAAATTTGGAAATTTAGCATTGACAATACACATCCTGCTTTTGTCCATTGCTCCAATAATGAGCTTTAGACAGTGTTTTTTTTTTTTTTCCCTCCAAGTTAGGATACGATCCAGAATCAGGCATCATGTTAAATTGTCGTGACTCTTTCTTCTCCTTTAATCTGAATTGTTTCTCAGCTTATCTTTATCTTTCAGAGCACTGGCATTTTTTTGAAGACAAGCCAGTTGTTTCACAGAATATTCCTCAATACGGGTTGTCTGTGTTTCTTCGTGACAGTTATACATTGAAAGCCAGAACATCCCAAGGCTGTGTCCTCCTCAGGGTCTCATATCTGGAGGCATAGGAGGTCCATCTGCCCCTCATGACTGATGTTAATTTTAATTACCCAGTTGAGATGTTACCTGGTTCCTTCTCTGTATAATTACTACTTTCCCCTTGAGACTAATTAACCTTCTATGGGGAGACATATTATACCAAGTAAATAGCCTGCTCCTCATCACATTTCTCCCCTCAAATTTGGCATCTGTTGATTCTTGCCTGAAATAATCTTTATTGTGCGCTTTTCTACCCTTTTTTCCACTTGTCAACTGGGAAGAAAAATTGTCGTTTCATACCATTCTCCAAATAAAACTGTACAATAAAAGAACATATAAAGTTGTTTACGGGGGAAGAGATTTATCTGATCAAAGATGAAGCTGAGAATAAGAATATAAAGCATTGTGTTTCACTTCAGAGAACTGTCCAAAGTGAATAAGAATGAGAAAAAAGAGGGGAAAGCCCTTAACCCATTCAGGAATGTGTGTGTGTGTGTGTGTGTGTGTGTGTGTGTACTCTTTATTTTTTTAATAAAATTTTATATATTTACATATATTTAAATGAGCTATATATAATTTAACTTATTATTTTTGAAATAATTTCAAGTCTACCCAAGAATAATTCAAAGACTTCTCATAACCTCTTTACCCCCATATTCACCAATTTTTAAACTTTTTCCCTCATTAGTTCTGTCTCTCCACACAAGCACATACACACACTACACACATATTGTTCAGAGCAGGTTGACTGTATTGCTGTACTTAAAACTTCTGTGTGTGTTTCCTGAGAAAAAAGTTATTCTTTTATGTAACCACAGTGCAGTTATAAAATTTGGAAATTTAGCATTGACAATACACATCCTGCTTTTGTCCATTGCTCCAATAATGAGCTTTAGACAGTGTTTTCTTTTTCCCTCCAAGTTAGGATACGATCCAGAATCAGGCATCATGTTAAATTGTCGTGACTCTTTCTTCTCCTTTAATCTGAATTGTTTCTCAGCTTATCTTTATCTTTCAGAGCACTGGCATTTTTTTGAAGACAAGCCAGTTGTTTCACAGAATATTCCTCAATACGGGTTGTCTGTGTTTCTTCGTGACAGTTATACATTGAAAGCCAGAACATCCCAAGGCTGTGTCCTCCTCAGGGTCTCATATCTGGAGGCATAGGAGGTCCATCTGCCCCTCATGACTGATGTTAATTTTAATTACCCAGTTGAGATGTTACCTGGTTCCTTCTCTGTATAATTACTACTTTCCCCTTGAGACTAATTAACCTTCTATGGGGAGACATATTATACCAAGTAAATAGCCTGCTCCTCATCACATTTCTCCCCTCAAATTTGGCATCTGTTGATTCTTGCCTGAAATAATCTTTATTGTGATCACTGCACAACAGTGGATTTCAACCCTATCACTTCCTACACATTTATCAGTTGGCAAGGAGTGATGCAGTTCCAAATCACTATTTTTTTTAAATGAATAGGCTATACAAATGAGCTCTCCCTTCATATGTGTGAACCTATTTACCTACTGCCTACCTACTTAATAGATTTAAATTTTTATGTATTTATTTGGCTGCGCCGGGTCTTTGCTGCTGCGGGGGTTTTCTCTAGCTATGGTGAGCGAGAGCTACTCTCTAGTTGTACACGAGCTTCTCATTGTGGTGGCTTCCCTTGTTGAGAAGCATGGGCTCTAGAGCATTGGTTTATTAGTTGTGGTGCACAGACTTAGTTGCTCCGTGGCATGTGGGATCCCCCCAGATCAGGGATCGAACCTGTGTCCCCTTCACTGGCAGGCAGTTTCTTTCAACTGAACCACCAGGGAGACCCTCGACTTCATATTCACTCAATATCTCCCTAGTTATTCACCATCAGTATGAACTCATGATTCCTGTTTTAAACAGTAGATTATGATCCAGTGAAGTTCTTATTTATTTTGGTGATCCAATTATCCCAGATTTAGCCTATAGGAACCCCTTCAGAGCAGGCTTGACATTTAAGTCAGTATATGGCCACTAGATGTGTGGATTGCTTTTAGGTCCTTTTAGCAGACAGTACTAGGAAATATTACAGAAGGAAATTGTCGTGACTCTTTCTTCTCCTTTAATCTGAATTGTTTCTCAGCTTATCTTTTTCTTTCAGAGCACTGGCATTTTTGACGACAAGCCCGTTGTTTCACAGAATATTCCTCAATACGGGTTGTCTGTGTTTCTTCGTGACAGTTATACATTGAAAGCCAGAACATCCCAAGGCTGTGTCCTCCTCAGGGTCTCATATCTGGAGGCATAGGAGGTCCATCTGCCCCTCATGACTGATGTTAATTTTAATTACCCAGTTGAGATGTTACCTGGTTCCTTCTCTGTATAATTACTACTTTCCCCTTGAGACTAATTAACCTTCTATGGGGAGACATATTATACCAAGTAAATAGCCTGCTCCTCATCACATTTCTCCCCTCAAATTTGGCATCTGTTGATTCTTGCCTGAAATAATCTTTATTGTGATCACTGCACAACAGTGGATTTCAACCCTATCACTTCCTACACATTTATCAGTTGGCAAGGAGTGATGCAGTTCCAAATCACTATTTTTTAAATGAATAGGCTATACAAATGAGCTCTCCCTTCATATGTGTGAACCTATTTACCTACTGCCTACCTACTTAATAGATTTAAATTTTTATGTATTTATTTGGCTGCGCCGGGTCTTTGCTGCTGCGGGGGTTTTCTCTAGCTATGGTGAGCGAGAGCTACTCTCTAGTTGTACACGAGCTTCTCATTGTGGTGGCTTCCCTTGTTGAGAAGCATGGGCTCTAGAGCATTGGTTTATTAGTTGTGGTGCACAGACTTAGTTGCTCCGTGGCATGTGGGATCCCCCCAGATCAGGGATCGAACCTGTGTCCCCTTCACTGGCAGGCAGTTTCTTTCAACTGAACCACCAGGGAGACCCTCGACTTCATATTCACTCAATATCTCCCTAGTTATTCACCATCAGTATGAACTCATGATTCCTGTTTTAAACAGTAGATTATGATCCAGTGAAGTTCTTATTTATTTTGGTGATCCAATTATCCCAGATTTAGCCTATAGGAACCCCTTCAGAGCAGGCTTGACATTTAAGTCAGTATATGGCCACTAGATGTGTGGATTGCTTTTAGGTCCTTTTAGCAGACAGTACTAGGAAATATTACAGAAGGAAATGGAAACCCACTCCAATATTCTTGCCTGGAAAATCCCATGGACAGAGGAGGCTGGTGGGCTATAGTCCATGAGTTCACAAAGAGTTGGACTCAACTCTGCACAAACACACAGGGAAATTTATGTATTTTTATATCTGAAATGATGAATTTGTACTGATATTCTATGATGTTTGCCTTTTCTTTAGCCTTTCTACTCCATTCTGCTATCTCTTGTTCATTAGGTCTTTTAAAAATGAAATAATTTTTTAAAATGATGCACTATGTCATCTCCTTTTAAATGTATGTTTGTATGAATGAGATATCTTAAAGAAAGCACATATCAGTGGGTGGAATACAGTAGAAATAGGGTAATCTTTGGAGTCAGACAGACCTGAGCTCAAATTCCTTTCACAGCTTAAGACCTGTGATGCCTTGGACAAATTCCTCATCTTCTCTGATTACTCAGTAGCCTCATTTGCAAAATGAAATAATAATAAAAATCTGTCCTCTTGTATCTGTGGGTTCTACATCTGTAGATTCAACCAAACTCTGATCAAAATTACTTTAAGAAAATTCCAGAAATTCCAAAAAATAAAACTTGAAATTTGCTGTGTGCCAGCAACTACTTGCATAGCATATATATTCTATTGGATATTATAAATAAGTAAAATATTAATAAGCTCAGTATATGATAGGATGTGTATAGGTGGTACACAAATACTGAGCCGTTTATATAAGGGACTTGAGCACTGGAGGGTTTTCGTGCCCATGTGCTAGAACCAGTCACCGAAGGATGCCAAGGGATGACTGTACGCAATTTGTGATTCTGGAAGATTAGAAAATGTTTTTACAAGAACCCAACACATTGTAGGCATTCATTATAAAGAAGATGGCATTCTTTTTTGGTCTTAACTTCATTATTTTCTTCCTTGGGACCATTTTAGTTTTACTGCACTGTGTCTTAGGGAATGTGACCTATTGAATTTCTGTTCTTTAACTTATTGAGATTTCTTTCATTTCTGACCCACCAGGCTCCTCTGTCCATGGGTTTCTCCAGGCAAGAATACTGGAGTGGGTAACCATTTCCTTCTCCAGGGGATCAACCTTCCTGCAGTTTCCCCTAGCTTAGCATCCCGGAAGAAGTATATGGCCACTAGATGTGTGGATTGCTTTTAGGTCCTTTTAGCAGACAGTACTAGGAAATATTACAGAAGGAAATGGAAACCCACTCCAATATTCTTGCCTGGAAAATCCCATGGACAGAGGAGGCTGGTGGGCTATAGTCCATGAGTTCACAAAGAGTTGGACTCAACTCTGCACAAACACACAGGGAAATTTATGTATTTTTATATCTGAAATGATGAATTTGTACTGATATTCTATGATGTTTGCCTTTTCTTTAGCCTTTCTACTCCATTCTGCTATCTCTTGTTCATTAGGTCTTTTAAAAATGAAATAATTTTTTAAAATGATGCACTATGTCATCTCCTTTTAAATGTATGTTTGTATGAATGAGATATCTTAAAGAAAGCACATATCAGTGGGTGGAATACAGTAGAAATAGGGTAATCTTTGGAGTCAGACAGACCTGAGCTCAAATTCCTTTCACAGCTTAAGACCTGTGATGCCTTGGACAAATTCCTCATCTTCTCTGATTACTCAGTAGCCTCATTTGCAAAATGAAATAATAATAAAAATCTGTCCTCTTGTATCTGTGGGTTCTACATCTGTAGATTCAACCAAACTCTGATCAAAATTACTTTAAGAAAATTCCAGAAATTCCAAAAAATAAAACTTGAAATTTGCTGTGTGCCAGCAACTACTTGCATAGCATATATATTCTATTGGATATTATAAATAAGTAAAATATTAATAAGCTCAGTATATGATAGGATGTGTATAGGTGGTACACAAATACTGAGCCGTTTATATAAGGGACTTGAGCACTGGAGGGTTTTCGTGCCCATGTGCTAGAACCAGTCACCGAAGGATGCCAAGGGATGACTGTACGCAATTTGTGATTCTGGAAGATTAGAAAATGTTTTTACAAGAACCCAACACATTGTAGGCATTCATTATAAAGAAGATGGCATTCTTTTTTGGTCTTAACTTCATTATTTTCTTCCTTGGGACCATTTTAGTTTTACTGCACTGTGTCTTAGGGAATGTGACCTATTGAATTTCTGTTCTTTAACTTATTGAGATTTCTTTCATTTCTGACCCACCAGGCTCCTCTGTCCATGGGTTTCTCCAGGCAAGAATACTGGAGTGGGTAACCATTTCCTTCTCCAGGGGATCATCCTGAGCCAGGGATCAAACCCTGGTCTCCTGCATTTTAGGCAGATTCTTTCCCATCTGAGCTATATAGCCAATACCAGGGAATCAGCTATATGTATACAGATATCCCCTCCCTTTTGGACCTCCCTCCTCCCACCCCCCCAATCCCACCCCTCTAGCTCATCCCAGAGCACCCAGCCAAGCCCCCTGTGCTATACAGCAGCTTCCCACTATCTGTTTTACATATGATAGTGTATATATGTCACGATCAAGGAATAACAGTTTTCTTAAGGTATAATTCACATACTAGACACGCCCTTTTAAAGTATACAATGTAATTGTTTTGGTATATATTAATAGGGATATGCAACAATAATGACTATGCAGTTTTAGAACATTTTCATCACCTCAAGAAATCTCATACCCCTGAGCAGACACCCTCATTCCCTTGTCACCCTGGCAACCATTAATATACTTTCAGTCTCAAGGGGTTTGCCTGTTTTGAACATGTCATCTGGAAGCATTCATCTTAAGTGAATCAGAGAGCTGAGGACTGAAGTGTCTATTTAAGTCCAGAGCACCTTACCCTGTATGCTCTACTGATTTTTTTTTTTTTCCTAAAAATACAGGACCAGCTATACAATACCACACCCAGGGCCCCATCCCTAGAAGGATTATATATATATATACATATATACATCTATTAATGTGTAAATATATATAATACTATTTTAAAGTTACATTGCTCAAATACATTATTATATTTGGGAGTATCTGTTTGCTGTGTCATAGGCTGAGGTGGCTCTAAAAATTGTGTTTCTGCATTACCTCTCTTTATTCTAACGGTTTTTGCTTCAGGTCTTTCATTGTTGTCTTCTCTGATACATGACAGTTTGTTACTGTTATAACTTAAATTTTTTCCTGTGTGGTTTTTTTTTTTATAGAAGTATTGTTTTAAACACAGAGTGTACAGTACACAGCTAAAGCACACTCACACACATGCGCACACACCCAAAGGTTTTCCCACATCCCATCCATCACTCTTGTACTTGTGATCTGTCACAGTTGTGTGTACTCTTGACAAGGTGTGAGACGATCACATGCCATCTTTCCTTGACAACTGAGAGAAATAATAGTTCTTACTGTAAATGCTGCTGTCTTTTAAAATGTGGATACTTAGTGTCTCTAAAATCTGACTCATTGGTTCATAGATCTTCATTTTAATGTTTTTCACCATAATTTTCAATAGTTCCTGATTAAATGAGTTATCACTCTTTTGCAGTAATGAGACCACTGAATACTTTTGGGTGTGGGGATGTACAGAGGAGGTTTTTCATCCTGATAGGATCTTATAATGTCCCATAACATTTGTGCTAAAACATATTTACCAGGAGCTCCCTGGTGGTCCAGTGGTTAAGAATCTGACTGCCAATGCAAGGGATATGGGTTTGATCCCTGATCAGGGAAGATTCCACATCCCAAGGAGCAACTAAGCCTGTATGCCCAATTACTGAGCCCACATACTGCAGCTCCTGAAGCCTGCATGTCTAGAGCCCATGCTCTGCAACAAGAGAAGTCCCCAGCTTAATATACTTTCAGTCTCAAGGGGTTTGCCTGTTTTGAACATGTCATCTGGAAGCATTCATCTTAAGTGAATCAGAGAGCTGAGGACTGAAGTGTCTATTTAAGTCCAGAGCACCTTACCCTGTATGCTCTACTGATTTTTTTTTTTTTCCTAAAAATACAGGACCAGCTATACAATACCACACCCAGGGCCCCATCCCTAGAAGGATTATATATATATATACATATATACATCTATTAATGTGTAAATATATATAATACTATTTTAAAGTTACATTGCTCAAATACATTATTATATTTGGGAGTATCTGTTTGCTGTGTCATAGGCTGAGGTGGCTCTAAAAATTGTGTTTCTGCATTACCTCTCTTTATTCTAACGGTTTTTGCTTCAGGTCTTTCATTGTTGTCTTCTCTGATACATGACAGTTTGTTACTGTTATAACTTAAATTTTTTCCTGTGTGGTTTTTTTTTTTATAGAAGTATTGTTTTAAACACAGAGTGTACAGTACACAGCTAAAGCACACTCACACACATGCGCACACACCCAAAGGTTTTCCCACATCCCATCCATCACTCTTGTACTTGTGATCTGTCACAGTTGTGTGTACTCTTGACAAGGTGTGAGACGATCACATGCCATCTTTCCTTGACAACTGAGAGAAATAATAGTTCTTACTGTAAATGCTGCTGTCTTTTAAAATGTGGATACTTAGTGTCTCTAAAATCTGACTCATTGGTTCATAGATCTTCATTTTAATGTTTTTCACCATAATTTTCAATAGTTCCTGATTAAATGAGTTATCACTCTTTTGCAGTAATGAGACCACTGAATACTTTTGGGTGTGGGGATGTACAGAGGAGGTTTTTCATCCTGATAGGATCTTATAATGTCCCATAACATTTGTGCTAAAACATATTTACCAGGAGCTCCCTGGTGGTCCAGTGGTTAAGAATCTGACTGCCAATGCAAGGGATATGGGTTTGATCCCTGATCAGGGAAGATTCCACATCCCAAGGAGCAACTAAGCCTGTATGCCCAATTACTGAGCCCACATACTGCAGCTCCTGAAGCCTGCATGTCTAGAGCCCATGCTCTGCAACAAGAGAAGTCCCCACAATAAGAAGCTACACCCTGCAACTAGAGAGTAGCCATATTCCCCACAGCTAAAGAAAGCCCACACACAGCAACAAAGACCCAGCACAGCAAAAACTAACTTAATTAATTAAATTATTTAAAAATATTTACTGTCTTCAGACTACAAGGGTAGAGAATCTTTGAATGTTTGTTACAATGCTCAGAAAACAGAATCAATCCAGGTAATTACTGGGCAAGTCAAGATGCCCAAAATACCACATCAGTTTCTAAAACACAAGTAGCTGATGATCTACAAAGTCTGATTCCCTTTTCAAGTGTCTTCCATGCTATTAATGGACATAGAACAGGTGTAGGATCTGGGCTGGAGAGGTGTCCAGATCTAATCCTGGAGACTCTACAGCTCCTCGTGAGTGGCTGCTGGGATGCCTTTAGGAAAGAGCTTGGGTCCTGCTGTGTCTTCCTATTGGAGGACGTCCTGAGAGCCAACAGTTCTAGCTGTTGGAAATACGGCACATTTCAATATAGGTATTGTTGATCTGTCAACAGGGATCTGAATACTTCAGAGTCATGAATTTTCCTGCTGTGTAGATGCACTATTAGTTCAGACTTGCCTGAGCAGAGGTGACAGATACATCCAGACCAGAGGCTGATGATGAGATACAAGATTGCCTTGTGTGACTTGAAAAGGAAGATGGAAAACGCATGCTTTCTGTAGGTGGGCTTGCCTTCATAAAATATCTTTGCAGACTCCCAGAAACAGTATGCTTGGAAGATAAACTCTTCTGAATGACTGCAACACCCAAAGCAGTGCTGGTGGCAAAGGACAGGCCCTTTTGAAAGTGACCTGTGGGCAGCCAACCTTCAAAAAGAAGCTGGGGCATCTAGCTTGTACTGAGGAACCTATTTGCAGGGCAGGAATAGAGGCACAGACTCAGAGCACGGACTTGGGAACGTAGGGCAGGAATGGGAGGGCTGAAGTGAGAGAGCGACATTGATGTGCACACTCCCGTGTCTAAAATAGCCAGCTGGTGGAAGCTGCCGTAGGGCATGGGGAGCTCAGCTCAGTGCTCTGAGATGACACAGAGGCGAGACGGTCGGGGTAGGGGGTAGTGGGAAGGAGGCTCAAGAGGGAGGAGATATATGTGTAAGTTATACCTGAGTCACATTGTTGTACCGTAGAAACTAACACAACACTATAAAGCAATTGTCCTCCAATTAAAAATAAATTTAAAGATAAAGGCTGGGGCTTCCCCTGGTGGTCCAGTGGGTAAGGACACCACCTTGCAGTGCAAGGGGCACCGGTTCAATCTCTGGCCTGGGAAGATCCCACGTGCCGTGGAGCGACTGGACTGGTGTGTCCAATTACCGAGCCGGAGCTCTGGAGCGCATGCGCCCAGAGCCGGTGCTCTGCGACAACAGACGCCACCGTGATGGGAGGCCCACAGGAGCCAAGGAACAAAGACGGATGAAAATAGAGCAATGGAAGACCAATAGAAGTGGCGCGCCCATCCGCCTCCCTCCCCATCCCACCCCCCAAAAGATAAATAAATAAAATTTAAAAATAAATAAATAAAGATAAAGGCTGGAGGAGAGGGCTGTGAACAGAGGTGAGACACCCTCAGACACCTCCCAGAGCAGACTGGAGACTTGAAAAGGGGGCTGAGGACCATCCAGCCGGCACCCCTGGATTCAAAGATGACCTAACCTAGTTTGTACTGTCTGAGAAGTCTTGGGAAAGCTCGGGTTATGAATGAGCAGTGACTTAGTAGTTTTGAATAGAGAACATGGGTAAAACACAAAAAATGACATGCTCGTTAGAACTGTGCTTTGATTAGGTTCTTCTGTGGATTCATCAAAACATGGATGGATAGGATAACAGGATAGGGGCAACCTTCCCTTTTCCTGTGTTTATCACCGTGGAATCAATCATTTGAGTGGGCCTTGAACATGGAGCATTCACCTTGAAAGATTAAAGTCCAGGAGAGAAATGTGTTTGATAAGCTACAGAGGGAAGGCTGGCTGTCCCGTTGCCAGACACTTCAAAGAGAGAATTTACCTTAGTGATTTAACCACACCGTCCAGGGTCCGGCCCTTTGTTTTTTCAAGTTCAAAACCTGAGAAAATTGTTTTTGTCAGCATACTGGGCTAAGATCAGTTTATCGGACCCTCAGTCATACTAACCACGTTCACAAGAGACAGATGTGTAAATCAAAATGCCATTTTATTAATTTACAATGACAAGTAGAATCGGCCGGGAGATCTGACACACTCTGTTTCAAGCACATTCTCTCCCTGTGGTGAAATCTACGTGGGAAGTCAAATTATCATCAGAAGACAGCCAGGCAGCCTGAATCCAAGTGAGAAGAGGAAGCTGGCTGTCTGGAATATAAAGGAAGCTGGCTGCTTGGGCTCGCCATCAAAAGGATTTACCTGGAGGGCATTAGATGACTGAATTCTCAGGCAGGTCACCACCCCAAGCACAGCCCTGGGCGTTCCCAACTCCCTGTAGCTGCGGACAGGGCTTTGTCTCGAGCTGGCTACACGGCTGGCCTGACATGTTTCCTCTCCTCCTGCGCACCAGTGACACTGACTAGCTTATAGCCCAGTCACCTAATGAGGCTGGAGCACGGACCATTGTCCCCTAGTTACCCTAACCTGGGTCGGCAGTGCCTGTGGTGCTCTGCTGAGGTTAGGAAGCCTCGTATAATCACATGTGATCAGTGTGTCGTCCAAACAATGCCTCCAGGCTTTGCCTGTCTGAGTCCAGGCCAGTTCTAGCTGAGCAGAGGAGGCTAATGAATTGCTAATAATCGGCGATCAATGCCTTTATCTCAGATCAGGGGTTGCCCCTCTGCGAACCACTGGCTGCTGGCACTGAACCCGAGTGAAAGGCTGCTGGAGCTGAGTTGATGAGTCTCCTGCTCTGTCTCACTCTGCATAATAGCTGAACCACTCAGGGTGTTAGCTGACACTTGTATGAAAACAGAGCCTAAAGAAAAACAGCCTAAAGGCAACAGCTCTGGGTTGGTTGGCGGGGCAAGTCCCTTCAGGGCACTCACTGCTCTGGGTGATGCCCTTGGGTCTAGTGTGATGTCTTCCCAGTTCCCCAGTTTTGCAACAGAATGACCCTTCCCATAAAAATAAAAGCCAGGAGGGCTACAGAGGGAAGGCTGGCTGTCCCGTTGCCAGACACTTCAAAGAGAGAATTTACCTTAGTGATTTAACCACACCGTCCAGGGTCCGGCCCTTTGTTTTTTCAAGTTCAAAACCTGAGAAAATTGTTTTTGTCAGCATACTGGGCTAAGATCAGTTTATCGGACCCTCAGTCATACTAACCACGTTCACAAGAGACAGATGTGTAAATCAAAATGCCATTTTATTAATTTACAATGACAAGTAGAATCGGCCGGGAGATCTGACACACTCTGTTTCAAGCACATTCTCTCCCTGTGGTGAAATCTACGTGGGAAGTCAAATTATCATCAGAAGACAGCCAGGCAGCCTGAATCCAAGTGAGAAGAGGAAGCTGGCTGTCTGGAATATAAAGGAAGCTGGCTGCTTGGGCTCGCCATCAAAAGGATTTACCTGGAGGGCATTAGATGACTGAATTCTCAGGCAGGTCACCACCCCAAGCACAGCCCTGGGCGTTCCCAACTCCCTGTAGCTGCGGACAGGGCTTTGTCTCGAGCTGGCTACACGGCTGGCCTGACATGTTTCCTCTCCTCCTGCGCACCAGTGACACTGACTAGCTTATAGCCCAGTCACCTAATGAGGCTGGAGCACGGACCATTGTCCCCTAGTTACCCTAACCTGGGTCGGCAGTGCCTGTGGTGCTCTGCTGAGGTTAGGAAGCCTCGTATAATCACATGTGATCAGTGTGTCGTCCAAACAATGCCTCCAGGCTTTGCCTGTCTGAGTCCAGGCCAGTTCTAGCTGAGCAGAGGAGGCTAATGAATTGCTAATAATCGGCGATCAATGCCTTTATCTCAGATCAGGGGTTGCCCCTCTGCGAACCACTGGCTGCTGGCACTGAACCCGAGTGAAAGGCTGCTGGAGCTGAGTTGATGAGTCTCCTGCTCTGTCTCACTCTGCATAATAGCTGAACCACTCAGGGTGTTAGCTGACACTTGTATGAAAACAGAGCCTAAAGAAAAACAGCCTAAAGGCAACAGCTCTGGGTTGGTTGGCGGGGCAAGTCCCTTCAGGGCACTCACTGCTCTGGGTGATGCCCTTGGGTCTAGTGTGATGTCTTCCCCAGTCATCCCTTCCCTAGGCACCTCTCTTAGCAACAGAATGACCCATGCTAGCCTCTACTCTATGTAAATATATTAATAGATAACAGGCCCTGAGAGCTTGTCATTTACCACACTCTATTCTGCGGCCATTACGTATTAATTCATTGACTCTTCATGACCGTCCTGTGGAGTTTGGTACTGTTAGTATCTCCATGTTACGGAGGAAGAAATGGGACAGAAAGTTAACGTGCCCAAGGCCGGTAGTTAATATGTGACAGGACCAGAATCCCAAACCTGTCAGTCAGACTACGAAGTCTGTCCTTTATAACCTGCAGTGCCCAGTGGGGCTGAATGGTTTCTCTAAAATGTACTCAGCTTTCCCATAGAACTGTTTACATTTTAGCAGTTTAGACTAGCTTTTACTGAATTTCCAGGAATCTGCTTAGAGACTGGGATATTTCAACAACAAATGTTTGACTCCATAAGTGGTACATCCTTGCATAAGCCCTTTATCTCTCTGGAACTCAGTGTGTTTAAAACGAGAGGGCTAGACTGCAGAATCTCTGATTTCCCTTCCAGTATTGACTTTATGAGTTGACTACCATGACCTCTGCTACTACTTTGTATTTGTAAGGATTTTACCCATTTACATAGATAATTTTATTTTTCCATTACAAGCCACGAAGTCAAGAAGCAATGCCTTTATATTTCCAGAAGAAGCTATCACCGTGCGTGACTTCATAGGCAGGGCTTTTTTTTTTTTTTTTAAAGATTTATTTATTTATTTATTTGAGAAGGGTGGGGTGGGGAGGGAGGGGGATGGGCGCGCCACTTCTATTGGTCTTTCATTTGTCCATTTTCATCCATTTTTGTTCTTTGGCCTGTGTGGGCCTCCCATCGCGGTGGCCTCTGTTGTCGCAGAGCACCGGCTCTGGGCGCATGCGCTCCAGAGCTCCGGCTCGGTGATTGGACACATGGGTCCAGCCGCTCCGCGGCACGTGGGATCTTCCCAGGCCAGGGATCGAACCGGCGGCCCTTGCAGTGCAAGGCGGTGTCCTTACCCACTGGACCACCAGGGAAGCCCCAGGGCTTTTACACTGATGAACTTGAATTGATTTTCATAATCATCCTTTAAGATGGGCAGGAACTATTACCTTCATTGTACAGATGAAGAGACTGATACTTAGAGAGCTTGAGTAAATAACAGCAAATCAGAGATCATTTTTGTACCCTGCTTGGTTTCCATCCGTCCCTCTATGGTGTTGTAAATATGCCTGTGCTTCTACAATAGCAGATTCTCAAGAAAAAAAGAACAATACAGAGTACATTTCCTAGGCAGCCATCTGCCAGAGAAACAAGAAGATTGTGCCTGGTAAAATGTAACTTTTCTAGCTCATTTAAGAGAACAAGTTGAATACTGAATATTATGGGTACATGTCATTTTTGAGGGGCTTCCTGGGTAGCTCAGTGGTAAAGAATATGCCTGCCAATTCAGGAGACATAGGATCAATCCTGGGGCCAGGGAGATCCCCTGGAGGATGAAATGATAACCCACTCCAGCATTCTTGCCTGGAAAATCCCATGGACAGAGGAGCCCGGTGGTTTACAGTCCATGGCATCACAAAGAGTCGGACATGATTGAGCGACTGAGCACACGTGTCATTTCTGAGGAACTGGTAGCAAAAGATGAATATTCGTTGCTCTCTTTTGACTGCATTTGAAATCCTCTGTTTTGAACAATGACTCACGCAAGGTCACCAGGAATTTGAAAAGATACCCTTAGTGATTCAGACTTCAATATTATGGCACATGTTCACCTTTTGTAAAGGGCTGAAATAGTCCAGATTTCTGCAAAATTCAAATCTAATGGGGATGAAAAGAGCTCAAGAACTGGATTCATACTTTGATTAATTAGAGTTTTATATGTAATCATTAATGACTTTTACCACCGAAGATTTTCCAAAGAGATACTCTTTGAGCAAGGAAGAAAAAGAGTGCTAATGATCTTAAGATCATTCTAAAGTTTTATTCCCGGAGGCTCTGTTCTCTGGGAGCTGTTCAGCTCCTCCAAGCTTCAGATTCTCCAGACTTCAAAAGGAATGTTGGCTTCAAATGGGACGATCTGATGGGAAAATAAAGCCCTGTGAATACATCAACCCTAATTATCAGCATGAAAAAAATCTTCCTTGGAGATCCTTGGGTATGGGCAGGACTGGGAAACATGTGACAAGGGGAAAGGGCTGAATGAGATGAGAAAATCGGAGTGTGATTAGCTGGGAAGCCTAACAGACAGCTTGAACTCCTGTGGCCCATGGAAAAATAAAGTCTAGAAACACATCTGGCTATTAGGGGCACATATGTTTGCTTTTTTCTCTGTGAAATAGCAAGGCACCTCTGCAGCTGCTGTTTTTTTTCAGAAATGCCCTTGAGGGACAAGAAATAAATATCTAGACATAGTTATGATGGGATATTATTTATCCCACGCACCCACAGTAGTTTGTGCACTCATCTAATTGTAAGCAACCTGAGACTAGGGAGTCAATACATGTTACCTGGTACCATTATTATTGCCATACTGAGAAAATAGTAAAGGACTTGGAAATATAGATAATAGTTTCCTACTGGGACTTTTTGAGGAGAATAGAAGGTTGGCTCTACAAAAATTATAAATGTTCAAAATTTGGTTTATGAAGCTGTAGATCAAGCTGTGCTAGTGACACTTTCGGTAGGCATGGGCTGTGTGGCAATGAAGAAAGGGAAAAACCTATTTGTCTGGAGAATGGCCAGTTAGTTTAAGAAGAGTTTACATTGTATATATAGCAGGATGAGATAAAGTTTCCACTAGAGAGGAATAAGGGGCTCTGTCAGAAAATTCACAGGGAGAAACACTGAGAAGGGGAGAGGAGAAACAGTCTTTGGAGCTTTTGACACCTGTGTGCCGCCATGCAGCGTCTTGGAATTGAGTGGATAGAACCTAAAAATAGAATCTCAGAGGTTGATTGCCTGTGGGTGGGAGCAATGTGCATTTTTCAAAGGGAACCAGTTTATGAGAAAAGGATGTGACCCTATGTATGGAGCAACCTGCTGACGGAGCCACAAACCCAAGGAAGCTTAGGCTGGATCTATGTGAAGAGGACAAAGAAGAGAGACTCCAGATGACATTATTATTTGAGTTTTCTTCATGTTACATGTTTAGATGAATAAAAGGTCACTGTGTCAATTTCAGCAAATGTTGGATAATAATACAGATATTAGTGGGAGTGGGTAGAGGGACGGGGAACTTGAACTCCTAGGACATGGTGGTTCCTCATTAGGCTAAAGGCAGCAGATACCACAAGCTTTTGGCCTTCCTTAAGAGTAGATGAAGCCAAAAACAAAACTGTTAATAGAACCTTATTTTTTACAAACAACGAGGAATTTGGGGAAGTATGGTTAATACACAATAGCTAAACTTTACCATGGGCTTCCCTGGTGGCTCAGTGGTAGAGAATCCACATGCCAGTGCAGGAGATGGAGGAGATGTGGGTTTGATCCCTGCATTGGGAAGATCCCCCGGAGGAAGCAATGGCAACCCACTCCAGTATTCTTGCCTGGAAAATCCCTCTGCTGGGTTACAATCCATGGGGTCCCAAAAGTGTTAGACATGACTTAGTGACTAAACAACAACAAAATTTACTATGTTCCAAGCAATTGTCTAAATCATGATATACCTTATCACATTTAAGGTATACCTTGTAGTGACTTTGTGAGGTTGATGCCTTTGCATCTTCATATTCAGGTGAGGAAACTGGAAAAAGAGGTTATCAGTTGGTAAAGGTCACACAGGAAGTGGCAAAACTGACCTCAGAGTCCATGCTATTCACCATCCTGCTCTCACCGATGAGAGTGGGCAAATCAGCCTGAAATTTATGTGTATAGGAAATGGAAGAAGGTAACCCCAGGGAATCTACAGGATGGCATTTGGAGCCAGTCGCTTAGGGCAAAAGGGCCTGGAGATGGGTAATCCCCAAAAAAATGACCCAGAGGAGAAACAGTCTTTGGAGCTTTTGACACCTGTGTGCCGCCATGCAGCGTCTTGGAATTGAGTGGATAGAACCTAAAAATAGAATCTCAGAGGTTGATTGCCTGTGGGTGGGAGCAATGTGCATTTTTCAAAGGGAACCAGTTTATGAGAAAAGGATGTGACCCTATGTATGGAGCAACCTGCTGGACGGAGCCACAAACCCAAGGAAGCTTAGGCTGGATCTATGTGAAGAGGACAAAGAGAGAGACTCCAGATGACATTATTATTTGAGTTTTCTTCATGTTACATGTTTAGATGAATAAAAGGTCACTGTGTCAATTTCAGCAAATGTTGGATAATAATACAGATATTAGTGGGAGTGGGTAGAGGGACGGGGAACTTGAACTCCTAGGACATGGTGGTTCCTCATTAGGCTAAAGGCAGCAGATACCACAAGCTTTTGGCCTTCCTTAAGAGTAGATGAAGCCAAAAACAAAACTGTTAATAGAACCTTATTTTTTACAAACAACGAGGAATTTGGGGAAGTATGGTTAATACACAATAGCTAAACTTTACCATGGGCTTCCCTGGTGGCTCAGTGGTAGAGAATCCACATGCCAGTGCAGGAGATGGAGGAGATGTGGGTTTGATCCCTGCATTGGGAAGATCCCCTGGAGGAAGCAATGGCAACCCACTCCAGTATTCTTGCCTGGAAAATCCCTCTGCTGGGTTACAATCCATGGGGTCCCAAAAGTGTTAGACATGACTTAGTGACTAAACAACAACAAAATTTACTATGTTCCAAGCAATTGTCTAAATCATGATATACCTTATCACATTTAAGGTATACCTTGTAGTGACTTTGTGAGGTTGATGCCTTTGCATCTTCATATTCAGGTGAGGAAACTGGAAAAAGAGGTTATCAGTTGGTAAAGGTCACACAGGAAGTGGCAAAACTGACCTCAGAGTCCATGCTATTCACCATCCTGCTCTCACCGATGAGAGTGGGCAAATCAGCCTGAAATTTATGTGTATAGGAAATGGAAGAAGGTAACCCCAGGGAATCTACAGGATGGCATTTGGAGCCAGTCGCTTAGGGCAAAAGGGCCTGGAGATGGGATCCCAAGTGACCCATACAATAAAATTAGGAAACGTCCACCTGCAAGCCATGCTTTTACTAATTTTCAAGTAAAATTACACCTTTGTTCAGAAACAACAGCTGCCCTATTGTTCTATGTACTGACTCATCCTTTCCTGAAACTCTCAGGCATTTTGCACCTCAGTCTCTGAAAAGGCAGTCCCACTGCTTGGCCTGGCATTCCATCTCTTCTCTACCAAGTGGCATTCTAGTCTTCCTTTAAGGCTCAGCTCCAGCGGCATCCCTTCTTCTGAAACCTCTTCTGTCTTCTTAAACAACTGTGAGCTCTTTGGGGCAGAGATACTGGCTTCTTAGCCTTGTCTGAGCTCTTTGGGAGGAACATGGGGCTTGGCACAGGTAGATATCAGTGCCTACTGAGTGAATATACACATCCATATCAGTCCATAGATTTGTTGTTGTTGTTCAGTCCCTAAGTTGTGTCTGAGTTTTTGTGACCCCATGGACTGTAGCTCGCCAGACTCCTCTCTCTCCTCCCTCCACTGTCTCTTATTCCATATAGTAGGCATAATTATATGATAAAGATGAAATAACCAGCACCCTGGGCTATCTGTCTAGTATTTTGAAACCATGTTATTGCTTATTCTAATTGAAATGCAAAAGTTAAAGATGCATGCAACCTATTTTCTTTTTGAAGGAAAATTTTTCTAGCTGTTTTATGCAAGTGGATAAAATATGCTCATAAAACAATCCCTTCTGAGAAAGGCAAATGTTTCAGGGAAATTTCAGTGGAATAAGTTCTTTGTGGTTTTATTACCTAACTCTCTGCAAATGACTGAAAAGACAAAAGGTATTAAAGAGGGAATGACTCCAAATATTACAGAGAAGCAGAATAGCTGAACAGGAATTTATTATTAAAGAATATTTATGTAAATCTCAAGAGCACCTTATCACATTTAAGGTATACCTTGTAGTGACTTTGTGAGGTTGATGCCTTTGCATCTTCATATTCAGGTGAGGAAACTGGAAAAAGAGGTTATCAGTTGGTAAAGGTCACACAGGAAGTGGCAAAACTGACCTCAGAGTCCATGCTATTCACCATCCTGCTCTCACCGATGAGAGTGGGCAAATCAGCCTGAAATTTATGTGTATAGGAAATGGAAGAAGGTAACCCCAGGGAATCTACAGGATGGCATTTGGAGCCAGTCGCTTAGGGCAAAAGGGCCTGGAGATGGGATCCCAAGTGACCCATACAATAAAATTAGGAAACGTCCACCTGCAAGCCATGCTTTTACTAATTTTCAAGTAAAATTACACCTTTGTTCAGAAACAACAGCTGCCCTATTGTTCTATGTACTGACTCATCCTTTCCTGAAACTCTCAGGCATTTTGCACCTCAGTCTCTGAAAAGGCAGTCCCACTGCTTGGCCTGGCATTCCATCTCTTCTCTACCAAGTGGCATTCTAGTCTTCCTTTAAGGCTCAGCTCCAGCGGCATCCCTTCTTCTGAAACCTCTTCTGTCTTCTTAAACAACTGTGAGCTCTTTGGGGCAGAGATACTGGCTTCTTAGCCTTGTCTGAGCTCTTTGGGAGGAACATGGGGCTTGGCACAGGTAGATATCAGTGCCTACTGAGTGAATATACACATCCATATCAGTCCATAGATTTGTTGTTGTTGTTCAGTCCCTAAGTTGTGTCTGAGTTTTTGTGACCCCATGGACTGTAGCTCGCCAGACTCCTCTCTCTCCTCCCTCCACTGTCTCTTATTCCATATAGTAGGCATAATTATATGATAAAGATGAAATAACCAGCACCCTGGGCTATCTGTCTAGTATTTTGAAACCATGTTATTGCTTATTCTAATTGAAATGCAAAAGTTAAAGATGCATGCAACCTATTTTCTTTTTGAAGGAAAATTTTTCTAGCTGTTTTATGCAAGTGGATAAAATATGCTCATAAAACAATCCCTTCTGAGAAAGGCAAATGTTTCAGGGAAATTTCAGTGGAATAAGTTCTTTGTGGTTTTATTACCTAACTCTCTGCAAAAATGACTGAAAAGACAAAAGGTATTAAAGAGGGGAATGACTCCAAATATTACAGAGGGAAGCAGAATAGCTGAACAGGAATTTATTATTAAAGAATATTTATGTAAATCTCAAGAGCACCTTAAAAGTTAATCTTAAAAAAAATCCCTTTAGTCTGAGAAGATTATGCTTAAAATCTTTTTGAGTAAATCCATGGGTAAAATTTTTAATTTCCTAATTTAAAGGAAAATTGTATGTTTGTAATAGCAGTTTAGGATTCATTGTCTTAGGTAAAGTCACATCCAGAACTGTTTCTCTTTGATATATCCTGCCTACGTGTTTTTCTAGGTTATTTGAGAATATTCTTATTTCAGCTAAACTATGTTATTAGTTACAATGGATCATCCAAATTTATTTTTTTAAGCAAAATACTATATTAGAAAAGATAGCTGTTCTTTTTGAAGAATAAACCAATTAAATGATAGATTGTTAGAATTCATGGAGTAAGAAATGATAGGATCCAAGTACACATTTACTCAGATAAGGCTCGAATAAAAGTAATTACAACAAATCTTATTACTTGTTGATTCATAGTCTTGCTCTAATCAACTGAGAAGAAAATAAGCTACCAGCATGTGAGTTTTAAGCATTTACGTATCTCTTAGTTCCTGCACAGGTTCTGAATGGAGTGAATAATAATAATCTTTAGGTCCACACCAGACACATGTTCCCAATATGCCTTTCTCAAAAGCTCAGGGAGCTCTGTGCTCCTGTCTCTTCTACCTAGACCTCCAAGACTGAAATAGTCAAGATAGGGAGGGTTTTGAAAGATGATTACAAGAACTCTCATTTATTGAGTGCCTTACTACGTTCCAGGCACTGTGGGAAGCTCTCCCCATGCATTATCTCTTTCAATTCTCAAAAAAGAAAAAAGTGAAACTGTTAGTAGCTCAGTTGTGTCTGACTCCTTTGTGACCCCGTGGACTATAACCCACCAGGCTCCTCTGTCCATGAGATTTTTCCAGGCAAGAATACTGGAGTGGGTAGCCATACCCTTCTCCAGGAGATCTTCCCGACCCAGGGATTGAACCCAGGTTTCTTGCATTGTACATAGATGTTTTTATCCTCTGAGCCACAAGGGAAGCCCCTCAGTTCTCAGACAGTCCTACCAAACCAGCATGGTTAGCTCCAAGCTTCTTCTTGTTCAGTTGCTAAGTTGTGTCCTACTCTTTTCAACCCCATGGATTGCAGCACCCCAGGTCCCTCTGCCCTGCATTATCTCCCAGAGTTTGCTCAGATTCATGTCCATTGAGTCAGTGATGCTTCAGGTTTACAAATAAGGAAACGAAGGCTTTGAGAAGTAAATGTCTTAAAATCTAAGGCCGTGAAGAGGTAGAGCTGGAATTAGGATACAAGTCAGACTCCAAGGTCCCCTTTGAACCTAAACATTGCATTACTACCTGCTACTATGCATTTGAATTTTTCTTACAAAAAATCCCACTGGTGATCCTAGCCCATATTTGAGGATTTTCATGATGTTGTGAGCCCTGTAAGATTAGAGATGGTATACATTTTTTCTTACAGTTATTTGCAAGATATATGGTTCAGTCTTGACAGCTGTTCATATTTGTTAAGTGAACAAATTGCCTTTATGTGCATATCCAGATTTCATGTGTCTAGAATTTGGAAGAATTAATATAATCATACAATTCTTCCAATGCATCCAAAAATATAGCTTTTAACAAATGAGAAAATATAAGTTGAAATGGATTGAATGAGTTGGCCAGTATCCCACAGCAAATAGTCAGTGGCTTGCATTTCTCTCCCAGGTCTATGCTTGGTGCCAAAAGATGTCTGTCCACAGTGTCTCTGATTTCCTGGCTGCCTCTACCTTTCTGTCTCTCCACCATTCCATGCCTTTCCATCTCCCTCTTCACTTTTCTCTCCTGCAAGCCAGAGAGCAGAGATTACTGCTTGAACCGTCTCTGCATCGAACCTAAAAGTCTCTTAAAATACTGATTGCTTAAATGGAAGAATCTCCAATGAAAACCTAATTTTTATCCAAAACACCACCATTTCCCCTTCCCTTTTTAAACCCCAAACCATTCTCTGCCTTATAAATGTTTCTGTACTTTGTAATTACAGAATATAATTCTATCATGTAGAAATGAATTTGTAAGTCATACCATCATGAAACAGCATGAAAGCTGCAAAAAAGAATGTTCACCTGATATAATTCATGCCCTTTTGAGTCTGTAGTAGCTGTTGTTTTCAATCCCTGAGAAACTGTATCAGTTTTACCTAATTTTCCTTCTTGTCTCCTTCAGTATATACGACTGTACCATTCAGAACTGTGATCTTAGATTTGTCTTCTAGAGAGCTTCTTAAACAGTCAGGATCTTTGCACAGATGGGGTGAGGATAGGTAGATTTTCACTTTTCCTGAAAACAGCTGACCATCTGACACATGTGGCTCTTTGAGTTCTATGGCAAAATGAAAGGGATTTCCTTCCCCCTACAAATTGCAATGCATTGGTTCTGCAGAAAATGCAGGCCATGTACAGTAGCAGGTGCAGGATTGCTGGTGGCCTTCTAGCTCTAAGGACCATATTTCAGGTCTTTCATGCTTAGGAAAGTCCTTTAGGAAGATTTCAAGCATAAATTTGGGAAGCATTAGAAGGCTGACACCTTATGTCCCTATACAAATAGGGCAATTTGTGGGTGCTTTTGCCATGGTCATCTCCTTGTTTTGGCAATGAGATTGTTAAAGCACCTCTAATGATTCCTGCCAAATTTTGCCTCAAAGTATGATTGCAAGCAACATCAGACATCTGCTATCAGGTACCAACATTAGCTATAGGAATGGAGAAAGCATCTCAACACTAAACAAATTCAAGGAAGTCTTAAATCCAGAGAAAATTATAATTTGAAACAACACGTCCACCCCTATTTTCAGGGCAGCACTATTTATTTTAACATGACTTATAATTTTTCTATAATTAACATCATCCTCCCATCTTCTTCCGTTCGTCCTGTCTTGATTTCCTGGCTGCCTCTACCTTTCTGTCTCTCCACCATTCCATGCCTTTCCATCTCCCTCTTCACTTTTCTCTCCTTCAAGCCAGAGCAGATTACTGCTTGAACCGTCTCTGCATCGAACCTAAAAGTCTCTTAAAATACTGATTGCTTAAATGGAAGAATCTCCAATGAAAACCTAATTTTTATCCAAAACACCACCATTTCCCCTTCCCTTTTTAAACCCCAAACCATTCTCTGCCTTATAAATGTTTCTGTACTTTGTAATTACAGAATATAATTCTATCATGTAGAAATGAATTTGTAAGTCATACCATCATGAAACAGCATGAAAGCTGCAAAAAAGAATGTTCACCTGATATAATTCATGCCCTTTTGAGTCTGTAGTAGCTGTTGTTTTCAATCCCTGAGAAACTGTATCAGTTTTACCTAATTTTCCTTCTTGTCTCCTTCAGTATATACGACTGTACCATTCAGAACTGTGATCTTAGATTTGTCTTCTAGAGAGCTTCTTAAACAGTCAGGATCTTTGCACAGATGGGGTGAGGATAGGTAGATTTTCACTTTTCCTGAAAACAGCTGACCATCTGACACATGTGGCTCTTTGAGTTCTATGGCAAAATGAAAGGGATTTCCTTCCCCCTACAAATTGCAATGCATTGGTTCTGCAGAAAATGCAGGCCATGTACAGTAGCAGGTGCAGGATTGCTGGTGGCCTTCTAGCTCTAAGGACCATATTTCAGGTCTTTCATGCTTAGGAAAGTCCTTTAGGAAGATTTCAAGCATAAATTTGGGAAGCATTAGAAGGCTGACACCTTATGTCCCTATACAAATAGGGCAATTTGTGGGTGCTTTTGCCATGGTCATCTCCTTGTTTTGGCAATGAGATTGTTAAAGCACCTCTAATGATTCCTGCCAAATTTTGCCTCAAAGTATGATTGCAAGCAACATCAGACATCTGCTATCAGGTACCAACATTAGCTATAGGAATGGAGAAAGCATCTCAACACTAAACAAATTCAAGGAAGTCTTAAATCCAGAGAAAATTATAATTTGAAACAACACGTCCACCCCTATTTTCAGGGCAGCACTATTTATTTTAACATGACTTATAATTTTTCTATAATTAATCTGATAAATGATGCATTTTATATATGGTACATTTACTTTAACAAGCTGAAATTTTCTTGAGAAACAATAAATCCCTCTTATTTTTTAAATTTTATTTTTATTTTACTTTTACAGAGTTTTGTTGTTTACTGCTATACATAAACCCCAATCAGTCATAGGAATACCCTTGACCCCTCCCACTTGAACTTCCGTCCCATCTTCCTCCCCATTCCACCCCTCCAGGTTGTTGCATAGCCCCTGTGTAAGTTCCCTGAGTCTAACAGCAGATTCACATTGGTTGTCTCTTTTACGTATGGTAGTGTAAGTTTCCGTGGTACTCTTTCCATACCTCTCGCCCATTCCTCCCTCCCCTCAATGTCCTAAGTCTGTTCTCTATGTCTGTTTCTCCACTGCTCAGGCACTAGTTACAGCAGCCTGTTTTTTGAAGGAAACCCCAGATATTTCAAGTCTCATGTCTGTCAGCATTATCCTACCCTTTGTTGTTTAGTTGCTAAGTTGTGTCTGATTCTTTCCCAACACCACAGACTGCAGCCCATCAGGCGCCGCAGTCAGTG